>OY728153.1:906658546-907858546 GCA_963277665.1 Viscum album
GTGATATATTGTTGAGGAAGCCATTGAATTATTTACATAATACATATCAGGTGTGGAAAGATTTTTCCTACCAAAATCTCATCACACTGGGATTCATGTGGGTGAAATAACTTTTGGAAGAGATGTGGTCAAAAACAATATTGTATATCAGAATCAAAACAACCATTACATTTTGCATAATGGTTTAGAGGTTCTACCATATGTTGAAATACACAATGAAATTCTTAGGAATTTTAATCCATCAAGGGATGAAAGTTAGAAATAAAATACACATAATCAACAGTTTATAAAATGGTTTTTGGACTATATTTTTAACGAGTCAGATGAAAATCCATATTCAATTATAGAACGAATTAGATTGTTATCAGAGGACCAAGTGTGTATGTATTATATTACCTTGGTTATGTAATTAAGGGATATACATTCTATAAAAATGGACATGATGAAGAAAATGCCATGAAAATAGTGGAGTTATACTTGTGGATGAAGCAATGCATGTATTGATTCATTCATGTGGATGCTACAATCATTTTATAGTGGTCCCAATGTGGATTATTTTTTTCTGTTATTGGAGACCACAATGAAGGGATTTTGATAGTCGATAAAGGGGTCAAATCCCTTCATCCTATAAAAAAGGGTGTTCAATAATCATGTTAAATTTTGTTGTAATATACATTGTGTTACCTCATGTTATTATCTATTCTCTATTGTATTTATGTTTTATAAATTAAATGTTATACAAATTCTGTAGATAATGAGTTTTACACATGTTGGTGCTCCCAATCCTAAGGAACAATAGGTCTTTAAATCTAATGTTCCTCACAGTACAGAGGAACAACGACCTTCTGTATGTGATGGTGCTCCCAAACAAGAAGAATAATAGTTTTCTCATCATGTTTCTACTCTCAGTGCATAGGTTCAATGACCATATTCACATGATGATGCTACGGATCCATATAAATAATATATTTATGAGTTTGTAACCAAAGAAATTGTAGGTGATGAAGGAACAATGATGCAGAAAAAAATAAGAGTTCCATAGTATGATGGTGTTACAAAAAATCATTAAGGTGAAAATAAAATACATCAAATATGAGGTCGCATGGAATGCACGAGGACATCATGTTAACCCACAAAAGGCCATATTAAGTAGTTTCATTAGAATCATCACTCAGTAATGTGTTCCAATTGATGTAGATTCATGTCACCATGTTGGGACCGTTATTAATACATATATGAGGGAAGATATTACGGTAACTTTATGACATAATTTCATAATGTTTTGAAAAAAATAAAATAAAAAAACATAGAATTAATCATCATGATCCCTTGAAGTGTGAATTTATATTAGATGAATCCCATAGGAAATATGTATTAAGGATTTCTAGAATGATTTATAGAGGATTTCACACAATTCTAATGAGACTTAATCTTAATGATACTGAAGGGAAAATAAAACGACACCCACTGCTTATGTATGAACACCTGATAACCCAATATTCATTGGATGTTTTTACTAGACATTGTGTGGTTGTGCCTTTTCAAGTACATTGTTGATATTAATAAATTTTTTGGAAATACCTATATTCATCACCTTGATCAATTTTTTTGATTAAATAGAAACTATGTGATCAAAATTAGGGATAGGCAGAAAGACCAATATACCCCTACCATAAATTAAGGATGGGGTATGCTTCACTTGAAACAATTGTTATGTGTTTAAAATATATTGTAACACTTTTATATTTCATGAAACAAAAATAAATTATGTTAATATATTTATATGAAGATTGATGAATACCAATCACAACCAATTTATATCTCATGCCATGTGTTTTGGAAGGAGGAATATGTAAATAAAGACATGATACTAATAGATGAAAATACACAAAAGGAGGGAAACATGTGTATGTATGACATAATAATTTTTTTTATTTAAATACATATTACATAATAATGATTACATATTTTCTTATATTTTCTAAATGAATTAGTCATAGGAATCA
The DNA here is from genome assembly GCA_963277665.1 of Viscum album. NCBI lineage: Eukaryota > Viridiplantae > Streptophyta > Magnoliopsida > Santalales > Viscaceae > Viscum > Viscum album. The sequence continues at coordinate 906,660,553 of OY728153.1, forward strand.
TAAATTCCTGTACCAGATGAACACCTACTATCTATGGCCTTGATGCAGACAAAACAGTATGGTCACGTCATAGGTGTCAGTTTTAGGGTGACACCGCGAATATATTTTGATAAAAAAAATAAGAGGATAAACATAATGAAATGAAATAGAAGAAAAAAAGACTAGTTAGACTTGATGAAAAATTTAAACAGTAAAGGGAGTTACTAGAAACATTTATCCAGTTATGAAAATAGAAACAAATAACTCAAGAACAATCATTTCTTGAATATATTTCCCCACCCCCACCATCTTTGAGGTCAGCCATTCACCTCAATGAGCTGTCTTTTCCAAGGTAATAAATGATCTACTAATTTTTTATATTAAATATAAATCAGATAGACACTGATACCTTTCCTGTACTAACATTATATTGGGTGATAATTATTATGATTTATATCTGTCAACAGCCACCCATTTATTTGTAGAGAGGGATACAATGTTCAATATTATAAATGACATGCTACACAATAGAAAAATTCCAATATGTCATGTGACAGTGTTAATTAGGATATACCATGAGTTGAGCACTGAGCTACCTATTCCAATTTATGAGAAAGGTATTAATAAGTTTGACCAAACTGTTGGATCATTAATTTCATGTGCTTCACATCATGTAAAAAAACAAGTCTACAAGGAGGTATTGATTTCCAATTTATTTTTCATACCAAAACATTAACAATTAACGAAAAAAGGACTAAACCGATTAATATTATTATAGAAAAACAAAAAAAATGGGATGAAACAAAAGGTCGACTCAAAAACATCTAGAGGATCAACCATCCGATAATAAAGATATTCTAAAAGCACATTTACCCTGCCTATTGAATATTCAATTTTACTAACATTGATGGTTCATGCGGTTGAAAAGTTACAAAGTGGTAGTAGTCACGTAGTTTATTTTGAAGAAAAAGTGTAGAGAGAGGATGTTACTAACTACATTTCTTCTAATAATTTTGATGAAATACTCAACTATAAATGTCTAGGATCCTCAGTTGTAAATTTATACATGAGGTTCGTTTTTGTGATTTAATTTTCCAAAATATGACATAAAATGTTAATTTTGACTAAATAAATTTCATTTTTTTAGGTGTATATATCAATACAAATTCAAGGGATTTACCCATAAAAAAATTGACTCGTTAGTCCTCACATCACCTCTACAGACTAAACAAAAATAATATCCAAACAAATCGATGAAATATTCGAAATCCTAGGAAATCGTTTGAAAGAAAACATGGTGATGAAATAATCTTATTAATACCAATGATGCATGGATAAAACTCTCTAATTTAATTATATCACACACATTTTCCATTATTTCATTAATTATTTTTATTTAGGAAACATTGGATGCTCAATATGGTCAATTTAGATACTCCAAATATTTATTTCTTGGATTCACTCCATGTATTACCAAAAAACCCACCACATTTGATGATGTTTATCAATTTTTAATACACCACATCCAACATTTTATAAATAGAATCCATGTTATGTAATTTATATTACGTTTTAATTAAGATTCTGTTATTATAGGGTAGTGTGTAAATATTGTCTAAATTATGGCATGAAGAAAAAAATTGCGCACAAGGACCCTGAAAATTTCTAAATCTTCATAAGTATTAGGGTATATATAAAAACATTTCACTATACAAAAACTTATCAAAAAAAATTGATTATTTTCTTCAATATTTTTACAGTGTATGAAACAAGAAAATGGAAAATATTGTGATTATTATGATTTTAAATTTATGAGAGAGATCATATTCCATAAAAAACATCCCCAAATAGATATTTTAAAATTTAATTAATACTTCATTTGAAATATTTATTACTATTTTGTGTATTTATATTTTTTTAGAAATATTATTACTTTTGAAAAAAATAATATTCAAGAGATGATATACATTTTCTTAGAAACAAATGGGCATCATACCTGATCACTGAATGTATACAAATAGCATGAAGATGTGACTTCTAAAGAAGTAATGGATTGTTTCGTATTTATGTTTAATTTATTTATTTTTATTATTACTCACATAATAATTGTTTTCTCATACAATATGATTCCTTGGAAGTTTGGATTTTTTTGAAACTTTGGGTCATGTATGAATCAACAATGCCTCAATCTGACAAATGGTGTGATTGGAATGAATCCAGGTGGGCCTTTTTATTTAATATTGACATTAATTTTAGTACAATATACAACTCACATACTCAAAACTGAAAAAAAGAATTCATATTGTTTTGATACATTATTACAGTGATCCATAATACATTTATGATCTGTTGGAATCAACTGCACCTCAATCTGATACACATTGTAACCATTATGAATCAATGTGTTTGTTATTAGTTTAAAATTGACATTTTACTTCAAAATGTGTCACTCACTGAAAATAAAAAAAACCACTCATATATTCTTTATAGTTTAGGAAAGTTGATTCGTAAATCATTTGTGATGTGTAGGAATTGGTCTCATGTAAAAATGATACATGATAGAGAACATTTTGATTCAAAGTGCGTGTTTCCTGTGTGAAATGAAATTTTAGTAAAAAAGTAAAGGGGAATACCGAAATCCATGGAAAAAATATTCTTTTTGTTCTGATACATTCGGAAAATCATACATGGGTCCTTTTGGACGTGTAAATATCATCCACACCTCAATATGACATACGATGTGACCGGTATGACTCCAAGTGCGTGTTTTTATTTAAAATTGGCAACAATTTTAGTAAAAAGGATCAAGTTGCATACTAAAAAATGATAAAAAAAACATTCACATTTTCTTGATACTTTAGGGAAACAATCTATGAGTAATTTAGGATCTGTAGGAATCTTTCACACCTCAATATGAGGCATGGTGTAACCGGTATGACTACAAGTGCATCTTTTTTATTTAAAATATACATCAATTTTAGTAAAAAGTTTAATTGACTTAATAAAAAAAACGCATTCTAATTGTTTTGATATTGTAGAAAAATGATCCATGAGTTAGTTGAAATGTGTATGAATTATCTGAAAAACAATCTGAGACATGGTGTGATCGGTATGACTCTAAGTCCATGTTTTTATTTAAAATTGATATAATTTTTTAGTAAAAATTATCAATTGATGTATTAAAAACTGATAAAAATAATTCAAATTGTTTTGATACATTAGTGAAATGATCCATCAGTCATTTGGGACATGTAAATATCATCTGAACCTCATTCTGAGGCATGGTGTGGCTGGTATGACTCCAAGTGCATCATTTTTATTTAAAATTTACATCAAATTTAGTAAAAAGGAAAACTAACCTACTCAAAACCATGAGAAAGAATTAGTATTGTTTTGATACTTTAGAAAAAAAATTCAAGAGTCATAATAGATTTGTAAGAATTATCCAAATCTCAATCTGACTCAAAGTGTGACCGATATGACTACAAATGCATCTTTTTATTTAAAATTGATATCAATTTTAGATAAAGGAATAAGTGTCATACTAAAAATTGAGAAAATTAATTTGTATTGATTTGATACTATAATAAAATGATCCATGAGTTATTTGGGATGTGTATGAATCAAATACACCTCAATCCGAGTCACGGTGTGATCGGTATTACTCCATGTGCGTCTTTTTATTTAAAATTGACATCATATTTAGTAAAAAAACAAGTGTGGTATTGAAAACCAAGAAAATGAAATCCTATGTTTTTATACTTTAGGTAAACGATCCATGAACCATTTGGTACATGTATTAATTAGTCAATCCTCAATATGAGGCACAATATAACAGTTATGACTCCAAGTGAGTCTTTTACATTTTCAATTTACATAAATTTTAGTAAAAAAGAAAACTGACCTACTCAAAACTAAGAAAACACATTTGAAATGATTTGATAATTTAGGAAAATGATCCATGAGACATTTTATACTTGTATGAATCATCCTCACCTAAATATGATGCATGTTGTAAATTTTATGACTATAAGTACATCTTTTTATTTAAAATTGATGTCAATTCTAGAAAAAAGAAGAAGTTTCTTACTGAAAAAAGAGAAAATTCATTTGGAAGGTTTTGATACATTATATAAACAATTAATGAGTTATTTGGGATGTGTAAGATGTATTCACACCACAATATGATTCATAATGTGACTGGTATGACTCTAAGTACATCTTGTTATTTAAAATTGATATCATTTTTTAGTAAGAAGGAAGAAGTAATGTACAGAAAATCAAGAAAAAGAATCATGATTGTTTTGATATATTAGGGAATTGATAGATGAGTTATTTTGGTTTTTTAGGAATCACCTGCATCTCAATACAATGCACGGTGTGACTGGTATGACTTAATGTTCCTGTTAATAGTTTAAAATTGACATTTTTGTTCAAAACATATGCCACAAACTAAAAACAAAGAAAATGAGCTCTGATTGTATTGATAATTTTGAACATAAATTAATAAGACATTTGTGACATTTAAAAAATATTATCATGTAAAAAAACACATGATGTGACCTGTATGACTCAATGTACATGTTTCCAGTTTGAAATGAAATTTTAGTAGAAAGCACAAGTAACATACTAAAACCCACCAAACGTATCAAGATTATTTTGATACTTTAGGAAAATGATCCTTATGTAATTTTTTATATAAAATGATCACACACATTGTGATCGGTATAACTAAAAATGAGTCTTCATTTAAAATTGACATTAATTTCATTGAAAAGAACAAGTGACAAACTCAAAACTGAGAAAATGTGTTTGAATTGTTTTGATACATTAGGATAATGGTCTTTACCTCATTTGAGACATGTTGGAATCAGATAAAACTCAATATAATTCATGGTGTGACCGGTGTAACTCAAAGTGTGTTTTTTATTTAAATTTGTATTTTTTATAATATATTCATTCACAATAATGTTTAATTTATTTCTTTATAATATTACTAACATAATATTAGTTTTATTATATTAGTGGATTCTTTTGATCTGGTTGAGGTGATTTGTTCAACAATAGATACCATGGGTAGACCTTTTTGAGAGGGGATCACAGGTGCCAAATCCATTAATTAATGATTTAAATTGTTTTCAAATTGTAATTCTAAATGTAATTCTACAAAACATTGTTTGAAATGTACATAGTAGTGTATTTGTAAATTATGATGTAAAATGTATTTCAATTAAATTATATATTTTATGTATAAGAGGTTGTGGTGTGCTGTTTTTGTGTACAGGAGATTTTTTAGGGTGTTTTTATTCAAACAACATATTATAGCAGATGGGGCCTTTATCAATGCTAAACTATCTCTGATAAAGGGCCCCCCTTTTAAAAGCGCTACAATTAACAATTTTGTTTATCATTTTTTAAATTATTTTTTCATGATGTGAAAGATCATATCAGTAGTAGTGTAAATAAAAACAATTATAACCATAATCAAATTATATCCATATGAAATTTATAATGAGAAATATATTAAAACAAAAAATTAATTACAATCGTGAAAATTTATAACCGATAAATATGTGTGTATGAAAAAATAAATGAATGAATATATTTTAAACAAAAAATAATGAATAAATATACTAACCATAAAAAATAAATGTTTAAATTTCAAAAGATAGAGATTCAGGTAGAAGATCCATGAATAATAGAGCCAAAATTGAGATAGGCAATCTTCATATTGCAAGCAATGAAAAAATGGTTTAGATGAAAAAAGATATTAAAGGATTATAATGGTGGAACATGAATGAGATAAAAGGCATGAAACATTTGTGGGAGAAATGGAGACGATCATGGTGGATTGTGAGTGAATTAGGGTGAACATGACAACAAGAGGGGGAAGGGATGCAAAAGGTGTAGAAATATAGTTGAAGGAAGGAGATGGGGAAAAACCATGTTTCACAAATGTTAGGGTTCCAAGAGATTAGGAATAAAAATAATGAGTAGAAAAGAGAAACTTGTATATTTTTAATTTTACAAAAGGTTTTAAGGTTTCTTTTGAAATGAATCCTCAACCTAGATATCATCCAAATAAGATGTACATAACTCTAAGGGAAAATACGAAATTCAACTATTTGACCCTCAACAACTCTCTAAAGCATCTCTAAAATGATCTGCACAATTTTCCTCACTCCTAACAAAGGAAAAACAACAAGAAGAGAATAAAGGAACCAATGATCTGATGATGTTGATAATAGACCCAAAGGCTTGGTGGCTACCTTTATCCTCCTTCATCACTTTGATAATAACCTAAAAATCATATTCGACCACAATATCCTTCCTGATAACATACAAAATGAACATCATACACATCAAGATAGACATGGCCTATGCTAAGGTAGGAGACTAATAATCAATATTTGAGGAATAACGAGACACAATAATAGAGTCTTTATAGTCCTGGAGAACTCCCACAAGGTCAATGAATCCATCACCAGGAATCACTACGTTAGTATTATGTTTGAAAACACACTAAGGGGGAGGAATCCACCTGATAGGAGGGGGAAGAAAAATTATTTGATAATTGATGGTAAAACACACATTTTGAAGTCTCTTTTTGCATAACGATGTAAAAAACTCACACTAGCAAAGCTTTAACGATGAATATCCATTAACCGATGTTAAAACACTCTTAAGGTGAGTTTTAACATTATTAATGTATAAATGAACATTCATGATGAATACATAACATATATGTACATCAATTATACTCACACATTAATATATTTATTGACCAAATTCAATAGAAACATATATTTATTTAAATATATATTTATTTATCTATAATTATATTTGTAAATATGAAAATTTAAAAAGTATTTATTTATATTTATAAATATAATAAAAATAATGAATATACTAAATATATTTATTATTTAAAAAATTATTGTAATATTATAATTATTTAAATATATAATTATTTAATTATAAATTTATAAATATTTTTTAAAAATTTATATATATATTTAAATTATTAAAAAAATTATATTAATTATAAAGATACATTTTTTTATTTAATGTATACAAATAAAAATTATTTTGGAATATAAATATAACAATTTTATATAAAATAAAAATATTTATTATAAAAAACATTTATTAGCCTTAATAATAGAGTTGTGCCTTGATTAAATGATTTCATCGTAATTAATTCATTTTTTAGAACATTGCTAAAGATGACAGGGTATGGTTTTCCATGATTGATAACTTGGGCTCTCAGTGGTGGATGTTGAGGAGGCTCATCTACCTTCACCTGTTCATTCCCCTCTTTTCAGATGAATCCCCCCATTCGGTGCTCTCAAAATTAATATTAACGCGACGACACCGTGGGATGGTTTTTTGACCTTTGGGAAATCCTCTTGGATCACACTGGATCTATTATTGCGGCTCTTCATTCCGCATACATTGTGTGTTGGTCTCCTTCTTTGGAAAAGGCTATGACTTTTTGGAAGGGTTTTCAGTTCATATGGTCTCTTGGATGTATAGATTTTGTGGCCGAATTTGATTGTTAACTTATCATCAACGAACTAATGGAGGATGGAGGTGGCCCTTAAGCCTATGGTTCCATTGTTGACATCATCAAATCTTTTGTGCCTTTTTTCTCTGTTTTTTTTCCTTTTTAAGAAGATAGGGCAATCCAGTGGCTCCTTTTTTTGGTGCTGTTGAGAATCATTGGGTGCCTAATTGCTGGATTTCATCTTTTCCTTTGGAGTTATGTATTTTGGATTTGGATTATATATAAGGTTTGAGTATTTTATTAAAAAAATAAATAAATTCCCCCCTTTATCCTCAAAAAATAAAGCTTTCATAAAGGGTACACCTTTATCAGCATTTTGGTTGGCACAGATAAAGGGTAGATTTATCAGCGCTTTTATCTAGTTTGGAAAAGGGCCCCCTTTTATCAGTGCTTTCTGCTTTGCACTGATAAAACCTAGTGCATCACATTCCCAGATCTATGGTAGTGAATGGAAGGAATCCCAATGTGTTAGATTCTGACACCAACTTTAGAAGCAGTTTAAACCCTCGCCTAATCAAAAAAATAACTGTCTCTAAACGATGATTTTCTTATAGTGGATACATAACTCATTTATGATGTGTATGAATTGACTACATGTCAATCCAACACATTATGTGACTAGTATAAATCAATGTTTGTGTTTTCAATATAAAATTATTATTTTGTTTAATTATATAATTATTTACAATTAGTTAAATAATTAAGAAAATTAATAACTAATAATATCATTAATATATTCAGTAATTACTAATATAATATATAACAATATTTAATTAACAATGTAATTAATAATTTACAATATAATTATTAATTTAAAATATAATTAATAAATAATTTAACATTAAAAATTTAAAATAAAATCATTAATTTTTAAATTAGTAGTATAACTGATAATATCATTAATATATATAATAATTAACAATATAAATTATCATATGTGATTTATATAACATTTAAATTAAAAAATTTCTATTTTTTATGAACTACTACTATGATAAAATTGGTTTTATTGGGTGGAAAAACCATTGTAAAAAGGTTTATCATTGGAGGAAGCCTACTAATGTAAAAAAACATTAAATTTTTAAAAATTTCCACAATAATTATTTTGAACAGAAACTAAAAATTATATATAAATCCTTATATTTTATTAAAAAACAAATTATTTGAAATAACATATAAATTTATAAACAAAAAATGTACTATTGTTTTGTTATAATATGTGTCATAAGTTATTTAAAATATTGAATTAAAAAAATAAAAAAATTTAAATTTAGTTACTTTATTATCTTTAGTTATTAAAATTGATAAAAATACCAACAAAAAATTGGTTATTAACCAATTAATTTTTTACTAATAAGTAATCATTTTAGAATAATAGTTTGGTTCTTCTTTATTAGGTTTTCAATTAATAGTTCAGTTAACCACTTATTTTCCCACCTCTAAGCACTATTACTGATTGGGGGTAATCTCTACAAAACATTATTTCAATTTACGAGTGGTTAGATAAAACATTACAAGATTACAAATATATATATATATATATATATTATATTGTATAAAGGTTGATGTGAGTGAAATGTTATATTATTTAATTAAAATCAACATTAAATATTATATTCCTGTTAACTATTTTAAATATCTATAATATACTAATAAATTCAAATTCAACAAAATTATTAAAATCTACAGATTTGATAGTAAGATTGAAAATGTTCATTAAAAATCACCCAAAATTAGGGGCTTGACTCGTCAAGTACCCATGAAATTTGGGATAATTAAATCCCAACTCATTTAATTTTTTTCAATCCCTAATCCATTTACAACACATTTATTTTTTATGACTTTATTTTTTAATATATTAAATTATATTTTGAAATATACAAAAACCGGTTTAATTAAAATTACTTTTATTATTTTTAATTTTAAACATTATTTATAAATCTAAAATCAATAGATATCAATGAAAACAAATAATTTTTTTAATTTTATTTACATTTTATAATAAATCATTATTCAGTTAACAATAATTATTTTAATAAAATTTAGAATTTATAGTTTGTTTCTATATTTAATATGAACAATAATCAAAATACATAAATAAATTGGACAGTTTTACTATTTTTTTTAATATTCAGTCAATAAATTATTAATAATTAAACTAATAGGTTTTGATACATCCTTCATATCAATCAGGGTTATAAAAAATAGATTTGTTTATCCCACCTTTTTAGATATAAAAGTACTGGAGGAATGTTTGCGGAGGGAAAGGAAATTATTAAGGAAGATGTTACTATATAATGGTGAAGGGAGTGTTTTCAAACTCCAAGCCTCAGACCTGATTACCCTTTTCTCTAAAACCCCTCACCCCGAGATGATGATAATGAAGATATAATAGAGATGAATGATTGGAACCTGGTGGAAGTCATGTTTCAGAGGAATATCATTTGAAAATCTCAAAAAATCTTGAATAGTCACTTGGAGTCCAATGACCACTGATGAAGCTGACAATGAGGTCTTTAATAGAAAAGGTTATTAGAAATGTGTTGATCTTATCCCAGCAGAGAATGGAGGAATCCTACAAGGTTCCATGTCCATATTTCCCCATCGCCTAGGAGCACTTCCCCCTTGGTACCTAAGAATGGAGATCTAAAACGTACCCCAACCCCAGAACTGTAGAACCCCAGGGTGACGACACTTGTCGATGATTTTTATGGTAGGTGGTGTACAACCATCCTAGTCACCACAGAACACTCCTCAGTGGTACCCATGCAAGGAAATATCGAAGGTACCACAACACCTGTACCGAAAATCGAAACTCGCTAGGGGAACCCAAGAAAGGGGATCCCAAACATACCCTAACTCCCCCAGGGCACCCAATATGCATGAATGAACTCCCCAACATGCAATGTACTGGATTTTACCCAACCTATTCTAATAGGACAACAATTATCATAATAAAGGATTCTCCATTAGGCCATGTTGTTAAGAATGGTTACAATAGAGGGTGGTGTCCAGTCCTCCCCCTCACCTGGGAACTCCCCCATGGGGGGACTAAGGAGATCGAGAAGTTATACCAATCAGGGAGGTCCTAGTGGTGGTGGAATGTGGTTGAGGCAGGATTTGGATGTGTTGACGTGTGTGGTAAAGAACAATATGGTTGCTCTGTGAGGTCATAGAATATGATGAACACGGTAAAGGAGGGATGTGGATGTGTCAGCGTAGAGGGAAAAGCATGGTACAATCACTCCAGGATTTCATAGCGGAGGTAGAGTGTGGTTGAGGCAGGGTGTGGATGTTATGATGTGTGGGGAGGTCATGGCGGGGCAGAGCGCAGTCACGGTGTGCGGTCATGGAAGAGGTGGAATGTGGTTGAGGTGGGGATTCTTTGCGGCTATACTTCATTAGTGCGGTCATAGAGGTCGTGGAATTTAGGCGGAGAAAAGCTGGTGTGCAAGTTAGTAGGGATTTAGCTGTCCAGTGTATGATATTTTTCTCAAGTTCAAATCCAAGAGGAGTCAGGGGTGTGCTGGTAGGTGTAGGAGGGTCTTGCATTGTTAAAGGGTGGGGGTGTTCGACTAGCACGGTTAAATGGGTGGTAGTGGTGTATGCTGGTGGGGATTACTAGCACCGTTGAAAGGCGGTCAAGTTCTATTAAAAAGGAATGGGTCAACCCATTGATTTACAATTGTTTTTGTTTTTTTTAATTTTATCAGTGATTTTTTAGCACTGATAAAAGGGTAATTTATCAACTCTTTTTTAGTGTTGATAAATGGGACCCCCTTTTAATATCACATCGACTATCAACGCTTTTTAAGCGGTGATAATGTTTTTTTTACCGTAGATGAAACTTAGTTTCGTAGTAGTGATTGTTGTATAGTTTAATTTGAGCACATTGAATTTCCTGATCACTGAAAAATCATCTATATTCATCTCCCTAGTTGTTGTGAGGGGGATATTATTGGGTTATCCTACATCGATTATGAAGGGGTATGATGTGTTAAATATATGTTTGTGGATAACCCTTGCCTCATGGATTGGGGTTAAAAAGTCCTAATAATATTTACATAGGTATGGAGTTGTGCATGAAGATACCACACCAACACACCAAGACCATTGGTGTATATATATTTTCATATCCCTGGATGTAACATAGACAAATCTTCTAAACATTAGCGTTGACATCATTTAATAATTTTAAAGTAAACATGTAATTAAAACTAATATATGTATGCAATTTCTTTTTCATAATTTTATATTTAGCATTATTTTAGATACAATATCACCTCTTAAATTTTTCTAATTCTTACAAATATATATTATTAATTTTATATTATCTAATACATCTTATATACATAAAAATTAATTTTAATCACTATAAAAAATCATCCTATTATTTTTTTTAAAAATTAACAATGTTAAAATATTTATGTAATAACTTATTGATTATTTATTGACTAACAGTGTGGCTTTTGTGAACATCCTTCTCACATTCCAGGACCCGATTTTGTAAAAGTATTTTTACATATCCATTATAAAAAAGCTCCATTTTTTCATTATAAAAAGTTAAATGACAACAAATTTTCTAGAATAAAATTGAAGTAAAGAAATAAAATACCATAATATATATATATATTTTAAAAAATAATTCCTACAAAAAATCATAGGCAAAAATTATTATTTATTAAAAAAATAATATCCCCCTTTCACTTAAAAAATCATAGTTTATTAAATTTATGTTAAAAATGAATATTTCCTTAAACTAAAATCAATAAATTACAAATTAAAAATAAATCTTCCTTAATTAAAAATAATTTAAAAAAAATAAAGAAATAGAATTTGTTAAAAAATAAATAGATAACCATTATTCTAATGTAATTTTAAAGGGAAAATGAAAAAGTTTAATTTTTTTTATGTTTTCTAATTGAAATTTTAAATTTTTGTGGAAAGGAAAAGGGTTATTTTATTTCTTAAATTTAAAATGGGATCATTTAGAAAAGGAAAATTTATTATTTATCATAATATAAAAGAATAAAATTCATTTTTAATTCCCAAATACATCATAAACAAAATGGATATTTAATTTTTTTAAAAATTTAAATAATTAATTTTAATTAATTTTTTATGAGGAATATTAGGATGTTTTTTTAAATTTATAGGTGATCAAATTTTTTTGATACAATTTTTTTAATTTGGAATATATATATTTTATTACTTTATATGTAAAAGGGACATTTTTTTTAATTTTTCATATATAAAATTTAGTTTCTTATTTTATTTTAATTTTTTTTTAACAGAATGTTTGATTTCTTGTAAATTTATAATTTGAATTTTATTAATGAAGAATTAGTTTTTATATTTTATAATAAAAATGATATTTTTTAAACTGAAAGAGAATTTTGGTTGAATATATCTTTATGAAAAATAGTTTTTACTTGTTTTTTACTCTTTAAATTATTAATGGAGAATATAAATTTTATTTTTTATTTTCACAATTTTAAAAATAATTTTTTATGTTTTAAAAAACTGATAATCACTCTAACATAAAATCCATGGTGATATATGGTTGTAATCCCACTATATAATGAATTTACTTCCTCCTTCATCTAGCGACGCAACACATACTCATTGGTTTTATGAACACAATGTCTTCAAATCCTTTTCATTTTTTTCTTGTATAAGGTTATCATTGTCACTCCAAATAAAATTGAATTCCCACTACCATAGATAGACCTTTTAACACAGCACAAAAAGATTTAACATTGATAAAAAAATATTTTTTTCATCAATGTCATTAAAATGATAACCCCATTATCATTGTTTTCATTAACACAAATAAATGACCTACTGTTGCAATGTGTTATTTGAATAACAACACACTGCAACAAATACACCTGTATGAAAATGCACCAATATGAAAATTCATAGTTTATTTGAAATAAAATTTTCATTACAAATAAAAAAATACATGTATATTTCAAACAAAATTTTTTAGAATTACATTTTAATTTACTATCCACAAACATTTAAAAACATCAATGTTTAATTTTATTTGGCACATGTGAACCCCTCTCAATAAATAATGACCATTGTATTAGTTTTCAAACAATCCACCCAACCTGAGCACTAAAATTCTCCTTTATAAGAAAAATTTTTTTATTTAAATAATACAATAAATAAATAAATTAAACAAAATTATCAATGAATATATTTTTAAAATTTCAATTTTAAAAATACACACATGTATCACTACCACAAAAACAAATTTACAAAGCACCGCCCTTTAACAATGCTAAAAATGTGCTGATAAAGGGGTACCATTATCAGCACTAAAAAATTAGTGATAAAAGGAGATTTTAACAGTGCTAAAAACACTATTAAAAGTACCCCATTACTAGTGTTTTTAGCAATGATAATGGTACCCCTTTATCAACATTCTTTTAACACTATTAAAGGGACACCCATTATCAATGATTTTTTTAGAAGCACTGATAATGGGGGATTTATCAGTTTTTTTCTAATATCACTAATAAATGAATATTTAAAAAAATTATATTTCATTAAAAATAATATATATTTTTTAAAATATGTTTTAGATAAGGCTAAATAGACATTTACAATTACAATATAAGATATTTAGTAAAAATGGATTATAAAATAATTAAAAAATATTTTTAATTAATAACTTACTAATTTTTATTGACAAAAAGTCATTTATTAACAATTTTAAGACACCAAAAATAAAAAATTTAATAAAATATCTAAAATATATTGAAATCGTAACTCAGATTAAAAGGGTCCTAACTTTTGATCAGTGTATATATTTTTTCTATACCACATATCAAATTTAATCTTGCGATGACATATTCACAGTAATGATAGGGAGGAATCCACTATTACATTTTACAAGTCCCAAAAAGTCTCTATAAGGACTTTAAAACTGATTTTTTAGTTGGTGTATCCAAATTTTTTTACATTAAATTGACTTCCAGCTTCGTTTAAGAGGGGTTTTTTTCCATTTTCAGTTGGGACTTAATTTAATCACAAGTATTGCATTCATATTGATATTAATTTTTTGAAATTATATCATTTTTCATAATTTAGTTTTATTTATAATCAAATATATAATAATATATACATATTTTGTATATACTCACACATAATAATTTAGTTTTATAAATATATATGTAAACATATTTACATGTAAAGTAGATTTATAAATAAATAAAACATATCTAAATAAAAAATAATATCCATTTTATTTAAAATGAATATATATAAAAATGTATATACATATACAATTACTGTGTATATAATGTTTATATATATATAAATAAATTTGTGTGTGCATTGAAAAACCAATATATATTTATCTTTATACTCTAATATAAGTATATAAATATTAATATATAATATATTTAAATAAATATAAATGTGTATAATTATATTTATAGATTCACACACACACATATATATATATGTGTGTCTATGTATTAATAAACACACAAACACACAAAAAAACATATTTTATATATGTAATTAAATAAATATATATATGTGGATAAGAAAATAAAAAAAATAAAAATATAGATATATCATAAAATACATAAGAAAATGATATAGTAGATATGAAAAGGAGTGAGATTATGAGGAGTACATCTTAGTTTCAAAACCCAGCAAAGGTAGGGGCGCACACGAATGAGTGATGCAGGTCCCTAGAGTTGTTAAATGGTGGATGGATTCCTAGCATTGTTAAAAATGTGGGGAGGCAATACAAGAACTATTAAAAGGGGGATTGCGTGCTGATAATAGGGTGGATGTCCCACCCATAAATTTGTTGAAAAATAAATTCCTTTTAAGAAATTATTTTTTTGTCTTTTAGAAGTGCTAAAAAAGAGAGTCGATATAGGTCCCATTTATCACCACTATTTTAGCCCTGATAATGGTCCTCTTTTATCAATTCTGATAAAAGGGGCCTTTATTAGTATATTTTTTGTAATGATAAAAGAGACGCCCTTTTAATAGCATCGATGATAATAATGTTTTTTTAAATATGCAAATGCCCATTTAGCATGCTGTTAATGTCCATACCTATAGTAGTTGAGTAATATCGTTCACCTTATGCATATGATTGAAGTGGGGATGAATCCTACATATCCAAAATTAATTATGGAACATTTCTCTAAAGTATCAAAATAATACTAATATATATTCATTTCAAATAAATTTAGATAAAAATAAGGTAAACTAAATATAGGGGTCAACGGAAAGATCTGAACTCCTATTCGATGGTGGGGTTTGGCAGGAATGCACCAGGGCTAGTGGAAAAAAAGGCCTCTGCACATCAAGGCGGTTGAAGGAAAGAATCAATCCCTATCATAATGGTGAGAGCTAGAAATTAGGTCCAAACCATACTCAATGATGGAGTAAATGACATGAGTGGAAGAACCCTCTCTATTAGGGGATGATGATTTTTCAGGTGGGTCATCGCCATTATCAGTAGATCTATCCACGTCGATGATATTCCTAGTGGTTCCAAATGAATGTTGTTGTTTGGGTGTCTGGGTTAGCAGTCAAATATTAGTATCGATACCTTTGGGGATTTCAATCCATGCCTAATTCTAGGTTTCTCTAACATAGTCCTTCCGGCTATATGGATTTTACTTTGAGCTAATTGGATTTACTACTATTTAAAATTTCCTTGTATTTTTTTGGGGCATGATGCATTTGGTGATACAATCTTGTAATGGGTTATATCTCAATCTAGCTTAAAAGGGATTTTACTATTCTTAATAGTGGGGGTTTCCCAACCTTTTTTTATTATAAATTTCACTAAAAAAATAAAAAAACCATTAAAAATATATAAAATATAAACAATTATAATATAAAAAAATCACAAAAAAAGAATCTAATAATAGTGTCATTATGAAGGTGGCGGAATTAACTCCATTAGATGGATGGAACTGCATCCCTAAATCGTTTGTAAGTCATCACATCTACTCCATCATATGATCATGTTATTGATGCTATTGTTATCGTTGATGCTCTTGATGTTGTTTATACTCTTCCTACTCTCTAACTAATATCCTAATAGTCTCATCCTGAGCTCATAGCCTTTCCTCATTCTCTACAGAAGTGAAGGATGATGATCTCGTACACAATATGTTTTTTTGGAAGATATTATGGAGATAGAAAATATTAATGATGGTCTCCGCATTCATTTGGACATGTTGTGGTGACATGTCAGGGTGAAAACCTACAATTGATTCCCCCATTTAATTTGGTAATAGATATTTAATAAAGGGGAGGCCAAAGGAGGGTGAAGGATGTTTATAAATTTGGATCTCCAACACCAGTTTTTATCATCAGATTCAGAAGAAACACATATTCATCCTTGAGTGCATTATTTTGTGAGGTGTTTATCCATATTTTAAAAGATAGAATTTATAGTGTGTATTATCCTTGTAATTGAGGGAGAGAGATTTTGCACCAACATTTTACCATAGTAAAATCATTCTATTTTCTTGTGGTTTTTTACCCCTTAATTTTTTATGGTTTCCACGTTACATCTAGTGTTCTTTTAATTCATTACTTTTGTAATTAATTTCTATCTCGATGTTATCATTGAAATGATTGGTGAATTGTTTAGGATCCTAAAAAGTGATATCATAGGAATGATGTTTTGGACTGATTACATTTTGGACGAATGACGTGTCTAAATGGTGGTGAAATACAAGATCTAAAAATTCAATGAAAATAATTTTTCATTGTGTAAAATGAAGATAAAAGTGGTTCTACGGAATGATAAATGCCTACAGGTGATTGGAGTGAAATCGGCAGGTGTGATAGAGGAAAAATGGAGTGACATGGATAGTAATGCTATTTCCAACATCCATTTGTCTTTGGTAGATGGGGTCCTATCAAGCATTGTGGAAAAAAAGATGGAAAATGGAATTTGGGATACTCTGACAAAGGTGTGTGAGGAAAAGTCACTCCACAATAAATTTTTCTTAAAGAGAAAATTATACACTATTCGAATTGTGGATTCATCATCAGTGACTGACCACATCAACACCCTCAATAGCAGTTTTTCTCAACATACAATGTGGATCTATATAATTATGGATACTAAACATGCAGATATTCTACTCAAAAGGTTTGAATATTAATGTGATCAACTTATCATCAACATCAAAAATAATTTCCTAATGGATATATTTCCCGTTAATGATATTTTAGTTACGAGTATTGAAATAGAAATTTGGTGCATGAAAAAGGAGTACAAACATACAACTTCACTCTAAGTGGATGCTCTTCCAATGGAAAGAAGAAGAATGGTTGAGTGTGGTTCCAGTGAGAACTAGAATCATGGAAGGTCCAAATCAAGGAGAAGGAAGAAAAACATCAAATTTTACAATTGCAGTAAGAGGGGGTGTGTCAGCAAAGACTATTGGAATAATAAGGGTGGTGAGAATAAATCTCAAGGAAATGTGGTGAGTAAATATGGAGATGGAGACATACTAGTAAGTGGTGCAGAAATGAATATTGAATGAAGAAAACATCTCGAAGATGCATTGATTATTAACTCAGGAGGAACATGGCACATGACATCTCTACGGGAATTGTTTGACCAATATGAAACTATCCCAGAAGGGATTTTTTAAATGGGGAATAATAATAAATTTCAAGAATGTTGGAGTTGTAACCATCAAACTTAAGATTCATGATAACATAGTCTGAACCATCCAAGGAGTACGCCATGTGGAGGGCCTCAAGAAGAAAATTTTTTCCTTGGGAAAATTTTATGACATCGGATATAAGACTCGCACCGAGAAAGGGATGATGAATATTGTTAAGGGAGAACTTGTGTTGATAAAGGTAGAGAAGATATTAAAGGACTTGTACGTGATTATGGGTGAAATTTACATAGAATTAGAGATAGTTGTCCCATCAACTACCTTGATGGAAGTGTTAATGACGTTATGGAATCAGAATCTTGGACATATGTCCAAATGAGGCCTAGAGATTCTTGAGTATCAGAAGTTATTTCCTAGGATTATGAAGGAATCCTTACTATTTTTTAATAATTGTGTTTTGAATAAGAAACTTTGGTTGGTGTTTGGAACGTCAATGATGAGGAGTAACTAGATCTTGGATTTGATTCATTCCAAGGTTTGGCAAGCACCGGGTGTGTCCCTAGGAGGAGAAAGGTACATTGCAACTTTCATTGATTATTATTCCATGAGATTTTGGTTTTTTTGAGTCAAGAGGAAATTGAATATCTTTGATGTCATCAAAACATTCAAAGTGAAAAATCAGATTGAATCTGAAAAGAAGATCATGTTTTTGAGGACTAACCATGGTAGAGAATATGCAAGTGACTATTTTGATTTTATTGTTAACAGGAAGTAATCTTGATGTAGTTCATGGTGGCATACACGACATAGCATAATGGAGTGTCATAGTAGCTGAATATAACCTTTTTGGACATAATAAGGGTGATTCTAAAGACTACAAGAGTTTCCAGGACATTCTGGGCAGAAGCAGTAAATACTGCCTGCTATGTGATCAATCGATCCCCTTTAGTGGAAATTTATATGAAGATGCCGATGGAGATGTGGAATGGTAAACCCGATAATTATTCTAAATTACATACTTTTTGAAGTCATGTATATGCACTATTTCATGGTTAGGAATGGTCGATCTTGGACTCATGATCCAAGGAATGTATATTCTTGGTGTACACTGGTTCTGTGAAGGGGTATTGTTAGTGGGATCTCATTGCCCACAATATTATCATTAGTAGAGATGTCATCTTTTTTGAAGACAGAGAGAAAATGAATACTGATAAAGACAAATAGAAAGAGAGTACATAAACTAAAATAGTCGAGGTGAAGGATGAAACAAAGGAAGAACATATTTTCTATGAGGAATTACCAAATCCTGATGATCAAGTACTAGATAATCCTAGACTACAACAACTAAATCGAGAGAAAAGAGTGACAACATGGCACTCAGATTATGTCACTGAGAGAAATATTTTAAATTTATTATTGACAGAAGCTGGAGAGTTATCATCTCTTTTGGAGGACACCCAGAGTCCATATATTCCATCATGGATGGCTGTGATGTAGGAGGAAAATGAATCCTTGAACATGAACAAAACTTGGGATCTTATTCCATTAATTCATGGGAGCAAGGATATTGGGAACAAATGGGTCTACAAGATCAACAGGGTTGAAACAGAATAGGTGGATAGATATCGTGTGAGACTCGTGGTTAAAGGATATTCTCAGAAGGAAGGTATCATTTTCAATGAAATATTTACTTGTATTGTAAGACTAACAAATATTCAGTCAGTGATGGTGATTTGTGCTGCATACACTCTGCATCTATAGTAGATAGATTTGAAAACAACTTTTCTCCATTATGATCTTGATGATGAAATATATATTCTGTAATGAGAAGGTTTTTCTGAATAAGTTAAAGAGAACTTGGTTTTCAGGTTGAAAAATTTCTTTATGGTCTCAAACAAGAGTTGAGGTGTTGTTACAAGAGATTTTATTTCCATATCACGATACATGGATACAATAGTCTTAATTCAGATCCTTGTGCATATTTCGAGGGTCTATTTTCTAATGATTTTATCATTATACTATCGTATATGGACGAAATGTTGGTTGAAGGCCCCAAAAAATGATCATATCTAGGAGATGAAGGCACAATTATCTAGGGAGTTTGATATGAAGGACTTGGGTCTTGCAAATAAGACTCCTGGGATGCAAATTTACTGAGACTGTAATAATGGAAAAATTTGGATATCACTATTTTTTTTTGAATGTCTTAGAACGATTAAAAATGAAATACTAGAAGAAAATTTCTAACCCTCTTCCAATTAATTCCATGTTATCCTCTACAATGAGTCCTAATAGAGAAAAATAGAGGATGGAAATGTCTCTAGTGCTGTATGATTCAACAGTGAGGATTCTAATGTTCCCCAGGGTTTGTACATGAACATACATTGCACATACATTCGGAGAAGTTAGTAGGTACATGGAGAATCTAGGATGAAGTCATTGGAATATGATAAATAGAATCCTGAGAAACATTAGGAGAACCTCATATGTTGCATTAGGTTTTGGAGGATCCAATTTCACTATCATAGGCTATGTTGATTCAGATTTTGTAGGTGATTCTGACCGAAGAAAATCCGCTACTGGTTATGTTTTTACTCTTAGAGGAGGATATATGATCTGGATTTCAATGTTACAGTCAGTTGTTGATTTATCAATGAAGGAGGCAAAGTACATGGACTATAAAAAGTCATGCAAAGATGTTATTTGGATGAAATGTTTTTTGGAGGAGATCAGGCACAAAAAAGATCATATTTCATTGTTTTGTGATAGTCAGAGTGCCTTTCACATTTTAAAGAATCCATATTTTCATTCCAGGATGAAGCACATTTGTGTACAATATCATTTTTTTGATATATTGTAAAATAAATAAGTATCGACTTGTAGAAAATTCACACTAATGAAAATATGGAAGATTTTTTGTGAATACAATTGGTTATAATAAGTTCAGATGATATAGATCATTGAGAAAACATATAGAGACATGAGAAGTAGGTTTGGTAGACAGAAGGGATGTGTGGAGATGTGATTGGAACTTAATCAAATATCCAAGTGGTAGATATGTTGGAAGACTTTATGGAGAGAGAAAATATTAATGATGGTCACCGCATTCAGTTGGAAATGTCATGGTAAAACATCATGTTGACACCCTACCATTGATTCCCAAATTTATTTTGTAATAGAAATTTAATAGTGAGGAGGCCAAAGTAGGGTTAAGGAAGGCTATAAAATGGGATATTCTCCACCTATTTTTATCATCGGATTCAGAAGCAACATATCTTCATCATTAAGTGCAGTATTTTGTGAGGTGTTTCTCCATATTTTCAAAGAGATAATTTCTTGGGTGTTTTCTCCTTGAAATTTAGAGAGAGAGAGAGAGAGTTTTTACCCACATTTTTTTATAGTGAAATCCTTCTATTTTCATGTGGTTTTTTACCCCATTCATTTGGGGGTTTTTCCACGTTACATCCAGTGTTTTTTCCTCACTTTTTCAATTTTTTTCTATCTCGAAATTATCATTGAATTGATTGGACTATTGTTCACAATCATATAATTTTGTGCTAAATGATGACATCACTTCAGTTCTATAGTAATTAGTTGATGTTTATTGTAAACAAATATCAATCACCATATCTTTTTAAATTCCACTTTTTAACACCCAGAACTATTTTTCTCATTAAAACATGCTCGCACGAGGCCTTGACATGACCCTATTTCTTATCCTAAATACCAAATATATGATAAATAAATATTTAATATATCCACTCTAATTAAAAAAATATAAATAAAATGATAAAAAATTATATTATATTAATTTAAAAAACATAAAAAAACATTAACCACAATTAGCTATTATCTCTCACCAGCAATCTGCCCAATACTACTATCTGTGTATATCATCTTGAACACATCAGAAAATGTAATAAATGTTTCAACCACAAACAATATTAATTTATCACATATATATTATATTAAATAATATTATTTACCAACTTTTGATGATTTATTCTAAAAGTACGTCTCTCAACTCTGTGTGTGACATCCTGCCAGCCTCAATTATATTAGCTATAAGATGGTAGCCTCATGAATGTATCTTCTATCAGTAAGTGAAAAATATTAATGAATTCCGGGTGGGGAAACTACAACAAAAATAGGTTTTCATAGAGCCACCCTTTTGCAACAGTAAAAAATGATGATAAAGGGGGTTCCTTTATCAATGCTTTTTTAGCACTGATAAAGTTACCTCCTTTATCATCGATTTTTTGTATTGTTAAAGGGACCCCTTAATTAGTACTAATAAAGGGTATATTTCAAAAAAAACATTAAAAATAATATATTAATATATAAATATAATATATATATCTTTGAATATGATTTAGATAAGTATAGGTAGACATTTGAACCTAATATATAACATGTTTAGAGAAAATAGCGTATAAAATATTTTTAAAAAATATTACTAATTAATAATTTTCTAATTCTTATCAATTAGTAATCATTTAATAAAATATTGAAGACCCAAAAAAATAATAAAAGCTCTAAAATAAGTTGAAAACATAACTCAAACTTCAAATGGTGAGAAATTTGGATCCAGGTGTCTGTTTGAGATCTAATACATATCATATCAAATCCTACGGTGAAAAATGAAATTTTCTTCCTCAAGCATCTTACAGTATTTCTAGGTAGGAGAGATATCAGTTTTTCAACATCGTGAATGACATAATGGTTCTAGAGGGGTAATAACTATATAGATAGAATATTGTTTCAATAAATGATTTAATGTTAAAGGTTATAAAATTACATGACTGTCATGTTTTACTGTGAAATCTAATTCCTATAGCTTTAAGTTGCATTTTTTCATGAATGTCCTTTATAAGATAAAGAAGCATTGTTTCTTCTACAAAGCTATATGAAGTAAAGTTATTTGGTATGGTTATTTTGGATTTTTTATTTTTTATTTTTGATTGTGGATTGTGGTTGATTGGTTTGATGTCTGTAGGTTCTCACTAACCCAAAAAGTGACTTATTTGAAAATAAAAAAAAATAAGTTTCAGTCAGAATTATGCACATGCTGGTGATCCCAATCATGAGGAACATTAGTTCTTTAAACCTATTGTTTCATTCATTTTAGAGGAACAATGAACTTCTTCATGTGCTGGTAATCTCAATCCCGAGGAATAAGAGGTTTTTCAATCTATTTTTGACCCCAGTGTTGGGGTTCAACAACCATCTTCACATGCTGATGCTACTTCTCCAGAGAAAAAACATATTGATGATGTTGAATCTATATAAATGTTAGGTGACGAAGGACCAGTGATGTAGAAAAAATATTTCTCTATATTTTGATGGTGTTAGCAAAAATCATGAAGGAAAAAATGAAAGGCATCAAATATGAGGTCGGATGGAATGCACAGGGTCATCATGTGAACTTCAACAAGGTCATTTTTATTAGTTACATTGGAATCATCACTTGGTTATTCATGCCAACTGGTACAGTTTTGTGGCACCATGTTGTTCCAGCACTTAAGACACTAATGTGGGAAGATATTTTAGTAACATTATGATATCATTTCTTTATTTTACTAAAAAAATAAAATAATCAAACATTGAATTATTCGTCACTATCCCTTGAAGATTGTACTTATATTAGATAAGTCCCATAAGAAATTTGTATTAATTCATTATATAAGGATTCATAAAGGATTTATAACAATTCTACTGAGTCATCATCTAAAATAAGCCGAAGGAAAAATAAACCCACAACCACTACTTATGTATGCACACCTGATAACCGAATAAGCATGAGATTTTATTGCTATACTTCATATCGATGTGTCTTTTCAAGTAAAATGTGCCTAGTCATATATATTGTTTGAAAATAAATATATTCATCACTTTGAGGGACAATTTTTTATTTATGAAATAGAAAATGAGTGTTGAAAATAATGGAGGGGCAGAAAAATAAACATACCTCTACCTTAATGCAAGGATGGGGTACGCTTCACATGGAAAAATGGTACATATTATAAATCTACCATAACACATTTATATGACATGAAAAGAAAAAATAATTAAGTTTCTCTATGTATATGTAGATTGATGAATCCAAATCTAAAACCACTTCCAAACACACCATGTGTTGAGGAAAGAGGCATGTGAAAATAAATACGGGATACTAATAGATGAAAATACATCAAAAGGGTGGGAAACATGTATAATTATGAAATAATTAAAATTTGTTTTTATTTATATCGTAATTACATAAAATCGAATACTTATTTTTCTTTATTTTCTATCCATCTTAGTCACATGAATCATCAACACATGTATCAGATGCACACCTACTATCAATGTTCTTATAGTGGAAAGAACAATATGGTCACATCAGAGGTGTGGGTTTTGGGGTGACAACACAAACATATTTAGATAAAGAAACAATAGGAGGATAAAGATGAAGAAATAAAATAGATGAAATAAAGACTAGATACACATTAATAAAAATTCCAATAGAAGAGAGAGTTACTAGAAACTTTTATAGAGAAAAGCGATGAGAAAAAAAACTCAGGAATAACAATTGCCTGAATATCCCGCCCCACACATACCAGCTTTTAGATGAGCCATTACCATAAAAAAGCTATCTTGGAAAAGGTAATCATTATTCTAATAATTGTTTCTATAAAATGTGAATCATATCGACACTGATACCTTAATGGTGCTGATATTATATAGGGTGATAATCACTGTGATTTATATCTATGAACACCCACCCCTCACCATATAGTGAGGGATACATTGTTCAATATCTAAAAAGATGTGTTAAACAATAGACCACTTCTAATAGGTCTTGTGAGAGTGTCTATTAGTGAATCCCATGATCTGAGCACTAATCAACCTATTCCAATTGATGAGGAAGATATTCATAAGGTTGACCAACTATTGTAACATTCATCGCATGACTGTCAAATATTGTAAAAAAATATATCGACAACGAGGTATTCATTTCTTATTTATTTTTCATGCTAAAAATTTAATAATTAATGAAAAAAGGACTTAACTGATGAATACTATTATAAATGGAAAAAGGGATTGGAGGTGAACTGAAGGTTATACACAAAACAATTTAATGGATCAACCAACTGATTGAAAAGATCTTCCAAAAGCACATTTACCCTACCCATTGAATATCCACATTTACTGAAATTAAAGGTTTATGCAGATACAAAGTTACAAAGTGATAGTAGTCACGTAGTTGATTTTGATGATAAAATATGTGTGGAGGATGATACTGACTACATTTATTCTAATAATGTAGATTAAATCATCAACTATGAATGGATTGGTGCCTCAATTATAAATTAATACATGTGGTAGGTTTTCGTGAATTAATTTTACAATAGATAATATACCATGTTAATTATGAATAAATATATTTCATATTTTTTGTAGGCATATATATCAATACCAATTCAATGGATTTACCCATAAAAAATTGGACTCGTTAGTCCTCACTTCACCTCTACAGACCAAACAAAAAAAGAATCCAAAAAATGAATGAAATAGTGGTAAACCTGGGCAAATCGTTTGAAAGAAAACCTGGGGATGAAATAATATTCTTAATATAAATGATGTCGAGAAAAAATGATACAATTTAATCATATTAAATATATTTTTCATTTAATTCATTACTTATTCCTTTTTTAGTAAACACTGGATTCTCATTACAATCAATTTGGATACTCTAAATATTTATTTGTTGTATTCACTACATAGATTACCAACAAACCGACCACAAATGATAACATTTTTTAATTTGAAATACACAACATCCAACAATTTTTAACTAAAATTCATGTTATATAATTATATTATTTTTTATTTAGGATTCTATTATTATCAGGCGATGTGTAAATATCATCAAAATCATGGAATGAGGACAAGAATTACGAACAAGGACACAGAAAAGTTTTAAAACTATATATTTATCAAGGTTTATATAATAATATTTAACTATACAAAAACATATAAAAATATTACTTATTTTCCTCAATGTTTCTATGGTGTCTAAAATAAACAAATGGAAAATATTTTTCTTATTATGTTTTTAAATTTATGAGAGAGATCATATTCCATCAAAAAACACATCCTCGAAGTGGTATTTTCAAAGTTAATTACTACTTTATTTAATATATTTATTAATATTTTGTGTATTTATATTTTTCTAGTACTATTATGACAGTCAAAAAAAATAATCTTTTTAAGATGATATAATTTTTCATAGAAACAAATGGGCATCATACCTGATCATGGAATGTATACAAATGGCATGAAGATGTGACTTCTATAGAAGTAATGGATTGTTTCATATTTATGTTTAATTTATTTCTTTTTAGTATTACCCTCATAAGAATTTTCATT
Organism: Viscum album; assembly: GCA_963277665.1. Classification (NCBI taxonomy): domain Eukaryota; kingdom Viridiplantae; phylum Streptophyta; class Magnoliopsida; order Santalales; family Viscaceae; genus Viscum; species Viscum album. Next base: position 906,687,145 of record OY728153.1, read on the forward strand.
CTTATACTGGAGGATTCCTTAGAATTTAGGATTATTTAGAGACTTCGGGACATGTAGGAATCAAAAACACCTCAATCTGACATATGATGTGATCGGTATGACTCAAAGTGTGTCTTTTTATTTAAAATTGACATTAATATTAGTACAATATAATACTCACAAACTCAAAACCAAAAAAAGGATTTCAAATTGTTTTTGTACATTCGTATAATGATCTGTATGTCATTTAAGATGTGTAGGAATCAACCACACACCAATCCAAATAATGGTGTGACCAGTTTGACTCAGAGTGTCTGTTAACTGTTTTAAATCAACATTTTACTTCAAAATATGTCACTCACTGAAAATTGATAAAACACACTCAGATTGTCTAAATAATGTATTTAATCGATTCATAAATAATTTTTTACATGTAGGAATTGTTTTCATGTAAAACTGATACAAGATGTGACTGGTATTAGTTAAAGTTCATGTTTCTAGTTTATAATGGAATTTTACTAAAAGAGACAAGTGACATACTGAAAAAAAAAATTATTGTTTTAATGCTTTATTACAACTATCCCTATGTCAGTTGGGATGTGTAGAAATTAGTTTCACCTCAATCTTATTCGCGGTGTGACCAGTATGACTCCAAGTCCGTCTTTTTATTTAAAATTGACATTAATTTTTGTAGATATGAACAAGTGACATACTGAATAATGAGAAAACACATTTTGATTGTTTTAATACATTTGGTTAAAAATTAATGAGTCGTTTTTGATGTATAGGAATCTTCTGCACCTCAATATGAGGCACAATGTGACCATTATGACTATAAGAACATCTTTTTTGTATAAAATATACATCAATTTTAGTAAAATAGACAATTGACCTACTCAAAAAATGAAAAAACACATTTGGTTTTTTTTTCTATTATAGGAAAAAGATTCAAAAGTTTGTTAGGATGTGTAGGAATTAGCTGAACCAAAATGTGATCCTCAACAACTCCCAAATGTAGCTATAAAATGAGCTGCACAATTTTAATCTCTCCCAAAAAGTAAGAACAAAAAGAATAAAATAAAGGAACCAATGATCTAATGATATTGATTATAGAACCAAAGGCAAGGTTGCCAATTTCATCCACCTCTAGCGCGTCGATAATAACTTGAAAATTAGATTTTACCACAAGTTGAGAGATGAAATGAATTTCATACCCATCCAGATAGTCATGGTCACTACTACAGGGGGAGACCAACAAGCAATTTATGATTAATGATGAGCCCAAATAATAGAGCCTACATGTGCTAGAGAACTTCCACAACGTCAAAAGAGTCATCACCAAGAATTGTCGCATTAGTATTATGTTTGAAAATACCCTGAGGGGGATGAATCCATCTGACAAGAGAGGGATGAACAATTATTTGATCACTGATGTTGAAACCCACTTTTTGGCATCGCTAATTGCATAACCACTATTAAAACTCTCACTAACATAGTTTTAACATATATTATCCATTAACTGATATCAAAACTCTATTCGTGTGATTTTTAATATTTATAATGTACAAATGAACAATCAAGATGAATTCATAACATATTTGTACATCAATTATACTCAGGCATCAATTTATTTATTAACCAAATTCAGTGGAAGCATATATTTATTTTAATGTATATTTATTTCATTATTATTATAATTATAAATATATATATTTAAAAAGAATTTATATATTTTTATAAAATTAATAAATATATTTTTTATATAAAAATTAATTATAATATTATAATTATTTAAATATATATTTATTTAATTATAACTTATAAATACTTTTTTAAAACATTATATATATATTTGAATTATTAATAAATATATATTAATTATCAACATGCATTTTTTTAATTTATAAAAATAATTATTATTATTTAATATAAATGTAATATTTTTATATAAATTAATAGTATTATTTATTAAAAAAAATTATCAGCACTAAAAATACCATTTTTCCTAGATTATATGATTTGGACAAAATGCTTTCATTATTGAGATAATTGTTAAAGATAACGGGGTTTTTATTTCAAAGATTCATAACTGGGGATCTTAATGGTTGGATATTGAGGAGGCTCATCCACCTTCACCAGTTAATTCCCCACCTATCAGATGGCTCCCCCTTTGGGTGTTCTCAAACTTAATACTGTTGTAGAGACCCCTAGGGGTGGATTTTTTTGGCTTTTGGATAGTCCTCCAGGATCACGCTAGCTCTCTTATTGCAGCACATCATTCCTCGAACATTGAAGATTAGTCTTCTCATATGGCAGAGGCCATGGCTATTTGGAAGGGTATGTAGCTCATCTTGTCTCTTGTCTACAAGGATGTTGTGGTCGAATCTGATTTTCAAGTTATTATCAACACACTGAAGGAGGATGAAGGTGGACTCCAAGCCTATGGTTCCATTATCAAAATCTTCAGATCTTGGGTACCTTTGTTCTCTTCTTGTTGTTTTCCCTTTTCTTAGAGATAGGGCAGTCGAGTGGTTCATTTTTTGGATACATTTGGGAATCATTGGGGGTCTAATTGATGGATTTTGTCCTTTCCTCTAGAATTATGTATTGTGCCTTTAGTTGATATCTAAGGTTTTAGGAATATATTTTTGAAAAAAATTAAGGACCCCTTTATCAGTTCTAAAGAAAGGGATGATAAAGGTTACACATTTATCGATGTTTCTTTAGCGTTGATAAAAGGAAGATTTATCAGCACTTTTATCCAGCACTGATAAAGTCCCCCTTTTTTCCGCGCATTTTTCTTAGTGCTAATAAAACCTGATGCATCTCTTACCCCGATATGTGGTAGTGAATGGGAGGATCCACCGCGTGTTGCCGACATCAAGTTTAGCAGCGGTTTAAACTGCCACCAAATCAAAAAATAACCACTTCTAAATGATGATTTTCTAGCAGTGGATACATAACTCATTTATGATGTGTTGGAATTGACTCCATGTCAATCCTACATATGATGTGACTAGTATAATTCAAAGTTTGTGTATTCATTATAAAAGGGACATTTTAGTTTAATGATATAATTTTTAAAAATTAATTAAATAATTAAGAAAATTAATAACTGATGATATCATTAATATATTTAGTAACTGTTAATATAATTTATAGAGATAATTAATTATCATTTTAATTAATAATTCATAATAAAAATATTAATAAAAATTTAAAATTTTTATTAATAATTAATTTAATATTTTCAATATAATAAATAAAAATAAAATTATTATTATAACTTATAATATCATTAATATATATAGTAATTAAAAATATAAATTATCATATGTGAATTATATATCATTAAATTTTTAATTTTTTTAATTTTTTTTGAACTGTTACTAAGATAAACATTGTTTTTATTGGGTGGAAAAACCTTTGTACAAAGGTCGATCATCAGAGAAAGCCTACAAAAATAAAAAAACCATAATATTTATTAAAAAAACCACCATAATTGTGTCAAACATTTACACAAAATTATATATAATTCCATAAATTTTATAAACAATAAAATTATTTGAAAAAAAATATAGATTTATAACAAAAAAATTATTGTTTTTTGTTATAATATGTGTTATAATTTATTAAAAATATTAATTTAATGAAGAAATAATAAAATTATAAATTAAGTTATTTTATTAGTTCAGTTAGTAAAATTAATAATCAAGACCAAAAAAAATCTATTATTAACCAAATCAATTTTTACTAACCAATACTCATTTAAGTATAACCCTTCGGTTCTTTTTTATTCAATTTTCAAATAATAGTTCCGTTAACCACCTATTTGCCCACCCGTTGGGGGTAATCTCTACAAAAATATATTTCCATTTATGAATGGATAGATAAAAAATCAAAAGATTGAAAATATATACATATATATATATATATACTAAATGTTGTATAAAGTTTGATACTAGTCAATACTACATTGTTGAATTAAAATCACCATTAAATATTAGATGCGAGTCAAATATTCTCAAAATCAATTTTACATTATTAAATTAAAATTCATCAAAATTATTAAAATATACAACTTTGATAATTAGGTTTAAAATGTTCATTAAAAATCACCCAACATTATGGATTTCGACCCGTCAAATAGGCATGAAATTTGGGATAATCGAATCCTAACTCATTTTATTTTTTCAAACCCAAATACAGATATAACCATTTTTTTAAAAAAACTATTTGTAATTATATTCAATTATATTTTGAAATGAAAATTAACTACCAAAACCAGAATAATTAAAGAGGCGTATATTATTCTTAATTTTAAAATTTATTTAGAAATCAAAAAGCAATTGATATCAAAGAAAACTAATAAATTTTATAATCTTATTAACATTTTAAAATAAATCGTTATTCAGTTAATAACAATTAATTTAGTTAGATTAGAATTTAGGTTTCATTTATAAATTTAATATGAATAATACTCAAAATACATAATTAAATTAAATAGTTTTACTATATTTTTAATATTCAAATAATAAATTAATTAATATTAACTAAATAGGGTTGGGTAATTCCTTGATATGGATTTGCATTATAAATAAATGATTTGTGTATCCCACCTTTCGTGGTATTAGGAGGAATGTTTAAGGAGTTAAAGGCCAAAATAAAGGAAGATGGTACTATTTAAGGGTGGAGGCTGTGTTTTCAAACTGAATGCCTCTGACTGGAATTTCCCTCTTATCTGAACCCCCTCACCACCTGATGATGAAGACGAAGTTTTTAAAGAGATGGATTATTGGAACCCGGTGGAAGTCATGTTTTGGTGGAATATCATTAGAAAAGTTCAAAAATCTGGAGTAGTTGCCTGGAGTCCCACGACCCATGATGATGCTAGGAAAGGGGTCTTCAATAGAAGAGGTTATCACCAATGCACCGATATTATCCCGATGGAAATAGAGGAAGACTTTGAGGGACCCCATCCATCCTTCCCCTTCTCCTGGGAACACATCCCTGGGGTACATAAGCAAGAAGATCCAAAACGGAACCAAACCCGACACCGACACTGGAGAACCATAGGGTGATGTCACATGGGGATTCCTATTATGGTGGGCAGTGTCCATCCATCCTATTCACCTGGGAACATGCCCAAGGGGGGCCAAATCTAGGGGATCACGAATTCACCCTAACTCTTACACACGAAATCTCTACTCCCCCAAGGAACCCAAGTGAGGGGATCCCGAATTTACCCCAACTCCCCCTAGGAACCCAATACGCGGTAAAGTCTTCTCCAATGGGTGGAATTTGTGAGAATGGTTACAAAGGAGAGAGGTGTCCAGTCCTCCCATTCACCTCAGAGCACTTCCCCGGGGTGACCAAGGAGATCTGGAATCCATACCAATCCAAGAGCTCCTAGAAGAGGTGGAACACAGTTGAGGTGGGATATGGATGTGTAGGTGTGTGGGGTGGAGCACGGTGCAGTCACTCCGGGAGGTCCTGGTGGCGGCCGAACACGGTTGGGGAATGATGTGGATGTGTAGGAATACAAGGAGGAGCACTGTACAGTCGCTCTGGGAGGTTATGGTAGAGGTAAAGCATGGTTGATGGGGGATATGGAGGTTCCGATGTGCGGGGCGGTCATAGCGGGGCAGAGTGCAGTTGTGGTGTGCGGTCATATCTGAGGCAAAATATGGTCGAGGCGGGGACGCTTTGCTACTGAATTTCATTAGTGCGGTCATGGTGCGGGGATTTTCTTATAAATTCCTATAAAAATACAAATTATTAAATATTTTTGTCGACTAATATCATTTTGTAAATTTTTTATTGTATAAATAATGAAAATAAAGTTACTAATAAAACATTATTTGATAAGAATTTCAATTTTAAATTATATAGTTTATATGTACAAATATTTTGATATGTTATTTATATAGTTCATATCACTGTGTTATAATATTTATATACCACTATAAAACTAATGGATTTTTCAATAGATTTTTTACGATGAATTCCCACCGCAAAAGTTAAATTTTATAGGAATTCATCGCAACAAACCATCATGGAAAATCAGGATGTAAATAATAGAAATTGTGAAGGGACGTGGAAATTAACCTTAGGGTGATACAGGTTATAACAAAACTATTTAGCCATCACAAATACTATTTACAATCGAACTTTTTTTCATTTCACATTATTTTATTCTAGATTATTTTTAATTGAATAAAAAAAAGTTAATTTTATAAATAAATAATTAAACTTATTTACATATAAAATATATTTCTCAATATATAAGCCTTATCTAAATAAAAAATAATATCCATTTTATTTAAAACAAAAATATATGAATATTTATATACCTATATAATGTGTGTATGTATATATATATATATATTAGTATGTGTCTGTATTAACAAACTAATATATATTATCTATATATCCTAACATAGGAATATACAAAAAAGTTAATTTTATAAATAAATAATTAAACATATTTACATATATAATATATTTCTCAATATATAAATATTATCTAAATAAAAACTAATATCCATTTTATTTAAAACACAAATATATGAATATTTACATTCCTATATAATGTGTGTGTGTGTGTGTCTATATATATATATATATGTATGTGTAACAAACTGATATATATTATCTATATATCCTAACAAAGGAATATACATATTAAGATATAATATAAGTGAATATATGTAATTGTGTATAATTTAAAGTAAATATACACATAATATATATATATATATGTATTTTGTAGATATGTATTTATTTATTTGTTTGATTATTTATACACACACAAAAAAACATATTTTATAAATTTATTTACAAATATTCATATAAATATATATTAATAAATGAATAAATAAAAAATATACCTATATAACTATATATATATATATATAAATATATAAATATAAATAAATATATATAACTAACTATATATATAATTAAAACTAATATATATATATGCAATATCTCTGTGAGATTTTTATTTTTAGCATCATTTTAGATAAAAAATCACCTCTTAATATTTATTAATTCTACCAAAAACAAAATATTAATTTCATATTATATACGACATTTCATATCCATCAAACATAATTTAAATAACTATCTATAATCAAAGAATTATTTTTAAAAAAATTAATAATGGTAAAATATTTTTGCAATAACTTATTAATTGTTTTTTGACTAGTAGTGTGGTTTTTGTGAACATTGTTCACACACTCTAGGCTCCGTTTTTTATAAATATTTTGACTTATCCCATATCAACAAATCAACTACATTTTTTCATTTTAAAAAATTCATCACGAAATCATTTTTTTAAAATAAATTAAAGTGAATGAAAAAAAATTCCATTACTGCGTTTTTAGAAAATAATAAAAAATAATTCCTTCGAAAAATCATAAAAAATAATTTTTATTAAAAAATTATATCCACCTTTCACTTTAGAAAATAAAAGTTTTTTTATTTTACATTAAATAACTAATATTTCCTTAAAATAAAATCAAGCAATTACAAATTAAAAACAAATATATTTTAATTAAAAATTAAAAATAAATTAAAAAAAATAAACCATTGTTATAAAATAAATACACAACCTTTCTTCTAATGTAATATTGAAGGGAAAATGAAGAAGTTTTATTTTTTAACCTTAATTTTTTTAATTGATTTTTTTTATTCTGGTTGAAAGGATAAGGGGAATTTTTTGATGTTTTAAATTTAAAATAGGATCATTTAAGAAATGGTAAATTCTTTAATTATCATAATATAAAAGAATAAATTTCTTTTTTAATTTCCAAATACATCATAAAAATGAATATTTATTTTTTATTCTTTAAAATAATATTTTTATTTTTATTTTTTTTAATTTGAAAATAGGGATATTTTTTAATTTTATAGTGGATTAATATTTTTTTGATAAAATATTTTTAAATTTTGAATATAGATTTTATTATTACATCCAATGGAAATGTTATTTTTTTACTAATTTTTAATAAATATATGTTAGTTTTTTATTTTATTTTTAATGAAAATAATTAAAAAAATTATTTTTTAAGTGAATGTCTGATTTATTTTAATTTTTTTATTTGAATTTTATTAATGAAAAATGATTTTTCGTATTTTTTTAATAAAAATGATATTTTTAAAATTTATAGAGAATTTTGGATGAATATATCGTTATGAAAAATAGATTTGGACTTATTTTTTACTCTTTAAAATATATATGGGGAATATTATTTTTGTTTTTAATTTTAATAATTTTAAAAACAATTTTTTATTTTTTAAAAAACTGATCATCACTCCAGCATGAAATCCATGGTGATATATGGTTGTAATCCCATTATATCCTGAATTTACTTCCTCCCTCATCTAGTGACACAACGTTTACTCATTGGTTTTATGACCACAATGTCTTCAAAACCTTTTCATTTAAGGCATGTATATGGATATGACTGTCACTACAAAAAAATTGAATTTCCACTACCACAGATAGTCCTTTTAACACCACACAAAGAGATTTAATGGCACTAAAAAACATTGTCCTCATCAACGTCTTTAAAACGAGGACCCATTTATCAATTTTTTTACATAATGCTGATAAATGCCCTACTATTGCATTGTGTTGTTTCAATAACAACACACTTTACCAAATACACCTATATAAAAATGCACCAGTATGAAAATTAATAATTTAATTAAAATAAAATTTAGATTAAAAATACAAAAAACATATTATATACATTTCAAACAATATTTAGTATAATTACACTTGCATTTACTATCCATACTCATTTAAAAACATCAATGATTAATTATCTTTTTCACCTACGACCCCCTCTCAAAAAAGTTTCACCATGGTATTAATTTCCAAAAAAACCACCCCAACAAGAGAAAAATAATTCACCTACATAAAAAAATTATTATGTTACCAATACTATAAATAAAGTAATTAAACATAAATATGAAATAATATATTTTTAAAATGTCATTTTTAAATAAAAGGACACACGTGGATCACTACCACATAAACAACATTATGCAGGGCCTCCCATTAACAATACTAAAAAAATGGATTGATAAATGGGTTATCATTATCACCGCTAAAAAACCTCTCATAAAAGGTTCATTTAATAATTCTAAAAAGTGATGTTAAAAGTACCTCTTTATCTACATTTTTTAGCACTTGTAAAGGTACCCCTTTATCAACGATTTTTAGCGATGTTTAAGGGACTCCCTTTATCATTACTTTTTTAGTAGCGTTGATAAAGGGGGGTGGGGCTTTATCAGTGTTTTTACTAACGCTGATAAATTGAATATTTCAAAAATAAATACCATATTTCATTAAAAAAATATATTTTTTTAAATATGTTTTAGATAAGGGTAAATAGACATTTAAACATAAAATATAAGATATTTAGTGAAAATGTCCTATAAAAAAATTAGAAAAATTTTTATTAGTTAATAACTTTCTAATTATTATCGATTATTAGTTATTTATTAACCATTTGAAGATGCACAAAAATATAAAAAATATATAAAATAAATTGAAAACATAAATCATATTTCAAAAGGTCATAACTTTTGATCTGAGTTTCTATTTGAGCTCTACCACATATCAAATCTAATCTTGAAATGAGATCTATATATTATTGATATGTAGGAATCCCGTATTATGTTTTCATAGACCCAAATATTCCATATGTCGACTTTAAAAATGAGTTTTTAGTCGATGAATCCTATTTTTTTAACATTTGATGGACATTCAACCTCGTTTAAGGGGGTGATTTTTCCCATTTTAGTGGGGACTTAAATTTTCACAAGCATTACATTCATATTCATATTAATGTTTTTAAATTTTATCAATTTTCATAATTTAGTTTTATTTATAATCAAATATATAAAAATATATACATATTTTTTATATATTCACACATAATAATTTAATTTTATAAATATACATGTAATCATATTTACATGTAAAGTATATTTATAAATATATAAACCTTATCTAAATAAAAAATAATATCCATTTTATTAAAATTAAAAATTAATAAATTATTATATACATATACAATTTCTTGATATATAATGTTTATATATGTATAAATATATTTGTGTGTATATCGAAAAACTGATATATATTTATCTATATATTTTAATATATGTATATAAATATTAATGTATAATATATTTAAATAAATATAAATATATATAACTATATTTATAGATGTACACAAATATATATATATATATATATGTATGTATGTATGTATGTATTTATAAACACACATTCACACACACAAAATCATATTTTATATATGTATTAAATATATATATATATGTATATATGGATAAATAAATATTAAGAAATAAATAAAAATATATAGATGTAACATAAAATACAGAAGAAAACGATATAGGGGAGTGAAAAAGGAGTGAGATTATGAGGGGGAGTTCTCAGTTTTGAAACCCAGTAAAGTCAAGGGTGCGCACGGGTAGGTGATGCAGGTCCCTAGCACTACTAAATGGTGGGAGATTTCTAGACCTGTTAAAGGGGTGGTAATGCTAGACTAGAATTATTAAAAGGGGGGATCAAGCACTGATAATAGGGGGAGGTCCCACCCTCCCATTTTCCGAAAAAAAATCATTCTAAAAATTACTTTTTCGTACATTAATCAACACTAAAAAAGCATCGATAAAGGTCAATTTTCAATCTTTTTTTAGCACTGATAAATGACTGATTTTATTAGTGCTTATAAAAGGGTCCTTTATTAGAACATTTTTAGAGATGATAAACAGAACCACCATTTAATAGAACCGATGATAATAACACTTTTTTAATGCTGTAAATACTTGTTTTTCGGGATGTTAAAAGCCATATCTACAGAAGTGGAGTCATTCAGGTCAACCCGTTCATCGGATTGAGGTGAGGATGATTCATAAACATTAGAAATGACTTTTGGAACATTGTTCTAAAATACCAAAACAATATGAATATATATTCATTTCAAATAACTATTTATAAAAAAAATTAATGGAAACTAATTGTAGGGGTCAACGGTGAGATCTGGACTCCTTATCGAAGGCAGGGGATGGTAGAAAAACACTGGGGCTAGTTGATATAAAGGACTCTAATTATCATGGTAGCTGAAGGCAAGACTCAAACCCTGGTATGATGGTGAGGGACAGAAATGAGGGTCAAATCTTACTCAAAGAATGGGTCGATGACCTACGAAGAAGAACCTGCTCTAGTAGGAGATGGTGATTTTTCAGATAGGTTGTTGCCATTATCAGCAGATCCATCAACCCTGATTATCTTCCTAGTAGTTCCCAATGGATGCTATTGTTTGGATGTCTCAGTCAGTGGTTGAATGACTATACGGCTACCTTGGGGGATTTCAATCCAATTCTAATTCCATGTTTCTCTACCTTAGTCTTTCAGTCTATGTGGATTTGACTTCGAGATGATTGGATTTACTGCAATTTACAATTTTCTTGTCATTTTTAGGGTATATTGTGTTTGGGGATTCATTCATGTAATGGGTTCTATCTTGATCCATCATAAAAGGAATTCTACTTTTCATAATAAAGGGATTTTCCTAACCTATTCTAACAATAAAGATCACTAGAAAATACAAAACCATAAATAAAATTTTCTAAAAAATATAATCATTTATAATATAAACAAAGTTCCCAAAAAAGAACATAATAATAGTGCCACTAAGAGAGTGGGGAATTAACTAAATTAGATGGAGTGAACTCCATCCCTAAACCATTTGTATGTCATCGCATATACTCCATCAACAAACCATGTTGTTGATGCTATTACTGTCATTGCTGCTCCTGATGTTGTCGCTACTCTTCCTTCTCTATAATTAATCTATGAGTAGTCTCATCTTGAAATCATTTATTTTCTTCATACTATATATATTTCACGACCCGTCCCCCAGGGCCCATGCCGTGACTACCCCAAGCCCTCCTTCCATTGGCTAGGGGTTGTCGACTATCACTAAAGGTGTATTTTCCAAAAACTGGGAAGGCATTGCATTTATGACCTATACACACACAACCAATCACATATCTAGATATGAACACAAGGTAAAATGAATAGTAAATAGAGTGAGTAAGTAAGTAAACTGGGCTAGAATACAATCCCAAATAGAAAGTACAAGAAAATGGAAGGTAAAAGTAAACTGGACAACTCATGTGAACACCTGCCAAGGATCCTACCTGAAGGGTAGGTACAACTCTCAAACGGTCTTCTCTATGGTATTCCTCGTCTAGGGTACACCTACGAGCTACCTCTAGTCCCGATACCCTCATCCTCAGTCAGCGCTATCTGTCGTCTGCAACCAACTCAACAAGGTGCAGGCATAGCCCGTGTAGAGGTGAGTATAACTATACTTAGTAGGGACCCCGAGACTCTCAAGGTCTCACAAAATCTAAAAAAGAAAAACCCCATATCATAAAATCATCTGAGAACCCTACATAGGTATATCCCCATACATATACCTAAATTATCAAGAATACCCATCTCAAACATGAGGAAACACAGAGTCCAACCCAATAGCCCAAAGATCAGCAGTTCCACAATGGACGAAATAAAACAATGGTAAGTACCACACATGTACACCACATAGAAGAATACCACCAAGGTATCACCATGAAGGAAAAATACCACAAGGTATAGACTCAGCTCACACCAGGTATATCTTAGGTACAGTTGTAGAGATGATTAGATGTAACTACTAAATAATCTTAATCTGTTAATAGGAAGACCCATGAGGGATCATAAATCATCATCATACCCACATAGGATTGTAGTACATCGTCTGACCCACACAGGATCCTAGTACCTAGTCAAACCCACACAGGATCCTAGTACATCATCAGACCCACACAGGATCCAAGTACCTCTCCAGACCCACACAGGATCCTAGTACATCGTCAGAGCCGCACAAGATCCTAGTACATCATCAGTACATCCTCAGACCCACACAAGATCCTAGTACATCACCAGTATGTCGTCAGACCCAAACTTGATCCTAGTACACCATCGGTATGTCGTCAGACCCACACCGGATCCTAGTACATCGTATATACGTCGTCAGACCAACACATGATCCTAGTACATCATCAGTACGTCCTCAGACCCACACAGGATCCTAGTACAACATCAGTACCTTATCATACCCACACAGGATCCTAGTACATTTTCAGTACGCTGTTATACCCACACAAGATCCTAGTAAATCATCACATTACGTCGCCATACCCACACAATATCCTTGTACATTGTCGCAGCCAGCTACAGAGTTCTCTCACTAAGATAACTTGTCTCTAAAAGGGTTTTCTCCTCATGCCACTGGTCGATTATCCAACTTCACGAAGTCCCAAGAAGAATTATCCCAAAAGTAATACCATGTAAATGGGGTCTCAATGCAATAGATGATGCATCAATCAGACATCTTGTATGTATGTTATTGCCTTTTTATCCACGAGGTCCCGGTTGGATTTGTGCTCGATCCAACCCGGACATACCCAAACTTTATCCAAACTCAAGTGGGGTATCCCAAAAGGATTGTCTCGATCCATGGTTTCTGGTTCCATAAACGGTTTGTCATTTCGACACTGTATGACAGAGATATATCGAATACAAGATCCCAAAATAAAAATAATAATTTTATTGAGTGTTTTGTGAACCTGATCCACGAACCAGAATTTAATATTAAACATTAGACTTAAATAAACCGTCTTAATGATAGGATCATGTTTCCATAGATGGTAAGTCAATCGGACGTCACACGCATGAGTTATGAAGGGTCAAAGATTTAATAATAATATATTATTACTATTATTTGAGTGTATCGGGTACCCGATCCAAAAACCCGAAAAAGTCCTCCAATATTGGGCTCATAATTTTCGTCTCGAAATCAGGGTTTCACTGCTACTGACGGTTCGTGAAATTAAGGTCGCACATATAAGTTACAGATGAATTAGGGTTTTAACAACCACAAATAATAATATTATTATATTATTATTATTATTTTATTTCATTGAATGTTTATCTCTCCAATATCATTTGAGATTCACGCACAAGAGGGGTATCCCATTTTGGTGCGCACGCGTCCAAATAGTGCATCTATCTCTTTTTTTATATTCATTTTTCTTTAAATTTTATTTCTTATCTATTCCTTTCTCTATCAAATATAATTTTATTCTTCCACGATTTTGCACCCCTGTACATGAACAGGGAATCCACTGCACTTTTTCCTCGCACACGACCTGCCTTCGTCGCACCGCCTACTCGCGCCGCCGCCAAATCTGTCTCGTCATCGTCCAAAGCCACATGGCCCCACTTGCTGCGTGCGCACCGCTTGCACCAGCCACGCCAGACCGCCCTACTCCACCATGTCACTACATCTGTGTGGTGTCTCATCTTTGTTATAACCTCTCAAAATAAAATGATTGCATATTCACAATCTTCGGGTCAAGGGCACTGCGTCCATATGTCGTGCTCAATATAATATTGCATTTCCAGAGAGAATAAACATGTGGCCACCTCCTTCCATGAGCCATTGCGGCTTCGCTCCAAACCCTAAAAATTAATCAATTGCATATTTGTGATCCTTGTGTTGAGGGCTTCATGTACATATATCACGTTCAGCAAAACTCCATGTTTCCAATGCTAATAAATATTAGGCATTGAAGAGCGCACGAATAACGCGCAAAGAATAAAAAGATAAAGGGGCATGGTTTATGTGCGGGATGACGTCCTTGTTCATTTGTCCATCGTCATCCTGAATTTAGGATATGAAGAATCAATAACACAAATTCAATCATATATAAAAACCCCTACCTCGATTGTCCATTGGAGGTGGCGCGAGGAAGAATACGAAGTCGATGAGATGGTGACGTCGGCGTTCTTTGATCCTGGAAGATGATTCTGATCTCGGCTCAAGAATCTTCCTCATTCTCCGATTTTGGAGGATTCTCTACATTATAGTGGGTGTTCATCATTGAACAATCTCCTTCCAAGTTTCGTATAGATCTCCCTTTTTCCAACAATTCTCCAACCAAATGGTGAAATGCCAAATATGTTTATTAAATAAACTAAATGAGTTGGCACATCAATGGGAGGAAAACCAACAGTTATCTCATATTAAAGGAGGAGTTAAAGGGTAGGGTGGTCCCCACATTTAAATTTAAATTGGGGGTTTTTAGTTTGGTTGGTCCCCACCACTAAACATAAAATGGGAGGTTTTAAAAATAAAATAAAAGTTGTTGTTTATTTTAAATTTTTTAACTCTCCCACGAAATTCATGAACACTAACGTTCACCCTTGACCTAATTCATTCAAGTTTAAGGCCTTCTTAATCAAATATCGGTGCTAAGAGTTCAACAGTGCCCTCAGATTTCAGTTTCGAGCACCGGTTCAAAAGATATATAACACCGCTTGCGCATTTACTGAACATACCCAAAAAAAATTCGGAAAAATTATAACAATCACCCTCGACCGTGTCGGTCGAGGTTGGGCTCTACCTAAGTGAAACACGCCCCAAAAAACCCAACGCTACTCTCAGATTTTAAATCTGAGTTACCGTTTAAAAGTTGTGGATTTTAAAATAAAATAATTGTTACTTAATATTTTATTTATGGCCAAAAACTAACATTCACTAGTGGCCTATGCCAGCCAATGTTAGTATCTTATTAAATGAAGAATTCCCTCATGAGTATAGAGGTGGTCTCAGATATTCAATTTGAGCTACCGTTTGTGAGTTATAAGCATTTTAAAAATAAAATTATTATTTTATTATTTTATTTACTATTCTGGAATTTTTGGGGTTTCTCACAGGAGGACCGCACATACTAAAATTAAGTCGCGCCTAGGGTAAACCAACCATCCTGAATGCAACAGTATACTCTGATTCATGATTCGAGTTACTGTTTATGATTTATTCCACTTTTTTAGGAAAAATTATTAACCGTGCAAATTAAAACTCCACAAAACATCGACGGATCATTCAGGGAACTCCAGGCCTCGGAATCACACGCCGTTAAATTTCACGGTCTTGAAATAATTCCATATAATTTAAAAAAATATACATAATTTCTGAGACATTAAATTCTCCCCACCTTAGGGATTTACGTCCATGAAATCCAAAACAAAGGAAAAAAACCAAAAGAAGGTACTGAACACGAATCTGATCCTCCTGCTCCAATGTGCTATCCTAGAGGTTCCCATGCTACCAGAGTACATGAACCAGATGCATCGACTGCCCACGAAGGAACCTATCCTATCGATCCTCAATCTCCACTGAAGCCTCTATAAATGTCGCCCCATCGTCAAAGTCCAGCTCAACGTGGTCAATGATGTGAGATGGGTCGTGCACGTATCTCCTCAGCTGGGATATGTGGTAGACATTGTGCACCATCTCCATTTATGGTGGAAGAGCCAAGCGGTATGATACCTCGCATATCCTCCGAAGTATCAAAAAAGGACCGATAAACCTTGGTGATAACTTGCGGCCTCGGCCAAATCTTCATTGTCCCTGTCGAGGAGAGACTCGCAAGAATACTTGGTTCGCCTCCTAGAACTCCAAGGGTTTCCGTATCTTGTCGGAATAATACTTCTTCCAAATATATTTAGTATTCACTTAATGACAAGTGAGACTTCATGATACAAACTCTACCACGGATTTATTCATCTCTAGCCACCATTACTGACGCTGAAGGTCCTGGTAAATCTTCACCACAGCAAGTTGTTCCACTAGAGGGGACGTATGGAACTCCCCCAAAAACTCCTCCTGAAGCAACACAGGTACCATGGTACGTCCTCTGAAGAGGACGACGTGCTCCTCACATTCATAAAACCCATCAGGTGCCTGCCCTAAAGATATCTGATCAGGTCGAGCCTCGTAGTCAATTCCCCCAAGCTGCACCTCCCCAACTTGCTGATGGAGTGGGGGTGTGAAAGCCATAGACTGAAGTTAAGCATCTTCATCTCTATCCATGATGGATATCTGCAGCGTGACTAGTTACTCTGATGCCTCACTCAGTAGTTGTAGGCCAGACCTCATACTGACTGCATCTGCTACCATGTTCCCCTTTCCAAGATTATAGACTATCATAAAGTTATAGTTCGGGAGGAACTCTATCCACTCTCATTGGGAACTTAAAACTCAAAACATCTACTTTCAAGAGGGTATGGTTGGCCGAATCACTAGTGATTAGCTGCACCCTCCTATGCAAGAGTTTATCCTGTGCTTCCTGGGTTTCCTTTTTCGCTGACCAAGGAAACCCCCATTCCAACATTGTAGATAAACCACAACCTTTTTTCCTAATACAATCAATCTGAGTATGAACTGTGGATGTCCAGTCCATACCCAAACTAACGTCGTAAGGTGTCGACTCTTCCACCAAGAGGTTCCAACCGAAACTCTCGCCTAAAGGGTTACATCACACCATCGTTGTAAGTGTGATTATCGAGTCTCCTCCTAAAGGTATCTATATAAGTGAGGGTCAAGTCAATGGTTTAATAGGAAACTCTAGGTCATAGACAAGATTCGTGGAAGGTGTTAGAGTTGGTGTCTTGAGAACCAACTATTTGTACTTTGATTACATGAATGTACATTTATTAAATATTGTTCATTGTTCTGCATGACTAAAATATAATAATGTCCTAGAATATTTGTTTCATTAATAATTTCATTTAATATCACTTCTATGATGATAACCGTGAAATTCTATAACAATATTCTTAAATAAAGTCTTATGGATGGATGACATACTATGATTCGACACATAGAATACATTTCGTCATGAGCGTATGCTCGTAAGAGGACGAAACTCTCTCTCATGGAGTTCGCACTTGGTAATCTTCAAGGTGGGAGATTATGAGAACAGACCTGCGAGTAGTAATTCTGCATGTCTTGGTGTCATCATACAATTCTATCTGTGAGCATGTGTAATGGTCCTTAGACTGGAAGATTATCATTAACTCATGTCATGACTCACACACTTATATTTGATGAAGAAAACCGTCACGAAGGTAGTTGGCAGGAAGTGGGGTACGTTGGGTGCATCACGAAGCAAATGTTCTTAATGGATAAGTCGAGGAAGGATTTTTCCCTTCCATTTATGGAAGTTGATATCTCGGCCCTTTGATTGATATAGAACTGTCACATGAAATTCCATGGACATGGTGTAATGATAGGTTTATTTCAGGTATTCAAAGAACAATAGATAAAGCATATATGTTTACGACACTACCATGAAACCTTCTTGATGAGATATTGAGACAAATGTATTAAATTACATGGTAAGCATTCATATGATGTGAAAGGTCAATGCAGCGTCAACTTCTTTCTCTTGGGTTCCTTGACACGTTTCCAGATAATAATCTTGGACTTTTGGAAAGCCTTCTTAATGGCAACGAGAAAGAGGCCTAGAGGGTCACACACTATGTGTATTCATTTATCTCTCAAGTAAAATAATTATTATTCCCATACGTCGTTTAATCCATCCAACCACTATGATTTTTATTCAAAAAATAATAATGCTGAAACAACATAAGGGCAAAGCAAAAAACCCCACCTATGGGGGATGAAAATAGTGTTATCCGAGGGCATCACCCCTAATCAAGATCACCCCCTCCAGTTTGAAAGAGGTAACATTATCACACCAAACAACCAGTTCCCCGAGAACTGCAATAGACGCCAAGTAGTCCGCCACTTTATTCCCTTCCCTCCAAGTGTGTGTGACCCAAATGTTGTTGTTCATGAGCATCTTGCATTGTCTAATAATGTAAGTGATCTTCCATGGAATACTGATGCGCCCCTCTAAGGCCTCATGCACAATCTTCGAGTCGGTTTCCAGTTGGACAATGTCCAAGCCCCTCTGACTACAACGGTATAGCCCGTAGTGGGCTGCCAAAGCCTATGCACGGACTGAGCTCCCCTTCCCATAGAAAGATGAGAAGGCCAAAACCACACTCCCTCTGTGATCCCACACCCCCCTCCTCACACAATATCCACTGCACAAGATCCATCAATATTAAGCTTATAACAATCTTCGGGGGGGATCCATTGAATCCAATTCCCCTGCCCGTTGGAGACCTTCTGCCTAGCCTCCATCTGGGGCACTGTAAACACTGAAGAGAGGGCGCTTTTGTTCCAATATCCGCAAGATCCACCAGCTCAATAAGCATACACCTGATCCTAACCACCACCACCCTCCCTATAGACTTGGTTCCCTCAATCCTTGCATTTTTCCTTTCCTTCCATAGCTCCCAGCATCCGGCATTAAAAATAATGGCACGGGCCTTAGCCTCCTTCGGGTTATCTTCGCACCCCTGAAACCACTGCTCCAAAAAACTCTCCAGGTTATCTGCATTTGTCGAATAACTTGTATGCATTAAAAATAACCTCAAAACCATATGAGCCCAATCCCCCTCAAAGAAAATATGATTCGAACTCTCCTCCCTCCTGCTCGGACATCACTGGCAGCAGGATGCTAGGCTGATGCCCAGCCTTTTGATGCTCACGTCCGCGGGGATAGCATTTTTATGGATCTGCCACATCAAGAAGTTCAATTTAGCAGGGATACTCTTCCTCCACACCCCATGTGTCCCTGCTCCTGGTGCCCCTGACCCATGAAACCCCTACGGAAGTCTTTAAGGTTGAACATACCCGACGTCGAAGGGGTAAACAGACACATATCCTTATCGGGGGTGAGTGCAACTGAATCTAAGACCCTCTGTTGTGCATCATCCAGAATCGATCTGAAAAACAGGGAATACGTGCTTTCCTCACGGAATTAAATCAAAGGGGTCGGGCACCCTGGGTAACCCAGCACCGATCCTTCCCAGTTATGTTCCCAGAAACGGTTCTGCCCCTCCCCTATAATCCACTGAGAGAAAGGGAGCAACTGCGGGACAATGTTGCAGACTACGGCCCACAGTGACGAACCCCGAATTGGTAGGGAGTCAACAGAAGCTTTATACTTCATTAACATGCTTCTCCCCTACAACGTGTCACCCCCTATGATCTCCTATGAAATCATGGAATGTAAACCATGCAGCGTGTCTGCCATGCTCCTGACGACAATCCTTCCTTTGCTGGTCGGTCAAGCCATCTTCCCCCATGACACCCATTGCTGCTTCCCCTCCAGTGAAGCGTACCAGATAAAACGGGCCATCACACTGTCAATGTGACGAATGACCACCATGGGGACAATAGTATATGCCATCGCATGAACTGGAACCGCAGAAATCACACTGTTCACAAGCGTGATCCGGCCCCCAAAAGATAGGAAGTGGTTTTTCTAGTCCATGATGTGGCCCATCAACTTGTTCAACACCTTATCAATGTCTTTTTTATGTAACCTACCAGAAGAAACTGGAGTTCCCAAGTACTCCATTGGAAGAGACCCTTTCCCCATGCCCAGCTCGGAGCTTACATGTTCCTCTCTTCCCTCTCCACAAGAGTTTGCAAGGAAAAAACCGCTTTTTTCACTACTCGGGAGCTGTCCACTCCATTTGCTATACTCCATCACAATGTTATACACCGCACGAATTGATCTTGCCCCAGCATTCAAAAAAATGATGGTATCATCCGTGTACATCAAGTGGGATATGGGTTGGCAGCCATGTCTCCTATAGAAAGGTAGGATATCCCCCTCACTCACTCCTCTGTTCAGTAGCCGGCTGAGAGTATCCTGCATCAAAATTAAGATGCTCGGTGATAACGGGTCACCTTGCCTCAAACCCTGAACCGACTTGAAAAAACGGTGTGTCCTCCTCCAGAAATACATCCCCATCCACGACAAGCTAACACACTTGAAAATAATATAACAGGCCCAGTCAGAGAACCCCATATTCCTGAGCACCCTGTTAATGAACCCCCATTCCATACAGTCATACGCCTTAGTCATATCAAGCTTCAACGCCACATTATACCCCCTAGACTACAGGTTCAGGTCCCCCATCTGCTCCAGAGATAGCACCATGGCCCCCTGAATCGACCACCCGTTCAAAAACCCGTGTTGCTCCAAAGACACCCACCGAGGCAGAAAAATGGCCACCCTTCGGGTAATCACAGAAGCCAAAACTTTGTAGGGAATGTTACATAAACAGACCGACTGGTACTGATTGAGGGAAGAAGGATCTTTAGACTTCGGCCGGAGAACCACTGATGTCACAGCCGCAATCTGGGGGAGGACACCTCCACAGAAAAAAAATCTTATATCACAAAAACCATGTCCCCTTTAACAATATCCTAGAAACCTCTGTAAAAAGCCCCGGGGAAACCATCGGGCCTGGCAGCGCTGTCCGGATTCAGGTGCCACAAGGCCACCCGAACCTCCTCCTCCTCCAGAACGCCTTCGATCAGAGCATTATCCGGCACAGACACATGATTCGGAATCGCCTCCCAAAGAATTGCCTCTCCAGAAGGGTACCCCATTGAAAACCCCTCAGTCGGGCCTGCCAAGAGATCTTTAAAAATAGACATGGCCAATCCCCCAACCACGTCCCTATCATCTGAGAAAGAACTGTCCTCTAATGCCAAGTTAGGCTTTACCACCCACAGCCTCTCTCTGATGCAAGCATGAAAGTACGCTGAGTTCTAATCCCCTTCTCTAGGACACCTCTCTCTAAACTATTCCCTTGCTCTGCGCTCTTGGGAAACCACTTGTACTGCCAAAAGCTCTTTCATCAATGAATGTTCTTCAAACAACTCAACATCCCAGCGACCCCCTAAACTATCTTCCATGAACTCTATGTCCTATTTGATAGAATCCATATCCCAATCCCATGCAGGCAGAGAGATCGCCCACCCCGCCAGTGCCTGTTTCAACCTCCTCACCATGGAGTGGAAGGCCGCCCAAGAGTACCCCCTCGACGGAGCACTCCAAACCTGTAGCACCACCCGATGGAACTCCGGGTTGCTCACCCACTGGCTGACAAACCCGAAACATTCCTGGGGTGCCTTTGAACCACCCAAATAAAGAAGGAGGGGAGAGTTGTCTGAGATACTATGTGTAAGGTGAAGGACCTTCAACTCATTGAACCTCTTAATGGCCTGTAAGTTTGCCAAGCACCTGTCCAGCCTACTCCAACACCGACTCTCCCCCCTGCGATTGTTGCACCAGGTAAAAGGGTCTCTCGAGAAACCCACGTCGAAGAGCCCCTTCCCTGCCATGCACTGAGCAAAGGATAAGCTCGCCTGACGCTGAAAATCTCCTCGCCCCTTCTTCTCATTATGCCTCAATACCATGTTGAAATCTCCCCCCACAAGCCACGGAAAATCTCCTGGATCGAACCCTGAGAGCTCCGACCACAACACTTCTCTACGACGAGCATCACAACTTCCATAAAAAACTAACAAGAATCACTCATATCAATCACATTTGACCTTTGACGTAAAAAGTTGGTCCCCAACCTGAATAAGGTCCACCGTAGCCCCTCTCTTCTAGAAAAGTCAAATGTGGTTGTTAATTGGGTCCCCATGCTTGGCTGCATGCATATTGATCTTACGAGAGAAATCGTGAATCTTGGAGACTTTATGCTTGTGCATAAAAACCAACACCACTATAACTTTGTGTTTCTGAGACTCCGAGGTAATGAAATCAGTTTTCACCCTAGATCTGATTCCTTGAGATTTCCATAGTAAGAATGGTGACATTAATCCAAAAGAAGCCTGGTATTGCCCCCAGGCGACATGGACATCTGCACCGGGGAGAGAGACCTCCCCCTGACATCCCTCCTCTTCTTCATAGCTCTGTTGCACACCCCAGGACTATCTACTAGCTCACCTAAAAGATAAGAGACGAGACCTGGAGACGAGACATCCTCACTTTCCCTTCCACGCCCCGAACTGCCTGACAAGTTGTCCCCCTCTGGCCCCCATCCAGCCACAGTCCTTGGGGAGTCCTGAGAATCGCAACCCAACAGGCCGGAAGACCTTCCATTATATCACCCTCCAGGGCTAAGAACCTTGCATGGATCTCTGCTGACAAGAAGAGAGAAACCTGAAGAGGACTCCCCTGCGAGGCAGCCTTCCACAAGAACATCACCCCCCCTCCCTGACTGAAGAATGGAGGATGTAATCATGAACTCCCTGAAACTACTCAAGAAGGACCCTATCTAGTCCCCAAAAAGCGGATGCATGACAGGATCCTCGGATCCCTTCAGTGCCACATGCGAAAAAGGCACCATCTCCTAACAACCAGAGATGGCGAGGCTACAAACAGGCTCCCCAGGTCCTTCGCTAGGCAGGGGGACATGACCGCAACCTGATGAAACTGGCACCGGGGGCACCACATCAACCACGAGATGCTCCTCCCGAGACATTGCAAGCTGTCCAAAATGCTTGGAATTGGAAACTGAAACACTGATACCAAGAGACTTGAGGCAAGATTGTGAAGAGTGACCATATAAAGAGTAGGACTAGAAAAACTGTGGGAAGACCGGAAACACAACAGGCTGCAACCACTCTACCACCCCAGGCACCGAGAGGCTGACCTATTCCGGAACCGGAGGGGAAAGATCCATTTCCACACAAACCCTGGACACCAGCGTCTCCGCACCACACAACGTTCTATCGGCCACACACAGAAACCCTCTAAGAGAATCAGCAATGACCTTTAGGAACGCCCCATTCTGAAAGGGGAGTGGGAGACCGGGCAGACTCACCCAGACCGCAGCGTAGGGACCCTCCCACCCCTTATGAGCCTCCATCGACCAGCGGGAAAAGCTGAAACGCCAGTGCCCGAAAGCCCACGGAACCATACACCACGCATGAAAAAAAAATCATCTTCTGAAGTGAAAACCAAACAAAATGAGCTACGATGAAGAACAGACACCCAAGCCCGCCCCTGTAAACCCCAGGAATCCACGAAGTGGATGAAGACCGGACGAGAGGGATTCAGCGCACCGATCCTCTCCACCAGAGTCCATTTGATGCCCGCCACAGCCTTGGTGTATGCCTGCACCAGCATGACCAGCAAGACAGACCCCCCGTCCCTCACGAACGAGTGATAGAATGGAGCCACCGCCGGGAAATAGGGCCCTGAACCATCAGTGCGAGAGCCTCTAACAACGTCCTAGAAAGTCCGCCCCGGACGACGCTCCCACGGATCACCCGTGGCCAGGGGAGCCTTCCCACGATCGGCCACAGCCGGAGCCAACGACGCTGGAAGAGATGGATGGGAGGCAATGGTCGAAATTTTTTGAAATCCCCCAGGCGTGTGCGGCGCGTACTCCGGAGAGCATGAAGCAGCCATCGATGGTTTAAAAATTATTCAAGGAAGCCTAATTTTTTTTAATGTAGTAGGAAGAATAAAATGAAAACAAGTACACGTCGTGTATTAATGATTAGACACCATGTAGTTTTTATTTTGAAAACAAGTACACACCGTGTATTAATGATTACACGCCGTGTAGTTTGTATTTTGGAAAGGAAATGAAGAATCAAGTACACGCCGTGTATTAATGATTACATGATGTGTAGTTTTATGAAAAACAAGTACACACCGTGTCTTAATTATTACACGCCATGTAGTTTTTCTAGTTGGCATATTGAAAATATAATACTATTTTATTAAATGATATTTATTATAATAAGTGTGGCCGCATGTCAAGGAATTAATTATTCGACATGGGTGATTTCAATAAGAGTTAATGGAATAAATAAAACGCATAACATGTTTATTTATTGTCACAACACTATAACCTCAAACCCGATTATAAATATCCTCAAAACCCCAACACATTTCCCCAATCATTGTGCACAACAATTCTGGAGAATTCCCTCAAGGCCAAGAGAACACCTTCCACCAATAATTCTCTCAAGACCGAGAGAGATCCTCCTCCTTTCGATTAAAACGATCTAATGCGTACAACACAAGCAATGGTTTCTCCACGCTAGCACCTGGAGAATCTTTTGGTGACGTCCAGAGATATGTGGTGCACGTGTGGATCACTGCTAGAGGAAGTATACACTTGGCTTCTATGACACAACAATGAATCACATCGGAACATGATCAAGAATATCAACAAAGATAGAACACCCAAAAAGGTACTTCTTATCAATTAATTAAATTAATTATAATCAACCTGTGATGGTCCTCATTTGTGGTTCTGGGACTATCCTTCTTCCTTGTCTATTTCTATGATTCGATCCGTCGAGACTGGATTTTATCATCATATTGATCCAGAATTTATCATTTATAATGAAAAAAAGTCATGTGGGCATATCCACCCCCGAGCTTCCACTGTGCCCAGAACCATCAATTGGTATCAGAGTGAGGTTAAAGCATTGAATATAGTTATTTCATTTTCGTTGATAATTTACGCATTTATATTTGATTCAATTCAATATAAATCATTCTATAAGACTAAGTGAATGAGATGTGTTCTTCCTCCTTCGTTTCTCGATTGTCATCATAGAAACAATTTTTTAATTTTAATTTTGATTAAAATAAAAATGAGGAATTCATTCGAAGGAGCCGCTGTTTTGGTCTGTACAACACAAGAATACATGGCATGTAGTTAAAACTATATGTCATGTACTTAGGTTCAACAAACCGGTACTGGTCTTCCAAACCACACCTTGTTAATTGAGAATGCCTAAGTATTTATCACACCGTGTTGACAATAATTGAACGACATGTGGAAACCGGAAATACACGGCGTATATGTTGAATCAACAAACTGTGTAGTCTGATCCAACCCAAGTGAAACCGTATACAAGAAGAAGCCATGTACCACGTACATGGGATTTCCAGGTCGGTAACCGCATAACAAGGAAACACACCATGTCAGATTAATCTACACGCCATGTACTCTAAAATTTCCAAAGTACAGAAAACACGCCAAAGCCCCCGGCATGTACTTTGGATTAAGGGTGAAAAATACATGCTGTGTAATATATCCTACACACCGTGTACTTTCCAGAAATGGAATTTCACCAGGTTTCCTCCAAAGTTCAATGATATTTACAAGGAATATGGATGAGAAGAATCTCAAGGAAATTCATAAAAGAATTTAAGATAAATAATTGATTAATTATAAGATCATAATTAATTGAATTCAAGCGCGACTTATCTTAAATGAAAGAGAGATTAAAAGAATTTGAATTCTAAATATGCGTAAATGTCGTTGCATGATATTGATTATCATGAGCTAGACCAAAGACCATTTGTGTGTGTACGGTTTCATTTTAATTTATTAAATTTAAATTCATTGGCCTACAATCCATCTTCCAATAATATGTAGGGCCTGCATACCCATGGTTTCTTTAATGTAAACCCCATGTAATGGAGGATCTCCCAAGTCAGAGTAGATGGTTCAAAACCTGATGATGAGGTGAAACCAACCCAAGAAAATACAAAGGTGGACAAGTGGGAGCTGCAAAACATGAACCATCAGTTTCAAGGTGTTTTTCCCTAGGTCAGGGTTATCTTAACAAAACTGCTAGATAATCTAACCAATAGAAGCTCATGATCATGCCATCATATTTTATTTCTGTCTGATTGCATGGTTTAATATTTATGTATGTGTTGTCACGATTACATAATTAATGAAATAAACAAGCATGCAAATATGGAATAAAATAAAAATTGGACTATGCGTAAACATTATCGAAACATGTTTAATCACTTAAAAAAACTCACTTAACATTAACAAGAATGTGATAGTGAAAAAATATTCAAAAAGAATAAAATACCTCAAATAACATATTAAGTCAGACCAAGAATTCCATTACATGATTAAGGGAAATACTCAATAAATCTATGTGTTTGACCAGCCCTTGTTGGGATACTTACTTTTATAAAGGAACATCTTATGAAAGATTCGAGTGGACTTCAACATTTTACATCAAGAGGAGTAGACCTTGCCAGACTTGCTGTAAAATGGAGGAAAGTGTTATGGAAATCTACATCATGATTTCATAATTGGGGAGTCCACTCAAAAGATCATGAAACTGTAAGCTCATATTTGGCAAAGACATACCTGCCTAAATACCATCAAATATCTTGACCAACCCTTGTTGGGGTTATACGAAGGGTAATATGGATCCTTGCCACTAGAATGTCATGGAAACTTGACATTCCATGTTCCATGGTGAGGGCCATTGGGACTTGATAAAATAGTGGCAGAATTAATAAATTCATATATTATTTTTCACAAAATGTATTCAAATGGTGCTGATAAATATTCTCTTTCAATTTATAGAATCAATATGACAAAATCTTCAACCACATTTTATCTGCGATCAATTATGGATAAAGACAATATCTTCATCGTGAGTAACTTTCAGAAATGGTTTAGGTTCCTTCAGTTTATGCTACATCATGAAGCAAAGTTTTACGTGCTGGAGTCCTCACATTTTGATCTGCCCGCCCAAGGGGCGAGTGATGAATATTTCCTGGTCTATGATCAACATTTGAATGATGTCATCGATGTTCAATGTGTTATGTTATCATCAATGTCTAGTGATATCATGAAGTCTCATGAAGGAAAAGATGCTTATAGCATGCTCGAGCCCCTCTGTGGTCTATACCAGGAGAGAGAAATACTGGAAAGGTTTGAGATCTCCAAGGATCTTTTCCAGAGAAATATTGGAGGGGGTGCCCAAGCTGGGACTCATGTAGTCAAGCTCATTGGCTACATTGAGAACTTGGAGGTTCTAGGGTTTAAACTCCCTGATGAACGGGGTACCAATCTCATTCTTTCATCACTCCCATAGAGCTTCTCTAACATTATTGTAAATTTCAACGTGAACAACATTGATAAGTCTCTATCTGATCTCCATATCCTCATTCGTGAAGTGGAAAAAGATATAAAGCATGAAAAGCCTTTTTTCATTATGGTGAATAAAGGAATGGGAAGGTAATGAGATTTAAGCCCAAAGCTTCTTCAAGGCCATCCAATAAAAGGAAAATCAAAGGGGAGGCAAGAGAATAGGATTCTATTTGTTTCGCATGTGGCAAGAAGGGCCACTGGAAGAAAAAATGCACCCAGCCAAGGAAGCAAGTGGAAGTTTCAGGTGCGTTTTTTATTGAATGCAATCTATCCATTTCAACTAATTAATTATTAGATGCTACTTTTGGTTCTCACATATGTATCCAAATATAGGAAACAGGTAGATTTAGAAATATTGAACTAGGTGAGGTGGATTTACAAGCAGCCAATGGAGCCAGACTCACTGTTGTAGCTGTCAGATACTACCACCTCACATTGCCTAATCAGATGGTCTTGGTATTGAAAGGATGTTATTATGTACCCTCTGTAACCAAAAAAATTATTTCATTATCCAAATTATATACTTATGGATTCATCTTCATGTTTGGAAATGAATGTTGCTAGTTTTATAAAGATAGCATTTGTTTTGGTAGGGTACATTTATATAATGGACTTTATGTGTTAGACAACACAAACCATGTAATGGAAATCGAGGACAAAGTTAATTCACATGACTCATACCACACCCAACATTTACATCACCATCTTGGTCACGTCAATGATAAACATTTGACAAAATTACATCAAGATGGGTATTTAGATTCTTTTGAACTAAAGCCACTTGGTGTATGTCATGTATGTCTACATGGAAAAATGACTAAAGCCATATTTAGTGGGAAATGTGAAAGGTCAAAAGAGATTCTAGAATTAGTACACATAGATGTGTGTGGACCATTTCCAGTTAATGCTATCGGTGGGTTCTTGTACTTCATAACTTTTACTAATGATTTTAGTAGATATGGATATATTTACTTTATGAGGTATAAGTCAGATTCTATTGATCGGTTCAAAGAATACAAGAATGAACTTGACAAACAGCTTGGTAAGAATATTAAGAAACTCCGCTCAGAAAGAGGTAAAGAATATCTTGATCAGGACTTCAAGTATTTCTTAAAGGTGTTTGGGATTCTATCTCAACTCACTCCTCCTTACACACCTCAGTGAAATTTTGTAAGTGAAAGGAGGAATTGAACCCTGTTGGAAATGATGAGATCAATGATGAGTCATGTGAGTCTTCCATTATCATTTTGGGGATATGCATTACAAACAGCAGCACACATACTAAACCACGTACCAACTAAATCGATAAATGGTATTTCATACAAGTTATGGAGTGGAAACAAAGCCATGTTATCGAATTTACATGTGTGGGTTAGCAAAGCATTTTTTATGGCCTCTTTATGTAACAAACTTGCACCTCGAGGAACAACGTTTATCTTTATAGGATATCCCAAAGAAACAAGGGGATATTTCATATAAAACCCCTTATATAAAAAGGTTATAGTGGAAATACATGCCAGATTACTTTAGAGGGAGCACATATCCAAAAGAGATAGTGGGAGTGAGATAGACTTTTATGATGTAAAGGATCATGATACACAAGAGTTGGTACAATAATAGATTCGAAAAAGCCCCGTGGAAGAAAAATCTGTTCTAGAGACACAAGAACTACGTAGGATCATGAGAGAGGTGAGAGAACCATAATTATATGGTTTTCTTGTCACTGAGGATGGTGACACAATATTTATTGACAATGATGATCCTATTATCTACAAGGAATCAGTTGAAGGCACATACATTGCCAAGTGGAAAGATGCCATAAATTTGGAAATAGATTCCATTTACAAAAACCTATTCTAGATTCTGGTAGATCCTCTAGTTGATGTAAAGCCTATTGGTAATAAATGGGTATTCAAGAAGAAACTGAACATGGGGGAAGAAGTCAGCACCTATAAGGCACGACTGGTTGGAAAAGGTTTTAGACAACATCAAGGAATTGAATATGATGAATCCTTTTCACTGGTGGTAGTGTTGAAATCCATCAGAATCCTATTGTCCATTTCTGATTACCATGACCATGAAATTTGGAAAATGGATGTCAAAACCACATTCCTTCATGGGAACCTCTAGGAAGAAGTCTACATGACACAACCTGAAGGGTTTGTGCCTCTAAAGGGTTCCAAAAAGGTATGCTAGTCGCATAAATCCATTTATGGATTAAAGAAAGCATAAAGGTCTTGGAACATTCATTTTTATGAAGCTGTAACAAAAATTTTCATTGTTAAGAATGAATGTGAGCCTTGTGTCTACAAAAGGTTTCGTGGAAGAGTAGTCATGTTCCTAATAGTATATGTTGGTGACATGTTACTAATTGGAGACAAAGTACATGTCTTATAGTCAGTTAAGGAATGGTTGGATAAATGCATCCCTATAAAAGACTATGGAGAGGCAACATATATTCATGGGATCAATATCCATCATGATAGATCCAAGAGAATTCTGGTCCTGAGTCAAAGTACATACATTGACAAGATAATGAAGATATTCATTATAGAATATTCCAAGAGGGGATTGTTGTAAGTGTCACATGGCATTAATCATTCCTAGAAAATGTGTCATCAAACACATGACGAAAAAAAGAAATTGGAAAGGATCCCTTTAGAATCTGTGATTGGGTCAGTCATGTATTATATTCTATGTATGAGGGTAGATGATTCTTATGCATTAAGTGTGGTAGGCTGATATCAAGATGATCTAGGAGACTGCTATTGGGTGGTAGTCAAGACTATCCTTAAGTATCTGAGGCGTACTGAGGACATGTTCCTGGTTTATGGAGGATATGAGGAACTTGTCATTAGAGGACATGAAGATGCTAGTTTACAAACTGATCAAGATGACATGAAGTTACAGACTGGATACATCTTTAGTTTGAATGGAGGTGCAGTGAGTTAGAACAACTCAAAGAAAAGTGTAGTGGTAGATTCTACAGTGGAGTATGAGTATATCAAAACTTATGAGGTAGATAAAGAAACAAAATAGATGTGAGGCTTTGTCCAGGAGTAGGATGTTGTACCTTGCAGTAAAGATCTTATCACACTCTATTGTGATAACACTCCAGCAGTGGCACATGAAAAAGAGCCAAGGTCACATCAGTGGACAAAGCACATACTTCGGAAGTATCATCTATTGAGGGATTTTTCTCAGAGAGGTGATGTTGCAGTGAGCAGTATTTCCACAAAAGACAATGTTGCGGACTCCTTGACTAAAGCCTTGACTCAGTAGAAACATGATAATCATGTGAGGTCTAGTGGACTAAATGTCATAGGCAATTGGATCTAGTCAAAGTGGGATTTTTTCAGAGTTGGTCTCCTGAGAACCAACTATTTTTACTTTGTTTACATGAATGTACAGTTATTATATATTGTTCATTATTCTACATGTATATAATATAATAATGTCCTGGAATATTTGTTGCATTAATAAAGTCAGGGAAGATCCCCGCTATGATGACAACCTTGAAATGACATAACAATATTCATAAATAATGTTCTACGGTTGGATGACATAATATGATAGGACACATAGTATATAGACCATCATGTGAAAGTACTCATAAGAAGCCTAGACTATCTCTCTCATGGAGTTTGCACTTGGTAATCTCCAACATGGGAGATTATGAGAACAGACCTGCCAGTAGTAATTCTGCATGTCTTGGTGTCATCAGACATGTCAATCTAGAAGTGTGTGTAATTACCCTTATACTGGAATATAATCATTAACTCATGTCATGACTCGCACACTTAGATTTGCTGATGAAAATTATCATGAAGACATTTGGCGGGAGGTAGGGTACGTTAGGTGCGTCACAAATGACATGTTGTTAATGGATAATTCGAGGAATTATTTGTCCCTTTCGTTTATTTAAGATGATATCTCGACCTTTTGATTGAAATAGAACCGTCACATGAAATTCCATGGCCATGGTGTAATGATGGGTTTATTTCAGGTAGTCAAAGAATGATAGATCAAGCATATAGGTTTATGACACTACCTTGAAATACGCTTGATGAGATATTGATGATAAAGGGATTAAATTACACGTTAAGCATTCAAATGAGGTGACACATTAATGCATCATCAACTTCATTCTCTTGGGCACCTTGAATAATTGCTAGACAGTAATCTTGGACTTTAGGCAATCCCGCTTAATGCCAACGAGAAAGAGGCCTAAATTTTCACAAACTAAGTGTATTCAAGTATCTCAAGTAGAATAAAGATTTTTACCATACGTGGTTTAATAATTATTCAAGGAAGCCTAAATCATTTTAAGGTTGGAGGAAGAATAAAATGAAAACAAGTACACATTGCGAATAAATGATTTTATACCGTGTAGTTTTTATTTTGAAAACAAGTACACACC
The DNA here is from genome assembly GCA_963277665.1 of Viscum album. NCBI lineage: Eukaryota > Viridiplantae > Streptophyta > Magnoliopsida > Santalales > Viscaceae > Viscum > Viscum album. The sequence goes on from OY728153.1 coordinate 906,719,370, forward strand.
GTTTATTAATTATTACACACTGTGTAGTTTTCATTTTGGAAAGGAAATGAAAAAAAATTACACGTTGTGTATTAATGATTACACGCTGTGTAGTTTTATGAAAAACAAGTACACACCATCTATTAATTATTACACACCGTGTAGTTTTTCCAGTCGGGATTTTGAGGATATAATATTGTTTTATTAAATGATATTTATTACAATCAGCATGGGCACATTTCATGGAATTAATTATTCGGCATGGGGGTTTTCAATAAGAGTTAATGAAATAAAAAAATGTGTAACATGTTTATTTATTGTTATAACTCAATAACCTCAAACCCGATTATAAATATATTCACAACCCCAACACTTTTCCCCAATCATTGTGCACAACAATTCTAGAGAATTCCCTCAAGGATGAGAGAACTCCTTCCTACAAGAACGCTCTCAAGACCAAGAGAGATCCTCCTACATCAGATCAAAATGATCTATGCATACAACGCAAGGAACTGGTTCTCCACGCTGGCACCCGAAGAATCCTTTGGCGATGTACAGAGATACGTGGTGCATGTGTGGATCATAACTAGAGGAAGTCTACAATTGGCTTCTACAACGCAACGATGAATCACATCGGAACATGATCAAGAATATCAACGAGGAAAGGACACCCAAAAAGGTACTTCTTGTCAATTAATTGAATTAATTATAATCAACCTTTGATGGCCCTCATTTTTTGGTTCTAGGAACATCCTTCTTTATTGTTTATTTCTATGATTTGATCCATGGAGACTGGCATTTATCGTCGTATTGATCCAAGATTGATCATTCCTAATGAAAAAAAATCCAAGTGGGCACATCAACCCATGATCTTCTGTTGTGCCCGGAACAATCAAAAGGAAGGAATGATTACTGCTGATGTATGTTGATACGACAACTAGTAGTAGACATAGACCATACCTCGAATCCTCTCGCACTCCGAGACTGCATGTAGCTACTCCCTTCCCCTGTCCTCCAACTCCCTAAGCATGGTGGGAACCACGTAGGGGGTGGTTTGTAACATATCAATGTGTACACCACCTCATGTTGCTCTCCTAGCATTGTTTCCATGTCTACAGCCCTCCAGATTTATCTATCCCTATTATATCCTATTCTGGAAACATTTTACGTGCCCAAGCCTCTGAGACTGGCGCCAGTTCCCTACTTTCCCACTACTAACATTCACTGGCTGCATCCACTCATCCCAAGAATATTCAACCGTGATGGTTCTCTCTAGCACTCTAACATAAGTATGAATGCATAGAGGAATAGTGCTATCCCCGATGTCCCAAAAGACACCTCGCTTAGAGGTCCAAGCTCTGAAGCACTGATCATATCGTATTCATCGAGTGTAAGGAATGATTGGTACACCTTGATGAATACTCAGCTACCGACATGTCGTCTTGCCAAAGCTATAGAAGCTCTAGAGAACTCTCAGCCACCTACTCAAGCCAGACCTCAGCCTCGTGTGAGTCGATCTCACCTTGGAACCTGATGGGTATCTGATGTTGAATCACACGTAAGGCACTAAGCCTATATGTGTCCTCGATCGGTACCATCGGTTGTAACTGCTGACCAACGAGAAGTGATATAGATGAAACACTACCCAAAGGTACTATCTCAGGTAATGGTCCACTTACAAAAGCCTCATCACTACGTGGACCATCCTTCTAGTCACTCACTGAAAAATTCTAGTAGTTAAGATCACCATCATCTCTAATAGTGTCTCAACTAAGAGAATACTCTAGGAACCACCTCCAGCCAGCCCTCAGCTGTATGAGAATCTGTCTCTCCTCGAAACATCAGAGGCCTCTGGTGTTGGAACTCCTGAAATATGCTCAGTCATTGTGCACCATCCATCAATGTGTCTGGTGGAAACTACTGCCCAATGAGTGGTGGTGCTGCTGGTACACCACCCGAAGGTGCCAACATAGTAAGATGACCCTACACCGAATCCTCATCCCTTGGCGGGCCGTCATCGTGTACTCTCTCGGGAATCCTAGTTGGTTGTCTACGCCACGAAATCCTGATAAGGAACAGGTATTCCATTTACATTTAGTTATACCAGGTGAGATGACTCCAATAAAACACCAGAAAACTTTTCAAAATGCACACGCAATCAGAGTTTTCGTGTACTGAGTCAGAAATCATAAGTCAGGGTCGCAGTGTATGGATAAGTCAGATGCCGCACCAACACTGGAATCCGTAAACTGATAACCACACTCACTATACATAATACTATTGTCGTTAAAAAGATCAGAGTCTTATGTTCTATGGTAGAACCGACTCCTCTGATACCAATTTGTCATGACCCATCCCCCGGGGCCCGTGCGGTGACTACTCCAAGCCCACCTTCCATAGGCCAAGGGCTGGCGACTAGCACCGAAGACGTATTTCCCTAAAACCAGGAAGGCATTTCCTTTATGAACTATACATACACAACCATGCAAAAAACTGGATACGAACACAAGGTAAACTGAATAGTAAATAGAGTGAGTAAAGTAAGTAAAATGAGCCAGATTACAAGCCCAACTAGAAAGTACAAGAAACCAGAAGGTATAAGTAAACTGGACAACTCCTGTGAACACCATCCAAGGATCCTACCTCAAGGGTAGGTACATCTCTCAAACTGTCATCTCTGTGGTACACCTCATCTAGGTTTCACCTCAGAGATAACTCCAGTCCTAGTACCCTCGTCCTCAGTCAGCACTGTCCGTCATATGAAACCAACACAACAAGGTGAGGGCATAGCCCGTGCAGGGGTGAGTATAACGATACTCAGTAGGGACCCTGAGACCCTCAAAGTCTCACAAAATACACAATGGATGAACAAAAATTCATGAAATCAACTAAAAACCCTACTTAGGTATATGCCCATACATATACCTAAGTTATCAAGTATACCCATCTCAATCATGAGGAAACACAGATTCCAACTCAATAGACCGGAGCTCAAATGTCCCACAAAGAAAGAAATACCACAAAGGTAAGTACCACATAGGTACACCACATAGATGAATACCACCAAGGTATCACCACGAAGGAAATATACCACAAGGTACAGACTCAGCTCACACCAAGTATACCTTTGGTACAATAGTAGAGATGATTAGATATAACTACTATATCATTTTACACTGTTAAGAGGCAGATCCACGAAAGATCCTAAATCATCATTAGACCCACAGAGGATCATAGTACATTGTCAGACTCACACAGGATCCGAGTACCTTGCCAGACCCGCATAGAATCCTAGTACATCGTCAGAACCACACATGATCCTAGTACATCATCAGTACGTCTTCATACACACACAGGATCCTAGTACATTGTCAGTACGTGTTTATACCCACACAAGATCCTAGTACAACATCAGTACGTCGTAAGACCCACACAAGATCCTAGTACATCGTCAGTACGTTGTCAGACCCACACATGATCATTGTACATCATCAGTATGTCGTCATACCCACATAAGATCCTAGTACATTGTCATTATGTTGTTAGACCCACACATGATCCTATTACATCATCATAGTATGTCGGTAGCCCCACCCAAAATCCTATTACATCATCACAGCCAGCTAAAGGGTTCCTACACTATGCTCTCTTGTCTCCAAGAGGGTCTGCTCTTCAAGCCACTGGTCGATTCCCCAAATACTAAATAGTCCCATGAAAATGTATCCCAAAGTACCACCATGTAAAAGGGGTCTCAACACAATAGATGGTGCATCAATCGGATGTCCGGTCTGTAAGTTATTGGCCTTTTAGTCTCGAGGGCCTGGTTGGATTTGTGCTCGATCCAACCCGGACGTAACATATCTTTATCCAAACTCATGTAGGGTATACCAAAAGGACCGTCTTGATCCAGGGCTTCTAGTTCTGTAGGCAGTTCTTCATTTCAACACCGTATAAGGGAGATATGTTGAATACAAGATCCCACAATAATAATATTATTGTTATGGGGTGTTTTGTGAACCTGAGCCATGAACCAGAATTTAATATTCAACATTATACTTAAATCGACCGTCTTAATGATAGGATCATGTCGCCATAGATGGTAAGTATATCGTACATCACACACAGGAGTTATGGAGGGTTTAAGATTTAATAATAATATGTTATTATTATTATTTGAGTGTTTCAGTTACACGATCCAAAAACCCGAAAAATACATCCAATTCTGGACTCATAATTTTCGTCTCGAAGTCAGGGTCACACTGCCACTGATGATTCATGAAACTAAGGTCGCACAGATAAGTTACAGATGAATTAGGGTTTTAAATAACATAAATAATAATATTATTATTATATTATTATTATTTCATTTCATGGAATGTTTCTCTCTCCAATCTCAATTGAGATTCACGCACAAGAGGGGTATCCCATTTTGGTGCACGCAGGTCCAAATAGCACCTCTATCTATTTTTTTATATTCATTTTTTTTAATTTTATTTCATATCTATTCTTTCCTCTCTCCAATCTAATTTTCTTCTTCCACAATTTTTCACCCCTGTACATGAACCGGGAATCCGCTACGCCTCCGCCTCGCACACGACCTGCCTCCTCCACGCCACCTACTCATGTCGCTTCTTAATCTGCCTCATCATTGGCTGATGCCACTAGGCCTCGCTTGTTGCACGAGCACCACTTACACCAGCCGCGCCAGACTGCCCTGCTCCGCCACATCGCTCCTCCCATTGGCAATCACATCTTCGTTCTAACCTTGAAAAATAAAATTATTTCATATTCTCTATCCTCGGGTCGAGGGCTCCACGTCCATATGTCTTGCTCAACAGAATATTTCATTTTCTGCGCCAATAAAAATATTTGGTCGCCTCCTTCGGCGAGCCATTATGGCTTTGTTCCAAGCCTGAAAAATTAAACGATAACATATTTGCGATCCTTGAATCGAGGGATTCACATCCATATATCATTCTTATCAAAGCTCCATGTTTCCATCACTAATTATTATTATCCGTGGAAGAACGGACAAGAAATGTGCAACAAATAAAAAGAAAGAGAAGCATTGTTTATGTACAGAAAGATGACCATGTTCATTTGGCAACCGTCATCATTAATTTAGGATAAGAATAATCAAAGAAATAAATTCAAACATATATAAAAACCCATACCTCGATTGTCTGTTGGAGGTGGCATGAGGAAGAAGACGAAGTTGATGAGATGGTGACGTCGACGTTCGTTGCTCCCACAAGATGTTTCCGATCCGGGATCAAGAGTCGTCCTCATTCTTTGATTCCGAAGGATATTCTTCGTTTTAGTGGATGTTCTTCATGGAATAATCTGCTTCCATGTTCTCCAGAGCTCTCCATTTTTCTAACATTCCTCCAACCAAATGGTGAAGTGCCAACTAAGTTTATTAAATAAACCAATTAAGTAGGCACATCAATGGGAGGAAAACCAAGATTTATCTCCCATTAAAGGGAGAGTTCAAGGGCCGGGTGGTCCCCACCTTAGAATTTAAATTGGGGGTTTTTAGTTCGGGTAGTCCCCACCACTAAAAATCCAATGGGTGGTTTTAAAAATAAAATAAAAGTTGTTGTTTATTTTATTTTTATTCTTTTAACTCTCCCACAAAATTCATGAAAACTAACTTTCACCCTCGACCTACTGCGGTCAAGGTGATGGTCTCCTTAATAGAATATCAGCACTGTGAGTTCAACGGTGCCCTCAGATATCAATTCCGAGCACTGATTCAAAAGTTATATAACACCGCTCATGTGTTTACTGAACGTAGTCGAAAAAATGTTTTGAAAAATTATAACAGTCACCCTTGACCTGCATCGTTCGAGGATTTGATCTGCCTAAGTGAAACACGCCCCAACGAACCGAACAGTACTCTCAAATTTCAAATCTGAGTTACTGTTTAAATGTTATGGATTTTACATTAAAATAATTGTTACTTAATTATTTTATTTATGACCAAAAACTAACATTCACTAGTGGCCAGTGCCGGCCAAAGTTAGTATCTGCTTTAATAATGAATGCCCTCACGAGTACAGCTGTGGTCTCAGATTTTCAATATGAGCTACCGTTTGTGAGTTATAAGAATTTGAAAAATAGAATAATTTATTTAATTATATTATTTATGGTTATGCCATTTTTGGGTTTTCTCCCAGGAGGTCTGCACCAACTAAAGTTAAGTCACACCTAGTGTAAACCATCCATCCTGAATGCAATGGTGCCCTCGGATTTCTGATCCTACTTACTGTTTAAGATTTTTTCCACTTTTTCTGGAAAACTGTTTACACACGCTAATTAAAACTCAACCAAACTTCGATGGATTATTCCGGGCACTCCAGGCCTCCGAATTGCCTGCCGTTAGATTTCACGGTCTCTAAATAATTACATATAATTTAAACAGAAATTATACAGAATTTCTGGGACATTACAACATAAGTTAAGGAAGATGATCTCATACACACTACATTTTTTGCTAAATGATGACATCACTTCAATGCCGTAGTAACTCATCATTGACGATTGTAAACCAATTTCAATCACCATGTCTTTCTAAATACCACTTTTCAACCACCCACGACTAAGTTGTCTCATCCAAACATGCACACATGAGTCCTTGTACCCACCATCAATATAAGCCTAACTCTCACACATATGAGGAATATTTGAATAATATATCTCCAATAATTACAAAAAATAGAAATAAAATGATAAAAAAAATAATTTATATTAATTTAAAAATATTAAAAAATCATTAACTACAATCGGTTACTATCTCTCAACAATAATATACCCAATACTATTATTATTGTATATCCTCTTGTACACATCAAACAATGTAATATATGGATCAACCATAAACAATATGAATTTTTCATATAAATATCTCATTAAATAATATTATTTATAAACTCTTGATGATGTATTTTAAAAGTAAGACTCTCAACTCTTTGTGTGTCATCCTGCCAGCCCCAACTCTATTAACAAAAAGATGGTATCTTCTTGAAAGTATATTCTATCAGGTAAGTGAAAAATAAAAAGGAAGCTTGGGTGGGGACACTACCATAGAAACAATTTTCCATAACACCACACATTAAGAGTGATAAAAACACTGATAATGGGGGTACCTTTATCAGCACTAAAAATAAGCACTGATAAAATGTAATTTTAATAGTGCTAAAAAATATTTGTTAAAAGTACCCTTTTATCAGCACATTTTTAGTAGAACTGATAAAGGAGGGATATTTATTAGTGATTTCTTACTAGCACTGATAATGTGTATATTTCAAAAAAAATTAAAAATTAGCTATAAATATATAAATATATTTATATTTATATAAATATAATATATATTTTCTAAATATTTTTCAGATAAGTATAGATAGACATTTATTTCCAAATATATAATAGGTTTAGTGAAAATGGATTATTAAATATCTAAAAATATATTATTAATTAATAATTTTCTATTTTTTATCAACTAATAATTATTTAATAATAATATGAAGACACAAAAAATTGAAAAATTTAATAAAAGATCTAGAATAAGTGAAAAATGTTACTCAAACATCAAACGACAATAACTTATGATCTGGGCATCCATTTGAGCTCTACTACATATCAAATTAACGTATAATATTAGATCTACACATTGGTGACATATGAGATCCCATTGTCATATTTTTGAGGCAAAATATAGTCCCAAAAGTCCTCTAAAACTGAGTTTTAAGTCGCGATACCCAAATGTTTTGACATTTGATGGAATTTCAGCCTCATGTTTCGAGGGTCTATATGCCCTTTTTCAGTGGAGACTGAATTTATTCATTGGGATTACATTAATATTGAAATTATAGCTTTAAAATTTCATTATTTTTAACAATGTATTGTTATTTATAACCAAATATTTAACAATATATACATATTTTTTATATATTCACACATAAAAATTTAATTTTATAAATAATTAATTAATCATATTTACATATAAAATATATTTCTCAATATATAATCATTATCTAAATATAAAAAATATCCATTTTATTTAAAACCCAAACATATGAATATTTATATACATATATAAGGGTGTGCATGTTTAATATATATATTAGTGTTTGTCTGTATTAACAAACTCATTTATATATTCTATACATATTCTAACATATTAATATACTTATTAATATATAATATATGTGAATATATAAAAATATGTATATTTATACGTACAGATACACATATAAAAATATATGTGTCTGTGTGTGTGTGTTGTATATATGTTTGTATGTATTTATTTATTTATTTGCACACACACATACAAAAACATGTTTAATAAATGTATTTAAAAATAATATTATAAATATATATTAATATAATAATAAATATATGGATAAAAAATATAACAAAAAATATATATAAAGAATTATATATAAATAAAAATATAAAAATATAACTATATATATATATAAATAAATAAATAAATATATACATATATATATACATATTAATATAAATCAATATTAATATAAGAATAAATATATATATATATCATTTAAGGGAGAACCAAATAAGATGGACAAGTGGTAAACAATTTTACCCATATGACCTTTCATAACATGTAAAATGGCCTTTAACAATTCTAAAAAAGCACTGTAAATCACAGCGATGATAAGGGGGCCTTTATTAGCACTTTTTGGGCACTGATAAAGGCCTAGCTAGCTATAGTGTGATGTTTATATAACAACACACCTAGAAGAAAACCTGCAATTTATAAATTGCACCCAAAACAAACATAATATATATATTTAATTGTCATCATCAAAATAAAAATTTCCACCATTGGTATATAGAAAAAAATTATTTACATTTCAAACAAATTTTTTTATATAATTACATTTAAAACTATCCATCAAACATTAAAAAACAATAATATTTCATATTTTGACACCCATGATCCCCTCTCAAAAATTTCCCCCCATGGTATCAGTTTCCAAATAGATCATCTCGACCCGAGAAAAAAATTCCACCTATATAAGAAAAAAAATATTATTTTAGTCATACAATAAAGACATAAATTAAAGATTAATATGAAATAAAACATTAATATAATGTAATTATTTAATAAAAATGACATATTTGGATTTATACAGTCATACTATGAGTCTAATTGAGGTGGGATTGATTCATAACCATAAAAAATGAGTTATGGATCACTGTCCTAAAATGTCAAAACAATACAAATGAATTTGCTTGGTTTTGAATATGTCACTTATTCCATTACTGAAATTAATGTCAATTTTAAATAATGACACATATAGAGTTAATACGGACACACCATGCATCGTATTAAGGAGCGGATGATTCCTCCAAGTCACAAATTACTGATGGATTTATTTCCTAAATTATCAAAACAATATGAATCCACATTCTTAGTTTCTAGTATTTCTGTTGTGTTTTTTAACTTAAATATCATTTCAAACTTGAAACATACATTTTGTGTCATAACAATCGTATTGTGCATTGGTATTATGTGAGACTGATTCATAAATTTCACAAATTAATTATAAATAATTGTCCTAAATTATCAAGGTAATCAGAGTGTGTTTTCATGTCTTATAGTGAGTGACACGTTTTGAAATAAATTTTTAATTTTAAACTAATAAGAGAAACTTTTAGTCACACTAGTCACATCATGGGTCAGATTGAGGTGTGGTTGTCTCCTAGAAATCACTAATGACTTGTGGATTGTTCTCATAAATTTTCAAAACAATCTGAATGTATTTGATTAGTTTTTAGTATGCCACATGTTGTTTTTACTTATATTAATGTCAACTTTAAATAAAAATAGGCACTTTTAGTTATAATGGACACACCATGAATTTTATTGAGGTTTTTATTACCCCTAAATGTAATTAAATACTATTAGATCATTTTCTTCAAAAATAAAAACAATCTGAATGTGTTTTCTCAGTTTTCAGTATGTCACTTGTTGTTTTTACATAAATTAATAACATATTTAAATAAAAAGAGACACTTTGAGTGATACCGGCCACTCTGTGTGTCCTATTGAGGTGTGAATGATACTTACATGTCACAAATGACTAATATATTGTTTTACTAAAATATCAAAACAATTTTAATGTGTTTTTTTGGATTTCAATATGTCACTTTTCGTTTTTACTTAAATTCTTGTCAATTTTAAATAAACAGAGACCCTTTGAGTCATACAGGCTACAACATCTGTTGTATTGAGGTAAGACTGATTGCTACATATCCCAAATGACCCATTCATCATTTTACTTACATATAAAAATAATCTGAATGCATTTTCTTGGTTGTTAGAATTTCACTTTTTTTACATAAAATAATGTCAATTTTAAATAAAAAGACACACTTGGAGTCATAACAATCACACAATGTGTCATATTGAGATGTGGATGAATCCTACACATCACAAATGCCTCATGGATCATTTTAATAAAATATAAAAACAATACAAATATGTTTTATCAATTATCATTACGTGACTTGCTGCTTTTACGTAAATTTATGTCAACTTTAAATAAAGAGAGACACTTTGAGTTATACTGGCCAAACCATGTGTCGTATTAATGTGTGAATGATTCAGGTGTTATGTGGTATGATGATTACACAAATGGAGACTTCACATTGTGAGACATGTTGTAAGGGATGATAAATGACTTTCCTACATATGGAAATTTGTTAGGATATATCATTAAAGGAACTAAAGGGTGTCTCATTTTCAAACAAGGTACACAATCAATTAGGTTGATACATTCACCAAGACTATGTTTCTATGTCATTGTAGATTTTTACCCTGATTGGATAAGTACCTATTTGGATGACAACAATCAATGAAAGTTCAGAAGTTCATACAACACTATCTTCAGTAATAGGTGATCAACTATTTGAGAAAGTAAAAGATATGGAAACTGATTTTGGAAAACCATTTTATAAAGACCAAATGAAAATCGGTTGAAAAAAGTGATCAGTTGTTTTTGAATTGTCATAACAGAATTTTTTGTATGTTAGAAATTTTCTTGATGTTATTCATGTTAAAAAATTAATGTGATAGATTCATCGGTACATTGCTAAATGCACCAACAAAACTGAGTTTTTAGTTGGGATACCCAAATTTATTAACATTCGATGGAATTTCAGCCTCATTTAAGAGGGTATTTTTTCACTTTTCAGTAGGTATTGAATTTATTCATAGGGATTACATTCATATTGATATTATTGATTTGAAATTTTATCATTTTTCACAATTTACTATTATTTATAAACAAATATATAACAATATATACATATTTTTTATATATTGACACATAATAATTTAATTTTATAAATAAATTATTAAACATATTTACATATAAAATATATTTCCTAATATATAAGCCTTATCTAAATAAAAACTAATATCTATTTTATTTGAAACACAAATATATGAATATTTATATACTTATATAATGTGTGTGTGTCTATATATATATATAAGTGTGTGTCTGTATTAATAAAATGATATATATTATGAATATATTTTAACATATTCACATACATATTAATTTATAATATGTGTGAATATATATAAATCTGTATAATTATACTTACAGATACATATATATAATATATATATATATGTGTGTGTGTGTGTGTGTGTGTTTGTGTATGTTGTATATATGTATGTATGTATTTATTTATTTATTTACACACACACACAAAAATATTTTAAAAATGTATTTAAAAATAATCTTATATATATCTATTAATAAAAAAATAAAAAAATATAACTATATATATAAATAAGTTGATATAATTATAACTAACTATACATATTAATATATATATATATATTAATATATGAATAAATATACATATATATATTAATATAATAATATATTAATATATGAATAAATATTACAAAATATATATATAAATAAATAGATATATCATTAAAGGGAGAACCTAACAAGATGGATGATTGGTAAACACTACAACACAAATGGCCTTTCACTACATGAAAAATGGATTTTAATAGTGCTAAAAAAGAACTGTTAATTGCAACATTGATAAGGGGGGACATTATCATTGCTTTTAGTGCTGATAAAGGCATAGTTGCCAACGGTGTGTTGTTTATATAACAACACACCTAGAAGAAAACCAACAATTTAAACAGCATAATCAGAAGAAAACCTTCCATATACATATAATTGACATCATAAATATTAAAATTTCCACCCATGGTATATTGAAAAAGTACATTCCTATTTAGATCTCAAACAAAATGTTTTATATAATTACATTGACAAATGTCCAACAAACATTCTAAAACATTAATATTTCATCTTTTGACACCCATGATACGCTCTCAATAATTTCCTCCCATGGTATCAGTTACTGAACAAATAATCTCAACATGATAAAAGGATTCCACATATATAATAAAAAAATATTATGTTTGTTATACTATTAATAAATAAATTAAACATTAATATGAAATAACATGTTAATAAAATATCAATATTTAATAAGAACAAAACATTTGGAGTTATACTGGTCATACCGTGAATCCTATTGAGGTGGGGTTGATTCATACATGTTATAAATGAGTTATGGATTGTTTTCCTAAAATATCTAAATAAACTGAATGTGTTGGGTCAATTTTGATTATGTCACTTTTTCTTTTACTAAAATTAATGTCAATTTTAAATAATGAATCATTTGCAGTTATACTGCCCAAACCATGCATCATATTGAGGTTCAGAAGATTCGTACCTATAAAAAATTATTGATGGATTGTTTTTCTAATGTATCAAAACAATCTGATTGTGTTTTATTGGTTTTTAGTATTTTTGTGGAGGTTTTTTACTAAAATATCATTTCAAACTAGAAACATGCATTTTGAGTCATACAAGTCCTATCGTGCGTCAGTTTGATGTGAGACAGCTTCATACACATAAAAATTTACTTATGAATTGATGTACTAAGTTATTAATACAATTGGAGTGTATTTTCTTGGTTTCCATTGAGTGAAACGTTTTGAACTAAAATGTCAATTTCAAACTGATAACAAACACTTTTAGTCATACTGGTCAGACCATGCATTGGATTGAGTTATGGTTGACTACTACACATCACAAATGACTCATGGATCAATTTCCTAAAGTATAAAAAAATCAAAAAAAAATTTCTTAGTTTTCAGAATGTCACATTTTTTTTCTTAAATTAATGTCAATTTTAAATAAAAATAGGCACATTGAGTTATACTGACCAGACCTTGATTCTTATTGAGGTTGGGATGATCCATACATGTTTCAAATTACTAATAGATCATTTTCCTAAAAAATAAAAATAATCCGAATGTGCTTGCTCCATTTTTATAAGGTCCCTTTTTTATTTAAATTATTGTCAATTTAAAATAAAAAAGAGACACTTTGAGTGATACAAGACACAGAATGTGTCGTATTGAGGTGAGGATTATCCTTACAGGTCAGAAATGACTACTATATTGTTTTAAAAAAAATATCAAAACAATCTGAATGTGTTTTATCAGGTTTTAGTTTGTCACTTGTTGTTTTTAATAAAATTCATCTGTATTTTAAATAAAAAGAGACACTTTGAGTTATAATAGCCACACTATGCATTATATTTAGTTACATGTCACAAATGACTCATGGATCATTTTCCTAAAGTATAAAGTTAATATGAATGTGTTTTCTCAGTTTTCAGTATTTTACTCGTTCTTTATTACATAAATTAATGTTAATTTTAAATAAAAAGGCACCATTTGTGTCATACCGGTCACACCGTTCATCATATTGAGGTGTGGCTGAATCATACACATCAAAAATGTCGAATGGATCATTTTCCTAAAATAATAAAAATAATAAAAATACATTTTATCAGTTCTCAATATGTCACTTGTTGTTTTTACTTAAATCAATGTCAATTTTAAATAAAAAATAGACACTTTGAGTTATACCATCCAAACTATAAATCGTATTGAGGTGCAGATGATTCAGGTGTTACGATATATGATTATTACACAAATTTATCTTTCTCATTGAGAGACATATTGTATGGGATGATAATTGACTTTCCTACATTTGGAAATTTTTTAGAATATAGAATTAAATTAACTAAAGGGTTTCTTGTTTGTGAATAAGGAACATAGATAATTAGGTTGAAACATTCATCGAAGAATTTGATTTTAGGACATTGAATATTTCTACCCTGATGGGATAGGTATCTTTCTTGGATGACATCATTTGATGGATGTTCAGAAGAACGTACAACAGTGTCTCCACAAATAGTTGATCAACAGTTTGAGAAAATAAAAGATGTGGAAACTACTTTTGTTAAATAGTTTTTGAAAATACTTACTAAAACCAATTGGAAAACGTGACTATTTTTTGGAATTATCATACTAGATTTCTATGTATGTCAGGAATTTTTTTGATGTTAGGCATGTTGAAAAAAATGTATGTGATAGTTCCATCAGTTCATTCCTTAATGCACCTGAATAAATAACGTACGATATTAAGGTTTGGTTGGACATAGATCACATGGGAATATAAGAAGAGTTTGTGCCAGTGAAGTGTGAACAATGAAATTTTCTTCCTCCAGCTGCTTACACACTTTACAGGAAGAATATATATTAGTTTTGAAAATTCTGGAATGAAGTAAGTGTTTTAGAAGGGTATTGATCAAATATAATGAATCTCATGTAAAAAACTAATTTAATGTTAAAGGCTCTTAAATCACATGTTTTTCATGTTTTGATGAAATATCTAATTCCTATAGATTTACGTTGCATTTTTTCCAATAATTTCCTTCATTCATTAACCATGTTTTGTTTCTTCTTCAAAGATATATGTGGTAAAGATGTAGATTTGGCCAAATTTAGGGCTATGTAAAGAGTACTTTTCATCATATTATATAAATTGGAAATGTTATTTCTTCGATAATTATTTGATATAATGGTTCACTTTATGGTTCACTTAGTGAGAGTGATTAGACTATGTGGTCCTATACACTATAGATGGATGTACCCCAGTGAATGGTATATGAATATTTTGAAATGGTGTGTCAAAAATCAATGTTTATCAGAGGAACGTATTATAGAGAAATATATTTCTTATAAATCCATTGAATTCTTATCGAATACCTATCAGGTGTAGAAATCATTATTTCACAGAAATCTCATCACACTGGGATTCTTGTTGTTGAAAGAATTTCTGGAAGAGATATTGTCAATATCAATATTGTAGTTTTGAAACAGGACCTAATTTAAAATTTTCATAATAGTTGGGAGGTTTCCACATATGTTTAATCCCAAAAATAAATTATTAGGCATTTTAATCCACCACGGGATGAAAGATGTATATCAAATATGCAGAATTAACAATTTATAAAATGGTTTTAGGACTATATTATTAACGAGTAAGATAAAAATTCGGATTGACTTTCAGAACAACATAGTTGGTTAGTTAGAGGACCAAGTGTGTATGTATTTTCTTACAATTGTAATGTAATTAAGGGTTATAAATTATATAAAAACAGACATGATGAAGACAATACCGTGAAAAATAGTGGAGTTACACTTGTGTTTGAAGCAATGCATGTTTTTGGTTCTAAGGAATGAAATCTATTTTATGTGAATATGTCATACATTGTTATCATCAAGAAAATATGGGAGGTATATTATACAACATCACAAGTGCCGATTTTTCAATGCAAGTTGGTTGATAACAATATTGATGTTAAAATAAATGAATTGGTATTCGTGAATGATGATTTTAGTATGGAAGGGTACAATGATGAACCATTTACAATGGCATCATAGTTAGTACATGTATTTTATGTTCCAGATGCCGCAAACTAAAAGTGTTCAATTGTTAACTTATCGACCAAAAAAACTTAAGGTGAAGACAAACATTTAATTGAGGGTGATACTTTTATTGGGATGTCACAATCATTTAACATTGGTCCCAATGTTGATGGTGTTTTGAATTTCAGAGGAGACAATAATAAAAGGATTTTGATAGTTGATATAGGGTTTAAATCTCCTCAGTTATTAATAAAAGAGATTTCAATAACTAGGTTATATAATTTTTTTAATATACATTGTGTTACTGCATGTTATTATTTATTCGCTATTGTATTTATGTAATCTAAATCAAATGTTAAACCAATTATATATATAATGAATTCTGAACATTTTGGTGCTCCCAATACTAAGTAACAACATGCCTTTCAACCTACTGGTGCTCAAAGTGAAGAGGAGAAATGTCCTTCTACTTGTGTTGGTAATCCCAATCTTACAGAATAATAAGTTTCTCAACCTATTGCTTCTCCCGGTGCAGAAGTTCAAAGACCATCTACACATGATGATGCTACCACTCTAGAGAAACAACATATTGGTAGTGTCGAATCCAATGAAATGGTAGGTGATTAAGGACATGAAAAGAAGAAAAAAATAGGAATGTCATAGTTTTAGGGTGTTAGAAAAAATCGTTAAGGTGAAAATCAATGGCATCAAAAATGCGGTCTTATAGAATGAAAGGGCCCAACATGTTAAACCAAACAAGACCTTGCTCAACAGTTACATTATAATAATCACTTTGTAATGCGTGTTTATTGATGTAGATTTGTGGCACCATGTTTTAATCATGCTTAATACACTGATGTGGTAAGAGATTACAATAACATTGCAATATCATTTATTTGTTTTAATAAAAAATTTAAATAACAAAACATTGAATTAATGGGTTACTGTGTACTTTTTCATGACATGTTTGGTCTCATAAGAATGAATGGTTTTTCAAAGACAAGTCCTCACTTGATCGAATTTGGGTGGATAAGACTATGAATGGAATAACTAGTGGTTGTCGAATTAGGAGTGGCCATCAATGCTCTAATCGCAGAAAACTCAAACTTGCTAGCTTTTCCCTCTTGAATGATTCATTAAAATCAATGCAGATGTAGCTCTCTCGATAGTGTCTCGAATTAGGGTGGTTCTCATTGTCCGACAACATAATGGTCCTGTGATTGATGCTAGGTTCATGGTTTACCATGGATGTTGGATCCTAGTTTTCGTGGAAGCATCATCAATTATTCAAGGGATCCTTCTTTCCAAGGCTAAAGGATGAGATTAGGTGGTTTTGGAGTCTGATTGTCTTAAATCTGTTAATGATTTGACAATCAAAGTAGAGAATTCATATTTGGGATTGTTCTAAGGAAAATATGGTCTCTTTCTAATTCATTCTCAATATAAATATTTTCCTTCATCTTGTGTGGTGTTAATCTTGAATCCCACCTGCTGTCGAGCTGTAGGAAGTCTTGTGATTATCATTTCTGGGTTGATCATTTTCCTGATTGGATTTTCGTGTATAGTTCAATTCATCAATAATATATACTTTCTTTATTTTAAAAAATTTTGATATTAAATTTTTGAAATTTTATCATTTTTTGTAATGACGTTTTATTTACAATCAAATATATAAAAATATATGCATATTTCATATATATTCACTAATAAAAATTTAATTTTATAAATATATATGTAAACATATTTATATGTCAAGTATATTTCTAAATATATAAACCTTATATAAATAAAAAATAGTATCCATTTTATTTAAAATGAAAGTGTATAAATATTTATATACATATACAATTAATGTATATATAATGTTTATATATATAAATATATTTATTTGTGCATTGAAAAACTGATATATATTTATCTATATATTCTAATATATGAATATACATATTAATATATAATATATGTTAAAAATTAAAAATATGTATAATTATAATTATAGATGAACATACATATATAAATATATATATATATGTATGTATTTATTTATAAAAAAACATACACACACACAAAATATATTTTATATATGTATTTAAATATATATATATATATATATGAATATAAGTATAAATAAAATAAAATAAAAATAAATAAATATAAATATATAGATATATCATAAAATACTTAAGAAAATGATATATGGGAGTGGAAAAGAAGTGAGATTATGATGGATGTCTTAGTTTTGAAACCCAGCAGAGATAGGGGCGCATGCGGGTGGGTGATGCATGTCCCTAGTGCTGTTAAAACGTGGGGGGATTCCTAGAACTGTTTAAGGGATGGGGTGGATAAACTATCACTATTAAAAGGGGGGTCGAACATAGGTAAAAGGAAGACAGTCCCACCATTCAATTTGGTGATATTTTTTAAATTATTTTTGACTTTTATCGGTGCTAAAAAATCATCAATAAAGGTCCCTTTTATCATCATTTTTTAAGCTTTGATAAAGGACCCATTTTTTCAATGCTATTAAAGGGGTCATTATTAGTGATTTTTTTAGCATTGATAAAAGGGACCCCCTTTTAATACTTCCAAAGATAATAACACTTTTTAACATAGTAAATGACCATTTTGCGCACTATTAAATGTCATATCTACAGTAGAGAAGTCATACCAATCACCCCATGCATAAGATTGTGGTGGGTATGATTACTACATATCACAAATGACTTATGGAACATTGTTATAATGTTTCAAAAAAATAAAAATATATATTCATTTAAAATAAATATAGATAATGATTAAATTAAGCTAAACATAGGGGTCATTGGCGAGATCTGAACTCCTACTCGATGGTTGGGGTTGGTAGTAATGTACATGGGATAGTGGAAAAGGAAGGCCTCTTCTCATCATGGCGGCTGAAGGCAAGACTCAAACCCAGGTGTGATGGTGAGGGATAGAAATGAGGGTTAATCCTTATTCGAGGAAGGGATCGATGGCATTAGGGGAAGAAACCACTTTAGTAGGGTATAGTGATTTTCTCGGCAGGACGCCGACATTATTAGCCGATCCCTCCACCCTGATGATCTTCCCAATAGTTCCCAAATGAAGCTATGGTTTGGGTGTCTGGGTCGACGGTTAAATGGATGGATGGCTGCCTTGGGGGTTTTCAATCAAATCCTAATTATAGGTTTCTCTACAATAGTATTTTAGGCTATATGCATTTTACTTTTGGATAATTATATTTTCTACCATTTATAGTTTTCTTTGGCTTTATTTGGGGCATGTTGTGTTTGTGGATTAAGTCATGTAATGGGTTCTATCTCAATCAAACATAAAAGGGATAATAATTTTCTTAATATAGGGGTTTGTCAAATTATTCTAAAAATACTTTTCACTAAAAAATAAAATACCAAAAACAAAAACAATACTATAAAATATAAACATTTATAATATAAAAAAAGTTCACAAGAAAGAACATAATAATAGTGTCACTAAGAGGGTGGGGGTTAACTCCATTAGATGGAGGTAAATCCGTACCTAAACTATGTGTAGGTCACCACATATACTCTATCATATAATCATGTTGTTGACTCTGCAACTGACATTGCTACTCCTGATGTTTTCGCTACTCTCCCTACTCTATTAATAATCTCTGAACAGTTTCATCCTGAGATCAAAGACTTGTGTCGTACTCTACAGATGTGAAAGATTATGATCTCATACAAACTAGATTTTGTTATAAATTATGAAATCACTTCAATTCCATAGTAATTAGTTGGATTTGATCGTAAACCAGTGTCAATCAACATGCCTTTCTAAATAAAACTTTTCACTACCAATGGCAAATTTGTCTCATCAAAACATGCCCGCAAGAGACTTTGTCCCCACCATCTATATTTCCCTAACTCCCAAACATTTGACAAATATTTTTATAATATATGTCATATATTTATAGAAATATAAATAAAATGATAAAAAATTAAATTATATTAAGCTAAAAAACAAAAAAAAACACTAACCATAATCGGATATTGTCTCTCACCAGCAATCTTTCCAATACAACTGTCATTGTACATCCTCTTGTACACATCGAACTATGTAATATATGGAGAGACCATAAACAATATGAATGTATTGTATACATATCATATTAAATAATAGTATTTACCAACTTTTGATGATGTATTCTAAAAGTACAACTCTCAACTCTATGTGTGACATCCTGCCAGCCCAAATTCTATTAACTATATGATGGAAGCCTCTGGAAAGTATCATATATCTAGTAAGTTAAAAACACCAATGAAGCCTACGTGGGGAAACTACCATAAAAAATAGGTTTACGCAGTGCCACCAATTAGCATCCCTAAAAAACACTGATAAATGGGATACCTTCATCAGCGTTAAAAAAATAACTGATAAAAGTTACTTTTAACTATGCTAAAAATGTGCTGTTAAAAGTACCCGTTTATGAGGGATTTTTTACCACTTTTAAAGGGACCCCATTTATGAGTGATTTTTTAGTAATTCTAATAAAGGGGGTCTTTATCTGTTCTTTTTTTACTAGTACTCGTAAAGGGTATATTTAAAAAAAATCATTAAAAATTATATATATTAATATATAAATATATTTATATTGATATAAATAAAATATATATATATTAAATATGTTTTAGATAAGTATAGATAAAATTTACACTAATATATAAGATGTTTAGAGAAATATATTATAAAATATATAAAAAAGAATTATTAATTTATAATTTTATAATTATTATGAAGTAATAATAATTTAAAAACAATTTTATTACACAAAAAAATCATAAGAATAATAAAAGCTCTAAAATAAGTTGAAAATTTAACTCAAACCTCAAATGACAATAACTTTTGATCCGATTATTTGTTTGAGCTAAACTACATATCAAATCGAATCATAAAATGGTCTCTATGAACTAGTTCCATTTGAGAACCCTCTTTAAAATTTTTCTAGGCCAAAAAAATGCTCAAAATGCCTCCAAAACTGAGTTTTTAGTGGGGATACCAAAATATTTTAACATTCGATGGAATTTTAGCCTCATTTAAGAGGGTCCTTTTGCCCTTTTCTGTGGGGATTGAATTTGTTCCTAGGGATTACATTCATATTGATATTATGGATTTAAACTTTTTTCATTTTCAGAATGTACTTTTATTTATAACTAAATACATAACAATATATACATATTTTTTATATATTCACACAAAAAAATTTAATTTTATAAATAAATAATTATACATATTTAGATATAGAATATATTTCTCAATATAAAATCTCTATCTAAATAAAAATTAATATGCATTTTATTTAAAACACAAATATATGAATATTTACATACCTATATATAGTGTGTGTGTGTGTGTGTGTGTATATATATATTAGTGTGTGTCTGTATTAAAAAACTGATATATATTATTTATATATTCTAACATATGAATATTCATATAAATATATAATATATGAAAATATATATAAACATATATAATTATACTTACAAAAACTCATATAATATATGTGTGTGTGTGTGTGTTTTATATATGTATTTATTTCTTTATTTTTACACACAAAAAACATATTTTAAAAAAAATTAAAAATATTCATATAAATATATATTAATATAAAAATAAATTTACGAATAAAAAAATATAACTATATATATATATATACAAATAGATGTAAATATAAATATAAAAATATAACTATATATATATATATTAATATTTATATATATTAATATATGAATATATATGAATATAAATATATATTAATTTATGAATAAATAAAACTAAATATTTATATAAATAAATATATATATCATTAAAGGGAGAACCAAATAAAATGAACAAGTGGTAAAAACTACAACACATATGGCCTTTCACAATGCTCAAAACGGCCTTTAACATGGATAGAAAAGTGATATTAATCACAACGATGATAAGTGGGTCCCTATATCAGTTATTTTTTAGTGCTGATAAAGGCCTAGCCCCATGCAGTGTTTTGTTTATATAACAACATACCCAAAATCAAACCTGTAATTATAACTGTACCCCCAGAATCAAACCAGCTATATATATTTGATTGACCTCATCAATACAAAAATTCGCACCCACAAAATATTGAAAAAAATTTGTTATTTACATTTCAAACAAATTTTTTTATAAAATTACTTTTACAATAGTCCAACAAACATTCTAAAAACATTAATATTTCATATTTTGATGACCTTGATCCCCTCTCAATAATGTCCTACGATGGTATTAGTTGTCGAAAAAATCATTTAAGCTCGACAAAAATATTCCACCTATATAATAAAAAAATATTATGTTAGTAACACTATAAAGAAATAAAATAAATATAAATATGAAATAAAACATTAATAAAAGTTCAATATTTAATACAAATGAAACATTTTGAGTTATACTAATCATACCGTCTGCCCTATTGAGGTGGGGTAGATTCCTACATGTTAAAAATTACTTATGGATCATTTTCCTAAAATATTAAAACAATCAGAATGTGTTTTCTCAATTTTAAGTATGTCACTTGTTCATTTACTAAAATTAATGTAAATTTTAAATAATGAAATATTTGGAGTTATATCAGCCACACCATGTGACGTATTATGGTAAGGATTATTCATAACTATAAAAAATTATTGATGGATCCTTTTCTTAATGTAACAAAACAATCCGAATTCTTTTTGTAGTTTTTAGTATGTTCGTTGTGTTTTTTTACTAAAATATCATTTTAGACTAGAAACACACATTTTGAGTCATACTGGTCATATCGTGCGTCGGTTTGACGTAAGACTGCTTTATGCACATCATGAATGAATTATGATTTTCTTTCCAAAATTATCAAGAGAATCAGAGTGTGTTTTCTTGGTTTTTAGTGAATGTCAAATTTTGAACTAACATTTCTATTTTAAACTAATAGCAGAATTTTTTGGTCATACCGGTAACAACGTGCATCAGATTGAGTATGTCACATGTTTTTTTTATTTAAATTAATGTCAATTTTAAATAAAAAGAGACACTTAGAGTTATACTAGCCACTCCATGTGTCGTATTGAGGTCTGAATGAACCATACACGTCATAAATCACTAGTAGATTTTTTCCCTAAATTAAAAAAACAATATGAATGAATTTTATCAGTTTTTAGTATGTCACATGTTGTTTTTACTTAAATTAATGACAATTTTATATTAAAAGTTACACTTGGAGTGATACCAGCAACACCGTAAGTCGTATTGAGGTGTGGCTAATTACTATATGTCACAAATGTATAATAGATCATTTTCATACAATATAAAAATATTCCAAATGTGTTTTTTCTGTGTTCAGTAGGTCACTTTTTGTTTTTTGTTAAATTCATGTCAATTTTAAATAAAAATATACACTTTGAGTTATACCAAATACACCATGCATTGTAATGAGGTACGATTGATTCTTAAATGTCAAAAATGAATCATGGATCATTTTATTAAAGTTTCAAAATAATATGAATGTGTTTTATCATTTTTTAGTATGTCACTTGTTCTTTTTACATAAATTAATGTCAATTTAAAATAAAAAACACACATGGAGTCATACCAGTCACACCATGTATCATATTGAGGTTCAGTTTACTCCTACACATCAAAAATGACTCATGGATCATTTTATTAAAATATAAAAAAAATACATTTTCTCGGTTCTCGGTATGCCCCTTGTTGTTTTAACTTAAATTGATGTCCATTTAAAATAAAAAGATACAATTTGAGTTATACCAGCCAGACCGTGCATTTTAATGAGGTGAGGTTGATTCCTAGATGTTAAAAATGAATTATAGTTCAATTTTCTAGAGTATAAAAACAATATGAATATATTTTCTTGATTTTAACTATGTCAGTTATTTTTTTACTAAAATTTCATTTCAAACTAGAAGCACGTATTTTGAGTCCTAACGGTCACATCATTCATTAGTTTGATGTTAGACTACTTCATACATTTCAAAAATGTCTTATGAATCACTTTCCTAAATTATAAATACAATCATAGTGTGTTTTCTTGGTTTTTAGTGAGTGACATATTTTGAACTAAAATATCAATTTTAAATAGATAACGGGCACTTTTAGTCATATTATTCACACCATGCATCAAATTGAGGTGTGTTTGATTCCTACACATTAAAAAGGACCCATGGATAGGTTTCCTAAAGTATCAAAACAATACGAATTAATTTTATTGGTTTTTAGTATGTCACATTTTCTTTTTTTCAATTTAATGTCAATTTAAAATAAAAATACATAAATAAAGTCATATCGGCCACAACGTGTATCATATTGTTGTGTAGTTATTTTTACATGTCGCAAATGACTCAATAATTATTGTCCAAAAATATCAAAACAATAAGAACGTGTTTACTTAGTTTTTAGTATGTCACATATTCTTTTTACTAAAAGTAACACTACTGGAAATGTGGTTTTTACACACGGTTATTTACCAACGGTTTTATTAAACCATTGGTAAAGAAGTTGTGGGAAACTATTTCCCAATGGGTCCATAAAACCGTTGGAAAAGGGGTGTTCACGTTACCCTTTCCCAATGGTTTCATAAAACTGTTGGGAAAGGGAACCCCTTTGCCAACAGTTTTGATGAACCATTTGGGAAAGGGTACCCTGAGCACCCCTTTCCCAATAGTTTTTAAAATCCATTGCTAAATATTTTCCCCAAATACAATTGGGCCACTGCTCTCCCCCAGTCGTGATAGAACCCTAAAATCAATCTGGTGCTCAGCTCCTCTCTCGAAATCCCACATCCGAACAGGTGAAAATCCATCTAAATCATCTCTTATCAGGTATTATTTTATACACATATGCTACCTTGTTTTTATTTTTATTGAACAAATTTTGTAGTTTTATGTTTTGATTTTGATGTGATTTCACTATAAAAATTTGGGAAATGAATGAATATTTTGTTAATTAATTAGTTTCCCATGGAATATCATTTGTGTTATAATGTCCATGCTAAATAAAGGGGACATGGAATAGAAGACAATGTATAAATTGGGGAAGTTGGGGTATGTTGCTTATGTGAGAGGTTTTTTTTGGTGTTTCATTTTATGTTATAGCCTATTGTATAGTGATTGAGGTGACCAGTTGGGCTTTGTGATATATGGGGTTGTAATGTAATGGTTAGTGGGAATGGATGTGACATGTGAAGTTATGTGATAGTGATGATGTGTGCTGGTGTTGTGCTGTGTGGAGGTGTTGTGTGATGAGGTTTTTGTGTATGATGTGGTGAGGTGGTTTTGGTTGTGTGGTGGTTTGTGATGTGCAATATTTTTGTTGTGATATGTGTTTGTTTTGGTGAAATGTTTGGCCTATGTAACATGGCGACGATGGTTATTGTGATACGGTGAGTTTTTGTGTGGTGGTTTTGTTAGATTCATGGTTATCTTATAAATAAATTATGCTATTAAAACAAAAAAACAAGATAGTAAATAAGTGAGATGAAATAGAAATTTATGTGTGGTAAATGGATTTAATTAATTTAACATTAAATGAATCGAAAATGTAAGTGTGAATAACGTGTCTTATTAATGAATGTGGGAAATGCTATGTGTCTTGTGTGGTGGTGGTGTGGTGTGTTGCATATAGTGGTGAAAGTGGTTGTGATGGTATATGTGTTGTATGGTAGTAGTGAAGTGTCTGATTATGTAGTTAATGTGAACCCATAGGTTGGGTATTTTGTGATATCTATATATCATTTATTTTATGTTATTTCTACACATTCCCAACCAGAGTTCGATAAACTTACCAACGATCAGAGGTTTTGAGTTATGGGAATTTTTTATAATATCTAGTATGGTGGTTATATGGTTGGATATCTACCATGTCTTTCCTACTCTTCCTTCATAAGTGATTGACCATGTATTTTTAGGAAAGATTCAATGTGATTGTCCATGTGCCTTTAGGTTAGATGTACAATTATTTCCCTAGAGTTTTCAGGTGAGTTGCAATGTGATAAGGTTATAATAAGATGTGGCATGTGGTTGGGGTCATGTAGGGTAGGAGGATGGAATAAGGTTGATGTAATTCATGTTCTTGATACACTACCAATATGGTTATGGGACGATGCATGTTGTGATGTGATAACATTATAAGTTCATGTTGGTTTTACATTTTTTCAATAACACATTATTTTGTTTTTTTCACATGTGTAGCTGATACAATGATTATTTTCTTTCTTTATTGTTTACTTAAATGTATTTTCTATTAATGTTCAATCCTGTTGAATTTTTTATGACCAAATGACTTATATATATTCTTTTTACAGAATGGACATAAGTTGATTGTATGAAACCGATCGGATCTCAAGTGATTTTCAAAACAATTTGGACAGCTTTATAGATTTTTCATTTCACAATGCTTCACATAGTGGTCGCATACAATGCCCAAGTTCCAATTGTGTTGGTAGACCATGGTTGAGCTGTTAAGAAGTCAGGTACCACAAAAGAAAAAATGGTTTTCAAGTAAACTAATTTTTGTGGTATCACAATTGGTAGAAAATGAAATCTCAAATTGGTGATGATTGAAATGAAAGGACCGGAATGGAGAATTTGTTAGATGATTGGTTTTTGTTTATTCGTCATCATGAAAAAGAAAGGATTTCGACTCAAGAAGGCTTTGATATGAGGACAGATGATGAATATAGTGAAAATGATGATATTGATAGGGTGAAAAAATTGAATGACGCTTCCATGACTCCAGTATAACGACAATGCGATAAAATGAAAAAGCTTGAATTTCTAATCTGATTATTTCATAGGAAAACTATGTATGGGATTTCTAATACAGCAATCGATTACATTCTTACCCCTTAGAGGGATTCACATCCAGAGGATGCAGATATTCCCTCAAACCACTATATGGCATGTAAGTTAGTTGAGGAACTCGGATTTTCAAGAAACAAAATTCATGATTTCCTGAAAGATTGAAGTTTATTCTAGGAGGAAACCGCTGAATGAAATGATTGTATAAAATGTGGCACATCCTGATGGAATTCATTATCTGATGGAACGCCATCCCGCATTCCACAGAATGTAATGTGGCACTTTCCATTGATCCCCAGACTCAAAAATCTTTTTATATCTGATGACATATCAATAAAAATGAGATGGCTTGATACTGAGTGAAAGAAGA
The DNA here is from genome assembly GCA_963277665.1 of Viscum album. Taxonomy (NCBI): domain Eukaryota; kingdom Viridiplantae; phylum Streptophyta; class Magnoliopsida; order Santalales; family Viscaceae; genus Viscum; species Viscum album. The sequence goes on from OY728153.1 coordinate 906,746,428, forward strand.
CTAATGATGAGTTGGTTTATCCTACAGATGGATTTCCATGGTAGATATTTGATGCTCGAAATCCTGATTTTTTAGCCGATGTGTGTAATGTGAGGCTGGGTCTTTCATGCGATTGTTTTAATCCGTTTGGGTAGATGCTTAATTCGGACAACACATGGAATGTTTTTATACACATTTATAATCTTCCATCATGGTTGCGTATGAAAAAACCTTTCACTTTCATGATTATACTCATATCAGGTCCTTCTTATCTCAGCATTGATATTGATGTATAAATGCAACCTTTAATAAAAGAGTTGAAACTTCTTTTGGATGTGGGTTTGCGCATATACAATGTATGTTCGAAAGACATATTTCAGATGCATGTAGCGCTTATGTGGATGATCAATGATTTTATGGCTTATACAATGATGTCTGGATTTAGCACGAAGGGAAAACTGTCATGTCAAGCTTGTATGAAGAATACACGATCCAGAAGACTGAAATATCGTTGTAGTTTCAGTTTTATGGGACATCGAAGATTCTTGACAATGGATCATCCATATAGAATGAATCGTCGAAGATTTGATAATACCATAGTGACTGATGATCCACCGCAGTGTATGTATGGAACTGTTGTGCTTAATGAATTTAATGATTTTAGTTTTTTATTCGGGATGAGTCAAATGAAATCTATAAATGGAAAGAATGTCTCCACTAAGACCTGTTACAATTGGAGGAAGAGGAGTATTTTTTTATTTTACTTATTGGTCAACCAATTTGATATGTAATTGCATAGATGTAATGCCTATTGAAAATAAAATATGCGAAATGTTGATTTCGGTTCATCTAAATGTCAAGGGGATGACAAATGATGATTTACTATCTTGACCTGACTTGGTGGATTGGTGCATCAGAATAGAATTGCATCCTGTGCGTATCAGTGAAAATAAATGAAAACTTCCATGGGCTTCTTATGTGATGACACCTATGGAAAAAAATCCATTTCTGGAAGTATTAGAGACTATTAGAGTTCCTGATGGCTATTTAAGCAACATATCTTAACGGGTCAACAGAAGAGAGTTGAAGCTAAAATCTTTGAAGACTCATGATTATCACGTTCTACTGCATGTGTTGCATCCAATAGCATTCCGTCATCTTTTTTCCAATAATGTAAGGGTGGCTATTATTCAGTTGTTCCATTTGTTTATATATCTTTGTGCTAATATGTCGTCCAAGTATTTCTTGCAAAAAATGTTGACAGGTGACCCATTAATTTTGTGTGAGTTGGAGAAAATATTTCCTCCATCATTTTTCACATGCATGTTGCATCTGAGTATCTATATTACTTCTGAAATACTTCTCAGAGGACCTGTTTCTTTTCATTGGATGTATCCAAATGAAATAAATATGTTCACATTAAAGTCTTATGTCCGAAATAGAAATAATCCCAAAGGTTCTATTGTGAATGGTTACTTGGCTCAAGAATGTATGGATTTTTTCTCGATGTATATTTCTGATCTTACTACAAGATTGAACAATCCAATGAGAAATGAAGAAGAATAGTATGAAAAAATTGAACCCAGTTTTCCATCACTTCCTCAAACAGGAGGAATTCATGGATCATATACATTGAAAACATTAAGCCATGAATAGTGGGGGATGGAACATCACATAGTTTTGTTCAACTATGATTTGTTCAATGACTATATCAAGTAACTAAAGTGATTATATATATCTTAAATATACATCTGTTAAATTATTCATATTTTTTATCTACAGGGAACATAAAACAATGATAAATATGAAGCATCGTTCTTTATCTTTGTGAAGGAGAGATACTTTTCATAGAAAAGAGTTTTTTCTTAGTAAAAATTGAATGTAAAAATATCACTATTTAAAATAATTATATAAATATCTAATTAAGTATAATAGTCATTTATATTGCATGTATTGAGTTTTTTTGCTGACTTGGTCTCTGAGGAAATAAGAGCTTTTTCTTTTGGTCCTAATACCACGGTTCGTGGCCGTAAATCAATTGTTATCAATGGGTACAAATATATTGTCACTGAACAAGCAAAGAACATGAGAACACAACAAGATGGTGTTATGGTTACTGACACAATAGATAGTTATGACAATGCATCAGATTGTAGACCGCGATTTGAAAATGTGGGTTATTATGGATTTGTTGAGAAAATAATAATATTGGATTATTACTCTCATGGACAAGTCACAATGATGAAATTCCATTGGTTTGATTCGATGATGAGACATGGAACCTTTATTGATGATTATGGATTTCAAGTAATTAATATGACATACAATCTTGCTACCAAAGAACCATATGTGTTGGCATCAATGGCTAAACATGTTTTTTATGTCATGAACAACTTTGACCAGAATTTGGTGTCCTAGTTGAAGTAATTCCAAGACATATTTTTTATGATGGTGATGATGGAATTGACACTGTCCCTAGTGCCATTGGAACTTATCCCTTTATTTATTTTGATGACTCTAATAGCTCAATTGTCATAGTTGATTGTTAACCTAATGTTGTGGTTGAAAATATATTGAATAATTTATCAATGTTCTCAATTCTTTTGGTTTACCTCTAGTTGGGTTGTTAAGGATGGTAATATAAAAATTGATTTAGTATTGATCACAAATATGTTTTAGATTACTTGACTGTTATGTGAATTTTCAATGTTTATTGTTTGCAGTTTAATTTTAAATGAATTTTCTTATTTGGAATTGAACTGTATTGAAACATAGTAAAACAATATTTCTAACTTGGTGAACATTACACCTTGTATGATTTATTAAATACATTCTATCTCTTCTAAAACAATTGATAGCTAAATTACCAATGAATCCCCCTATTCCATTTTATATTTAGTTTTTTTGTTACATATTAGATTCCTATTTCTAATTAATTACATATTTGTTTTCAAATGCGGGAAATGCATCCAATTGAAGAGGGACAAAGGAAGAAAATTTTGGAGAACAATCGTCGAATGGCGGAGTTGGGAATTCCATCATTAGTGCCTGTAGTTTGTACTTTATTTCAAATTGATATATTTAAATAATATATAATGTCATGTGATTAATATTTTTGTAAACATTTTTGTAGGATCCACCTATACATTGACAGTTATTCGATGAGGAGCCTAGTACCGGTCCTAGTACTCAAGCCGGTGGTATGAGGAGGGTTCGTAACAGAGGTGGACAAGTAGCTACCCGTACCCAACTAGACACTGCCCCTCTCACTAACATGTCATATGTACCACTTTCTGATCCCGGTGTGTCAATAGAGTCACATGGGATATTTAGGCCTCCTATGTTTTCGATACCTTCTACATCTTATGGCCCATCATTTTCACTTCCCAGTATGATTCCTAGTCCCCAGTCAGAATCTGGTCAGACAGCTGTCCCATGTTCTTTTCCTTATACTTCTATCTCTCTGACCATCTATATTCCATCGTCTTCGACTCCTGTTCCACCACAGGGTGTTCCATCAGTTTCTGTGGATCCAGCGGTACTCAACGATCAGACCGGCACAGGTATATTTATAAAACCCTAACAAATTTTTATAGCAATATTTATTCTCAATATAACATGTTTTGATAAAATATTTGTTATTCTTTCATGATAGATACATCTACTGACAGTAGTCATGGGCGGGGGCGTACACGCATGCGTTCGGCATGGAACCACCACACACATGTTATGGTGGATTATAATGAAGACAACCGAACGGTTGAGAAAACAGGGCAGCAATGTCGGAGTTTTTTGGCGACGCTTTCCAAATACTCGAACATCATTACCGTCAGCCCGCTATCATGGAGACATTTTCTACATGAGGTCTAGGATAGAGCATGGGAAGAGATATGGGTAAAAAAATATGTTATATTTAATTCCATGAATTATTTTTGTATTTATATGAATTAATATTTTGATTTCAGCTTCGATTTAATTTTCCCGATGGTGAGGGTGCAAAACTGGAACGTCTAAAGGATTTAGGCGAGCTTTGGAGAGCCTACATGAATGAGTTGTATATTGGATAGGTTTCTTGATTTGGCAATAAGTTAGAGGTGGTACCAGTGGTGGATGATTATCCTATAGAGCAGTATCGTCAGATGATTACTCATTGGACGAGTACCCAATTTAAGGTATTAATTACATTTGAGGTACTTAAATACAATCTTTAATGTTTTGAAATAATACTATATGTTGAATATTCAAATTTTATTTAGGAATCATATGGAATAAATAAAAAAACCATGATGTAAAAAAATACCTCCACACCTTGTGACGCACTATGATGCCTAATCATGAGAGGAAGCAGGTATGACAATTGTTTATAAGTTTTCATCAGGACTTACACATTTTTTTGTTTCCTCAATTATTTAATAGTTTGCTAAATTTTTCCTATAACTTTAGTTTTCAATGTCATTATAGAAGCAAATACAAAATATTGACAGACGTTTTCCTTGAGAAAAATGGTTTTGCTCGAGTAAACGGAAAATGGATGGATGTGACGTCAACGAAGTGACTCAGCACCAGAATGTAAGTTTTAATATGTTGATTTTATATTTTAATATCTATTTGGTAACATAATAATATTTTTATATTTGTTATAGGATGCTTTAGAGTCCCTCGATGCCCAAGAACTAGACAATTTTGGTCCAACTATTCACTTACATCCTCTTTTGGTAGAGGAGCATCCTGGAAGAGTATGCTGCTGATCTAGGATAGCCCTGACGAGGTATTGGCCCTCCTCAGGTATGAGTTATAGTGCCACCAAGCTACTGCAAGTTAGGGCACAAGAAGAACATGCTGAAAAAAGGACCATAGAGACGGTAGAACAGTCTGCTAGGGAAAACAGTGCATTTATGAAATTTATTGATGTTCTACATCCGACACTTCCACCAGAGGCCAGTCCAGATTTTGAAAAATATATTTCATCGATACGTTCTATATATGGAGCACCAGGTGGCAGTTCTAGGGGTGGTCAAGAAGATGTCCAGGCAGATAATGATGATGGCGAGGAGTCTGATGAAGAAGGGGAGGGAGAGGAGGACGGCGAGGCAAATGGCGAGGGCGAGGTGGAGGGTGAGGGTGAGGAGGAGGGCGAGGAGGGTGAGGACGATGATGGGGATGAGGACGAGGGTGATAATGATTCTGATTATGGTGATGGTGATGATAGTGATGGTGATGTGGGACAAGTTGATCTATTACATTTTTTACTAATATTACTAAGATTTGATGTTTAATCTATTCTAGTTGTTGGTTTTATCCAGACCTGTAGTATAGTTTTGAAGTTGAGTTATTTTTATATATTGTCTATTTTCATGTATGTTGATTTCTTTTTGTGGTTGTGTGTTTGTGAACACCCTAGACAACCCCCCTCCTTCCTGGGCCCTGGACAACCCCCCACTATCATCCTTGGACCCCGGAAAGCCCCCAGACAGCCCCCAGGATAGGCCCCCCACCTTCCTCCTTAGTCTTCAGATAGCCCCCCCCCCCCTCCCCCCCCCCCGACAGCCCCCAGGACCCCCCCCCCCCCAGACAGCCCCCCACCCTCCTCCTTGGACCCCAGACAACCCCCCAGACAGCCCCCTGGACAGCCCCCTGGACACCCTCCCGAACAGCCCCTCAGACAGCCCCCACACCCTACTCCCCGGAGCCCGGATAGCCTCCCGAACAACCCTAGGACATCCCCCCATCATCCTCCTTGGACACCGGACAACCCCCTGGAAACCCCCCACACAGCCCCCCGCACATCCCCCACCCTCATCCTTGGTCCCCGGACAGCCCTCCGAACACCCACCGGATAGCCCCCCGGACAGCCCCCCACCCTCCTGGATTTCATTTACAACTAGAAAATCTATAATATATATTTTATTTATTGTCATCATGATAATAAATGTAAATCACATTTACACATCAAATCAATATCATAGATTCTTGGTGTGTAATAAAAGGGATGTATTCATGGGGCATGACATTGTTAGCTCATAAATGTTTCATAGCATGATAAAGTAAAATCTAATCCATACTAAGAAAGATATAAAAATATTCTATATGAATTTCCACAAGATTTTTAAGTAAATAACATTCCACTAATAGACACATGAGGATTCTCATAAATCATTTTTACCTTAATATTTCCTCAAGGATTTTTTGTAAAGGTTTTATATTGTATTAATTTTCTGATATTCTCATTTTAAATGTATATTTTTCATAAATAAATTTATTTAATGACCCATAGTCAAATAGTGTATTTGAATAATGTGAATAAACAAATAACATACCATGCTAATTTAGCCTCTTTTGTTTAAAATGGACAGGATTATAAGTGAAAAGAACAACTGACATACGGAAAACTGAACAAACACATTCAGATTCTGTTGATAATTTATTGCAACGATACATGGGTCATATGTGACGTGTACGAGCCATCCTGGGCTCAATCCGAGTCGTGATGTGGCTGGGATCAGTCTATGTGTCTCCCTTTTGTTTAAAATGGACAACATTTTAAGTACATACGGAAATCTGAAAAAACGCATTTGAAATGTGTTGATGATTTAGGACAGTGATCCATGGGTCATATTTGACATGTAAGAGTAAACCCTACCTCAATCCGAGGTGCGGTGTGGCCGACACCATTCATAGTGTCTCTCTTTTGTTTAAAATGTATAGGATTATAAGTGAAAAGAACAACTAGCATACAGAAAACCGACCAAACGCATTCATAATCTATTGATAATTTATCACAATAATCCATGGGTCATATGTGATGTGTATGAGCCAACCCGGGCTCAATCCGAGTCATGGTGTGGCCGGGATCATTCTACGTGGCTCTCTTTTGTTTAAAATGGAAACATTTTAAGTGAAAAACATCAACTGGCATACGAAAAACTAACCAAATGCATTTGGAATGTGTTGATACGTTAGAACAACATTCCATGGGTCATATGTGACATGTACGAGTCAACCCCGCCTCAATACAAGGCGTCGTGTGGCTGACACCACTCTAACTGTGTCTCTTTTGTTTAAAATGGACAGGATTATAAGTGAAAAGAACAACTGGCATACGGAAAACCGACCAAACGGATTCTGATTGTGTTGATACTTCAGCACAATGATCCAAAGGTCATCGGTGACGTGTACGAGCCAACCTGGGCTCAATCCGAGTCGCAGTACAGCCGGTATCGGTCTAAGTGTATCTCTTTTGTTTAAAATGGACAACATTTTAAGTACATACGGAAAACCGACCAAACACATTAGGTTTCCATTTACACTTCAGGAGAATGATCCATGGGTCATATGTGACGTGTACGAATCAAACCTGACTCAATCTGAGATGCGGTGTGGCCGGCACAACTCAAAGTGTCTGTCTTTTGTTTCAAAAGGACATCATTTTAAATGAAAAACATCTACTAGCATACAGAAAACCGACCAAATGCATTCAGATTGTGTCGATACTTTAGCACAACGATCCATGGGTCATATGTGACGTGTACTAGTAAACCCCACCACAATATGAGGTGCGGGGGGCCCGGCCTGGTGCGGGCAGTCCGTCCAGGACGCTCGTGCGCTGAGTGGATGCGGGGGGTGGGGATGCCCCCGTGCTTCGAAACGGTGGACCCGATGGTCCACCCTGGTGAGATGGCTAGGGGTTCAACCCTCGGTTTTTCTGGATCCGGCCGGCCGTTACGGCCGGCTAGTTGTGCCGCGCGAGACCAGCCATTCCCACCTCCTGAGCGCCGGTGGCCGCCAGTTCCAGCCACTCTCCCCTGCACTGCCGCGGCCTGAGCCCGAGGCCTTGGTCCGACCGGCGCGGCGCGACGGCGCCGCACCCCTCCACCACCGCCCGACTCCGGCCGCCGCTTCATTCGGCCTCAACTGTGCAGCGTGATGATGCCACACTCCTTAACCGCGGGATATTCTTTGTTCCTGTGCGGTGTCATTGCACCGTGCCACCTTCATTCCAAACCACAACTGTGAACATCAACAAAGGGGGAGGAGGATTTATTGTGTTCATGTGGTCCGACCTCCTCCAGTTAATTTGATAACTGGAGGCTAAGAAAAATTAACAACGAACGCCAAAATAAGCCACGGACATAAAACAATCACCTACCTCAATAACGAGTTGACGATCGGTGAGCGTTGCGGAAAATGACGTCGCGGGGTGAGGCTCCATACACATTGACGGAGATCGTCCGAGGTGGAGCGGTGTCTCACACCGGCTGTAGAGAAGAGAAGAAAGGCACGACGATCGCTCCTTGCGGTGATGGCGTTCTTCGTTGAGGTCCATGATGTTCCTCGCATTGTCAAACAATGAAGATGAAGATCCCCAATGCTTTGTGTATTTTCTCTCAATTCTTCTCACACATCAACCCCCAAATAAAATAAGGTTCACCCTTATTTTATTAATCCCAATCCATTAATTCAAAATTCAACTCTTAATTAAATACATTGAATAACTTAATCAAAAAATTTAATAAGATAGTTGACTTCTAATTAAGAGGGGGAGAGGATGAGTTATACATTAAAGCTAAAGGGGGGATGTTTAATGGGGTGTTAAGAAATTTAAGGAGGTGGGGGCTCGTGTGGGCCCCACCCCACTTCCTCACAACTTCCTTTCCCTTAACACATAAACCACAAGTGGAAAAATAAAATTATAATAGTAAAACAACTATAATTTTATTCTTCACATTTTTAACAACTTCACCCGAGAAAAAAAACCTTCGGAAAAGGTGTTCCTAAGAAATTACTCGTGCTACGGTTTCATCGGTGCCCTCAGATTTTGATTCCGAGCACCGGTTCAAATGTTTGGAAAACATGCTCGTTCGTTCACTGAATGTACCCAAGCTAAACTTCGGAAATTGATTCTGGGCACAACGGGCCTCAAAATTAGGTGCCGTCAGAAACTGCATACTCATAAAATCCCAAAGAAATTAAAAACAATTCCTTAAAATTTACGAGTCTTTAAAAGTTGTGAATGAATATACCACACCAACACACCAAGACCTATGGTGTAGATATGTTTTCATATGCCTGGATGTAACATAGACAAACCTACTAAACATCGGTGTAGAAATTTTTTATTATTTTAACATTAAACATGCAATTAAAACTAATATATGTATGCCATTTCTTTTTCAGAAATTTTTTTAGCATCATTTTAGATACAAAATTGCCTCTTACTGTTTTTTAATTCTTCCAAAAATATATTATTAATTTAATATTATATAATACATGTAATTTTCATAAAACATAATTTAAATCAATATCAACAATCAAACTATTATTTTTTGAAAAAAATTAAGAATGCTAACACATTTATGCAATAACTTATTGATTGTTATTTGACTAACAGTGTGGCTTTTTTGAACATCCGTCACACATGCCAGGACCTGATTTTGTAATAGTATTTTGACTTATCCCATATCAACATATCAACTACATTTTTTTCATTTTAAAAAATTAAATGACAAAAAAATTTCCAGAATCAAATTGAAGTAAAGGAAAATAAATCCCATACTATATATATATATATATATTATAAAAATTCCTTAAAAAAATCACAGGAAAAAATTATTATTTATTGAAATATTGATATCCCCCTTTCACTTAAAAAATCACAGTTTTTATAATTTCCATTAAAAAACTAAAATATACTTAAACTAAAATCAAGAAATTACAATTTAAAAATAAATCTAATTTAATTAAAAATAATTTAATAAAATAAAGAAATACAATTTTTCATAAAAATATTTATATAATCTTCATTCTAACAAAATATTAAAGGGAAAATGAAGAAGTTATATTTTTATCTTTATGTTTTTCAATTGATATTTTTAATTTATCTGTAAAGGAAACAGGTTTTTTATATTTTATATTTAAAATAGGATCATTTAGAAAAAGAAAAATTCTTATTTAACTTAATATAAATGAATAAATTTCATTTTTAATTCCCAAATACATCATAAACAAAATGGATATTTAAATTTTAATTTTTTATAATAAAATAATTTATTTTAATTAAATTTTTAAGAGGAATATTGGAATATTTTTTAATTTTATATGGGATCAATATTTTATTAATACAATATTTTTGGATTCTGAATATATTATTTTTATTACTTCATCTGTAAAATGGAATTTTTTATTAATTTTTCATAAATAAAATTTAGTTCCTTATTTTATATTAAAAAATAATTTTTTTAAGAGATTTTTTGATTTCTTGTAAAATTTTTATTTGAATTTTATTAATGAAAAATTAGTTTTTATATTTTTTAATAAAAAATGATTTTTTTTAAATTGAAAGAGAATTTTTGTTGAATATATTGTTATGAAAAATAGATTTCTACTTTATTTATTCTTTAAATTATTAATGGAGAATATGAATTTTATTTTTAATTTTAATATTTTTAAAATTAATTTTTTATTTTTTAAAAAATCGATCATCTCTCCTGCATGAAATTGATGGTGATATATTGGTGTAATCCCATTATATCATGAATTTACCTCCTCCCTCATCTAGAAACACAACGCATACTCATTGGTATTATGAACAAAATGTCTTCAAATCTTGTTCATTTTATTCCGGTATAAGGATATCATTGTCACTACAATTAACATTGAATTCCAACTACCACAGAAAGACCTTTTAATACAACACAAAGTGTTTTAACATCGCTAAAAATTTATTTTTGTCATCAAGGTCATTAAAATGAGAACCCCTTTATCATTGTTTTCATTAACACTAAGAAATTCACTATTGTTGCAATGTGTCGTTTGAACAACAACACATTGCACCAAATACACCTGTATGAAAATGCACAAGTGTGAAAATTCACAATTTCAGTGAAATAAAATTTTCATTAAAAATTAAAAAAATTATAATATATACATTTCAAACAATATTTTCTAAAATTAAATTTTCATTTACTAACCACAAACATTTAAAAACATCAATGTTTAATTTTCTTTGGCACCTGTGATCCCCTCTCAAAAAATCCTAAACATGGTATTAGTTTTCAAATACACCAACCCAACCTGATAAAAATAATTATTCTTTATAAGAATACAATTCTTATTTTAATAATACTATAAAGAAATAAATTAAACATAAATATCAAAGAATATATTTTTAAAATTTCAATTTTAAATAAAAGTACACACATGTATCACTACCATAGAAACAACTTTACACGGCACCACCCTTTAGAAATGAAAAAAAAAATGTGATGATAAAGGGGTAGCATTATCAACACTAAAAAACATGTGGTTAAAGGAAATCATAATAGTGCTAAAAACACTGTTAAAAGTACCCATTTATCAGCATTTTTAGCGATATTAACGGTGCCCCTTTATCAAAGTTCTTTTAGCTCTATTAAAGGGACTCCCTTTATTAGTGCTTTTTTAGAAGCACTGATAATGAAATATTTATCAATGTTTCTCTACTAGCGTTAATAAATGGTATATTTCAAAAAAAAAATCATTAAAAATAACATATATTTTTTAAAATATGTTTTAGTTAAGGCTAAATAGACATTTACAATTACAATATATGATACCTAGTGAAAATGGATTATAAAAGAATTAAAAAATATTTTTAATTAATAACTTACTAATGATTATCGACTAAAAGTTATTTATTAGCAATTTGAAGACACAAAAAATAAAAAATGTAATAAAAGATATAAAATATATTGAAAACGTAACTCGGATTTCAAAGGATCGTAACTTTTGATCTATGTGTCCGTTTTAGCTATACCACATATCAAATTGAATCTTGTAATGTAATATTCGCACAAATTATAGGGATGAATCCCCTATTACATTTTACAAGTCCCAAAAATTCCCTAATAGGCCATTAAAACTGATTTTTTAGTCGGTGTACCCTATTTGTTTAACATTAAATGGACTTACATCTTCATTTAAGGGGGTAGTTTTTCCCATTTCCAGTGGGGAATAAATTTATTCACAAGTATTACATTCATATTAATATTACTATTTTCAAATTTTATCATTCTTCATAATTTAGTTTTATTTATAATAAAATATATAATAATATATACATATTTTAATATATTCGCACATAAAAATTTAATTTTATAAATATATATTTAAACCTATTTACATATAAATTATATTTATAAATAAAAAAACCTTATGTAAATAAAACATAATATCCATTTTATTTAAAATTAAAATGTATAAAAATGTATATACATATACAATTACTGTATATATAATGTTTATATATATAAAAATACATTTGTGTGTGCATTGACAAAATGATATATGTTTATCTATATACTCAAATATAAGTATATAAATATAAATATATTATATATTTAAATAAATATCAATGTGTATTATTAAATTTATAGATTCACACGCATATTTAAAAAAATATATATTTCTTTATATGTATGTATGTATATCTAGACACACATACACACAAAAAAACATATTTTATATATGTAATTAAATATATACATATATGGATAAAAAATAAAAAAAAAATATAAATATATAGATATATCATAAAATACATAATAAAACAATATAAGGGTGTGGAAAATGAGGAGATTTTGAGGTGGACGTCTCAGTTTCAAAACCCAGCAAAGGCAGGGGTGCTCACGAACGAGTGATGCAAGTCCCTAGTGTTGTTAAAGGGTGGGGGGATTCCTATCATTGTTAAAGGGGTGGGGAGGATATGCTAGCACTATTAAAATGGGGGATTGAGTTCTAATAAAAGGGGGGATGTCCCACTCTCCAATTTGTAGAAAAATAAATTCTTTTTATGAAATTCGTTTTTTAACTTTTATCAGTGCTAAAAAAAGTGGCGATAAAGGTCCCATCTATCAGAAATTATTTAGCATTGATAAAGGCCATATTTTATAAATAGTGATAAATGGAGACTTTATTAGCATTTTTTATTAATGATAAAAGATACCCCCTTTTAAAATCATCAAGGATAATAATGTTTTTTTAAATATTTAAATACCCATTTGGCACGGTGTTAAATTCCATATTTATAGAAGTTGATTCATACCGACCTTGTGCATCGGATTGATGTGGGGATGATTCCTACACATCAAAAATTAATTATTGAACATTTTTATAAATTATCAAAACAATCTGAATATATATTCATTCCAAATAAATGTAGATAAAAATAAGGTAAACTAAATGTAGGGATCAACAGCAGGATCTGAACTCCTATTCGATGGTGGGGTTTGGTAGGAATGCACTAGGGATAGTGGAAAATTAAGACCTCTACTCATTAAGGTGGATGAATGAAAGAATCAAGACCTAGCGTGATGGTGAGGGCTAGAAATGAGGGTCAAACCTTACTCAAGGAAGGGGTCAATGACATGAGAGGAAGAACTTTCTCTAGTAGGGGATGGTGATTTTTCAGTCAGGTCATCACCATTATCAGTAGTTCTATCCACCTCGTTGATATTCTTAGTGGTTCCCAATGGAAGCTATGTTTTGGGTGTCCAGGTCAGCAGTGAAATGGCAGGATGGCTACCTTGGGGGATTTCAGTCGAAGCCTAATTCTTGGTTTCTCTACCTTATTCTTTCTGGTTATATGGATTTGACTTTTAGTTAATTATATTTACTACTATTTACAATTTCGTTGTATTTTTTTTGTGGAATATTGAATTTGGGGATTCAATAATGTAATGGATTATATCTCAATCTTTCTTAAAAGGGATTCTACTGTTCTTAATAGTGGGGTTTTCCCAACCTATTCTAATAGAAAATTTCACTAAAAAATAAAAAACCCATTAAAAATTATATAAATATAAACATTTATAATATAAAAAAATCACAAAAAAGGAATGTGGCTTTGGCCTGAGAAAATTCTGGACCAATGATGTGTCCAAATGGCGGCGAAATACGAAATCAAAAAAATAAATGGGAATAATTTTTCAGTATGGGCAAGGAAGATGAAAGAGGTGATGTGGAAAGATAAATGCCTAAATGAGATTGGTGAGAAACTGGTGGGTGTGATTGATGAAAAATTGAGTGACATGGACAAGAATTTTATTTACAACATCCATTGGTCTTTGGAAGATGGGGTTATGTCATGCATTGTGAAGAAAAAGACAAAAAAAAGATATTTGGGACACCCTGACAAATCTCTATAATGAAAATTCAATCCATAATAATATTTTATTGAAGAGAAAATTATACACTCATCAAATGGTAGATTCATCATCGGTGACAGACTACATAAACACCCTCAATACCCTTTTTTCATAACTTATATTATGGAGATATAAAATTGTGGATGCTAAACATGCAGAGATTCTAGTCCAAAGGTATACACATTCATATGATCAACTTATCATAAATCTCACCAATAATATCCTAATGGATATGTTTCCATTAAATGATGTTATAGATATGGTTATTGAAGATGAAAGTTGGTGTAAGAACAAGGAACAAAGACATAGAACTTCACACTTTGTGGAAGATCTGTCAATGGAAAGAAAAAGAATGATGGAGTGTAGTTCCAATGAGAACCAGAATCATGGAAGGTTTAAATCAAGGAGAAGGAAGAAAAACATAAAATTTTACAATTGTGGTAAAAGGGGTAGGGTGGTGAGAAGAACTCTCAAGTAAATGTGGTGAGTATATCTGGAAATGGATACGTACTAGTTAGTGGCGCGCCAACGACTGCTGAATGAATACAAAATATCGACGACGCATGGATTATTGACATAGGAGGAACATGGCACATGAAATATCTATGGGAATGGTTTGACCAATATGAAACTATCCCATAAGGACTTTTGTACATGGGAAATGATCATAAATTTATGATTATTGGATTTGGAACCATCAAACTAAAGATGCATGATAACATAGTCTAAACTATCCAAGGAGTACACCATGTGGGCGGTCTCAATAAGAAAATTTTGTAATTGGGAAAATTTTATGATATCAGATGAATGAATCACATCGAGAAAGGGATGATGAATATTGTGAAGGGAGCACTTGTGGTGATAAAGGTGGAGAAGATATCAAATAACTTTTATATGATTATGGATGAAATGTACAAGGAATTAGATATAGTTATCTCATCAACTACCTCATTGGAAGAGTTGTCAATGTTATGGAATCAGAATCATGGCCATATGTCCGAATGTGGCCTAAAGATTCTTGTAGATCTGAAGTTTTTTCCTATGATTATGAAGCTATCCATATCATTTTTTAAGAATTGTTTTTTGATTAAGTAACACCTGTTGAGGTTAGGAACATCAATGAAAAGGAGTAACTAGATCTTAGAGTTGATTCATTCCATGCTTTGGAAATCACCGGTTGTGTCCCTAAGAAGAGTAAGGTACATTGTATATTTCATTGATTCTTATTCTAGGAGATGTTGGGTGATTATAGTCAAGAGGAAATTGAATATCTTTGAAGTATTCAAAACATTCAAAGTGTAAAATCAGATTGAATCCGAAATGAAGATCAAGTGTTTGAGGAATATCCATGGTGGAGAATATACACATGACGATTTTGATTCTTTTTTTATAACATGAAGTAATCAAGAGTTAGTTCATGGTGGAATACAATCCTTATCAGAATGGAGTTGTAGAGTAGATGAATATAAACATATTGGATATAATAAGGGTGATTATGAAGACTACTGGAGTTACCAAGACATTCAGGGCAGAAGCAGTAAATATTGACTACTATGGGATCAATCGATCCACTTCAGTGGAAATTGAAATGAATATTCTGATGGATATGTGGAATGGTAAACCCTATAATTATTCTCAATTAAATACATTTGGAAGTCATGTATATGCACTATTTCATTGCCCGGATAGATCGAAGTTGGACTCAAGATCCAGAGAACGTATCTTCTTGGGATACACTTATAGTGTGAAGGGGTATCATTTGTGGGATCCCATTGCCTGCAATATTATTATCATTAGAGATGTCATCTTTTCTGATGACGTAGTGAAAATGAATATTTTTAAAGACATGGAGAAAGAGTGTACAGAAACTAGAATAGTCAAGGTGAATGATGAAACAATGGAAGAAATAGTTTTTTATGAGGAATCACCAGAGCTTGAAGATCAAGAACTATATAATACAAGATTACAGCGACCAAATCGAGAGAAAAGATTTCCAATATGGAACTCAGATTATGTCCCTGAGAGAACTGTTGGAAATTTTTTATTGACAGAATATGGAGAGCTATCATCTATTTTGGAGGACACCCAGAGTCCATATATATCTTCATGGATGGCAGTGATGTAGGAGGAACATTATTCCCTTCACATGAAAAAGACTTGGGATCATGTTTCATTACCTCATGGAAGTAAGGCTATTAGGAACAAATGGGTCTACAAGATCAAGAGGGATGAAACAGACCAGGTGGAATGATATCATGTGAGACTGGTGGTCAAAGGATATTATCATAAGGAAGGTATGAATTTCAATGAAATATTTTCCCGTATTTTTAGACTAACAAATATTCAGGTAGTGATGGTGATGTGTGCTGCATGCACTCTGCATCTAGAGTATCTAAATGTGAAAACAGATTTTCTACATGGCGACCTTGATGATGAAACCTATATTCTCTAACGAGACGTTTTTGTTGAATAAGGTAAAGAGAGCATGTATTTGAGGATGAATATTTTCTTTATAATCTCAAACATGTGTTGAGGTGTTTGTACAAGAGATTTGATTCATATATCATGAGCCTTGGATACAATAGACTTAATTCAGATCATTGTTCTTATTTCGAGGGTCTATATGGTAATAATTTTATCATTATACTATTTTATATGGATGAATTGTTGGTTGTTGGCCCCAATAATGAACAAATCCAGAAGATGAAGGCACATTTGTCTATGGAGTTTGATATGAAGGACTTGGGACCAAAAAACAAAATTCTTGGGATGAATATTTACCGAGACAAGAATAATGGAATGATTTGGATATCACGGAAAAATTATTTCTGGAATGTCTTAAAAAGATTCATCAAGAATTACTATAAGAAAATTTATACTCCTATTCCCATTAATTCCAAGGTATCCTCTATGATGAGTCTTAGTATTGAAATAGAGAGGATGTAAATGTCTCATGTGTCGTGTGAATCAATAGTGGGGATTCTAATGTTTCACATAGTTTTTACTAGAATAGATATTTCACAAATAGTGGGATAAGTTAGTCGGTACATAGAGAATCTATGAAGAAAGCATTGGATTATGGTGAATAGGATCCTGAGATACATTAAGGAAACCTCAGATGTTGCATTATGTTTTGGAGGATCATATTTCACTAACAGAGGATATGTTGATTCAGATTTTTCAGGTGATTCTGACTAGAGAAAATCCATTAATGGTTATGTGTTTACTCTTAAAAGAGGAGCTATGAGCTAGATTTCAAACTTACACTCAGTTGTGGATCTATCAGCGATGGAAGCAGAGTACATGGGCTCTACACGGTCATGAAAAGATGAGATTTGGATGAAATGGTTTTTAGAGGATCTTGGGAATAAACAAGATCGTATATCATTATTTTTTATAGTAATAGTTCCTTTCACATTACAGGGAATCCATATTTTTATTCTAGGATTATGCACATTCGTGTACAATATAATTTTGTTTGAGATGTGGTGGAATAAGGAAGTTTCGACTTGTAAAAAATTCACACTAAAGAAAATGTGGAAGATTTTCTGGCAATGGTGATTGGTTATGATAAGTTCAAATGCTATAGATCCTTGAGAATCCTTGTAGATATATGAGTAGTTTGTTTGGAAGATAGAAATGATTTGTGGAGATATTATTGGAACTTAATCAAATATCCAAGTGGGAGATATGTTGGAAGATATTATGGAGAGAGGATATATTAATGACGGATGTCGCAATCATTTGGAAACATTGTGGTGACACGTCATGGTGAAACCCTACCATTGATTCCCAATTTAATTTGGTAATATAAATTTAATTTTGAGGAGGCCAAAGGAGGGTGAATGAAGGCTATAAAAGGGTATCTTCTCCACCGGTTTTTATCACCGGATTCTGAAGAATCATATCTTCATCCATGAGTGCAGTATTTTGTGATGTGTTTCTCCATCTTTGCAAAGTGATAAATTCTTGTATGTTTTATCCTTGAAATTGAGAGAGAGATATAGTTTGTTCCCACACTTTTTAATATTGAAGTTATTATATTCGCCTATGTTTTTTACACCATTCAATTGGGGGATTTCGGATGTTACATATAGTGTTGTTTACTCACTTTTCCACATTATTTCTATATCAAAATAATCATTGAATTGATTGAACAATTGTTTACAATCCTAAATTTTCTTTCTAAATTATGACATCAGTTCAATTCTTTAGTAACTAGTCGAAGTCGAATTTAACCCAATTTCAATCACCTTCCCTTTCTAAATTCCACTTTTCACCACCAATGACTATGTTTTCTCATTAACACATGCTCGCATGAGGCCTTGAACTGACCATATATCTTATCCTAACTCCCACACATATGAGAAATATATATATAATATATATCCTCTGATCGATAAAATATAAATAAAATGAAAAAAATTTATATTATATTAATTTAAAAAACATAAAAAACACTAACCACAATCGCTTACTGTCTATCACCAGCAATATGCCCAATACTACTATAAGTGTATATCGTCTTGAACACATCAAAAAATGTAATAAATGATTCAACCACAAACAATATTAATTTATCATATATATATATCATACTAAATAATATTAATTACCAATGTTTGATGATTTATTCTAAAAGTAAGACTCTCAACTATGTGTGTGACATCCCGCCGTCCCCAATTCTATTAACTATAAGATGGTAGCCTCCTGAAAGTATCTTCTATATAGTATGTGAAAAATACCAGTGAATCCGGTGTGGATAAACTACCAAAAAATAGGTTTTCACAGTTCCACCCTTTCGAAATGCTAAAAAACACTGATAAAGGGGTACCTTTATCAATGCTTTTTTTAGCATTGATAACGTTATCGCCCTTATCATTAATTTTTTGCATTGTTAAAGGGTACCCCTTTATTAGTAATGATAAAGGGTATATTTCAATAAAAACACTAAAAACAATATATTAATATATTAATATATAAATATATTAATATTGATATAAATATAATATATATTTTTTAAATATTTTTTAGAAAAGTATATGTAGAAATTTACAAATAATATATAAGATGTTTAGATAAAATAGCTTATAAAATATATAAAAAAATATATTATTGATTAATAATTTTCTAATTATTATCAAGTAATAATCATTTAATAAAAATTTTAAGACCCAAAAAATAAAAAAACAATAAAAGATCTAAAATAAGTTGAAAACATAACTCAAACATCAAATGACGATAAATTTTGATACATGTGTCTTTTTGAGCTCTTCTACATATCAAATCAAAGACTACGATGATATCTATGCACTAGTGAGATAAAAATCCCTTTGACACATATTTCTAGGCAAAAAATCCCAAAATGCCGCCAAAATGAGTTTTTAGCTGGGATACCAAATTATTTTAATATTCGATGAAATTTCTACCTCGTTTAAGAGGGATTTTTTCTTTTTTCAGTGGGACTGAATTTATTCAGATTTATTACATTCATATTGATATTATGGCTTTAAAAAATAATCATTTTTCACAATGTACTACTATTTATAAGCAAATATATAACAATATATACATATTTATTATATATTCAAACATAAAAATCAAATTTTACAAATAAATGATTAAACATATTTACATAAGAAATTTTTTTCTCAACATATAATCCTTATCCAAATAAAAACTAAAATCCATTTTATTTAAAATAAAAATATATGAATATTTATATACTTATATAATGTGTCTCTGTGTGTGTATATATATTAGGGTGTGTCTGTATTAACAAACTGATATGTATTATCTATATATTCTAAGTTATGAATACACATATTAATATATAATATAGGTAAATATATATAAATATATATAACTATGTAAAATTATAATTTCAGATAGACATATAATATATGTATGTGTATGTATATTTTATATATGGATAGTTTATTACAGAATGATTAATTATTGGAACAACAAATGGGCTGGATATTCTCTTAAATTTTTAGGGTGGCTGACTCCTAGAATTTCATTTGCTGAATCCTTCTCCTTTATGAACTTCATTCACACCACTCATGATGCACAATGCTGTGAGATTTTTGACAACATACAAATTTCTTCTGAACCGGATAAACTCATCTTCACTGGAGCATCATCGAGAATTTTTTCAGCTATGGGATATTGTCTCTCATTACAAGGTAATACTATTATACGAATGAGTATGTTTATTTAGTGAAAAGAAATTCTGATCAAATTCAACATTTTTGTGAGGTGTATCCGGCACTGTGACCTTCCAACTAATGATGCGATTAAGCGTAAATGGATAAGTATGTTATCATAAGGTTTTTGTTGTTGTATCTGTAAACTGGAATCAGTAAAACACATTTTCTTTGAGGGATATTGGGAAAGAACGGTTTGGTAAAATCTTTGGAAACTTATTGGTATTGATATTTAGGTGGGTGATGGTGAGGTCTTCTACTTCTCATGGTTTCACTATATGGAATAGAATAGCTTGGAGAGGAATCTGAGGGCTGCCATGATTTTTTCTAGTTGCTGGATCATCTGGAATCAAAGAAGCAAAGCTCAAGTGGATGGTCTTTCTACCTCATGCTTTTAAATTCATACTTGGGTCTAGTGTATTGTGGTGGATCTATGGGATCTTCTAAAAAGCCATGAAAAATCAAAATCCCTGATAATTTTCATGAATGGATAGTGAACCACATCCTTTTATCAACAAGGATCTTCACTGGGTAGATAGATCTGATAGAACCCCCGGTGTAATGACTTCAAGCTCAATACTGACATCTCTTATAACCTTTGCATCATGAGAGGGGGAGGCATTGTTCCTGACTCCGATGTTTTAGTGGTTATTTCATTTAGAAGCTTTTATGGTCATGGAAGCCCTCTTATTTTAGAGGATTTGGATTTTCATAATGGTTTGGAGATTTATCTCTCTTATAATATTTCATCCATAGAGATCAAAAGTGATTCTTCAGTTACATGCAACTCGTTCTAGGGGATATGTGAACCTCCTAGGTCTATCATTTATATTACTTGAAGATGCAAGGAGTTTATTGGTTGAGCTACCATGAAGCGTACATAGAGGAAGGGAACATTTCTATGGATATACTGGCCTCAAGGGGGATTCTGAGTAGTCCTTGTATTATTTATTCTACACATTGCTCTCTTCCCACCAAGTTTTTTAATTTTGTAATGGTTGATTCCTTAGCTGTTCCTTTATTTTATCCACCCTGGCTTGACTGATTTCCCCTCCCATTTATGATCAATAAATTATCCTACTTTGAATGAATGAATGAATATATATATATATATTAATATAAATATATATTAATATACGAATAAATATAACTAAATATATATAGATAAATAGATATATCATTGAAGGGAGAACCAACCAATATGGACGAGTGGTAAACACTACTACACATATGGCCTTTCATAGTGTGAAAATGGCCTTTAACAGAGCTAAAAATGGGATATTAATCACAGTGATTATAGGTGGCCTTTATCAGTGCGTTTTTAGCGATGATAACAGCCTAGCCACCTGTAGTGTGATATTTATATAACAACACACCCTAAAAAACATAAAATTTAAATATCACACCCAGAAGAAAAAATTATATATTAATTTAATTGACATCATCAATACAAAAATGTCCACCCATGGTATATTGAAAAAAACACAGATATTTACATTCCAAACAAATTTTTTATATAATTACATTTACAATTTTCCAACAAACTTTCTAAAACATTAATATTTCATATTTTGAAGCCCATGATCCCCTATCAAAAATGTTTTCCCATGGTGTCAATTTTCGAACAAATCATATCAACCCAAGAACAATTTTCCACTTATATAATAAAACAAATATTTTGTTTCAAATACTATAAATAAGTTAATTATAAATTTATATGAAATATAAACATTAATAAAATGTTAATATTTAATAAAAATGAATCCTTTGGAGTTATAAGGGTCATATTGTGCGTCCAATTGAGTTAGTTTTGATTCCTACATGTAACAAATGAGTTATAGATCATTGTCCTAAAATATAAAAACAATTCGAAAGTGTTTTCATGATTTTGAGTATGTCACTTTTGATTTTATTAAAATTAATGTCATTTTTAAATAATGATGAATTTGGAGTTAACTGAAAACACCATCCATCATATTGAGGTACAAATAATTCCTACTTGTCACAAATTATTGATGAATATTTTTCCTAAAGTATCAAAATAATCTGAATATGTTTTCTCAGTTTTCAGCATGTCCGTTGTGTTTTTTTACTAAAATATCATTTCAAACTAGAAACACATATTTTGAGTCATACCAATTGTATCATGCATCTTTTTGATGTGATACTACTTCATACATGTCACAAATGACTTATGAATCACTGTATTGAATTATAAAGGCAATCATAGCTCGTTTTCATGGTTTTCAGTGAGTGACACATTTTGAACTAAAATGTTAATTTTAAACTGATAACTGACACTTTTAGTCATACCCGTCACATCATGCATCATATTGAGGTATGGTTGACTCATACACATCAAAAATGACTCATGGATCATTTTCCTAAAGTATAAGAACAATCTGAATTCAATTTCTCAGTTTTTAGTATTTAACTTGTTGTTTTTACATAAATTAATGTCATTTTTTAATAAAAATAGACAGCTTGAGTTATACCGGCCACACCATGTATCGTATTCAGGTGTGGCTGATCCTTACACATCAAAAATAAAAAATAAATCATTTTCCAAAAATATAAAAACAATATGATGTCATTTTGTTGGTTTATAATATCTCACTTGTTTTTTTTACTTAAATTATTGTGAAATTTTAATAAAAATAGGCACATTGAGTGATACCGGCCACACCGTGTGTCATATTGAGGTGAAACTAATTCCTACATATCATAAATAATAAATATATTTTTTTCCTAAAATATCAAAACAATCCGAAATTTTTTTCGTGGTATTCAATATTTCACTTATTGTTTTTACATAAATTCAGGTCAATTTTAAATATAAAGAGACACTTTGAGTTATACCAGCCACACCATGCATCGTATTGAGGTATGTCTAATCCCTACATGTCATTAATGACTCATGGAACATTTTACTAATGTATCAAAAAAATATAAATGTGTTTTCTATGATTTCAAAATTTCACTTTCGTTTTTACATAAATTAATGTCATTTTAAAATAAAAAGACACTTTGAGTCATATCGGTCACACCATGCATCATATTGAGGTGCAATTGAATCTTACACATCAAAAATGAATCATGGATTTTTTTCCAAAAATATCAAAATAATACAAATATGTTTTCTCAATTATAAGTATGTCACATGTTCTTTTTACTTAAAACAAGGTCAATTTGAAATAAAAAGAGACGGTTTGAGTTACACTGGACAAACCGTGTGTCCTATTGAGGTGAAGTTGATTCAGGCCTTGCATTGTATGATTCTTACATAAATTAATATTTTACATTCAGAGCTATGTTTTAAGAGATGATAAATGACTTTCATTCTTATAGAAAATTTTCAGGATATAGCTTTAAAAGAACTAAAGGGTGTCTCGTTTTCAAAAAAGTTACAATGTAAATTAGGTTGAATCATTCATCGAAGACTGTGTTTCTAAGAAATTGAATATTTCTACCCTGATGGGATATGTCCCTATCTTGGACAACATCATTCGATGGATGTTCATAAGAACTTAAAACACCATTTACGCTAATATGTGATCAACTATTTAAGAATGTATAAGATGTGGACACTGCTTTTGGTAAAAAAAATTAATTTTTTTAAGAAAATCAGTTGGAAATGGTGTTTAGTTTTTTTTTAATTATCATAATGGAATTTTCTATATGAAAGATATTTTCTTGATATTATGCATGATGATAAAAATGTATGTGATAGTTTCATCGGTAAACAGAAAAATTCACCCGAATAAAAAAGGATGGATTTAAGGATAGGTTGGACATGGTTCAAATGGGAATATGAGAAGATTTGGTGCTAGTGAAGGGTGAAAAATAAACTTTTCTTCCTTTAATTGCATACACTATTTTTAGGCAGGAGAGATATCAATTTTTCATCTTCTTGAATGAAATAATGTTTCTAGAGGGGTATTAATTGTATAACAAGAATATCGTGTAAATAAACAATTTAATGTTAAAGGTTCTAAAATCACTTGACTTTCATGATTTACTAGGAAATCTAATTTCTATAGCTTTAGGTTGCATTTTTTCCAAGAATTCCCTTTATAAATTATCCAAACATTATTTCTTCTTTAATGCTATATGCAGTAATATTATAGATCTGGTGAAATTGAATACTATGGAAAGAGAAATTATTATCATATTATGTGATTTATAAATGTTCTTCCTTCTAGAATTCATTGATATAATGGTTCATATTATTGATCAATTAGTGAGAGAGATTTGACTATGTTGTCCTATACAATATAGATGGATATACCCCATTGAATGGTATATAAATATTTTGAATGGGTATATAAAATATCAAATTTGAGATGAGGGTTGTATTGCAGATCGATATATTGTTGAGGAATCCATAAAATTATGTACCAAATGAATGTGAGGTGTGTAAATCATTGGACTACCAAAATCTCATCACACTAGGTGGCTAGTGGTTGAGGAATTTCTGGAAGAGATGTAGTCACAATCAATATTGCAGATCATGAGTAGGCACAACTTTACGTTTGTAATAATGTTTTAGAGGATACCCCATATTTTGAAACCCATAATGAAATTATTAGGCATTTGAATCCATCAAGTGATAAAATATGGTAATCAAATACACATAATCAACAGTTTATAGAATGGTTTTGGGACTATATTTTTAATGATTCAGATGAAAATCCTAATTCAATATCAGAAGAAGTTTGATGGTTATCCAGAGGACCGGGTGTGTATGTATTATCTTACAATGTTTATGTAATTAAGGGTTATACTTTCTATACAAATAGACATGATGAATAAGATATACTGAAAAATAGTGGAGTTACACTTGTGGATGAAGCGATGCATATTTCTGGTACTAAGGACAGAAATCCCATTGACGTGAATATTTAATATATTGGAATCATAAAAAAATATGGGATTTGGATTATACAACATTCTATGTTCCAATTTTTCATTTCTATTGGGTTGATAACATGAATGATGTTCAAATAGATTAATTTGGATTAGTTAATATTTATTTTAGTAAGGAAGGGTGAAAAGATGAATCGTTTATAAAGGCATAATAGGCAGTACAAGTATTTTATGTTCTAGATACCACAAACTGAATGTGGTCAATTGTTATGTTATCGACCAAAGCCACTAAAGGGTTAGATGAAAATTCAACTATGGGTGACACTATCATTAGGACATCGCAATAATTTTATAGAGGTCCTAATGTAGATGTGGTTTTTTTGTCAGAGGAGACCAAAATGAAGGGACTTAAATAGTCAATAGAGGGGTCAAATACCTTCACCCATTAAAAAAGAGAGTTCAATAATTAGTTTTTTTAACTATACAATGCGTTACCTCATGTTATTATATGTTCGTTTTTGTATTGATGTAATCAAAATTAAATTATAAACCACTTATGCAGATAATGAATTATGCACATGATAATGCTCCCAATCCTGAGGAACATTAGGTCTTTCAACCTATTGTTGATTGCATTGTAGAGAAACAATGACCTTATTCATGTGTTGGTAATCCCAATCCTAAGGAATAATAGGTTTTTCAATCTGTTTTTCCCCCGATGTTGAGGTTCAACAACCATCTTCAAATGCGGATGCTACTGCTCTAGAAAAACAACATATTGAATATGTTGAATCCATGGAAATGTTAGGTAATGAAGGACCAATGATGCAAATAAAATAGGTGCTCCATATTTTGATGCTATTAGAAAAAATCATGAAGGAAAAAATAAAAGGCATCAAATATGAGGTCAAATGGAATGAACGGGGCTAGAATTTAAACCCCAATATGGTAATTTTTAGTAGTTACATTGGAATCATCACTTGGTTATGCAAGCCAGCTAGTGTAGTTTTGTGGCACCATGTTGTTCCAGCGCTTAATACACTACCACAAAACTAGGCAAGGCTAGCACCACACTTTATCAATGCTAACAAAAAAGCACTGATAAAGGGGGTGGCTTTATCAGTGCTAAAAAAGCACTGATAAAGGGTAATTTTATCATCCCAAAAAAAGAACTGATAAAAGTACCCCTTTATCGGCGCTTTTTTAGCACTGATAAAGTAACCCCCTTTAACAACGCTTTTTTTTGCGCTGTAAAAGGGTACTTCTTTATCAGTGCTTTTTTAGTAGCGCTGATAAAGGGTCAACATCCAAAAACAAATAAATAAAAAATATATATTAATATTTAAATATAGAGTTATAGTTATATTGATATAAATAAAATATATATTTTTTAAATATAATTTTAAATATAATTTAGATAAGTATAAATATTTAATTACACTTAATATGTAAAATATTTAGTGAAAATGGCTTATAAAAAAATTAAAAAAATATTTTTAATTAATAATTTGATAATTATTATGGAGTAATAGTCATTTAATAACAATGTGAAGACTATAAAAAATTTTAAAAAAAAGATCCAGAATATGCTGAAAACGCACCTCGAATTTCAAACGGCCATAACATTGGATTCGAGTGTCTGTTTGAGCTCTACCACCTATCAAATAGAATCATGTGATGAGCTCTATGTCACTTTAATTAGGGTGGACCTTGTTCAAGGTTTTTTCGTGGCCAAAAAAGTCCCAGAAAGCCTCCAAAACTGAGTTTTTAGTCAGGATACCATGATTTTTTGACATTTTGTGGATTTTCAGCCTCATTTAAGGGGGTATTATTGGATTTTTTTTGGTGGGGACTGAATTTATTCCATGGTATTTAATTCATATTTATATTATGTCTTTAAAATTTTATCGTTTTTATAATGCACTGATATTTATATTCAAATATATAACAATATACACATATTTTTTATATATTCACACATAAAAACATAAATATAAATATTAATAATAAAATATATTTACATATAAAATATATTATCTTTATTTAATTAATAACTAATATCCATTTTATTTAAAATACAAATATATGAATATTTATATACCTATATATTAATATAACTATATATATATTAATATAACTATAAATATATATTAATATAACTATATATATATATTAATATCACTATAAATATATATTTTAATATAAATAAATATTTATATTAATATAACTATATATATTAATATACATATATATTACTGTACAAATAAATATTACTAAATATATATATAAATAAATATATATATATATATATATCACTAATAGGAGAACAAATCAATATAGGGGAGTGGTAAAGGCTTCAGGCACACAAGAGGGAGGACACTAGATTAAATCTGGGTGGAGGTAGGGACGAGCAAACATGGGTGAATCTAGGGCTAGCTCTGATAAAGGGTGGAGGGGTGGATGCGTGCGCTAGAGGGGGTGGAAAAGCGCTGTTAAAGGGGCGCTCATGCACTATAATCCCCCCCCCCCCGATTGGCAGGATTTTATTAAATATTTACTTATTTTTATTTTTTTTATTTTGTTTTCTTTTATCACCGCTTTTAAAAAAGTGATGATAAAAGGGGTCTTTTATCAGCGCTAAAAAGAAAGCGCTGATAAAGGACCCTTTTATCGGCACATTGTTTTTGCGCTGATAAAATACCCCTTTTATCAGATCATTTTTTAGCGCTAATAAAAAGGGTCTTTATCAGTGATTTTTTGTGCACTAATAAAGGGGTCCCCCCCCCCTTTATCTTCGTCGACTTTAACAGTGATTTTCTATAGCTTTTAAATGCCATTTTTAGTGCTGATAAAAGCCGTATTTGTAGTAGTGATAAACTGATGTGGGAAGATATTACAGGAAAAATATGATATCATTTCATTATTTTACTAAAAAATAAAATAATGAAACAATGAATTATTCTTCACCATCCCTTGAAGATTGCATTTATAGTAGATGAATCCCATAAAAAAATATGTATTGATTATTTATAGATTGATTCATAGAGACTTTCACACAAGTCTATTGATTCATCATCCAAAAGAAGCCGAAGGGAAAATAACCCCACACCCCCTGCTTATGTATGCACACCAGATAACCGAACAAGCATGAGATTTGTTTACTAGAAGTCATACAGATGTGTCATATCAAGTACATTGTGGCTAGTAATATGTTGTTTGACAATACATATATTCATCACTTTGAGTGACAATTTTTTTTGAAATAGAAACAGAGTGTTGAAAATAATGGAGGGGACGCAAAAGAAACATACCCCTACCGTAAAGTAATGATGGGGTACGCTTCACTTGAAAAAAATGGTACATATTTTAAATCTACCCTAACACTTTTATATGACATGAAACTACAAAATAATTATGTTCCTATATTTATATGCAGATTGATGAATCCAAATCTAAATCCACTTCCTTAAACACCATGTGTTGTGTAAAGAGGAATGTGTAAATAAATATGGAAAACTAATAGATGAAAATACAAAAAAGGGTTGGAAACATGTGTGATTATGAAACAATAAAAATTTGTTTTTCTTTAAATCAAAATTACTTAACAATGATTACTTATTTTGATATATTTTATATCCATCTTAGTCACATGAATCATCAACACATGTATCATATGGACGCCTATTATCAGTGGCCTTGAAGTGGACATAACATTAGGGTCACATCAGAGGTGCGGGTTTTGGGGTGACAACCGAAAACATGTTTTTATAAAAAAAACAAGAGGAGGATAAAGATAAAGAAATGAAATAGATGAAAGAAAGACTATATACACTTTATTAAAAATTTCAATAGTAGAGAGGGTTAATAGATACATTTATAGGGATAAGAAAAGAGAAAAAAGAACTCAAGAACAACCATTTCCTGAATATCCCTCCCCACACCCACAAGATTTGAGGTGAGCCATTCCCCTCGAAAAGATGTATTGCACAAGGTAATAAATATTCTAATAACTGTTTATATAAAATGTGAATCAGATAGACACTAATACCTTTCTAGTACTAATATTATATAGAATGATAATGACTATGATTTATATCTATCAACACCCACCCATCGGCTTGTATTGAGGGATACAGTGTTCAACATCCAAAATGATGTGCTAAACAATAGACCACTTCTAATAGGTCTTGTGATAGTGTCTATTAGCATAGCCCAAGATCTGAGGGCTGATCAACCTATTCCAATTGATGAGGAAGATATTCATAAGATTTACCATCTATTGTAACATTCATCGCATGGCCATTAAAACTTGTAAAAAAAATATGTCGACAATGAGGTATTTATTTGCTATTTATTTTTATGATAAACCATTAATAATTAATGAAAAATGTGTTAAATTGACGAATGCTATTAAAAATAGACCAAGCGATGGGGGTAAAATAAAAGGTTGACTTAAACCATCTAAAGGATCAACCAACTGATTGAAAATATCATCTAATAGCACATTTACCTTGCCCATTGAATATCCACATTGACTAGCATTAAAGGTTTATGCGGATGCAAAGTTTCAAAGTGGTAGTAGTCACATAGTTGTTTTGGATGAAAAAATGTGTGGATATGATGTTATTGACTACATTTCTTCTAATAATGTAGATGAAATCATCAACTATGAATGGCAAGGTGTCTCAGTTGTAAATGTATACATGAGGTACGTTTTCGTGATTTAATTTTCCCAAACATGATATACCATATTAATTATGACTCAATACATTTCATATTTTTTGAAGTCATATATATCAATACCAATTCAAAGGATTTTCCAATAAAAAAATTGGACTCTTTAGTCCACACGTCACCTCTACAGACAAAAAAAAATTATAATCCAAAAAATAGATGAAAGAGTGGCATACTTTGGAAAATAGTTTGAATGAAAACCTGGGGATGAAATAATTTTCTTAATACAAATGATTTCAGGATAAAACGCTACAATTTAATCATATTTAATATATTTTTCATTTACTTAATTACTTATTCCTTTTTTTGTTTCTAAGAAACCTTGTATTCTCATTATGATCAATTTGGGTACTCTAAATATTTATTTCTTGGATTCACTACAAAGATTACCAACAAACCGACCACACATGATAATGTTTTTTCATTTGTAATACACTACACCCAAGATTTTAGAACTAAGATCCTACTTATATAATTATATTATGATTTAATTAGGATTTTATTTATTATAGGGTGGTGTGTAAATATCATCTAAATCATGGCATGAGGACAAGCATTGTACACAAGGACCCAAACAATTTCTTCAACTGGATAGGTATCAAGGTATATATTTTAAGATTTAACTATCCAAACAAATATGAAAAAACTACTTATGTTCTTTAATGTTTCTATAGTTTCTAAAATAGTCAAATGGAAATTATTAGGGTTATTGTGTTTGTAAATTTATGGGAGAGATCATATTCCATAAAAAAACGCACATCCCCTAAGAGTTATTTTAAAAGTTAGTTACTACTTTATTTAAAATATTTATTAATCCTTTGTGTATTTATATTTTTTCAGTACTATTATGAATTTCAAAAAAATATTATTTAAAAAATAATATAAATTTTCTTAGAAACAAGTGGGAATCATACCTGATCATAGAATGTACACCAATGGTATGAAGATGCGACTTCTATAGAAGTAATGGATTGTTTCATATTTATGTTTAATTTATTTATTTTTAGTATTAATCACATAAGATTTTTTTTATTATATTAGAGGATTCTTTGTCATTTTGGATTATTTTAATACTTTGGGACATGTAGGAATAAACAACACATCAATCTGACATATGACATGATCGGTATGACTCCAAGTGTGTCTTTTTATTTAAAATTGATCATAATTTTAGTACAATATACAACACAAAACTCAAAACCAAAAAAGGAATTAAAATAGTGTTTATACTTTAATATAATGATCTATATGTCGTTTAAGATATGTATGAATCAGCTACACCTCAATCCAAAAAACAGTGTGACCAGTATGACTCAAAGTGTCTGTTATCAGTTTAAAATCGATATTTTACTTCAAGATACATCACTCACTAAAAACTGAGAAAACACACTCAGATTGTCTTAATAATTTAATAAATCAATTCATAAATCATTTGTTATCTGAATGAATTGTTTTCATTTCAAACTGATACTCTATGTGACCGTTATTACTCAAATTGTGTGTTTCTAGTTTATAATGAATTTTTTATAAAAAAGACAAGTGACCTACTAAAAAATGAGAAAAAAATATTTTGACTGTTTTGATACTTTAGTTCAACTATATATACGTAATTTTAGATGTGTAGAAATTAGTCTTACCTCAATCTGATTCACAGTGTGACTTGTATGACTGTAAGTCCATCTTTTTATTTAAAAGTGACGTAAATTTTAGTAAAAAGGAACAAGTGACATACTAAAAAATGAGCAAACACATTCGGATTGTTTTGATACATGTGCGTAAAAATACATGAGTCACTTGGGATGACAAGGATTCTTTTTCGCCTCAATATGAGGCATAGTGTGGCCGGTATGTCTACAAGTGCGTCTTTTTTATTTAAAATATACATTATTTTTAGGAACATGGACAATTGACATTCTCAAAAATGAGAAAACGAATTTTGATTATTTTGATATTGTAGGAATTGATCCCTGATTTAGTTGGGATGTGTATGAATCAACTACACTATAATGTGACCCTCAAGAACTCCCAAAAGTAGCTATAAAGTGAGTCATATGATTTTCCTCTCCCAAAAAAGGAAGAACAACAAGAATAGAATAATAGCACCAATGACATGATGATATTGACAATAGACCCAAAGTATTGTTGGCCACCTTCATCCTCCTCCAATATGTCGATAATAACCTGAAAATAATATTCGACCATAATATCCTTCAATCTGAGAGATGAAATGAATTGCATACCTTTCCACATTGTCATTCCCACTACTACTGGAGGAGACCAATAAGAAATATTTAAGGAACGATGAGCCATAGTGATAGAGACTACATGGTCCTAGGGAACTGCCATAAGGTCAACAGAGCCATCACCAGGAATCACCGCATCAGTATTCAGTTTGAAAATACCCTGAGGGGGATGATGCCATCTGATAGGAGGGGGATGAAAAATTATTTTATAACTAATGTTGAAACCCACATTTTGACATTGCTTATTGCGTGACCGACTTTAAAACTCTCACTGACATTGTTTAAACATCGGTTATCCACTAACTGATTTAAAACTCTATTCATGTGAGTTTTAACATTAGTAGTGTTTAAATGAACAATAGTGATAAATTCATAATAGATTTGTATGTCAATTATACTCACGCATCAAAATATTTATAGAACAAATTCATTGGAAACATATATTTATTTTAATATATATTTATTTCATTATAATTATAATTATAAATATATATATTTAAAAATTACTTATGTATATTTATAAAAATAATAAAAATAATAAATATATTTATTATTTAAAATATTTATAATCTTATAATTATTTAAATATATATATATATATATATTTAATTATAACTTATAAATACTTTTTTGAAACATTATATATATATATTAATTATTAAAAAAAATATTAATTATCAACATGTGTTTTTTATTTAATATATACAAATAAAAATTATTTATTAATATGAATATAATGATTTTTTATAAATTAATAATATGTTTTATTAAAAAAAATTATCAGCGCTAATAATAGAATTGTGTTCGGATTATATGGTTTCTCCAAAATGCTTCCATTTTAAAATCATTGTTAAAGACGACATGGTTTAGCCTTCAAAGATTCAAAAATGGGGCTCGTAGTGGTTGGATATTGAGGAGGCTCGTCCACCTTCACCTGTTCATTCCCTTCCTGTCAGATGGCTCTCCCCCCCCCCCCCCCCTTGGGTGTTATGAAACATAATACTGATGTAGCAACCCCTAGGGATGGTTTTTTTAGCCATTAGACAATCCTTTGGGATCACATTGTCTCTCTTATTGTGGCTCATCATTCCTCAGCCATTTCGGGTTAGTCTCCTCATGTGGCAGAGGCCATGGTAATTTGGAAGTGTATGCACCCCATCTTGTCTCTTGTCTGGAAGAATGTTATGGTCGAATCTGATTGTCATGTTATTATCAATGCACTGAAGGGGGATAAAGGTGTCCACCAAGCCTACGGTTCCATTATCTACATCATCAGATATTTCGTTCCTTTGTTCTCTTCTTGTTGTTTTCCCTTTGCTTGGAGAGAGGGCAATCGAGCAGTTCATTTTTTGGCTACTTTTGGGAATCATTTGGGGTCTAATTGATGGATTTCATATTTTCCCCCAGAATTATGTACTTTTCCTTTGGTTGATATCATGGGTTTGAGGGTTGTTTTTTTATAAAAAAAATTTCCCCCTTTATCAGTGATAAAGAAATTGCTGATAAAGAGTACACATTTATCAACCTTTCTTTAGCACTTATAAAGGGAAGAATTATCAGCACTTTTAGCTAGTGTTGATAAAGCCCCCCCCCCCCCTTATCAGTAGATTCGTCTTAGAGCTGATAAAACCTAACACATCCCTTGCTTCGATCCGTGGTAGTGCATGGGAGGATCCGCCGCATGTTGGAAGCCGACATCAACTTTAGCGGCGGTTTAAACATCCACCAAATCAAAAAATAACCACCGCTAAATGATGATTTTCTAGTAGTGGATACATAACTCATTTATGATGTGTCGGAATTGACTACTTGTGAATTGTACATATGATGTGATTGATATGACTCAAAGATTGTGTCTTCAATATAATAGGGAAATTTTAGTTTAATGATATAATTATTAATGTAGAGACCCGAAGCCTAACGTACATGGACATTACATTACATTTGCGGAATACTTAGTACATAACAAAAACACACACACAAGGATCGTAATAGTTTAGTGTCTTTGGAAACTCGGAATGTAATCTTCTAATCGTGGTGAAAGATCTTCAATATCTCCCATAAAGATATTCCCTTTTTTTTACCTAAAACCTTTCTTTATATCCTGGGGAAAAGAAAACATAAAAGGGTGAGCTCAAATGCTCATTAAGGGTATACAAAAGAAAAATCAATCACATCATATTCATAAGAACATAACTTTTGGAAATCTTAACCTGCAAAAGAGAGCATAATTTCATAACATGGGATAAATCATAGTAGTGAAATGAAATCCCAATAATCATAACTTAAACCATGAAACTTTGTGGCATACACACATAATCATAGAGAATCATTTCTTGTTAGTCAAGACTCATTGCCAAGACTATCTTAGTGGACAAAGTCCCTTTCTGAATCGAGTAACCCTCGTTTCAGTCCTGTTTCACTGAACCGGTATAACCTACCATTTCAGCCATGTCTATCTCATGAGATATAAAATCTTTACCCAATGAATTGGAGGGAGATATAGGTCCCACCCATCTCTTAATGATACCATTCTTATGTGTGCCACAAAATCATAAACCATAAATCATTTCATAACCCATGTAATAAAAATGGGATTCTTAAACATCATGACATCATAAAACAATTCATATAAGATAAAGGAATTCATAAAAATAATTCCATCACAACATAATCAAATCAATGTAATAATAGGGATAAAAATAGAACCCTTTATTATCTTAGATGGAAAATAATTTTGATAAAACACTTGAAATGAATTCTTGAGGAAAATATCCTTTCTTCTTCAAAATCAATTTCTTTTCACAAAACGTCATGCAATTTTAAAAGAAAGAGATTTTATTGAAAATAGTCATGAAATCTTTTGGAGGAAGCTTCATGAAAATAAGGCTTTATAAAACCGTAAAAATCCGTTCGTGCCGTTTAAGTTAAAAAACATTCTTCGTACTTTTGTCGGAAAAGTCAAAAAGTACCTCGTACGAAAAACGAAAAAAAAGATTCCTTTCATATCCTTTACTAAAAACTCATCGAAGGGTAAAATTGGATTTAAACAATTGTAGGTGGATGGAAATAATATTACATATTGAGGAAACATGGATGTGGATGATAAAATACACCCCAGTAATTACCAAAGTAAAAACAATCTCGGATAAAAGTGAGATTGTGATATTTCCCTTACCTTATGTCTGATATGCTTTGTACGTATCCGAACCTCCTGTATAATGATTTAAATCATGTTATTGACTTATTCAAGAATCATATTCATTGTTATTATATCATATATGGTCCACTTAGGACTTTATATTACCCGTTCTTTTGTAAATTCATGTTAAAGTAGCGTTTTGGGTAAAATCGTCTCATTTGTCGTTCATGTTTTGAACTTGTAATTATTAATATGATTACATGGATCATGATTACTTATATCCAGAATTTAAAACATGATTTATATATAATATATATTCAGAATATATATATATATATAATATCGATAAATGGAATGAAATACACCGTTCATGGAGACGGTAGTCCGTACGTACGCATGAACGCTGTTTTCGTGTCCTTATTGAAGTGAATGGAATTAAGTAGATGACATACATATAAATTTACATAAATCCAGTATCATTATTATTTCATATATTTCATTAGTACTTATTATATATACTTTATAATCATTCATGAATGGTTAATCATTGAGAATGAATCTCATCGCGTCGTGGAGACGGTATTCCGTACGTACGCACGAGCGATGATATCGTTCCCATGGTCGTGGAATTGTGTTGAAGTGTATGTAGACTATTTCAGTATCAATATCACTTTATAATAATAATATATAGTTACTAATTACACCATTATACCCATCCTATTAAGGTGGTGGTGGAAAATAGATTACACCATGGCGTGGAGACGGTATTCCGTACGTACGCACGCGCGGTGATTTCATTTTTTCCGTAGGATGGATAGAAGGTGAATTAGGGTTGTTTCATATTTATAATAACATATAATTATGTAAGTAATACTGATGTTATTACTTTGTCATGAAACAACTAAAGAAGAAGATGTTGAAGAAGAAAGAAATTGAAAAGATCGGTAATGGATATTACCTCTTCTTTGAAACGCCTCTTTGAATCCTCCACTTAGGGAACTAAGACTGGTCTTTGAAGAAGACCAGGACTTCTAGGATTATTCTAGGGAAGTGGAGAAGGGATTTTGTCCGGGGTTGGCCGAGCTTGAGTGCTCAAATTGGTGTGAGGAGGAGGGGGAGGAGGTGCCCTTTTATAAGGGAGGAGAGGGGCACCTTAGGAATATCTCAAAATATTATTTTATATTAAAGTCAAAATCGGTTTATAATGGTTCCAAAGGGTCTTATTTCGAATCTAAAGTGGGGATGGGTCGAAATCCTATCAACCAATAGAATTTAGACAAGTTTAGGTTATTATTTTAACCTTATCAATTAGATTTAACTCTAAGTTAAATAATTTAACTTTTACCGTATCTTTTTGTTTTCTTACACTATATGGTTAATACACTTACTATAAAATGCCAAACGAACCCCAAATTGTTTATTATTAATATATATATCCTTATCTAAGTCATTTGGCCGAACCATAGATTTTTAGGAATAAAATAAAAATTAATAATATAATATTTGATTTGAAAACTATTTTGTGTCAATTTTGACACTATTTGATATATGATTTTTTTGAAAGTTATAACAGAATTATATGTTCGAACCAAGTTGATTAAATCAACACTAATATATCATAGTAACCTATAAAATTAGTGGAATTCATAAAAAGTCTCAAATTAAATTTATTTGGGTATTTATAACATCAATTATATTAACATTTCCTTAAAAGGGTAATTACTGCATCATCGTTGTGTCATAAATAAATTGATTTATTTAAAGTCTAAAAATTATAAATAAAATATCATTAGGTAGGAAATCGTTTTAGCTTTCTAATTAATATTTATAATCGAATTTATCTTATGTATAAACCCATATTAAAAATGTTTTAGTTATTAAACTTTGATTTTAACTATTTTAACTATTCATTAAATAAAATAATATTAAATGTCATAATCTAATCCAAGTGGACCTAAATGGTCATATTATATTCATAAGGTTGTTTTTGGTCGAATTACACTTATCCAATAGAATTAGGACATGTGTTAGGGTAATAGTAATATCATATTTACCCTTAGTTACCCTATTTACTATTAACCGCGGTAAAAAAAATAAAAAGTTACTATTCACCAAAAATTATTTTCATCTCATTGAACCACATTTTAGTCCTTGATATTAACCGTGTCTCTCGGATTTTCGAAATTCCATTCACAGAAGCGGTAAAATTAAGTTTTATGAAAATTTCAGTTTTTTAACTACCACTTAGTGGTTTCACTATTCATCAAAAATTGAAAGTTTTCAGAAAAATACCAAAAATTAGGCCTAAGCTATATTTGATATTATGAACTCAAAAATGATGTCTATTTTACCAAATTCAAAACATATCAGTTGCATTAACTAATTTAAAAATTAATTCCCGTCGTCAAAATAAATAACGTGTTTTTAAGAGATAATAACTATCAAAAGATTGAAACTTGTTTATAAGTGGTTTAAATGTGAAATTACATCCAATGACCATCATTGTATTAAATTGTAAAAATATATTCTAAATATACTTTAAAACCACTAAAATTAATAATTTATCACTATTAATTATTTCGATTGAAAAAGTTGTTTTT
The DNA here is from genome assembly GCA_963277665.1 of Viscum album. Taxonomy (NCBI): domain Eukaryota; kingdom Viridiplantae; phylum Streptophyta; class Magnoliopsida; order Santalales; family Viscaceae; genus Viscum; species Viscum album. Next base: position 906,784,381 of record OY728153.1, read on the forward strand.
AATTAAAATTTAGTAATTTCCACTATTCATCAAAATATGAAAGTTATCCAAAAATTACCAAAATTTCACCCTAATCTAATTTCGATATTCCAAATCCAAAAATGAAGTCCATTTTGAAAAATAAAATTTACAAAATTTCAAAAAGTGGTTATTACTATTCATAATGGCTAGTTTTAATATTATTTTAATAGCATATCGTTGTTTAGTGAAACTCGGTATTGCGTACTACACACGCTATCAAGGAAGGTCGTGATTGTGTGTAATGGAAGGTAAGTCAAGGATGTGTGTTGTGCAAGATCCTTTTGGTGTAGCGTACAACACAAGAAATTTAAAAAGAATATTTTTCATAAAATCTCGGGGTGTTACATTCTACCCCCCTTAAAATTAATTTCGCCCTCGAAATTCGTCGGGGTTATAAATGGTTTACTATTAGAAAGTTTCTTTAATTGAAACCCACATCGTAAAAATGAATACCAAAACAAATCTTTAAAAACAAAAGTATAAAACGTAACGGTTACCCAAATAAACTAATCACTGGGTTTCCACATAGGTGAAATTATGGATATGGAAGAGAAATCTAACCATCATGTTCTGATGGAGAGTGGTAGAGAACATGGCTATGGAAAAGCCAACAATCACAAATCCATAAATTTGTGATGATCTAAGGTACCATCTGATTCATCAGATATAAGAGCACTAGGACAACATTTTTGGTTTTCAAGATCATTTCCCTAAAGTTGATGAAATTGGAATTAGAAGAAATACTTTCGTGATTTTGGTATAGTCTCACCGTTTGTCGTTATTTGGACAATTTCCACTTCATCTCTTAAAGAAATGAAGTTGAATTTGTCATTCGTGATGTGTTAGCAGATCATGTGATAGAATGATGGGTCATTCCATCTGTCTCAAACAAAAGGTTAGAAAAGTTATCAAAAAATACATAAGTCCATCTATAGTGAGATTAATCATATATGGTTCCTAAAATGAACTTATACTTCACATATCAGACTGCTTAATATAATAAAACTAGTTTCTACTAAACAGGGACTTCCTGTAGGTCAGTGGTAGGCGATAAAGGCCAGTCGCACTTCGGTTGTGGGTTCGATTCCCACAGCCTTGTCCGAAGCGATGGGTTGTCACCCGTCCTGCAGGTTGTCCTTTTTCTAAAACTACATTACTATAACATCACATAAATAATATCAAAAAAAAGTTCTATACTTAAACAATACTAACTTATGGTTAACATAATCCATTACAATATTTAGGCTTATCTAAAATACTTTGGTCCAAGCTCATAGTATAAAGGAAATGATTACTTGAAATGTCATCAACCAAGCATGTGAATACCATCATTTATCCCCCATATATCGTGTTGGTCACATTCCAATCATGTGAATACCTTAATGATCTATTCTCTTGAAAAAAAATGAATACCCATTAAACCTTAGTGAAAACATGAATGCTGTCAAAAGTTAACTCTTTCCACATACCAAAATCCAAAAATTCTATATACTCAAACCATGATATAACCTTCTCCTTATATTAGTCATGAGCTCATGAATACTATCAAACATTTAATTTTCTCCTTATCCCTTCATTATGCGCATATCATCTATATTCTAAAAATATCTGAATAACCTATCATGGATACTGGTAACATTAATCAGACAACATTGTAACAATCCTTACATGTCTCTTTATTCCATAGTACCATGAGATTACTTATACAACATTACACATGATAAACATGTAATCATTCCACTACATTATTAAACCATTGACCAAGCATCAACAATTCTTTCATCTCACATATCATTTGTAGTCTCTTCATCATCATCCACATAAATACTTCCCATACGACCATACTGATTGTCTTCATGAGACTTTCCCTTAGGGCATTAGTTTGCATAATGCTCGTACATTCCACATTTAAAACATTTAACCATTGTTGATGTCGTAGCAATACCATTATCCTCATCCATGTTGTTAACTGAACCTTTTCCTTTGCATTTACTTGCTTTGTGTCCTTCTTTTCCACACCCAAAGCATCTTCCAGTTCCTTTGAAACATTCTCCTTGATGCCTCTTCCCACATGATTTACATAGGGGAAATTGAACTTTCTTTCCTCTATGATCATCATGAAACTCCATCTTTCTCTTATTAGCCGAGTCAGGAAACTTACCAAATTTTACTTTATTGATCATATTATGAGATTGCTGATTCGGCATAATAATGATGTTTGGACTTCCAAATCCCATTTCATTATGAAGAATATCATTCCATTGTCCATCATATCCTCCATTATCGTGAATCATCTTGTTTCCAGCCATTTTCTAAAACCCAAAAAAAATAGTGTGAGAGGCAAAAATCATGCTAGGGAAAACAACATAATAAAGGGGGAGTACCCTCAATATCTTACATCTTATGTTAAATTCTATGATCGTTACCGTAGTTCTAGGACTGTATCCTATACGTATACTTATCCTTAGGGACATCCCTAGACATACCTTATAAATATCTCTAGGGATCTCACTAAAGTTCTCGCATCCTAGTTTCCAAAGGTTGGCTAAACCTTTCCTCTGATACCAACTGTAGAGACCCGAAGCCTAACGTACATGGACATTACATTACATTTGCGGAATACTTAGTACATAACAAAAACACACACACAAGGATCGTAATAGTTTAGTGTCTTTGGAAACTCAGAAAGTAATCTTCTAATCGTGGTGAAAGATCTTCAATATCTCCCATAAAGATCTTCCATTTTTTTACCTAAAACCTTTCTTTATATCCTGGGGAAAAGAAAACATAAAAGGGTGAGCTCAAATGCTCAGTAAGGGTATACAAAAGAAAAATCAATCACATCATATTCATAAGAACATAACTTTTGGAAATCTTAACCTGAAAAAGAGAGCATAATTTCATAACATGGGATAAATCATAGTAGTGAAATGAAATCCCAATAATCATAACTTAAACCATGAAACTTTGTGGCATACACACATAATCATAGAGAATCATTTCTTGTTAGTCAAGACTCATTTCCAAGACTATCTTAGTGGACAAAGTCCCTTTCTGAATCAAGTAACCCTCGTTTCAGTCCTGTTTCACTGAACCGGTATAACCTACCATTTCAGCCATGTATATCTCATGAGATATAAAATATTTACCCAATGCATTGGAGGGAGATATAGGTCCCACCCATCTCTTAATGATACCATTCTTATGTGTGCCACAAAATCATAAACCATAAATCATTTCATAACCCATGTAATAAAAATGGGATTCTTAAACATCATGATTTCATAAAACAATTCATATAAGATAAAGGAATTCATAAAAATAATTCCATCACAACATAATCAAATCAATGTAATAATAGGGATAAAAATAGAACCCTTTATTATCTTAGATGGAAAATAATTTTGATAAAACACTTGAAATGAATTCTTGAGGAAAATATCCTTTCTTCTTCAAAATCAATTTCATTTCACAAAACGTCATGCAATTTTAAAAGAAAGAGATTTTATTGAAAATAGTCATGAAATCTTTTGGAGGAATCTTCATGAAAATAAGGCTTTATAAAACTGTAAAAATCCGTTCGTTCCGTTTAAGTTAAAAAAAGCATTCTTCGTACTTTTGTCGGAAAAGTCTAAAAGTACCTCGTACGAAAAACGAAAAAAAAGATTCCTTTCATATCCTTTACTAAAAACTCATCGAAGGGTAAAATTGGATTTAAACAATTGAAGGTGGGTGGAAATAATATTACATATTGAGGAAATATGGATGTGGATGATAAAATACACCCCAGTAATTACCAAAGTAAAAACAATCTCGGATAAAAGTGAGATTGTGATATTTCCCTTACCTTATGTCTGATATGCTTTGTACGTATCCGAACCTCCTGTATAATGATTTAAATCATGTTATTGACTTATTCCAGAATCATATTCATTGTTATTATATCATATATGGTCCACTTAGGACTTTATATTACCCGTTATTTTGTAAATTCATGTTAAAGTAGCGTTTTGGGTAAAATCGTCTCATTTTTCGTTCATGTTTTGAACTTGTAATTATTAATATGAGTACATGGATCATGATTACTTATATCCAGAATGTAAAACATGATTTATATATAATATATATTCAGAATATATATATATATAATATCGATAAATGGAATGAAATACACTGTTCATGGAGACGGTAGTCCGTACGTACGCATGAACGCTGTTTTCGTGTCCTTATTGAAGTGAATGGAATTAAGTAGATGACATACATATAAATTTACATAAATCCAGTATTATTATTATTTCATATATTTCATTAGTACTTATTATATATACTTTATAATCATTCATGAATGGTTAATCATTGAGAATGAATCTCATCGCGTCGTGGAGACGGTATTCCGTACGTACGCACGAGCGATGATATCGTTCCCATGGTCGTGGAATTGTGTTGAAGTGTATGTAGACTATTTCAGTATCAATATAACTTTATAATAATCATATATACTCACTCATTACACCATTATACCCATCCTATTAAGGTGGTGGTGGAAAATAGATTACACCACGGCGTGGAGACGGTATTCCGTACGTACGCACGCGCGGTGATTTCATTTTTTCCGTAGGATGGATAGAAGGTGAATTAGGGTTGTTTCATATTTATAATAACATATCAGTATGTAAGTAATACTGATGTTATTACTTTGTCATGAAACAACTAAAGAAGAAGAAGTTGAAGAATAAAGAAATTGAAAAGATCGGTAATGGATATTACCTCTTCTTTGAAACGCCTCTTTGATTCCTCCACTTAGGGAACTAAGATTGGTCTTTGAAGAATACCAGGACCTATAGGATTATTCTAGGGAAGTGGAGAAGGGATTTTGGCAGGGGTTGGCCGAGCTTGAGTGCTCAAATTGGTGTGAGGAGGAGGGGGGGGAGGTGCCCTTTTATAAGGGAGGAGAGGGGCACCTTAGGAATATCTCAAAATATTATTTTATATTAAAGTCAAAATCGGTTTATAATGGTTCCAAATGGTCTTATTTCGAAGCTAAAGTGGGGATGGGTCGAAATCCTATCAACCAATAGAATTTAGACAAGTTTAGGTTATTATTTTAACCTTATCAATTAGATTTAACTCTAAGTTAAATAATTTAACTTTTACCGTATCTTTTTGTTTTCTTACACTATATGGTTAATACACTTACTATAAAATACCAAACGAACCCCAAATTGTTTATTATTAATATATATATCCTTATCTAAGTCATTTGTCCGAACCATAGATTTTTAGGAATAAAATAAAAATTAATAATATAATATTTGATTTGAAAACTATTTTGTGTCAATTTTGACACTATTTGATATATGATTTTTGTGAAAGTTATAACAGAATTATATGTTCGAACCAAGTTGATTAAATCAACACTAATATATCATAGTAACCTAGAAAATTAGTGTAATTCATAAAAAGTCTCAAATTACATTTATTTGGGTATTTATAACATCAATTATATTAACATTTCCTTAAAAGGGTAATTACTGCATTATCGTTGTGTCATAGATAAATTAATTTATTTAAAGTCTAAAAATTATAAATAAAATATCATTAGGTAGGAAATCGTTTTAGCTTTCTAATGAATATTTATAATCTAATTTATCTTATGTATAAACCCATATTAAAAATGTTTTAGTTATTAAACTTTGATTTTAACTATTTTAACTATTCATTAAATAAAATAATATTAAATGTCATAATCTAATCCAAGTGGACCTAAATGGTCATATTATATTCATAAGGTTGTTTTTGGTCGAATTACACTTATCCAATAGAATTAGGACATGTGTTAGGGTAATAGTAATATCATATTTACCCTTAGTTACCCTATTTACTATTAACCGCGGTAAAAAAAATAAAAAGTTACTATTCACCAAAAATTATTTTCATCTCATTGAACCACATTTTAGTCCTTGATATTCACTGTGTCTCTCGGATTTTCGAAATTCCATTCACAGAAGCGGTAAAATTAAGTTTTATGAAAATTTCAGTTTTTTAACTACCACTTAGTGGTTTCACTATTCATCAAAAATTGAAAGTTTTCAGAAAAATACCAAAAATTAGGCCTAAGCTATATTTGATATTATGAACTCAAAAATGATGTCTATTTTACCAAATTCAAAACATATCAGTTGCATTAACTAATTTAAAAATTAATTCCCGTCGTCAAAATAAATAGCGTGTTTTTAAGAGATAATAACTATCAAAAGATTGAAACTTGTTTATAAGTGGTTTAAATGTGAAATTACATCCAATGACCATCATTGTATTAAATTGTAAAAATATATTCTAAATATACTTTAAAACCACTAAAATTAATAATTTATCACTATTAATTATTTCGATTGAAAAAGTTGTTTTTAATTAAAATTTAGTAATTTCCACTATTCATCAAAATATGAAAGTTATCCAAAAATTACCAAAATTTCACCCTAATCTAATTTCAATATTCCAAATCCAAAAATGAAGTCCATTTTGAAAAATAAAATTTACAAAATTTCAAAAAGTGGTTATTACTATTCATAATGGCTAGTTTTAATAATATTTTAATAGCATATCGTTGTTTAGTGAAACTCGGTATTGCGTACTACACACGCTATCAAGGAATGTCGTGATTGTGTGTAATGGAAGGTAAGTCAAGGATGCGTGTTGTGCAAGATCCTTTTGGTGTAGCGTACAACACAAGAAATTTAAAAAGAATATTTTTCATAAAATCTCGGGGTGTTACAATTAACAATTAGTTAAATACTTAAAAAAATCAATAACTGGTAATATCATTAATATATTTAGTAATGTTTAATATAATTTACAAAGATAGTTAATTAACATTGTAATTAAGAATTTATAATAAAATTATTAATAATCAATAAAATTTTAATTTTTAATTAATTTAAAATTTTCAATAATATAAATAATAATAAAATAAGTAGTATGACTTATAATATCATTAATATATATAGTAATTAACAATATAAATTATCATATGTGAATTATATATCATTAAATTTTAAATTTTATTATTTTTTTATGAACTACTACTAAAATAAACATAGTTTTTATCGGGTGGAAAAACCTTCGTACAAAGGTTGATCATCAGAGAATGTCTACTAAAAAACAATAAATTTAAAAAAAATCTACCCTAATTGTGTCGATGAAAAACTCAAATTTATATATAAATCCATAAATTTTATAAACAAACATATTATTTGAGAACAAATATAAATTTATAAAAAAATGTATTTTTTTTATAATATGTGTTATAAGTTATTTAAAATATTAAATTAATAAAGAAATAAAAAAAATTAAATTCAGTTATTTTATCAGTTTTTGGTTATTTGAATTAATAATCAAGGCCAAAAAATTCAGTTAACCACATAATATTTTTACTAACCAATACTCATTTTACTATAACCCTTTAGTTATTTTTTATTTAGTTTCCAAATATTAGTTCTGTTGACCACCTCTTGGCCAACCCCTTGGGGGGTAATCTCTAAAATAATATATTTCCATATATGAATGGTTAGATAAAAAATCACAAGATTGCAAATATATATATATATATATATACTAAATGTTATATAATGGTAGATATGAGTCAATGTTAGATTAATGAATTAAAACCAACATTAAATATTAGATGCGATTCAAATATTCTAAAAATCAATTCTATATTATTAAATTAAAATTCATCAAAATTATTAAAATCTGCAACTTTGATAATTCGGGTTAAATGTTCATTAAAAATCACCTAACATTAGGGATGTTGAACCGTCAAGTATGCATGAAATTTTGGATAATCAAATCCTAACACATTTTATTTTTTCAAACCCAAGTCCATTTACAACCCATTTATTTTTTAAAACACTATTTTTAAATATATTCTATTATATTTTGAAGCACACTTTTAACAGCCCAAACCGGCTTAATTAAAGAAACATCTATTATTTTTAATTTTTAAAATTATTTATAAATCAAAAGGATACTGATATAAAAAAAATAAATTTTATAATTTTATAAAAATTTTAAAATAAATCGTTATTCAGTTATTAATAAATAATTTAATTAGATTAGAATTTAGATTTCCTTTATAAATATTACATGAACAATATTAAAAATACATAAATAAATTGTGTAATTTTACTTTGTGTTTAATATTCGGTTAATAAATTAATTAACATTCAATAAATAGGGTTCGATAGTTCCTCATATTAATTGGTGTTATAAATAAATGATTTTGGTATACCACCTTTCTAGATGTTAAAGTATGGGAGGAATATTTAAGGAGGGAGAGGTAAAAATAAATGAAGATGGTACTATATAAGGGTGGAGGCTGTGTTTTAAATCTACAACGCTCCCACTCGGATTAGCCTCTTCTAAACTCCTCACCGTTTTTTGATGAAGATGAAGATGTTACATAGATGGATTGGAACCCGGTTGAAGTCATGTTTTGGAGGAACATCGTTAGAAAAGGTAAAAAATCTCGAGCCGTCAGTTGGAGTCCCATGACCCATGATGAATCTGATGATGAGGTCTCAAACAGAAGACTACGAGGGACCCCATCCAACCGACTATGAGGGACCCGTCCAACCATCCCCTTCACCTGGGAACTCCGCCCCGGGGTACCCAAGCAAGCAGATCCGAAACCTACCCCAACCCCAACCCCGACAATAGAGAACCCTGGGGTGCCGACAGATGTGGATTATTATTATGTTGGGTATTGTCCAGTGGTCCCAGTGGACTGGGAACAGGGCCTAGGGGTTTCCAAGGTAGGAGACCCCGAATGCACCACAAATCCACCACCGGAAATCACTCCTCCCCCAGTGTACCGAAGTGCGGGGATCATCCGGAAGGAGCACCAATCCAGGAGTTCCTGGTGGAGGAGCGACATAGTTGAGGCGGGATGTGGATGTGTAGGCGTGCGGGGTGGAGCACGGTGCGGTCGCGGCATGTGGGGTGGTTATAGCGGAGAGGAGCACGGTCACGGTGGGCGGCCATGGCGGGGTGGAGCACGGTCGAGGCGGGGACGATTTGTGACTGACCTTCGCCATCGCAGTCGAGCTGGCAGAATCGAGGCGGAGACTGAGCTGGTGTGCGGGGTTACAGGGCTTCACCTAGCTGATTGGAACGTGGATTTTCTTTGAAAATCCTAGAAAACCAATTATTAAATATTTTTATTGATTAATATCATTTTGAAAATATTTTATTGTATAAATAATGAAAGTAATGTTAATAATAAAACATTATTTAATATGAATTGCAATTTTAAATTATATAGTTTATATGTACAAATATTTTGATATATTATTTATATATTTTATAATATATAATAGCGTGCACACACCTATATATTTAAACACAAACATATGATTATAAATTATATTATATGATACATATATAAAAATTTAAATAGGATTTTTGTATATTTATTTATATAGTTCACATCACTCTGTTATAATATTTATATACCACTAAAAATAATGGCTTTTGCAACAGGTTTTTTACGATGGATTCTTACTGCAAAGAGTTAATTGAGATAGGAATTCATCACAAAAAACCATCATGGAAAATCGGGACCTAAATAATAAAAATCGTGAAGGGATGTAGAAATTAACCTCAGGGTGATGCAATTTATGATGAAACTATTTAGCCATCATAAACAAACTTTCTGTCATTGCACATCATTTTATTCTAGATTATTTTTAGTGGAATTACAAAAAAGATAATTTTATAAATAAATAATTAAACATATTTACATATAAAATATATTTCTCAATATATAAGACTTATCTAAATAAAATCTAATATCCATTTTATTTAAAACACAAATATATGAATATTTATATACATATATAATGTGTTTGTGTGGCTATATATATATATATATTAGTGTTTTTGTGTGTGTATTAACAAACTTGTGTGTGTGTGTGTGTGTGTGTATGCGTGTGAGTGTGTGTGTGTGTGTGTGTGTGTGTATGTTGTATATATGTATGTATTTATTTATTTATTTATACACACACACACAAACATATATTATAAATGAATTTAAAAATAATCCTATAAATATATATTAATATATAGATAAATATGCTGATAAAAAAATATAACCATATATATATATATAACTAACTATATATATATCTATATAAATGTAGTTGGGGTTTGGTTTAGTGGTAAGCACCCCGTAATCCTACATGAAAAATGGGGGTTCAAATCCCATGGGGCTACAGGTACTATAGCATCACTGTAGCGGTATTGTAGCAGCGGTGCTACTGTTTATCGGTGGGCACTGTAGCGGCGGCAGGGCACTATAGCAGCTGGGTTACTATTCACAAAATGGGCCTTAGGCCATAATTTTGAGCCTACAAGCTATGTAATGGGATACATGCCCACTAGGACTTCGGGCTATGTAATGTGTCCCCCTCTACCTAGTTAAAAGAGGTCTTTGATTTGCGTTAATAATAAAATGAGTCTTCGGCCCCAAACATTTAAAAAATATATATATACATATATATATGAAAAAAATAGAACTATATATATATAAATAGTTATATCATTAAATGGAGAACCAAAAAAGTTGGGTGAGTGTTAAGGGTGCAAACATTCAAGGGAGAGGTCTCGGGTTCAAATTCAAGCAGAGGTAGGGGTGCGTAGGTAGGTGCAGGGGGTGACTAACGTTGTTAAGGGGTGGGGAATGTGTGCATAGAACTGTTAAATGGGTGGTGGTGGTGTGCACGGGCTGGGCTTCCTAGCGTTGTCGAATGAGCACTATTAAAAAGAGGACTATACCCTCTAAATTACAAAAAAAAATTAATTTTTTTTAAATTTTATCAATGCTTTTTTAGTGCTGATAAAAGGGAAATTTAGCAACTCTTTTTTAGTATTAATAAAAGGCACCCCTTTTAATAGAGCCTCGACTATCACCACTTTTTTATCGATGATAGAGAATATTTAATGAAAACTATTTTTTAGTAGTGATTGTTGTAGAGTTGCATTTGAGCACTTTGAATTTCCTAATCACCAACAAATATTCTCTATTCATCGCCCTTGTGGTTGTGAGGGGAGATTATTGGGTTATCATGCATCAATTACGAGGGGTTCTAGTGTGTTAAATATGTGTATGAGGGAAACCCTTGCCTCCATTATTGGGGTTATAAAGTCCCAATAAAATTTACAAAGGCATGTAGTTGTGTATGTAGATTCCACACACAGCAAGACCTACGGTGTAGATATGTATTCATATGCGTGGATGTGACATAAAGAAACTTCCTAAACATAGACGTTGACATAATTTATTATTTTTACATTAAACATATAATTGAAACTAATGTATGTATTTAACTACTTTGTGAGATTTATATTTTTAACATCATTTTGGATGAAAAAATTGTCTTTTAATATTTTATAATTCTTCCAAAAACATAATATTAATTTCATATTATATATGACATCTCATATCCATCAAAATTAATTTATATTACTATTAGTAACAAAACAATTATTTTTTAAAAAATTAATGTTAAATTATTTATGCAATAACTTATTGATTATTTTTTTACTAGCATTGTGGCTTCTGTGAACATCGTTCACACATGCCAGGACACAATTTAGTAAAAATATATTGACTTATCCAATATCAAAAATCAACTCAAATTTTTCCTGTTATAAAATTCAATGATAAATTAGTTTTTAAAAAGAAATTAATGTGAATGAAAATAAAGTTCATTACTATGTTTTTAAAATATAATAAAAAATACTTTGAAAAATCATAGAAAAAAATACTGTTTATTGAAAATATAATATCCCCTTTCACTAAATAAATCTTAGTTTTTTTATTTTATGTTAAAAACTAAAATTCCCGTAAAATAAAATCAATCAATGACAATTTAAAAATAAATCAAAGTTAATTAAAAATACTTTTTTATAAAATATCCTTTGTTAAAAACTAAATAGACAACCTTTCTTCTAATGTAATTTTGAAAGAAAAAATGTAGAATTTTTACTTGTAAATTTATGTTTTCTAATTAAATGTTTTACATTTTTATTGAAAGAAAAAAATGGGATTTTTTGATATTTGGAATTTAAAATGGGATCATTTAGATAAAGGTAAAATTTTAATTTATCTTAATATAAAAAAATAAAATTCATTTTTAATTTCCAAATACATCATAAAAAAAGAGATATTTAAATTTTTATTTTTAAAATAAAATAATTTATTTTAATTAATTTCTTAAGATGAAAATGTGGGTAAAAAAACATGAGTCATTTGGGATGCCAAGGATTCTTTTTCACCTCAATATGAAGCATAGTGTGACCGGTATGACTACAAGTGCGTCTTTTTTCTTTAAAATAAACATTAATATTAGGAAAATGGACAATTGACCTACTCAAAAATGAGAAAACGAATTTGGATTATTTTGATATTGTAGGAAAATGATTCATGAGTTAGTTTGGATGTGTATGAATCAACTGCACCATAATGTGACCCTCAACAACTCCCAAAAGTAGCTATAAAATGAGTTGTACGATTTTCCTCTCCCAAAAAAGGAAGAACAACAAGAATAGAATAACAACACCAATGATATGATGATATTGATAATAGACCCAAAGTATTGGTGTCCACCTTCATCCTCATCCAGCACGTCGATAATAAAATGACAATCAGATTCGACCATAATATCCTTCTAGCTGAGAGATGAAATGAATTGCATACCTTTCTAGATAGTCATTCCCACTACTACGGGAGGAGACCAACAAAAAAAATTTGAGGAACATAGACCCGCAATGATAGAGACTAAATGGTCCTAGAGAACTCCCATAAGGTCAACAGATCCATCACCAGGAATTGTCGCATCAATATTAATTTTGAAAATACCCTGAGGGGGATAAAGCCATCTGACAGGAGGGGGATGAACAATTATTTGATAACTAATGATGAAACCCGCATTTTGACATTTCTTATTGCGTGGATGTGACATAAATAAACCTCCTAAACATCGACGTTGACAACATTTATTATTTTTACATTAATCATGTAATTGAAACTAATTTATGTATGTAATTACTTTGTGAGATTTTTATTTTTAACATCATTTTGGATACAAAAATTGCCTTTTAATATTTTTTAATTCTTCCAAAAACATAATATTAATTTTATATTATATATGACATCTCATATCCATCAAAATTATTTTATATTACTATCAGTAATCGAACTATTATTATTTTTTTAAAAATAATGTTAAAATATATGTGCAATAACTTATTGATTATTTTTTGACTAGCATTATGTCTTTTGTGAACATCGTTCACACATGCCAAGACCTGGTTTAGTAAAAATATATTGACTTATCCCATATCAACAAATCAACTCCAATTTTTCCTATTAAAAAATTCAATGATAACTCATTTTTTAAAAAGAAATCAATGTGAATGAAAATAAAGTTCATTACTACGCTTTTGAAATATAATAAATAATACTTTCTTTGACAAATGATTGAAAAAAACATTGTTTATTGAAAATATAATATCCCCCTTTCACTAAATAAATCATAGTTTTTTTATTTTAAGTTAATAACTAAAATTACCATAAAATAAAATCAATCCATGACAATTTAAAAATTTATCTACCTTAATTAAAAATACTTTTTTAAAAAATATCCTTTGTTAAAACTAAATAGATAACGTTTCTTCAAATGTAATTTTAAAGGAAAAATGTAGAATTTTTACTTTTAACTTTAAGTTTTGTAATTAATTTTATTTCAATTTTGTTGAAAGGAAAAGGGGGATTTTTTGATATTTTAAATTTAAAATGGGATCATTTAGAAAAAGGTAAAATTTTAATTTATCTTAATATAAAATAATAAAATTAATTTTTAATTTCCAAATACATCATAAACAAAAGGGATATTTAATTTTTTATTGTTTATATAAAATAATCTATTTAAATTAATTTTTTAAGATGGAAATTTGGATAATTTTTAAATTTAATACGGGATAAATATTTTTTTGAAAATATGTTTTTTAATTTGGAATATATTTTTGTATTACTTCACATGGTAAAGGGAGTTTTTATTAATTTTTCATAACTAAAAATTTATTTTCTTATATTATTTTTATGAAAAATAACGTTTTTTATTTTTTAAGTGAATATCTTATTTCTTTTAAATTTTTTATTTGAATTTCACATTGAAAATTGAGTTTTTATATTTTTTTAATAAAAATTGATATTTTTTAAATTGAAAGAGAATTTTGGATGAATATATCATTATGAAAAATAGTTTTGTACTTGTTTTTTACTCTTTAAATTATTAATGGAAAATATGAATTTTGATTTTAATTTTCATAATTTTAAAAATAATTATTTGTTTTTTAAAAAACTGTTCATCTCTCCTGCATGAAATACATGTAGATATATGATTGTAATCCCATTATATCATGAATTCACCTCCTCCCTCATCTAGTGATGCAATGAGTACTTATTGGTTTTATAACCACAATGTTTTCAAATCCTTTTCATTTTATGCCTATATTAGGATATCATTGTCACTACAAAAAATTGAATTTCCAAAACCACAGATATACCTTTTAACACTTTTCAGAGAGATTTAATGGTGCTAAATAAACACTATCGTCATCAGCATCATTAAAATGAGGACCCCATTATCGTTGTTTTCATTAACGCTGATAACTGCCCACCTATTGAAATGTGTTGTTTGAATAACAAAACAGAGTTCCAAATACACCTGTATAGAAATGAACCTGGTTGAAAATTCATAATTTAATTGAAATAAAATTAACATAAAAAATACAAAAAATCATATTATATACATTTCAAACAATATTTTCTTATAATTACATTTTTATTTACTATCTATAGTCATTTAAACACATCAATGTTTAACATTATTTGGCTCCTGAGACCCCCTCTCAAAAAAGACTAATCATGGTATAAGTTGCTAAAAACCACCCCAACCCGAGAAAAAGAATTCACCTATATAAGAAATTTTTTTAATAATACTATAAAAACCAAATTAAACATAAATATGAAAGAATATATTTTTAAAAATCCATTTTTAAATAAAAGGACAGACATTGATCACTACCACAAAAACAACTTTACACTGGGCCACCCTTTAACAACGCTAAAAAATGTGTTGATAAAGGGGGTACCATTATCAGTGCTAAAAAAACTATTGATAAAAGATTCTTTTAGCAACGCTAAAAATGATGTTAAAAGTAACCCCTTAATTAGTGTTTTTAGCACGGATAAAGGTACCTCTTTATCAATGTTTTTTAGGGCTATTAACGAGACTCCCTTTATCAGAATATTTTTAGGAAAATTGATAAAGAGGGGATTTATCAGTGTTTTTTCCCTAGAACTGAAAAATTTAATGTTTAAAAAAAATTATATTTTCTTAAAAATAATATATATATTTTAAAATATGTTTTCTTTATTGCTAAATATACATTTACACAAAAAATATAAGACAATTATTGAAACTTTCTTAGAAAATAATTAAAATAATATTATTAATTAATAAATTGATATTTATTATTGAGTAACTGTCATTTATTAAAAATTTGATGAAACAAAAAATTAAAAAATTAATAAAATATCAAAAATAAATTGAAAACAAAACTCAGATTTCAAAAGGTCATAACTTTCTATTCGAGAGTCTGTTTGATCTCTAACACATATAAAATCTAATCTTGTGCCAATATCTAGAAACTGATGATTGGGGAATCCCCTATTATGTCTTCTGAGGCCCAAAAAATCCCTAGAAGGGATTTAAAACTGAGTTTTTAGTCGGTGTTTCCTAATTTTTTAACATTCAATCTATTTTTAGCCTCATTTAACGGGGGTCTTCTCCCCGTTTTTAGTGGGGAATGGATTTATTCACAAGTATTACATTCATTTTGATATTAATGTTATGAAATTTTATCATTTATCATAATTTAGTTTTATTTATAATCAAATATATACAAATATACACATATTTTGTATATATTCACACATAAAAATTTAGTTTTATAAATATATATGTAAACATATTTACATATAAAGTATATTTGTAAATATATAAATCTTATCTAAATAAAATATAATATCCATTTTATTTAAAATAAATATTTATATATATATACACAATTAGTGTATATATAATGAATGTATGTATATAAATATATTTTCTTGCGCATTGAAAAGGCGATATATATTTATCTATATATTATAATGTACGTATATTAATATTAACATATAATATATTTAACTAAATACAAATATGTAAAATTATATTTATATATGCACACACATATTTAAATTTATATATATATCTATATAAGTGTATGTATATATTTATAAACACACAGACACACACACAAACACATATTTTACATATGTATTTAAATATATATATAAATATATATCTATAAATATATGGATTAGAAATATAAGGAAATAAATATAAATATATAGATGTATCCTAAAATACAAAATAAAATGACATATTGGAGTAGAAAATAAGTGAGATTATGAGGGTGGGGGTCTCAGTTTCGAAACCCAACTAATGGGTGTTCGTGGGTGGGAAATGTAGGTCCCTATTAATGTTAAATGGTTTGGGGGGGGGGATTCCAAGCCATTGAAGGGGTGTGAGGCTAGACAAGAACTATTAAAAGTGGGGATCAAGCGCAGATATAAGGGGGGAGGTCACAACCTCCAATTTATAGATTTTTTTTTATTTTTTATGACTTTTATCTGCGCAAACAAATCATCGATAAAGGTCCCTTTAATTAGAGATTTTTAGCACTGATAAAAGGGTCCTTTATTAGCAATTTTTTAGAGATGATAAAAATGACTCCTTTTAATTATTCTAGGGATAATAATGCCTTTTAACACTATAATTTCCATTTTTACGAGAAGTTAATGGCCATATCTACATTAGTGGAGTCATATCGCTCACCCCATGCATCAGATTGAGGTGGGGCGGATTCCTACACATCACAAATGACTTATGGAACATTTTTCTAAAGTATTGAAACAATATGAATATATATTAATTTCAAATACCTGATGATAAAACACATTAAAGTAAACTTAACGTAGGGGTCAATGGAAAGATCTGATCTTCGGCTCGGTGGTGGGGGTTGGTAGGAAAGCTCTAGGTCTAGTGGAAAATGAAGGCCTCTGGTCATCATGGTGACTAAAGGAAATACTCAATCCTAGGTGCGATGGTGAGGGATAATAATGAGGGTCAAACCTTATTCTATGAATGGGTCGATGACATGAGAAGAATAACCCGCTCCAGTTGGGGATGGTGATTTTTCAGGAAGATCGTCTCCATTATCCGCAGATCTGTCCACCATGATGAGCTTCCCCATAGTTTCCAATGGAAGCTATGGTTTGGGTTTCTAGGTTGGTGTTCAAATGGATGGATAAATACCTTCGGGGATTTCAAAAAAATCTAATAATAGGATTCTCTACCTTTTTATTTCAAGCAATATGGATTTGAATTTGAGTTAATTAGATTTACATCCATTTACAATTTCCACGTCTTTTTTTGGGGCAAGTTGTGTTTGGGTGTTTAGTCATGCAATGGGTTCTATCTCAATCCAGCTTAAAAGGGCTTCTTCTTTTCTAAATAGAGGGGTTTTCCCAACGTATTCTAATAATATTGTTCCCGAAAAAAATAAAAAACCATAAACAAAAAATTATTATAAAATATAATATATTAATATATATAAATATAATGATATCGATATAAATATAATTTATATTTTTTAAATATTTTTTAGATAAGTATAGATATACATTTACACCTAATATATAAGATATTCTGTAAAAATGGCTTATAAAATACTTTAAATTTTTTTATTAATTAACAATTTAATAATTATTACCATGTAATAATCATTTAATAATAATTTAAAGACACAAAAAATAAATAATTTAATAAAATATCTAAAATAAATTGAAAATGTAACTCAAACTTCAAACGAAAATAAATTTTGATTCGGATGTCCGTTTGAGATCTACGGCATATAAAATCGAAGATTACGACTAGCCCTACATACTGGTGACATAATACAACCCGCTATAAAAACTTTTTAGGCAAAAAAGACCCAAAATCCTTCTAAAACAGAGTTTTTAGTCGGGATACACATTTTTTTAAACATTATATGGAATTTCAGCCTCGTTTAAGCGGGTCTTTTTTCCATTTTTCAGTGGGGGATGAATTTATTCATTGGTATTAAATTCATATTATTATTTTGTCCTTTAATTTTTATCATTTTTTATAATGTAATTTTACTTATAACCATATATATAATAATATATACATATTTTGTTTATATATTCACACATAAAAAATTATTTTTATAAATAAATAATTAAACATATTTACATATAAAATATATTTCTCAATATATATGCCTTATCTAAATAAAAATTAATGTCCATTTTATTTCAAACACAAATATATGAATACATATATACTTATATAATTTGTGTGTGTGTGTGTGTGTGTGTCTATATATATATACTACTAGGAAATTGAGCCATAGCCATGCCTATAAAGCCACGGATTAAGAAATCCATTGCTATACCCCCACAATTAGTCACGGATCCATGGATTAAAATCCCGACCCATTCATTTCTTCTTCCATCCACTTGTTCCATCCTCCACAAAACCCATCAACAGCCCAATGCCCAGCCCGATGCCTCCTCGCCGTGACCATCCTCATCCAGAGATGTTTCTCCGAGCAGCCTCCCCACCTCCTCTCTTCCTTCCCGACCCCTCCCAGATGCCTCCTCGAAGACGCCTCCTCACCAAAAGCCCTCAATACCCAAGACACCTCCTCACCATGAACCTCCTCCCAATAATCCTCCTCCTCTAGTGAAGCTAATCAGAGCGGCCTCCCCACCTCCTCCCTTCCATCCCGACGGCTCTCGCCCACAACCCCCAACACCCCAGACGCCGAGGTCGACACCCCCCATGCCCTATCATCAAGGTATTTGAATATTTCTTTGATTTATTCTATTCTTTCTTGAATCTGAAACTAATACTCGATGTGGAGTGAACTACGATGCTATGGTATATGGTCTTGTTCATTTTCATTTAATGACTCGATGGTCATAATTATTTGTTAAAGTATGTTTCCCACTATGGGTTCATTCCTTATTCAACACGTTTTGGTGCAGTGGTAGATAATTATAGTGGGAATTTAGAATAAATTTCATACATTATCTTGTCCTCTGATGGTATTTTGGATGATTTTTTTGATGGAGTAATCGTTTTAGATCCTTTTTATCCTTATAGGTTCTCAAGATAATTTTGCCGTTAAAAATAGGTTACATATTTACCTCTAATCAATATTTAGAGATAATATAGCCCATTTTTCCTTTATGAAATTTGGTTGATGATGATGCATGGGGATTCTGACATAGAAATTTCATTACATCTTGAGAATGGTCCAAATAAATTTTCATGGGGTTATTCCATGTTATGGTTTGAATACTATACCGATGGGGTATTGGGGAAACCAGTTTGATGGGTGTATAAAATATTGGATTCTCAAAGATCATTTCATGTCATACTATCGTTATAATTTATTGGGGGGGAAATAATTATATCCCAACATTCTAATAATTTTGAGGGAGTTTCATCCTCATGATATTTTTTTGAGACTGGTGAAGACTCCACATGTTTGACTACTAGTGTTAGAAGACCTAATTAAATTTGTCCCAGTGGAACAGTGTTAGGTATTCATCTGATCAATGCTAAACTATGATGTTCAATCCCTAAAGATAAACAGGAGGCAATGATGGAGGAATTTCTTACAACTATGACACAATTTAAAGAAGATACGTCCATGAAAAATACAATTCTAGATTATATACCTATAGTGGAAGGTGAACAGAGTCTGTTTCCCAATAATGTCATCTAGCACCTGGTTTAATGAAAGTGGGCTTGGTTAAACGTTTAAATTATCATCATATATAATCCTTTAGAGAAAATTTATGATAAAGATGACAACCTTCAACAACGTTCCTTGGCCTAGGTGTAGGTGTTTTTTATTATCGACACTGGCACATCCTTTTTCATAATGTTCTCATTTATTGAGAGGATTTATTCACCCATGAATATGATCTCATCAAGTTTATTTTTCCAACCACCATACAATATATTTAATGGATAAAACTACTGATTTAAATATCTTAACAATAGAGGAAGTGAAACTTCATGATTTTATTTCTATACAGACTATAGAGATGCATGAATATGTGGCTCACATGGATAGAATAAAGGCAAAACTATCAAAAAAAAATAGGTTTAGAAACTATAAAATATAAAATACAATATCCAAACACCTTTTTTACAAATATTCATACTCTATCAAAAGATGGAGCTAGTCATAGAACCAATCTCGAGTAGGCCCTTAACACCTTTTGTTAGAAATTAGCAGATCTATTGAATCAGGCATGTAGAATTTCACTATAGTCACATCATTTTCATTTCATTTCCTAATAAGGTCAAGAGAGACTCTAGGATGTTGATACTCCACTATAGTTTTTTCAATGAATGGAATATTTTATGCTCTCATTCATATGTCCCTTTGTTACAATATTCAATTGAAATTTTAATAGGAATAATGGATTATACATATTTTCCTGTTAGAATGTCTAAATATTAGAATGTTAATATTATAATAATGGTAACATAATAAATACTATAAAATTTAAAATTTTAGGGCCTTATAAGACCAAATTACACTATTTTTTTAGGATTAATGGATTTTACTGATAGTTATTAGGGTAATTACACCATCCAAGATTTTTTATTCCATGAATATGAGTTCCCTACATAGATAAGACTCATATTTAGGGATATAATAATTTTCCTTTTCTATATTCTTATAATGTGTCAAAAAATAGAGGAACATGTTTTAGAGTATTCTATTCCAATCAAACTCATATGAAAAATTCATATATGTGTATGTGTAAAGGGGTATATTCATGTATAAACATATATCTAAGGACCCTTTTATGAATATTTGGCCATGAAAATATGTACATAGGGGATAGGTGTCCTTATATATATGTGAAGTTTCATATGCGTGCAAGCTAAAAAATGGAAGATTCGAGTTGTCGTCGTCAAAAGCAACGGGTCTTGAGGTTGAGGTAGGTTTCCTCTGCCTAAACCTTTAATTTCAATTCTATAATTTCCTGATTGTTTTAAAAACATGTTTCTATAATTGCATTATTGTTTTAAAAAATGATTTTCTAATAACCATTATATTTTTCAAGGATGAATATGAATATAGCCATTGATAATGTGCACATATATTCTGTAGGAAACCTAAAAATAATTATTAATAAATTTATTATACTTATAGTAATGATTCATAGAATTATACTGATAAATATTTGAGAACCAATGAGCACACTCCCTCATAATTATATCCCTTAAAGATGAAAAGATTTTAATTTTTCATAGAATATTGTTGGAGTATGAATATGGATCAATGAAGTGTGAGTACCCATGTTTTAGGAATCTGAATAATTGGTTAAAACATGGGAAATAATTCTCTTGAAGTCATGGGAATCCATTTTACTGGTGATGTGATCTTATACTTATAGAGATGTCGGAACATGCATTATTGAAAAGTATAATATTTGTTATGTGATAAGAATATGATGATTCACCTTTTCTAATGCATCATAATCCCATACTTCCTCATGCGAGGAGCATGGAATTCCTTGGGTGATGAGCCTCATGTTTATTAGGTGATGAGCCTAAAATACCTCCGGTGACTAGCCTATCGAGGATGAGTATCATTGGTCATCAACTTCAAGGATTGGTGAACCCTTTAAGAATTTCATATCCTTAAAAATGATATAACGAGTAACATAGGGCATATTAGTCATCATAATCATAAAAAAACACTCAAATTTTGATCCAAATTATCTTATGGAATTCCAAGAAATAGATTTGATAGTTGAGGTTCCCCAAACATTTCTAATAGGTGTAGGGGTAGAATAAGTTCCCATGATTCTACTAAAACCCACGACCACCCAAAAATGGAAATTTCATACCTCTATTATGATGAAATTACTACTATCGCCCTCACCCGATTTCCCTTATAAAGATCATGTAGTGGAGGGTTATCAATACACTAGTCAACCACTATGAGTATAAATAAATCATTCCAACAATAAAAATGGCCAAGGATGATCTAGAATCCATGGTTCCACATTAAAACAACCAATATAAAATACCATACATAGGGGTATTGGCAGGGGGAGGGGTTGTCCAGGAGGGACTGCCATGGGGGGAAAGGGAGTCTGTAGGGGGGTTGTGCAGGGGGGAGGGGCAGGGTGGTCTGGGTAGGATAAAACCTCATGTGGTGATTGAGCCTCCTTCAGTTTCATCCTACAAATAAATTCCACAGCCTCCCTAGCCTCAGAAAAATAGATATTCACTGTATAAGGGAGATCAGATCCCCCTTCTAGTGCCAAACCTACTCTCCCCCTCAACAACAACATGAATAATGAATTAATAGATTCACCTATGGTACACCCATCCATCCATTTGTTTATGATTATTGAATATTCAACCTATATAATAGATACTTTTAGTCATTTGTTCACCTGTTCATTTCAGGTATTTGAGGATGCCTATAAGTCATAATTAAGCATCGTAAGCCTTGATGACATTAAGAGGTAATTACAGTAAATTTCAACACAATTCTAATTTTGGTCCTTTCGTTCGATAACCACTATTCTATTCTTTATAGTACAAGATTTTGGAGTACATTTCCATTGAACTTAATTTTTCCATTATTATTTCTCAAATGATGATGGTCCTTTTGAAACGGCTTCCTCCCTAGGCATTATTCTAATACTTTTATTAGTATAACTCATTCCGAATATATATTTATGAGGCTTTATTTGAATAAATGTATTTAAAAGAAACGGATTTCTTGTGTGTATTCATTATCATGATAGGTTGTGTCTATGGATAGGGATGCATGCAATGCAGAGAACTAGCAAAAAAACATAGCCCGTGTTTATGAATGTAAAAATATATATAAGTATCCTCTTGTGGTATTTTATTCTTATATAGTTTGGTTGAAATTATTTCATTTATGTTTTCCATTTTAATCCTTACTCTTCTCATTTGAGACACCACGGGAATCTCCAAATATTTTTTTTACTCACAGGGGGGTGTGCAGGCTAGGGGAGTTAGTACATGCTAGGGGGTGGTGTATGTTTGGGGGCTGGTGCAGGATAGGGGGGATGGGGGGTTGTGCATGGGGTCCTGTGTAGGCTAGGGGGCTAGATGGAGGGGGCAGGGGGCAGGGGGCAGGGTGAAAGATGGAGGGGGAAGGGGCTCGTCTGCATGGAAGGGGGTAGGGAGCAGGGGGAAGGGGGTAGGGGAGGGTGGAGGGGGGCAGGGGGAAGGGGACAGGGGCAGGGGAGAGGTCTGCAGAGCAGGGGGGCAGGGGGTAGGGGTAGGGGCAGGAGGTGGGTGGAGGGGGGCAGGGTGGAGGGGGGTAGGGGGCAAGGGGCAAAGGGCAGTTTAATGGGTAACCATATTTTATTAAATTATAAATTGTTATATAATGAATACTGTTTTAATATGTTCCCTCACCTCATGTATTTGGGGATTTCAGTGTTTTTGACTCCATATTATGTTTTGAGTAGGGCATTGGATCATTTTGTGTTGGTTTGGGTGGATTTGGTTCTCCTAATAGAGGTAAGTATTTAAGGTCTTTGGATGGATTTTCACTAGTTATGTAGCATCCTTTATGTGTTTTAATGTTCCTAATATCCTTTGTGTAGTGCGTTGATCCCTGCTCATTGGTTTCGAGTATCCAAGTTAAGGGCGACATGCATGTGAGTGCATAGGTAAGAAAGTATATGTATGTGGTTTCCCCTATTATGTATATAGTCAACCATGGCAGTGATTATGCACGTATGGGGATATGTGTGCACATATATATATATAAATTAATACACAACTGAGTGGAGACTGGTATATGCATATAAGAATATGTGTAAGGATCCCCTTGCACATGCTCATGGCCATGCGGGTGTGTGCATATGGGTTAAGTGTCCTTGCATGTGTGTGAAGGTGTGTATACCCAGTGGGGGAGCAGCAACATTTAGTTAGAAATCTCCAAGAGCTTAAGTGGATGGTTTGGTTCCACCTTGATGTAGGATCCCTCTTCTAGCCTCTTTAATTCAAGAATGCTTTAAATTGAATTTATCTTCATTCTTAATTATTCTTAATTATATTGAATTTCATATCTTGAATAAGTGTTCATTAATACAATTGTTTCATTTGATAAATAAAGTCATGTATTTATAATTAAACCCTCCAACGGATAAAGCAATTACATGATTTTATAATAAAACCCCTCCATTGGAGGTGCACTGTCTTCTAAACCAAAGAGTAGTGATAATTATTTGTATCATGTTTAGAATTGGTTTGATTCTTTCATATGCCTCTTGTTGGTGTTTGTTTTGTGGCTAGTTAGTTTTTGTTTTCTTTGAATAATATAAATTGGCTTATTATACTCGTTTAACTCAAATGAAATTTCCCAAGTAGGCATATGCCTCAACCATGAAACTTTCCTTTTCACGCTTTGAATATTATAAATAAAATTTCCATCTTTAGGCAAGGTGAATGAATTTGTAAATGGTTTGTGTAGGGTGTATGATTCATTTCCGTCATTTTTTGACCATTAGACTTTGCGTCATTATGCCACTCCCTATAACCTTCTTTGGCGATCCCTTGTTATAGCATATTAAATAGTTGATCTATTCAATCATTTTCCGATGGGGCGATGGTAGGAATGTTTCCCAACCACCTCACGCTCCCATCTCTCCTAGCTGGAAGATGTTGCCCCGCAGATGTCGTTAGACAGGGCCAACACATTTCGGTCACGCCGCGGTCACGCCGCGGTCATGACGTGGTCACGCTGCGGTCACACCGCGGTCACGCCGTGGTCACGCAGCTGTCATGTTGCAGTCAAGCCATGGTCACGCCGCGGTAATGACATGATTTGGCCCTGCTCCGGTATGACACCCCATGGTGGGTTGCAGTGATAGTATTTCATGAATCTTGTGATCAATGTTGAGACTGACTAATCACAATTTCTGGCGGCTAGGCGATGACTGGAATGTTGCCCTGCCTCCTCCTGCTCCTTTCGCTCCTGGCCGAATGATGCTGCCCCATGGATGTTGCTGGACTGGGCCAACATGTTGCGGTCATGCTGCGGTCACACCGCGGTCACTCCGTGGTCACACCGTGGTCACATCGTGATTTGGCCCTGCTCCAGGATGACACCCCGTGGCAGTTTATAGTGATATTATTCCATGAGTCTTCTGATCAATCTTGAGACTGACTAATCATAATTTCTGCCCATGGGGCGACGATCGGAATGTTTCCCTGACTCCTCCCACTCCCTATGCTCCTGGACGGAAGGTACTACCTCGTGGATGTCGCTGGACAGAGCCAACACGTCGCGATCACGCCGCGGTCACGCAGTGGTCACGCCGCGGTCACGCCGCAGTCACACCGTGGTAATGTCGTGATTTGGCCATGCTCTAGGATGACACCCTGCAGTTGTTCACATTGATAGTATTCCATGAGTATTGTGATCAATGTTGATACTAACTAATCACAATTTTTTCTGGTAGGGCGACGGCCGGAATGTTTCCCCACCTACTCTTGCTCCCTTCTATCCTGGTCAAAAGATGTTGCCCTGCGAATGTCACTGGACTGGGCCAACACGCCACGGTCATGCTGAGGTCAAGCCTCGGTCACAGTACGGTCACATCGTCATCACGTTGCGGTCACGCCGTGGTCAGGCCGCGGTAATGCTGTGATTTGGCCCTGTTTCAGCCACATCTAGCCCAATCCAGCCCCCTTCCAGATTCATTTTAGCCTGCTACCACCAGCATTCCAGCCTGCAACACCCACCTTGCCTCCTTTAAATCAGCCCACACCAGCCCCCCAACACCTGCAACCAGCCCCCTTCCACCAGTATTTTATCCCCCTTCCACCTGCATTTGAGCCTTCACCAGCCCCCAACCACCTGCAATCCAGCCCGCCCTAGCCACCACACCAGCCACCACCCCCGGACATCCTGCAAAACACTAATGTCAGCCCTCTACCACCTACAAAACAGCCCCATCCACCAGTTACATCGCTCACCAGCCCCCGACCTCCTACATCCCAGCCCGCACCAGCCCCTTCCACATGCCCAACAGCCCCTAGCCACCTGCAATCTAGCTCACACCAGCCCCCTTCCTCCTATTATAGCCCGCACCAGCCCCCTTACCATCCCCCTTCCGCCTTCCATCCCTCCCACACCAGCCACTCCAGCCCGTACTAGCTATCACACTAGCCCCCAACCTCCTGCATTCTAGGATACATGAGAAAAACTCCATGCAAATCACAAAAAGGAATGGTGGAAGAGGATCCCCTTTTCAGAGCACTCTTTTCCCAGAAAAGATTCTATGTAAACTTCCATTAATGTTCATCAAGAACATTGGGGTATAGACGCATCTTTTAACCTAAGATGAGAACATAGTCGGATAGCTGAGCAGAACCAATGCATCCCATAAAATTCCCACCTAAACGAATCAAAATCCTTGAATAAATTGATCGTTATGGCACACCTTGGAACCCTAGAATCATGAGGGTAGCCCCACAATAATTTCTGGGTTAAAAGATTCTTAGGTTGAATTGGATTTTGTACTGAAGGTTGAGGATATTTTTGTCCGGCTTTAGATTTATAAGTCTCTTAAGGTTATTTTTGTAACCATCCTACTAGATGGTCTGAGTTATTAGTGGTTGAAGTCTATTATTTAGACTAAGCCAGAAAAATACTATTTTTGGAAAAGTTTCAAGGAATTTTTCATTTAGCATTCTTTCATAATGAAGTGAAGGTACTGGTGGCTATAGAAATTTCTGGGAGGGGCTGTCCAGGTGGGGTGTCCAAGGGATTTCTGGGGTGGTGGTGTCGAGGGGTCTGCAGGGAAGGGGGGAGGTTGTTGGGGGGTGTCTAAGAGGGGTTGTTTGGGCGTGGGGTTTCTAAGGGTTGTCTGGGGGGGTCTGTAAGGAAGGGTGTATGTGGGTTGTCCAAGGGATGTCCGAGGGGTTCTGAGGGGTCTGTAGGGAAGGAGGGAGGGTACATGTGGGGTGTCTAGGAGGGGCAGTCCAGGGGGTGTCCAAGGGATGTCTGGGGGGGGAGGGGGGAGGGGGTGTGTAGGGCAGGGGGCAGGGTGCAGCAGGGGTGTCTAGGGGGGATGTCCATGGGGGTGTCCAAGGGCTATCAGGGGGGCATATTTGAAGAGATAAATCAATGAGAAATGGGACCTAACCTCATAATAGTAATTTTGATAATGATTTTTGGAAATTTATTACCAATAGCAATAGGCCTAAAATCATTTTCATCCACATATTTACCTTCTTTGGGACCAGGGCTATAAAATTGGAGTTGATTCCATAGGGCACTAAGGCAAGGTTAAAGAACTCCCTCAAAGCGTTAAGGAGCCCATCAGAAACTATGTCCTAGTAGAACATAAAGAATTTATTTGTGAAATAATCAGGACCAGCCACTCTATCAAGATTTAGAGAAAATGGGAACTGTTAACCTCTTTCTCATCAAGGGATGCAACAAGGGAGATTGTTGGATTTGTGTAGCCCGACCCGGTTGGGCCGAATGCTTATGGCCTTCAACTATCACGGGTCAAGCTCCACTGTGAGATCATTGGGGGCTTAAGGGGGGAACGCACCCCTGCTCCATGGGTCTGGGGGACGAAGGCCCCAGTCCAAATTTTCAGGAATTGTAGCAACTTTGACCACAATAGCAATGCAGACTTTGGAGTACACTTTACTGTTTCACTTTTGAATTTAAACTGGCAGCCACTATAGTATATGTAACATATAGGAAAGGCTTTATATGATTGGAAAAGATTATAATAATATTTCCTCATCTCTCCATACTACTAAAGAAATCATATCCTCATTGAATAGCTTGAGTAGATTTGTCATCACTTTCAACTGGTAAACATATTCCTTGAAAACCCATTCTATAGAATCTACCTCAATTAATCCTGATGAGATGAATGCACATAACCTATAACAACATGGAGATACTATTTGACTATAAACTAGATCAAATTAACATAAACTAAAGCCTAGGAAGGTGGAGCACTAGATGTAGATGCAACAATAGGAGGTTCCTGATAACTCAAAATTCCACTGAAATCTAAAAGTAGTCTTTCTCTGAAATATTATAAATATACTATGGATACAAAATATGAAGGAATTATGGAAACAACTCTCTCAAGACCAGGTAAAGATGCCTCTACATGTTATGATTTTGTAGGTACATCTAAGGGAAAATCCTAAAGCTCACCTGCTTGGTCAATATGCTTAACTAAGGATCCCTTAGGACATGTGCAAGGGATGTGTAGGAGGGGATGTTGTCCAGCATGGGGGGCTGTCCAGGGGGTCCAGCAGGGGAGGCTTCTATCCAGGGTGTCCAATAGGGGGGGGGGGGTTCTGTCTAGGGGGGTCGAGCAGGGGGCTGCTGTCCAGGAGGGTCCAGCAGGGGGCTGCTGTCCAGGGGGGGTCCAGCAGGGGGGGCTGTTCAGCGGGGTCTAGTGGGGGGCTGCTGTCCAGGGGGGTGGGGCTGCAGTCCAGAGGGGGCTGCTTTCTAGGGGGTCTAGCAAGGGGGAAATGGGTGTGCAAGGGGGTGAAAGGGTGTGTGTCCAAGTGGTGAAAGGGATGTGTGTGTGGGGGGGAGGGGGGTGCGAGGGGGGTAGAAGGGGTGCAAGGGGGGGTATCCAGCATGGGTGGTGCAGGGGGGTCCAGTAGGGGGGCTGCAGTTCAGGGGGGTCCAAAAATAGGGGTGGGGGGGGGGCTTTTGTCCAGGGGGTCCAGCAAGGGGGGTTTCTATCCGGGGGGGTTCAGTTGCGGGCTGCTACTGTCCAGGGGGGTCCAGTAGGGGGCTACTGATGTCCAGGGGGGTCCAGCAAGGGGGGTGTCCATGGGGGTCCAGCGGGGGGATTCTATCCTGGGTAGTCTAACAGGGGGTGGGAGCTGCTATCCAGGGGGTCAAGTAGGGGAGCAAGGGGTGTGAAAAGGGGGGTGCAAGGGGGTCTGTGCAAGGGTTTCAAGGGATGTGAGTATGTGGGGGGGGGGTGGCTGCTGTCTAGGGGGTGCAAGGGGGTGTCCAGTAGGGGTGCAAGGGGGGGTGTCCGCCAGGGGTGGTGCAAGGGGTCCAGTAGGGGGTGTTGTCCATGGGGGTCCAGTCAAGGGCTTCGGTTGTTCATGGGGGTCCAGTGGGTGGGGTGTCCAGCAGGGGGGTGCTGTCTAGGGGGGCTAGGGATGTTGTCCAGGGGGGTCCAGTAGGGGGTGCATGGGGGGTGCAAGGGGGTGCAAGGGGTGTGAAATGGGTTAAAGGGATGTGTGTGTGGGGGGGCTGCTATCCAGGGGGTGGGTGTCTAGTAGGGGTTCAAGGGGGTGTCTAGTAGGGGTGGTGAAAGGGGGGTCCAGCAGGGGGGATGCTCTTCAGGGGTCTGGTTGTGGGGCTTCTGCCTAGTGGGGTCCAATAGGGGGGCATGCTATCTAGGGGGGGTCTAGCAGAGGGGGGTTTCTGTCTAGGGGGTCCAGGAAGGGGGGGGGGTGCTGTCCAGGGGGTCCAGTAGGGGGGTGGGGGGTTGCTGTCCATGGGGGTCCAGTAGGGGGGAAAGGGGTGTACAAGGGGGTGCAAGGGGTGCAAGGGATGTGTGTGTGGGGGGGGGGGGTGGTTTTTTTATGAATTGGGAAGGGTTTGAGCCATGGTTCATTGAACCGTGGCTGGTATTGTTGTGGATATAGGGCCAAACCTATAGCCACAGTTTGAAACCGTGGCTATAGGTCTATATCCAGGGTTTGAAACTGTGGATATATGGTTATTTACATGGTTTGAAACCGTGGCTATAGGTCTATAGTCATAGTTGAAACCGTGGCTATAGGGCTATAGTGACAGTTCGAATCCATGCCTATAGGGCTATATCCACGGATCAAAACTGTGGTTATAGGTTTGGCCCTATATCCACAGAAATACCAGCCACGATTCAATGAAATGTGGCTATAACCTATAGCCATGGTTTGTGGGCCAATAGTCAGGGTTCCAAACCGTGGCTATAGACTAATTTTCAAGTAGGGATATATATGTATATATATATATATATATATATATATATTAGTGTGTGTTTGTATTAACAAACTGATATATATTATCTATATATGCTAACATATGAATATACATATGAATATATAATATATGTGAATATACATAAATATATATAATTATACTTATAGATACACATAATATATATATGTGTCTGTGTGTTTGTGTTGTATATATGTATATATTTATTTATTTACACACACACACAAACATATTTTATAAATGTAATTAAAAATAATCTTATAAACATATTTTACTGTACGAATAAATTTATGGATAAATTAATATAAATACATATATAAATAAGTAGATTTAAATATAAATATATAAATATAACTAACTATATCTATTAATATATATATATATGAATATATATATACCTAAATTAATTTATGAATAGATATAAATATATATATATATAACATTAAAGGGAGAACCAAACAAGATTGATGAGTGGTAAACACTAATACACATATACCCATTCACACCATTAAAAATGGTCTTTAATAGTGCTAAAAATCATTTTTATTCAGAGATATGATAAGGGGAGCCTTTATCAATGATTTTTATAGCACTGATAAATGCCTAGTCTCCTGTTGTGTGCATTTTATATAACAACACACCCAGAAGAAAATTTGCAGTTTAAACAACACACCTAGAAGAAAACCTGCTATATACATTTAATTGATATCATCAATATAAAAATGTACACCCATGGTATTTAGAAAAAAACACTACTATTTACATTTATAAAAAAATTTATATAATTACATGTACAATTTTCCAAGAAACATTCTAAAATATTAATATTTCATATTTAGATGCCCATGATCCCCTCTCAAATATGTCCTCCCATGGAATCAGTTTCCAAAAAAATCAACTCAACCTGAGAAAAAGATTCCCCCTATATAATAAAAAAATTTAAGTTTAATACTATAAATAAAAAATTTAAACATTAATATGAAATAACACATTAATAAAATGTCCATATTTAATAAAAATGAAACATTTGGAGTCAAAACAGTGATATCATGTGTCCTATTGATACGGGGTTGATTACTATATGTTGAAATGTGTTATGGATCATTTTACTAAAATATCAACACAATCCGAATGTTTTTTCTCAGTTTTGAGTATGTCACATTTTCTTTTACTAAAATTAATGTTAATTTTAAACAATGAAACATTTAGAGTTATACTGGCCACTCCATGTGTCATATTGAGGTGTAGATAATTCCAAATAGTCACAAATTAGTAATGGATAATTTTATAAAATATCAAAATAATATGAATTCATTTTCATGGTTTATAGTATGTTCATTGTGTTTCATTACTAAAATATCATTTCAGACTGGAAACATGAATTTAGATTCATACTCGTCATATCGTGAGTCAGTTTGATGTGAGACAACTTCATATACATCAAAAATGACTTATGAATCATTTTACCAAGTTATCAAAAAAATCAGATCATTTTTTCTTGGTTTTTAGTGAGTGACACGTTTTGAAATAAAATGTAAATTGTAAACTGATAAGAGACACTTTTAGTCAGATCGATAACACCATGCATTAGATTGAGGTTTGGTTGACTCCTAAATGTCACAAATTACTCATGGATAATTGGCCTAAAGTATCAAAACAATCTAAATGTATTTTATCAGTTTTAGTATGTCACTTGTTTTTACTTAAATTAATGTCAATATTAAATAAAAATAGACACTTTGAGGTATATCGGCCACACCATGAATCCTACTGAGTTTTGGTTGATCCCTACACATCAAAAAAAACTAATATATCATTTTCATAAAATATCAAAACAATATGAATGTGTTTTCTCAATTTTCAGTAGGTCACTTATTGTTTTTACTTAAATTAATGTTAATTTTAAATAAAAAGAGACAATTTGAGTTATTCCTATCATACTGTGTGTCATATTGAGATGATATTTATCCATTCGAATCATAAATGACTAATATATCATTTTCCTAAAATATAAAATCTATAAAAATGTTTTTTCTTGGTTTTTAGTGTGTCATTTTTTGTTTTTACTGAAATTCCTAGCAATTTTAAATAAAAAAAAGACACTTTGAGTTATACCGTAAAAAATGTGCATCGTAGTAATGTATGGTTGAGTCTTGCATTTCAAAAATGACTATTTTTTTATTTTAATTAATTATTAAAATAATTTGAATTTGGTTTCTCAGTTTTCATTATGTCACTTATTCTTTTTACACAAATTAATATCAATTTTAAATAAAAAAGACACACTTTGAGTCATACCGGTCACACCATGCGTCTTATTGAGGTGAAATTGAATCCTACACCTCAAAAATGAATCATGGATAATTTTCCTAAAATATCAAAATAATAAAAATAAGTTTTATTAGTTATCTGTATGTCACTTGTTATTTTTACTTAATTTGATGTAAATTATAAATAAAAAGTGACACATTGAGTTATAATAGACGCACCATTCATCGTATTGAGGTGGGGATGATTTAGATGTTATGTTTTTTGATTCTTACATAAATAAATATTTCATGTTGAGATCCATGTTGTGAGGGATGATAGATTACTTTCTAGCTTATGGAAATTTTTTAGGATATAGCATTAAAGTAACTAAAGAGTGTCATTTTTGTCAAAAAGGAACAAATTCAATTAGGTTGAAACATTCATCAAAGATTATGTTTATATAATATTTTAGATTTATACCCTAATGGGATAATTACCTATATAAGGTGACATCATTTTATGGAAGTTCAAAATAACATACAACAGCTTCTCCCATAATATTAGATCAACATTTTGAGAAATTAAATGATATGGACACTACTTTTGGTAAATCATTTTAGAAAAATCCTTATGAAAACCTATTGGAAAATATGATCAGTTTTTTGTTTGACTTTTTATTCTAGAATTTTCTGTACACCTGAAATTATCTTGATGTTATTAATTTTGAAAAAAAATAATGTGATAGTTTCACCGGTAAGTTGCTAAATGCAATGAGAAAAAAAGGATGGAATTAAGGTGAGGTTGGAGATGGTTCACATGGGAATATGAGAAGAGTTTGTGCCTATGAAGGGTGAAAAATTAAATCTTATTCTTATACCTTCTTACATACTTTCCATGTAAGAGAGATATCAGTTTTTCAACATCTAGAATAACGTAACGGTTCTATAAGGGTATTCATCGAATATCAAGAATATTTGGTCGATAAACGATTTGAAGTTAACGGGTCTGAAATCACATGAATTCCATATCTTTATACAAGAACTAATTACTATAGATATACATTTCATTATTTCCAATAACTCCCTTCACATATTAACTAAGATTTGTTTCCTCTTCAAATCTATATCCAGCAAAGTTATAGATTTGATGAAATTTCTGACTATGGAAGTCTAAATTATCATCATATTATGTGAATTGGAAATTTTCTTCCCATTAAAATTCTCTGATATAAGGTTTCACTTTATTATACACTTAGTGAGTGATATTAGGCTATGTGGCCTTATGCACTATAGATTAATGTATCCCATTTAATGGTAAATAATGTTTTTAAAGGGTATGTCAAAAATAGAATTTAACCAAAGGGTTTTATTGTAGAGCGATGTATGGTTGAGGAATCCATTGAATTATTTACAGAATAAATATCAGGGGTGGAAATATTTTTTCTACCAAAATCTCATCACACTGGGAAGCTTGCGGGTGAAATAATTTTGGAAGAGATGTTGTCAAAATCAATATTGTAGATCTGAAGCAGAACCACCATTATGTATGGAATAATGGTTTAGAGGGTCCACCATATGTTGAAATACACAATGATATTCTTAGTAATTTTAATCCATCAAGGGATGAATGTTAGAAATCCAATACACATAATCAAAAATTTATAAAATGGTTTTAGGTTTATATTTTTAATGAGTCATATGAAAATCCATATTCAATTTTAGAACGAATTAGATGGATATCAGAGGAACAAGTGTTTATATATTATATTACAATGGTTATGTAATTAAGGCATATATATTCTATAAAAATGGACATGATGAAGACAATGTAATGAAAAATAGTGGAGTTAAACTTTTGGATGAAGCAATGCATGTTTCTAATACTAAGTACAAAAATATAATCTACATGAATATGTCATACATTGGCATCATAAAACAAATATGGGAGTTGGATTATACAACATTC
The DNA here is from genome assembly GCA_963277665.1 of Viscum album. Lineage (NCBI taxonomy): Eukaryota > Viridiplantae > Streptophyta > Magnoliopsida > Santalales > Viscaceae > Viscum > Viscum album. Next base: position 906,818,899 of record OY728153.1, read on the forward strand.
CCATGTACTGATTATTCAATTCAAGTGGGTTGATAATAAGTGTGTTATTAAAATAGATGAATTGAGATTCATGAATGTTGATTTCAATAAGTATGTTTAAAAAGATAAACCATTTATAATAGAATCATATGAATTATAAGTATTTTATATTCTAGAGCATGTAAAGTGAAAGTGGTCAATTGTTCTGTTATCGACCAAAACCACTGAAGGGTCAGATGAAAAGTAACTGAGTATTAACACTTTCATTTGGACTCTGTATTCATTTTAGAGTATTCCCAATGTGGATTATTTATTTTATGTTAGAGGAGAACACAATGAAAGGATTTTGATAGTCGATAAAGGGGTCAAATCCATTCATCATTAAGAAATGGAGTTTAATAATCAAGTTATATATTTTTTGTAATATACATTGTGTTACTTCATGTTATTATCTATTAGCTATTGTAATTATGTTGCCTAAATTAAATGTTAAAACAATTCTATAGATAATGTGTTTTAAACATGTTGGTGCTCCCAATCCTGAGGAACAATTGGTCTTTCAATCTAATGTTTCTCACAGTACATAGGAACAACGACCTCTGTATGTGATTGTGCTCCTAATCCAGAGAAATATTTGGTTTCTCATCTTGTTTCTACTATCAGTGCATAGGTTCAATGACCATATTCACATGATGATGCTACTCATCCATATAAATAATATAATGACGAGTTTGAAAACAAAAAAATGGTAGGTGACGAAGGAACAATGATGCAGAAAAAATAAAACTTCCACAGTTTGATGGTGTTAGAAAAAATCATTAAGGTGAAAATAAAATTCATCAAATACGAGGTCAAATGGAAAGCATGAGGACATCATGTTAACCACAAAAGGCCATATTCAATAGTTACATTAGAATCATCAATCAGTAATGTGTTCCAATTGATGTAGATTCATGGCACCAAGTTGGGACCGTTATTAATACATTGATGAAAGAAGATATTATGGTTACTTTATTAGATAATTTCATTATTTTTTGAAAAAAATAATATAATGAAACATAGAATTAATTTTCACGATCCCTTGAAGTGGGAATTTATATTAGATGAATCCCATAAGAAATATGTATTAATGATTTCTGGAAATATTTATAGAGGCTTCCACACAATTTTAATGAGACATAATCTTAATGATATTTAAGGGAAAATAAAACCACACCCACTTCTTATGTATGCACACCTAATAACCCCAGATGCATAGGATGTGTTTACTGGACATTGTGTGATTGTGTCATTTCAAGTACATTGTTGATAGTAATATATTTTTTGGCAATACATATATTCATCACATTGATCAAATTTTTTTATTTATTAAATAGAAACTGAGTGATGAAAATTAGGCATAGGCAGAAAAACCGACGTACCCCTACTATAAAGTAAGGATGGGGTATTCTTCACGTGAAACAATTGTTATGTATTTAAAATCTATTTTAACACTTTTATATGTCATGAAAAAAAAAATAATTATGTTACTATATTTATATGAAGACTTATGAATAAAAATCACAACCAATTTCTATCTCATGACATGTGTTTTGGAAGAAGGAATGTGTAAATAAAGATGGGATACTAATAGATGAAAATACAAAAAAGGGTGGGAAACATTTTTATGTATGACATAATATATATTTTTTGATTTAAATCCCTATTACATAACAATGATTACTTATTTTCATATATTTTTTATATGAATTAGTCATAGGAATCATCAACACCTGTACTGGATGAACACCTAATATCAGTGTCCTTGAAGCAGACAGAACAGTATGGTCGCGTCATAGGTGTGAGTTTTAGGGTGACACCCCGAATATATTTTGATTAAAAAAATAAGAGTATAATGATAAGAAAATGAAATAGAAGAAAAAAAAAAGGCTAGTTAGACTTGATGAAAAATTACAAAAGTAAATAGAGTTACTATAAACATTTATGGGGTTAAGAAAAGAGAAACAAATAACTCAAGAACAATAATTTCTTGAATATCCTACCCCACCCCCCACCATCTTTGAGGTGATACATTCACCTCAATGAGCTATCTTTTCCAAGGTAATAAATGATCTAATAGTTTTTTATATTATATTTAAATCAGATAGACACTGATACCTTTCCTGTAATAATATTATATTCGGTGACAATGACTATTATTTATATCTATCAACACCCACCCATTTCTTTGTAAAGAGGGATACAATGTTCAATATTCAAATTGACATGCTACACAATAGAAAAATTCCAATTGGTCATGTGAGAGTGTTGATTAGGATATACCATGTATTGGGAACTGAGCTACCTATTCCAATTTATGAGAAAGGTATTCAAAAGTTTGACCAAACTATTGGAACATTAATTTCATGTCCTTCAAATCTTTTAAAAACATGTCTTCAAGGTGGTATTCATTTCCAATTTATATTTCATACTAAAAATTTAACATTTAATGAAACAAGGTCTGAACCGACAAATATTATTACAGAAAAACAAATGAAATGGGATGAAACAAAAGGTCAACTCAAAAACATCTATTGGATCAACCAACAGAAAATAAAGATCTTCTATAAGAATATTTACCTTTCCCATTGAATATTCAAATTTACTAACATTGATGGTTCATGCAGTTGAAAAGTTACGAAGTGGTAGTAGTCACGTAGTTTATTGTGAAGAAAAAATGTATATAGATGAAGTTACTAACTACATTTCTTCTAATAATTTAGATGAAATCCTCATATATGAATGTCTAGGAGCCTCAGTTGTAAATTTATACATGAGGTATGTTTTCATGATTTAATTTTCCAAAATATGACATACAATGTTAATTTCAACTAAATAAATTTCATATTTTTTGTAAGTGTATATATCAATAAAATTCAAGGGATTTACCCATAACAAAAATGACTCTTTAGTCCTCACATCACCTCTACAGACCAAAAAAATAAAATCCAAACAAATGGATGAAATATTGGAAAACCTAGTAAAGTCGTTTGAAAGAAAAATTGGGGATGAAATACTCTTCTTAATACCAATGATTCTGGGATAAAACTCTCTAATTTAATTATATCACACACATTTTTCCATTATTTTAGTAATTATTTTTTTAGGAAACACCGGATGCTCATTATGGTCAATTTAAATACTCCAAATATTTATTTCTTGGATTCACTCCATGTATTACCAAAACACCAACCACATATGATGAAGTTTATCAAATTTTAATACACTACATCAAAAAATTTAAAAATAGAATCCATGTTATGTAATTTATATTATGTTTTAATTAAAATTCTATTATTATAGTGTAGTGTGTAAATATTGTCTAAATCATGACATGAAGACAAAAATTGCACACAAGGACACTAAAAATGTCTAAAACTTCATAAGTATTAGGGTATATATAATAATATTTCACTTTACAAACACATATCAAAACAAATTAATTATTTTCCTCAATATTTCTACCATGCATGAAACAATAAAATGTAAAATATTTTGATTATTATGATTGTAAATTTATGAGAGAGATCATATTCCATAAAAAAACAAACATACGCGAATAGATATTTTCAATGTTAATTACTAATTCATTTAAAATATTTATTAATACTTTGTGTATTTATATTTTTTCAGTAATATTATAAATTTTGAAAAAAATAATATTTAGAAGATGATATACATTTTCATAGAAACATATGCGCATGATACCTGATCACTGAATGTATACAAATATGATGAAGATGTGACTTCTAAAGAAGTAATGGATTGTTTCATATTTATGTTTAATTTATTTATTTTTAGTATTACTCATATAAGAATTTTTTTCTCATACTATAGGATTCCTTGGAAGTTTGGATTGTTTTGAAACTTTGGGTCATGTATGAATCAACAATGCCTCAATTTGAAATATGGTGTGATTGGAATGAATCCAGGTGTGTCTTTTTATTTAAAATTGTCATTAATTTTAGTACCATATACAACTCACATACTCAAAACTGAAAAAAATGAATTCATATTGTTTTTATACTTTAGTTCAATGATCCATAATACATTTAATAAATATAGGAATTAGCTGCACCTCAATCTGACACACGTTGTAACACGTATGAATCAATGTGTTTTTTATCATTTTAAAATCGAAATTTTACTTCAAAATGTGTCTCTTACTGAAAATAATCAAAACCCACTCATATATTATTTATAATTTAAGAAATTGATTCACAAATAATTTTTGATGTGTAGGAATTAGTCTCATGTAAAACTTATAGATGATGTGACCAATATGATTAAAAGTGTGTGTTTTCCAGTTTGAAATGAAATTTTAGTAAAAAAGACAAGGAAAATACTGAAATCCATGAAAAATATTCTTATTGTTATGATAATTTTTGAAAATGATACATGAGTCCTTTTGGAAGTGTAAAAATCATTCACACCTCAATATGACGTACGATGTGACTGGTATGACTCCAAGTGCGTCTTTTTATTTAAAATTGACATCAATTTTAATAAAAAGGTATAAGTTTCGTACTAAAAAATGATAAAAAAATATTTGCATTGTCTTGATACTTTAGGGAAACAATCCATGAGTAATTTAGGATATGTAAGAATCTTTCACACCTCAATCTGAGGCATGGTGTAACCGGTATGACTACATGTGAATGTTTTTTATTTAAAATGTATATCAATTTTAGTAAAAATTATAATTGGCATAATCAAAACCAAAAAAATACATTCTAATTGTTTTGATATTGTAGAAAAATGATCAAAGAGTTAGTTGAAATGTATATCAATTTGTGCAAAACAATCTGAGACATGGTGTGATCGAAATGACTATAACTCCATCTTTTTATTTAAAATTGACATAATTTTTTAGTAAAAAAGAGCAAGTGATGTATTTAAAACTGATAAAACTCATTCATATTGTTTTGATACTATTGGTAAATGATTCATCAGTATTTTGGGACATGTTAAAATCATTTTAACCTCAATCTGAGGCATGGTGTGACCGGTATGATTCCAAGTGTGTTATTTTTATTTAAAATTTTCATCAAATTTAGTAAAAGAAAAAACTAAACTACTCAAAACCATGAGAATGAATTATTATTGTTTTGATACTTTAGGAAAAAAAATTCAAGAGTCATTATAGATTTGTAAGAATTATCCAAATCTCAATCTGAATCACGGTGTGACCGATATGACTACAAGTGTGTCTTTTTATTTAAAATTGATATCAATTTTAGATAAAGGAAGAAGTGTCTTACTAAAAATTGAGAAAATTAATTTTTATTGTTTTGATACTATAATTAAACGATCCATGAGTTATTTTGGAAGTGTATGAATCAACTACACCTCAATCCGAGTCACGGTGTGATCGGTATTACTCCATGTGCATCCTTTTATTTAAAATTGACATCATATTTAGTAAAAAAACAAGTGTGGTATTGAAAACCAAGAAAATGAAATCCTATTATTTATATACATTAGGAAAATTATCCATGAACCATTTGGAACATGAATTAATTAGTCAAACCTCAATATGAGGCACAATCTAACAACGATGACTCCAAGTGAATCTTTTTCATTTTCAATTTAAATCAATTTTAGTAAAAAAGTCAACTATCCTACTCAAAACTGAGAAAACACATTTCAAATGTTTTGATACTTTAGGAAAATTATCCATGAGACATTTTATACTTGTATGAATCATCCTCACCTGAATATGATGCATGGTGTTACTTTTATGACTATAAGTACGTCTTTTTATTTAAAATTGATTTCAATTTTATAAAAAGGAAGAAGTTTTTTACTAAAAACTAAGAAAATGCATTTGGAATGTTTTCATACTTTAAATAAACAATTCATTAGTTATAGGGATGTGTAAGAAGTATCCACACCTCAATATGAGGCATGATGTGGCCGGTATTACTCTAAGAGTGTCTTGTTATTTAAAATTGACCTCATTTTTTAGTAAGAATGAAGAAGTGATGTACTGAAAATCGAGCAAAATAATCTATATTGATTTGATACATTAGGGAATTGATACAAGAGTTATTTTGGTTTTTTTGGAATCACCTGAATTTCAATACAATTCACAGTGTGACTGGTATGACTCAATGTGCCTGTTAATAGTGTAAAATTGAAATTTTAGTTCAAAACGTATGCCACTCACTGAAAAACATGAAAATGAGCTACGATTGTATTGATAATTTAGGAAATAAATTAATAATTCATTTGTGACATTTAAGAAGGATTCTCATGTAAAAAACACATGATGTGACATGTATGACTCAAAGTACATGTTTCCAGTTTGAAATGACATATTAGTAGAAACATAAGTAACATACTAAAAACCCACCAAAGGTATTAAGATTATTTTGATACTTTAGGAAATTTATCCATAAGTAATTTTTGATATAAAATAAAAAGATGTACCTCAATACCACACACAGTGTGATCGGTATAACTAAAAATGAGTATTCGTTTAAAATTGACATTAACTTCATTAAAAAGAACATGTGATATACTCAAAACTAAGAAAATGTGTTTGAATTGTTTAGATACTTTAGGATAGTGGTCTTTATCTCATTTGAGACATGTTGGAATCAGATGAACCTCAATATAATTCAGGGTGTGACCGGTATAACTCAAAGTGTGTTTTTTATTTAAAGTTGTAAATTTTATAATGTATTCATTCATAATAATGTTTAATTTATTTTTTTATAATATTACTTACATAATATTAGTTTTATTATATAAGTGGATTCTTTTTATCTGGTTGAGGTGATTTGTTCAGCAACAGTTACCATGGGTAGACCTTTTTGAGATGGTATCATGGGTTCCAAAGACAAAAATTCATGATTTAAATTGTTTGCAGACAGTAATTGTAAATGTAATTATACAAACCATTGTTTGAAATGTATATATTAGTGTATTTTTTAATTATGATGTAAAATTTATTTCAATTAAATTATATATTTTCATTATAGGAGGTTTTGGTGTGTTGTATTTGTGTACAGGAGATTTTTTAGGGTGTTTTTATACAAACAACACAATGTAGAAATGGGGCCTTTATCAATGCTAAACTATCGCTGATAAAGGGCCCCCCTTTAAAAGCGCTACAATTAACAAATTTTTTATCATTTTTAAAAGTATTTTTTCATGATGTGAAAGATCATATCAGTAGTATTGTAAATAGAAACTATTATAATCATAATAAAATTATAACCACACGAAAAATATAATCAGAAATAAATTATAAAAAAATTAATTACAATCATGAAAATTTATAACCGATATATATGTGTGTATGATAAAATAAATGAATGAATATATTTTATAAAAAATTAATGAATAAATATACTAACTATAAAAAATAAAAGTTTAAATTTCAAAATATAGAGATTCAGGTAGAAGATCCATGGATAATAGAGCCAAAATTAAGATAGGCAATCTTCAGATTACAATCAATGAAAAATAGTTTTAGATGAAAATAGATATTAAATGGTGATAATGGTGGAACATGAATGAGATAAAAGGCATGAATCTTTTGTGGGAGAAATGCAGACGATAATGGTGGAATGTGAGTGAATCAGGGTGATCATGACAACACGAAGGGAAAGGGATGCGAAAGGAGCAGAGATATAGTTGAAGGAAGGAGATGGAGCATAACCATGTTTCACGACTGTTAGGCTTTCAAGAGATTAGGAATCAAAATAATGAGTAGATAAGAGAAAATTTTATATTTTCTATTTTATAAAAGGTTTTAAGGTTTCTTTTGAAATGATTCCTCAACATAGATATCATCAAAATAAAAATTACATAACTCGAAGGGATAAGATGAAATTAAACTATTGGACCCTCAACAACTCTCAGAAGCATCTCTAAAATGAGCCACACAATTTTCATCACTCCCAACGAAAGAAAAAACAACAAGAAGAGAATAAAGGAACCAATGATCTGATGATGTCGATAATAGACCCAAAGGCTTTGTGGTTTCCTTTATCCTCCTCCATCACTTTGATAATAACCTGACAATCTGATTCGACCACAATATCCTTCCAGATAAGAGACAAAATGAACATCATACCCATCGAGATATACATTTCCTATGATACGGTAGGAGACTAATAATCAATGTATGGGGAATAACGAGACACAATAATAGAGTCTTCATGGTCCTGGAGAACTCCCACAAGGTCAACGAATCCATCACCAGGAATCACTACGTCAGTATTACGTTTGAAAACACACTCAAGGGGAGGAATACATCTGATAGGAGGGGGATGAAAAATTATTTGATAATTTATGTTAAAACACAAATTTTTAAGTCTCTTATTTCATAAACTATGTAAAAAACTCACACTATCATAGCTTTAATAATCGTTATCCATTAGCCGATGTTAAAACACTCTTAATGTGATTTTTAACATTATTAATATATAAATGAACATTCATGATGAATACATAACATATATGTACATCAATTATAATTACACATTAAAATATTTATTTACCAAATTCATTGGAAACATATATTTATTTAAATATATATATATATTTAATTATAATTATAATTCTAAATATGAAAATTTAAAAAGTATTTATTTATATTTATGAATATAATAAAAATAATGAATAAAATAAATATATTTATTATTTAAAAAATTATTTTAATATTATAACTATTTATATATTTAATTATTTAATTATAAATTTAAAAATATTTTTTAAAAAATTATATATATATTTGAATTATTAAAAAAATTATATTAATTATAAAGATACTTTTTTTATTTAATGTATACAAATAAAAATTATTTTGGAATATAAATATAATAATTTTATATAAAATAATAATATTTATTATTAAAAACAATTATTAGCCTTAATAATAGAGTTGTTCCTAGATTATATGGTTTCATCATAATTAATTCAATTTTTTAGAACATTGGTAAAGATGACAGGGTCTGGATTTCCAAGATACATAACTAGGGCTCTAAGTGGTGGATGTTGAGGATGATCATCCACCTTCACCTATTCATTCCCCTCTTTTCAGATGAATCCCCCTCCCATTCGGTGCTCTCAAACTTAATATTAACATGACGACACCGTGGGATGGTTTTGTTGACCTTAGAGAAATCCTCTAGGATCACACTGGCTCTATTATTATAGCTCATCATTCCTCATACATTGTGGGTTAGTCTCCTCCTTTGGATAAGTCTATGATTATTTGGAAGGGTTTGCAGTTCATCTTTTCTCTTGGATGGATAGATGTTGTGGTCGAATTTGATTGCAAATTTATCATCAACGAACTAAAGGAGGATGGAGGTAGCCTCCCAGCCTATGGGCCCATTAATGACATCATCAAATCTTTGGTGCCTTTTTTCTCTTGTTTTTTCCCTTTGTAAGAAGATAGGGCAATCAAGTGGCTCTTTTTTTGCAGCTGTTGACAATCATTGGGTGCTTAATTGCTGGATTTCATATTTTCTTTTTGAATTATGTAATTTGGATTTTATTGATATCTAAGGTTTGATTATTTTATTTAAAAAATAATTAAATTCCCCCCTTTATCATCACTAAATAAATCTTTGATAAAGGGTACACCTTTATCAACATTTTGGTGAGCACTGATAAAGGGTAGATTTATCAGCGCTTTTATCCAGTGCTGAAAACGTTCCCCCTTTTATCGGTTCATTCTGCTTTTCACTAATAAAAATTAGTGCATCACTTTCCTAGATCTGTGGTTGTGAATGGAAGGAATCACAATGTGCTGGATTCGGACACCAACTTTAGCGGCGGTTTAAACCATCGCCGAATCAAAAAATTAACTGTCTCTAAACGATGATGTTCTTATAGGGGATACATAACACATTTATGATGTGTCTGAATTGACTACATGTCAATCCAAAAAATTTTGTGACTAGTATGAATCAATTTTTGTTTTTTCAATATAAAATTGTCAATTTATTTTAATGATATGATTATTTACAATTAGTTAAATAATTAAGCAAATTAATAACTGATAATATCATTAATATATTCAGTAAATGCTAATATAATTTATAACAATCTTTAATTAACAATGTAATTAATATTTCACAATATAATTATTATTTAAAAATATAATTATTAATTAATTTAAATTTTAAAATTTAAAATATAATCATTATTAATTAAATTAGTAGTATAATTGATAATATCATTAATATATATAGTAATTAACAAAATAAATTATCATATGTGAATTATATAACATTTAAATTAAATTTTTTCTATTTTTTATGAACTGCTACTAAGATAAAAATTGGTTGTATCGAGTGGACAAACCTTTGTACAAAGGTTTATCATTGGAGGAAGCCTACTAATGTAAAAAAACATTAATTTTTTTACAAATTTCACACTAATTATTTTTAACTATAACTAAAAATTATATATAAATCCTTATATTTAAAAAAACAAATTATTTAAAAAATATATAAATTTATAAAAAAAATGTACTGTTTTTTTTGTTATAATACATCTCATATGTTATTTAAAATATAGAATTAAAAATAATATTAAATAAAAAATTTAGTTATTTTATCAAATTTAGTTATTAAAATTGATAAAAAAACCAACAAAAAATTGGTTATTAACCAATTAATTTTTTTACTATCAAATAATCATTTTAGTATAAATGTTTGGTTCTTCTTTATTGGGTTTTCAATTAATAGTTCTGTTAACCACTTATTTTCACACCCCTAAGCACCATTATAGATTGGGGGGTAATCTCTACAAAACTTTATTTCCATTTACTAGTGGTTAGATAAAAAATTACATGATTACAAAAATATATATATGTATATATTAAATATTATATAATGGTTGATGTGAGTGGAATGTTATATTATTGAATTAAAATCAACATTAAATATTATATGCCAGTCAACTATTCTAAAAATCTATTATATACTAGTAAATTCGAATTCATCAAAATTATTAAAATCTACAGCTTTGATAGTCAAATTGAAAATGTTAATAAAAAATCACCCAAAATTAGGGATTTTGACTCATCATGTACCCATGAAATTTGGGATAATTAAATCCCAACTCGTTTAATTTTTTTCAATACCTGATCCATTTATAACCCATTAAATTTTGAACTCATTATTTTTAAATATATTCAATATTATTTTGAAATATACCCAAACCAGTTTATTTAATGATACTTTTATATTTTTAATTTAAACATTATTTATAAATCTAAAATCAATTGATATCAAAGAAAACAAATATTTTTTTAAAATTTTATTTACATTTTAAAATAAATAGTTATTAAGTTAACAATAATTAATTTAATTTGATTTAGAATTTATATTTTGTTTCTAAATTTAATATGAACAATACTCAAAATAAATAAATAAATTGGATAGTTTTACTATTTTTTTTAAATATTCAGTTAATAAATTAACTATAATTAAAAAAAAGTGTTTGTTACTTCCTCGATATCAATTGGTGTTATAAATAAGAGATTTGTCTATCCCACCATTCTAGCTATTAAAGCACGGGAGGAATGTTTGCGGAGGGAAAGTAAAATATAATGGAAGATGTTACTATATAATGGTGGAGGGTGTGTTTTCAAACTCCAAGCCTCAGACTTGATTACCCCTTTCTCTAAAACCTCTCACCCCCCGATGATGATAATGAAGATGTTACAGAGATGAATGATTGGAACATGGTGGTAGTCATGTTTTGGAGGAATATCATTAGAAAAGGTCAAAAAATCTAGAGTAGTAACTTGGAGTCCCATGACCCATGATGAAGCTGACAATGAGGTCTTCAATAGAGAAGGTTATCACCAATGTGTAGATCTTTTCCCAACTGAGAATGGAGGAATCCTACAAGAGACCCTATCCAACATTCCCCTTCCCCTAGGAGCACTTCCCCCTTGGTACCTAACAATGGAGATCTAAAACTTACCCCAACCCCTGAACCGTAGAACCCCGGGGTGACGACACTTGTGGATGATTTTTATGGCAGGAGGTGTAAAACTATCCTAGTCACCTCAGAACACTCATCGATGGTACCCAAGCAAGGAAATATAGAAGGTACCACAACTCCTACACCAAAAATCAAAACTCCCTAGGGGTACCCAAGAAAGGTGATCCCAAACAAACCCTAACTCCCCCAGGGGTACCCAAGAAAGGTGATCCCAAACAAACCCAATATGCATGAATGAACTCCACAACATGCAATATACTGGATTTTATCCAACCTATTCTAATAATCCAATGATTATCATAAGAAAGGATTCTCCATTAGGCCATGTTTTTAAGAATGGTTACAGTGGAGGGTGGTGTCCAATCCTCCCCCTCTTCTGGGAACACTCACATGGGGTGACTAAGTAGATCCATAAGTTATACCAATCAGGGAGGTCCTAGTGGAGGTGGAATGTGGTTGAGGCAGGATTTAGATGTGTTGACGTGTGTGGTAAAGCACAATACGGTTGCTCTGTGAGGTTATAGAATAGGGAAAACGCTGTAGAGGAGGGATGTGGATGTGTCAGCGTAGAGGGAAAAGCATTGTACAATCACTCCAGGATTTCATAGCTAAGGTAGAGTGTGGTTGAGGCAAGATGTGGATGTTATGACATACGGGGTGGTCATGGCGGGGTAGAGCGCGGTCACGGTGTGTGGTCTTGGAAGAGGTTGAATGTGGTTGATGTGGGGATTCGTTGTGGCTGACCTTCATCAGTGTGGTCATAGAGGTCGTGGAATTGAGGCGGAGAAAAATATGGTGTGTGGGTTTTTAGGTCTTTAGAATTCCAGTGTATGCTATTTTTCTCAGGTTCAAATCCATGATGAGTCAGGGGTGTGCTGGTAGGTGTAGGAGGGTCTTGCACTGTTAAAGGGTGGGGGTGTGCGACTAGCATAGTTAAATGGGTGGCAGTGGGGCACGTGGGTGGGGATTACTAGCACCATTGAATGGGGTCAAATTCTATTAAAAAGGGATGGTTTTACCCTTTGATTTACATTTTTTTATTTTTTTTTAAAATTTTATCAGTGATTTTTTTAGCACTGAAAAAAGGGACATTTATCACATCTTTTTTTAGTGTTGTTAAAAGCGACACCCTTTTAATATCACCTAGACTATCAACACTTTTTAAGCGGTCATATAGTTTTTTTAGGGTAGATAAAACTCAGTTTCATAGTAGTGATTGTTGTATAGTTTCATTTGAGCACATTGAATTTCCCGATCGCTGAAAAATCTTCTATTTTCATCGCCGTAGTGGTTGTGAGAGGGATATTATTGGGTTATCCTATATCAATTATGAAGGGTTCCATTGTGTTAAATATATGTATGTGGGAAACCCTTTCCTCATGGATTGTGTTTAAGAAGTCCTAATAATATTTACATAGTTATACAGTTGTGCATGAAGATACCACACCAACACACCAAGACCTTTGGTGTATATATATTTTCATATCCCTAAATGTAATATAGAAAAACATTCTAAACATCGGCATTTACATCATTTATTATTTTTAAATTAAAAATGTAATTAAAACAAATATATTTATGCAATTTCTTTTTTATAATTGTATTTTTAGCATCATTTTAGATACAAAATCACCTCTTAATTTTTTTTAATTCCTCCAAATATATATTATTAGTTTTATATTATATAATAAATCATATATACATAAAAATTAATTTTAATCACTATCAAAAATCAACCTATTATTTTTTTTTAAAAATTAACAATGTTAAAATATTTATGCAATAACTTATTGATTATTTTTTGACTAATAGTGTGGCTTCTGTGAACATCCTTCACACATTCCAGAACCCAATTTTGTAAAAGTATTTTACTTATCCCTTATCAACAAATCAACTCCATTTTGTCATTTTGCAAAATTTAATGACAACAAATTTTCTAGAATCAAATTGAAGTAAAGGGAAATAAATACCATAATATTTATATATTATAAAAAATAATTCCTTCAAAAAATAATAGGCAAAAATTAATATTTATTAAAAAAATAATATCCCCCTTTCACTTAAAAAATCATAGTTTTTTAAATTTCTGTTAAAAAATTACAATTTCCTTAAACTAAAATCAAGCAATTACAAATTAAAAATAAATCTGCTTTAATTAACAATAATTTAAAAAATAATAAAATAAAATTTGTTAAAAAATAAATAGATAACCATTATTCTAATGTAATTTAAAATGGAAATTGATGAAGTTTTATTTTTATTTAATGTTTTTAAGTGAAATTTATTATTTTTGTTGAAAAGAAAAGGGTTTTTTTATATTTTATATTTTAAAATGGGATCATTTAGAAAAGGAAATTTATTTATTTATCTTAATATAATAGATTAAAATTCATTTTTAATTCCCAAATACATCATAAACAAAATGGATATTTAAAATTTTTTTAAAAAAAATAATTTATTTAAATTAATTTTTTAAGAGGAATATTGGGATGTTTTTTTAAAAATTTTATAGGTGATCAAATTTTTTTGATAAAATAGTTTTTAAATAGGAATATATTTTTTTTATTACTTTATATGTAAAATGAAATTTTTTATTAATATTTCATAATTAAAATTTAGTTTCTTATTTTATTTAAAATATATTTTTATTTTTTAAGAGAATGTTTGATTTCTTGTAAATGTTTTATTTAAATTTTATTAATGAATAATTAGTTTTTATATTTTTTTTATAAAAATGATATTTTTTAAACTGAAAGTGATTTTTCGTTGAATATATCTTTATGAAAAATAGTTTTTTACTTGTTTTTTACTCTTTAAATTATTAATGGAGAATATGAATTTTGTTTTAATTTTCAGAATTTTAAAAATAATTTTTTATATTTAAAATAACTAATCATCACTCCTAGATGAAATCCATGGTGATATATGGTTGTAATTGGATTATATAATGAATTTAGTTCCTCCATCATGTAGCGACGCAACACATACTCATTGGTTCTATGAACACAAATTCTTCAAATACTTTTCATTTAATTCTTTTTTAAGGTTATCATTTTCACTCCAAATAAAATTGAATTCCCACTACCACAGATGGTCCTTTTAACACAGCACAAAGAGATTTAACATTGCTAAAAAAAATATTTTTTTCGTCAATGTCATTTAAATGATAACCCCTTTACCATTTTTTTCACTAACACTAATAAATTCCCTACTGTTGCAATGTGTTGTTTGAATAACAACACACTGCACCAAATACACCTGTATGAAAATGCACCAATATAAAAATTCATAATTTATTGGAAATAAAATTTTCATTAAAAATAAAAAAATATATATGTATATATCAAACAATATTTTTTACAATTACATTTTAATTTACTATCCCTAAACATTTAAAAACATCAATGTTTAATTTTATTTGGCACCTGTGACCCCCTCTCCAAAAATACTGACCATGGTATTAGTTTTCTAGCAAACCACCCAACCTGAGAAAATGAATTCTCCTTTATAAGAAAACTATTCCTATTTTAATAATACTATAAATAAATAAATTAAACATAAATATCAAAGAATATATTTTTAAAATTTCAATTTTAAATAAAAGGACACACATGTATCACTACCACAGAAACAAATTTACATAGTGCTACCCTTTATCAATGTTAAAAGAAGTTCTAATAAAGGTGTACCATTATCATCACTAAACAACTGGTGATAAAAGGAGATTTTAAAAGTGCTAAAAACACTATTAAAAGTACCCTTGTATCAGCGTTTTATCAATGATAATGATACGCCTTTATCAACATTATTTTAGAACTGTTAATGGGACACACTTTATCAATGATTTTTTAGAAGCACTGATAAAGGGCGATTTATAACTGTTTTTCTATTATCACTAATAAACGGTATATTTAAAAAAAATTATATTTCATTAAAAATAATATATATATTTTTAAATATGTTTTAGATAAGTCTAAATAGACATTTACAATTACAATATAAGATATTTAGTGAAATGGATTATAAAATAATTAAAAAATATTTTTAATAATTAACTTATTAATATTTATTGACTAAAAGTAATTTATTTACAATTTTCAGACCCAAAAAATAAAAAATTTAATAAAAGATCTAAAATATATTGAAAACAATACTCAGATTTCAATGGGTCATAACTTTTGATCAGTGTGTCCATTTTAGCTATACCACATATCAAATTGAATCGTGTGATTACATATTCACACTAATGATAGAGAGGAATCCCCTATTACATTTTACAAGGCCCAAAAAGACCCTATAAGGCCTTTAAAACTAAGTTTTTAGTTGGTGTATCCAATTTTTTTTACATTCAATGGACTTACAGCTTCATTTAAGAGGGATTTTTTCCTGTTTTCAGTGGGTACTGAATTTATTCGCACGTATTACATTCATATTGATATTAATGTTTTGAAATTTTTTCATTTTTCATAATTTAGTTTTATTTATAATCATATATATAATAATATATACATATTTATTATAAATTCACACATAAGAATTTAGTTTTATAAATATATATGTAAACCTGTTTACATGTAATGTAGATTTATAAATAAATAAAACATATCTAAATAAAAAATAATATCCATTTTATTTAAAATGAATATATATAAAAATGTATATACATATAAAATTACTATATATATAATGTTTTTATATATATAAATATATTTTTTATGCATTGACAAACTGATATATATTTATCTATATACTCTAATATAAGTATATAAATATTACTTTATAATATATTTAAATAAATATAAATGTGTATAATTATATTTATAGATTCACACACATATCTAAATAAATATATATATATGTATGTATTTATAAACACACATACACACACACACAAAACATATTTTATATATGTAATTAAATATATATATATATATATAAATATATGGATAAAAAATTAAAAAAATAAAAATAAAAATATAGATATATCATAAATTACATAAGAAAATTATATAAGGGAGTGGAAAAGGAGCGAGATTATGAAGAGGACATCTCAGTTTTAAAACCCAGCAAAGGTAGGGGCACACACGAATGAGTGATGCAGGTCCCTAGAGTTGTTAAAGGGTGGAGGGATTCCTATCATTGTTAAAAATGTTGGGAGGCTATACTAGCACTTTTTAAAGGGGGATTGAGTGCTGATAAAAGCGTGAATGTCCCACCCATAAATTTGTTGAAAAAAAAATTCCTTTTAAGAAATTATTTTTTTGACTTTTATCAGTGCTAAAAAAATTGTAGATAAAGGCCCCATTATCACCACTATTTTAGCACTGATAAAGGTCATCTTTTATCAATGCTGATAAAAGGGGCCTTTGTTTGTATTTTTTTAGCAATGATAAAGGAGACCCACTTTTAATTGCATCGATGATAGGAATGTTTTTTAAAGATGTAAATGCCTATTTTGCACGCTGTTAATGTCCATATCTATAGTAGTTGAGTCATACTGGTCACCTTATGAATATGATTGAGGTGGGGATGAATCATACACATCAAAAATGAATTATGGAAAATTTTTCTAAAGTAAAAAAACAATCCGAATATATATTCAATTCAAATAAATGTAGATAAAAAATAAGGTAAACTAAATGTAGGGGTCAACGGAAAGATATGAACTACTGGTCGATGGTGGTGTTTGGCAAGAATGCAAGGGCTAGTGTAAAATGAAGGCCTTTTCTCATCAAGGCGGCTGAAGGAAAGAATCAATCCCAAGCATAATGGTGAGATCTAGAAATGAGGTCCAAACCTTACTCAAGGAAGGAGTAAATGACATGAGTGGAAGAATCCTCTCTAGTAGTGGATGGTGATTTTTCAGGAGGGTCATCGCCAATATTAGTAGATCCATCCACGTCGATGATATTCCCAGTGGTTCCCAATGAAAGTTGTGGTTTGGGTGTCTGGGTCAACTGTCAAATGGTAGGATGGATACCTTGGGGGATTTCAATCCATGCCTAATTCGAGGTTTTTCTACCTTAGTCTTTCAGGCTATATGGATTTGACATTTATCTAATTAGATTTATTAATATTTACAATTTCCTTGTATTTTTTTGGGTCATGTTGCTTTTGGGGATTCAATCTTGTAATGGGTTATATCTCAATCCAGCTTAAAAGGGATTCTACTATTCTTAATAATCGGGTTTTACCAACCTTTTCTAATTTTAAATTTCACTAAAAAAATAAAAAAACCATTAAATAAATATATAAAATATAAACAATTATAATATAAAAAAATTCTCAAAAAAGAACCTAATAATAGTGTCATTGTGAAGGTGGCGGAATAACTCCATTACATAGATGGAACTCCATCCATAAACTATTTGTATGTCAACCCTACTACTCCATCATATGACCATGTTGTTGATGTTACTCCTGTCGTTGATGCTCTTGATGTTGTATATACTCTTCCTACTCTCTAACTAATATCTGAATAGTCTCATCCTGAGCACATAGCCTTGCCTCATACAGTACAGAAGTGATGGATGATGATCTCATACCCACTATGTTTTTTTGGAATATATTATGGAGAGAGAAAATATTAATGATGGTCGCCACATTCATTTGGACACGGTGTGGTGACACGTCATGGTGAAAACCTACCATTGATTCCCCATTTAATTTGGTAATAGAAATTTAATAAATGGGAAGCCAAAGGAGGGTGAAGGCGGGATATAAATTTGGATCTCCAAAACAGTTTTTATCATCAGATTCATAAGCAACACATCTTCATCCTTGAGTGTAGGGTTTTCTGAGGTGTTTATCCATATTATAAAAGATATAATTTCTTCTGTGTTTTATCCTGGTAATTGAGGGAGAGAGAGTTTGTACCCACATTTTACCATAGTGAAGTCATTCTATTTTCTTGTGGTTTTGACCGCTTTATTTTTTAAGGTTTCCACATTACATCTGGTGTTCTTTTATTTCTATACTTTTGTAATTAATTTCTATCATGCAATTATCATTGAATTTATTTTCCAATTGTTTAGGATCCTAAAAAGTGGTATAATAAGAATGAGGTTTTTTCCTTATAAAATTTTGGATGAACAACGTGTCTAAATGGCGGAGAAATACAAGATCTAAAAATTCATTGAAAATAATTTTTCATTGTAGAAAATGAAGATAAAAGAGGTTCTACGGAAAGATAAATTCCTATAGGTGATTAGAGAGAAACCGGCAGGTGTGATAGAGGAAAAACGGAGTGACATGGATAGTAATGCTATTTCCAACATCCATTTGTCTTTGGAAGATGGATTCCAATCAAGAATTGTGGAAAAAAAGACGGAAAATGATATTTGGGATACGATGACAAAGCTGTATGAGGAAAAGTCACTCTACAATAAAATTTTATTGAAGAGAAAATTATACACTCTTTGAATGGTGGATTCATCATTAGTGACTGACCACATCAACACCCTCAATACCAATTTCTCTCAACTTACTCTGTGGATCTATATAATTTTGGATACTAAACATGCAGATATTCTACTCATAAGGTTTGAATATTAATGTGATCAACTTATCATCAACCTCAAAAATAATTTCCTAATGGATATATTTCCCTTAAATGATATTGTATATACGGGTATTGAAAAAGAATGTTGGTGCAAGAAAAAGGAGTACAAACATTCAAATTCACAGCAAGTGGAAGCTCTTTCAATGGAAAGAAGAATAATGGTGGAGTGTGGTTCCAATGAGAACTAGAATCATGGAAGGTCAAAATCAAAGAGCAGGAAGAAAAACATCAAATGTTACAATTGCAGTAAGAGGGGGTATGTCAGAAAAGACTATTAGAATAATAATGGTGGTGAGAATAACTCTCAAGGCAATGTGGCGAGTAAGTCTGGAAATGGAGACATACTAGTCAATGATGCAGAAATGAATATTGAAAGAAGAAAACATCTCGAAGACGCATGGATTATTATCTCAAGAGGAACATGGCACATGACATATCTACGGGAATGGTTTGACCAATATGAAACTATCCTAGAAGGGATTTTTTACATGGGTAATGATAATAAATTTCAAGATCGTTGGAGTTGTAACCATCAAACTTAACATGAATGATAACATAGTCTAAACCATCCAAGGAGTACACCATGTGGAGGGTCTCTAGAAGAACATTTTTTCCTTGGGAAAATTTAAGGACATCAGATGGAAGACTCGCACCGAGAAAGGGATGATGAATATTGTGAAGGGACAACATTTGTTGATAAATGCAGAGAGGATATTAAAGAACTTGTACGTGCTTATGGGTGAAATTTACAAGTAAAAAGAGATAGTTGTCGCATCAACTACCTTGATTGAAGAGTTAACGACGTTATGGAATCAGAATCTTGGCCATATGTCTAAACGAGGCCTAAAGATTCTTGAAGATCAGAAGTTTTTTCATAGGATTATGAAGGCATCCTTACTATTTTTTAAGAATTGTTTATTGTGTAAGAAACACTGGATGATGTTTGGAATGTCAATGATGAGGAGTAACTAGATATTTGATTGGATTCATTCCATAGTTTGGCAAGCACCAGTTGTTTCCCTAGGAGGAGTAAGGTACATTGCATCTTTCATTGAGGACTATTCCTGGAAATTTTGGTTGTTTTGAATCAAGATGAAAATGAATATCTTTGAAGTATTAAAAACATTCAATGTGAAAAATCTGATTGAATATGAAAAGAAGATCAAGTGTTCGAGGACTAACCATGGTAGAGAATATACAAGCGATGATTTTGATTCTTTTTGTTAACAGGAAGTAATCAAGAGGTAGTTCATGGTGGCACACACTACTTAGAAGAATGAAGTGCCAGAGTAGATGAATATATCCTTTTAGGACATAATAATAGATATTCTAAATCCTACAAGAGTTACCAAGACATTTTGGGTAGAAGAAATAAATATTTCCTGCTATGTGATCTATCGATCCCCTTTAGTGGAAATTGATATGAAGATGCCGATGGAGATGTGGAATGGAAAACCCAATAATTATACTCAATTACATACTTTTGAAAGTCATGTATATGCACTATTTCATGGTCAGGAAAGATCGAAGTTGGACTAATGATCCAAGGAATGTATCTTCTTGGGATAAACTGGTGGTGTGAAGGAGTATTGTTAGTTGGATCCCATTTCCCACAATATTATCATCAGTAGAGATGTCATCTTTTCTGAAGACATAGTGAAAATGAATATTGATAATGACACATAGAAAGAGAGTTCATAAACAAAAACAGTCGAGGTGAAGGATGATACAAAGGGAGAACATGTTTTCTATGAGGAATTACCAAATCATAAGGATCATTTACTAGATAATCCTAAACTACAGCAACTAAATCGATAAAAATGAGTGACAACATGGAACTCAGATTATGTCACTGAGAGAAATGTTTCGAATTTCTTATTAACATAAGATGGAGAGCTATCATCTCTTTTGGAGGACACCAAGAGTCCAATTATATCATCGTGGTTGGCGGCGATGTAGGAGGAACATGAATCCCTGAACATGAACAAGACATGGAATCATGTTCCATTACTTCATGGGATTAAGGATATTGGGAACAAATGGGTCTATAAGATCAAGAGGGATGAAACAGACTAGGTGGAAAGATATCGTGTGAGGCTGGTGGTCAAAGGACATGCTCAGATGGAAGGTATCAATTTTAATGAAATATTTTCTCGTATTGCTAGACTAACAAATATTCAGTTAATGATGGTGATTTGTGCGGCCTACACTCTGCATCTAGTGTAGATAGATGTGAAAATAACTTTTCTTCATGGTGACCTTGATGATGAAATCTATATTCTCTAATGAGAAGGTTTTGTTGAATAAGGTAATGAAAACTTGGTTTTCAGGTTGAAAAATTTCTTTAAGGTCTCAAACACGTGTTGAGGTGTTGTTACAAGTGATTTTATTCATATATCATGAGCCTTGGATACAATAAACTTAATTCAGATCCATGTGAATATTTCAAGGGTCTATATGCTCATTATTTTATCATTATACTATTGTATATGGATGAAATGTTTGTTGCAGACCCCAAAAAATTATCAAATCTTGGAGATGAAGGCACAGTTGTCTAGGGATTTTGATATGAAGGACTTGGGACTAGAAAACAAGACTCTTGGGATTCAAAATTACTGAGACAGGAATAATAGAAATATTTGGTTATCACCAAAAAATTATTTGTGGAATGTCTTGGAACAATTCAAAATGAAATACTATAAGAAAATTTCTAACCCTCTTCCCATTAATTCCAAGTTATCCTCTATAATGAGTCCTAACAGAGAAAAATAGAGGATGGAAATGTCTCGAGTGCCATATGAATCAACAGGGGGGGTTCTAATGTTCCCCATGGTTGGTACTTGATCATACATTGCACATACAGTGGGAGAAGTTTGAAGGTACATGGATAATCTAGGACAAAGTCACTAGAACATGATAAATAGGATCCTTAGATACATCAGGGAAACCTCATATATTGCATTATGTTTTGGATGATCATATTTCATTGTTATAGGCTATATAGATTTATATTTTTGAAGTGATTCTGACCGGAGAAAATCCGCTACTGGTTATGTGTTTACTCTTGCAGGAGGATCTATGAGCTGGATTTCAAAGTTACAGTCAGTTGTGGATTTATCAACGATGGAGGAAAATTACATGGCCTATACACAGTCATGCAAATATTTTATTTGGATGAAATGTATTTTGGAGGAGATAAGGCACAATGAAGATCATATTTCATTGTTTTTTCATAGTCATAGTGCCATTCACATTATAAGGAATCCATATTTTCATTCTAGGATGAAGAACATTGGTGTACAATATCATTTTTTTGAGATACTGTGAATGAAATAAGTGTCGACTTGTAGAAAATTCACACTAAAGAAAATATGGAAGATTTATTGGTGAATATGATTGGTTCTAATAAGTTCAGATGTTGTAGATCCTTTAGAAACCTTGTAGAGACATGAGTAGTAGGTTTGGTAGATAGAAGGGATGTGTGGAGATGTGATTGGAACTTAATCAAATATCCAAGTGGGAGATATGTTGGAAGACGTTATGGAGAGAGAAAATATTAATGATGGTCACCATATTCATTTGGAAATGTCATGGTAAAACGTCATGGTGACACCCTACCATTGATACCCAATTTAATTTTTGTAATAGAAATTTAATAGTGAGGAGGCCAAAGGAGGGTTAAGGCAGGCTATAAAAGGGGATCTTCTCCACCAATTTTTGTCATCGGATTCAGAAGTAACATATCATCATTCTTAAGTGTAGTATTTTGTGAGTTGTTTCTCCATATTTTCAAAGAGATAATTTCTTGGATGTTTTCTCCTTGAAATTTAGAGAGAGAGAGAGTGTTTCTACCCACATTTTTTCATAGTGAAATCCTTCTATTTGCCTGTGGTTTTTTGCCCCATTCATTTGGGGGGTTTTCCACATTACATCTAGTATTTTTTTCTACACTTTTTTACTTTATTTCTATCTTGAAATTATCATTTAATTGATTGGACAATTGTTTACAATCCTAATTTTTTTTTCTAAATGATGACATCACTTCAGTTCTAGATAACTAGACTAAGTCTATTGTAAACAAATTTCAATCACCTTCTCCTTCTAAATACCACTTTTCACTACCCATGACTATGT
Organism: Viscum album; assembly: GCA_963277665.1. Lineage (NCBI taxonomy): Eukaryota > Viridiplantae > Streptophyta > Magnoliopsida > Santalales > Viscaceae > Viscum > Viscum album. The sequence continues at coordinate 906,842,591 of OY728153.1, forward strand.
TTTCTCATTAAAACATGCTCGCACGAGGCCTTGACATGACCATATTTCTTATCCTAAATACCAAACATATGAGAAATCTATATCTAATTTATCCCCTCTAATTAAAAAAATATAAATAAAATGATAAAAATTTATATTATATTAATTAAAAAAACATAAAAAAAACTCTAACAACAATTAGATACTTTCTCCCACCAGAAATCTGCCCAATACTACTATCTATGTATATAATCTTGAACACATCAAAAAATTTAATAAATGGTTCAACCACAAACAATATTAATTTATCATATATATCATATTAAGTAATATTATTTACCAACTTTTGATGATTTATTCTCAAAGTACGACTCTCAACTCTGTGTGTGACATTCTGCTAGCCTCAATTATATTAGCTATAAGATGGTAGCCTCGTGAAAGTATCTCTTATCTAGTAAGTGAAAAGTATAAATGAATTCTCGGTGGGTAAACTACCACAAAAATAGGTTTTTCATAGAGCCACCCTTTTGAAACTCTAAAAATGCTGATAAAGGGTGTACATTTATCAATGCTTTTTTTATCACTAATAAAGTTACCACCTTTATCATTGATTTTTTTTATATTTTTAAAGGGACCCCTTTATTAGTACTAATAAATGGTATATTTCAAAAGAACATTAAAAATAATATATTAATATATTAATATATAAATATATTTATATTGATATAAATAATATATATATTTTTAAATAAGTTTTAGATTAGTATAGGTAGACATTTACACCTAATATATAATATGTTTAGAGAAAATAGATTATAAAATATTCTAAAAAAATATTATTAATTTATAATTTTATAAATCTTATCAATTAGTTATCATTTAATAAAAAATTGAAGACCAAAAAAATAAGACAAGATATAAAATAACTTGAAAACATAACTCAAACATCAAACGGTGATAAATTTTGATCCATGTGTCTTTTTTAGATCTACTACATATTAAATCAAATCCTATGGTGAAAAACGAATTTTTCTTCCTCCAGCTTCTTACAGTATTTCTAGGAATGAGAGATATCATTTTTTCAACTTCTTGAATGACATAATGTTTCGAAAGGGGTATTAACTGTATAGAAAGAATATTTTTTCAATAAACGATTTAATGTTAAAGGTTCTAAAATAAAATGACTATCATGTTTTACAGTGAGATCTAATTCATATAGCTTTTCATTGCATTTTTTCCAAGAATGTCCTTTATAAGTTAACTAATCTATGTTTCTTTTACAAAGATATATGCAGTAAAGTTATGGATCTGGTGAAATTGAAAACTATAGAAAGAGAAATTGTTATCATATTATGCAATTTAAAAATGTTATTCCTACTATAATTCATTGATATAATGGTTTATTTGATGGTTCACTTAGTGAGGGAGATTAGACTATGTGGTCCTATACACTATATATGGATGTACCCCATTGAATGATGTATAAAGATTTTGAATGGGTATATAAATAAAAAATATTTGATCAGAGGGTTATACTGAAGACTGATATATTTTTGAGGAAGCCCTTTAATTATGTACCAAATTCATTTCAGGTGTGTAAAACATTGGTCTACTAAAATCTCCTCACACTAGGTGGCTAGAGGGTGAGGAATTTATGGAAGAGATGTAGTCACAATCAATATTGTAGATCATGAGTAGGCCCACCTTTACGTTTTGAATAAAGTTTTGGAGGTTTCCCTATATGTTGAAACCCAAAAATAAATTATTAGGCATTTGAATCCATCAAGGGCTAAAATATGGTTATCAAATACACTTAATCAATAGTTTATAGAATGGTTTTGGGACTATATTTTTAACGATTCAGATGAAAATCCTAATTCAATATCAGAACAACCTTGATGGTTAGCTAGAGTTCCAAGTGTGTTTGTATTATCTTACAATGGTTATGTAATTAAGGGATATATGTTATATAAAAATAGACATGATGAAAACAATTCCATTAAAAATAGTGGAGTTACATTTGTGGAAGAAGCGATGCATATTTCTGGTACTAAGGACAAAAATTCAATTGACGTGAATATTTCATACATTGGCATCATCAAAAAAATTTGGGAGTTGGATTATACAACATTCTATGTGCCGATTTTTCAATTATTGTGGGTTGATAACATGAAAGATGTAAAAATAGATGAATTTGGATTAGTGAAGATCTATTTGATTATGGAAGGGTGAAATGATGAACCATTTATAATGACATCATATGCATTACAATTATTTTATGTTCTAGATACCACAAACTGAAAGTGGTCAATTGTTATGTTATCGACCAAAACCACTGACAGGTCAGATGAAAATTCAACTGAATGTGACACTTTCATTAGGGAATCATAATCATTTCATAGAGGTCCTAATGTATATGGTGTTTTTTTTTTGTCAGAGGAGACCAAAATGAAGGGACTTGAATAGTCGAAATAGGGGTCAAATCTCATCAGCCTTTAAAAAAAGGGAGATTAATAATTAGGTTATTTATTTAATATACATTGTGTTACCCCATGTTATTATATGTTTGTAGTTGTATTGAAATAATAAAAAATAAATGTTAAACCACTTTTGTTGATAAGGAATTATGCACATGCTGGATTCTTGGTTGTTATTAATAGTCCAAGGGTTCCATCATGTTTTGGTTTCTTACACGGGTGTGTGGTTCATTTCATTGGGGAGGTGGATGAGCCCATAATGGGTGCTGCCTTCTTATGGTTTCCACTTGTCATGGTCTCTTATTCTCACCTCAGATCGACATCAGAGCTCTTTTAGGCGCTCCTTCTTGGTGTTTTCGTGGCATCGGTTCCTCTTCCAGGCGTGGCATTGAGGTACCTCCATGGGCGCGGTCATCTAAGATTTTCCCACCATTTGCTGGAATGTTCTTTTGGCAGCGTGGGGTTGACATCAGTTTTTGATCCAGCTCCTCCTATATGGGGTCGATGCTTCGATTCTATTTTGGTTGGGGGCACATGTGGCCGTTCGATGTGGATTCCAAGTGAGTTTGTGAAGGCGGCGACATGATCTGGCTCTGATTTGAAGCTAGGAGTCGTGACCGCCTTTGTTTTTTTTCCTCTTTTTGATTACCTACACTTGTGATTTTTCTTTGGGTGTGGTTGAGCACTTTTTAGAGAATGGTGATTTTGGGTTCACGATTTGTGGTTCGTTTAGATCTGACGTTGTTGCAGTGGAAACATGGATGAGATGCGTTGGGATTTCATGGTGAAGTTTAATTGATAATTTATGTTTTAGTGATGAGTTTTCTTCTATTTTCATCCACCATTTGTGTGTGATGGTATGATTTGGGTGGAAATACATTTGTTGGTGATGGAATTTGTGGGTTTGGAGACCGATTAAGGATTCAGTATAGGGTCTTGGATCAGGTGTGTTTTTGTTGTTTGGGGACATCATAAGAGGAAAATTCAAGTGTCCGTGAAGACTGTTTGAGGTGATATGTGTTATTTGATCTAGTTATTTTGGATTTTGGATTTTGGATTTTGGATTGTGGATTGTGGGTGATTGTTTTGATGACTATTGGTTCTCACTAACCCAAAAAGTGACTTATTTGAAAATCCAAAAATATAAGTTTCAATTAGAATTATGCACATGGTGGTGCTCCCAATCCTGAGGAACAGTAGGTCTTTCAACATATTGTTGCTTTCATTGTAGAGGAAAAACGAACTTCTTCATGTTCTAGTAATCCCAATCCCGAGGAATAATAGGTTTTTCAATCTATTTTTTACCCCAGTGTTGAGGTTCAACAACCATCTTCACATGCTAATGCTACTTCTCCAGAGAAACAACATATTGATTATGTTGAATTTAAATAAATGTTAGGTGACGAAGGACCAGTGATGTATAAAAAATAGGTGCTCCATATTTTGAGGGTGTTAGAAAAAATCATGAAGAAAAAAATGAAAGGCATCAAATATGAGGTCGGATGGAATGCACGGGGCCACCATGTTAACTCCCACAAGGTCATTTTTAGTAGTTATATTGAAATCACCACTTGGTTATGCATGCCAACTAGTGTATTTTTGTGGCACCATGTTGTTCCAGCACTTTAGACACTGATGTGGGAAGAGATTACAATAACATTATCATATCATTTCTTTATTTTACTAAAAAATAAAATAATGAAGCAATGAATTATTCTTCACTATCCCTTGAAGATTGCATTTATATTAGATATGTCATAAAAGAAATATGTATTAATTATTTATATAAGGATTCATAGATTATTTCACACAATTCTATTTATTCATCATCTAAAATAAGCCGAAGGGAAAATAAACCCACACCCACTGCTTATGTATGCACACCTGATAACTGAATAAGCATGAGATTTGTCTACTATAATTCATATCGATGGGTCTTTTCAAGTACACTGTGGCTAGTAATATATTGTTTGAAAATATATATATTAATCACGTTGACTGACAATTTTTTATTTATGAAATAGAAACTGAGTGTTGAAAATAATGGAGGGGCAGATAAATCAATATACCTCTACTGTAAATCAAGGATGGGGTATGTTTCACTTGAAAAAATGGTACATATTTTAAATCTACCGCAACAATTTTATATAACATGAAACGAAAAAATAATTATGTTCCTATATGAATATGTAGATTGATGAATCCAAATCTAAACCTACTTCCAAATACACCATGTGTTGTGGAAATGGGCATGTAAAAATAAATATGGGATAATAATATATGAAAATACAAAAAAAGGGTTGGAAACATGTATAATTATGAAATAAAAAAAATTCTTTAACTAGTAATTACATAAAAATGATTACTTATTCTCCTAAATTTTCTATCCATCTTAGTCATATGAATCATCAACACCTGTATCAGATGAACACCTACTATCAGTATCCTTATAGTGGACAGAACAATATGGTCACATCAGAGGTGCGGGTTTTATGGTGAAAACACAAACATATTTTGATAAAAAAACAAGAGGAGGATAAAGATAATGAAATAAAATAGATGAAAGAAAAACTAGATACACATTAATAAAAATTCCAATAGAAGAGAGAGTTACTAGAAACTTTTATAAAGAGAAGAGAAGAGAAAAAAAGAACTCAAGAATAACAATTGCTTGATTATCCCTCCCCACACCCACTAGCTTTGAGATGAGCCATTCCCCTCAAAAATATGTCTTGGAAAAGTTATTCTTTGTTCCAATAATTGTTTCTATAAAATGTGAATCATATAGACACTGATACCTTTATGGTTCTGATATTATACAAGGTGATATTGACTGTGATTTATATCGATGAACACCCGCCCATCACCTTGTAGTGATGGCTACAATGTTCAATATCCAAAACGATGTGTAAAACAATAGACCACTTCCAATAGGTCATGTGAGAGTGTCGATTAGGGTAGCCCATGATCTAAGCATTGATCAACCTATTCCAATTGATGAGGAAGATATTCATAAGGTTGAACAACTATTGGAACATTCTTCGCATGGCCATCAAATATTGTAAAAAAATATGTTGACAAGGAGGTATTCATTTCCTATTTATTTTGCATGCTTAACATTTAATAATTAATGAAAAAGGACTGAACTGATGAATGCTATTACAAATGGAAAAAGGGATGGGGTGAAATGAAAGTTAGACTCAAAACCATTTTAAGTATCAACCAACTGATTGAAATGATCTTCCAAAAGCACATTTACCCCACCCATTGAATATCCACATTTACTGACATTAAAGGTTTATGCGGATACAAAGTTAAAAAGTGCTAGTAGTCTCGTAGTTGATTTTGATGAAACAATTTGTGGGGAGGATGTTATTGAATATATTTATTCTAATAATGTATATGAAATCATCAACATTGAATGGATAGGTGCCTCAATTATAAATGTATACATGAGGTATGTTTTCATGATTTAATTTTACAAAATATGATATACCATGTTAATTATGAATAAATATATTTCATATTTTTTAGTAGGCATATATATGAGTACCAATTCAATGGATTTACAAATAAAATTTTGGGCTCTTTAGTCCTCACGTCACCTCTACAGAAAAAACAAAAAAAAATCCAATCAAATGAATGAAAGAGTGGAAAACCTGGGAAAATTGTTTGAAAAGAAAACATGTGGATAAAATAATATTCTTAATATAAATGATGTCGAGATAACATGCTACAATTTAATAATATTTAATATATTTTTCATTTAATTCATTACTTATTCCTTTTATTTGTTTTTAGGAAACACTAGATTCTCATTACAGTCAATTTGGATACTCTAAATATTCATTTGTTGGATTCACTACATAGATTACCAACAAACCGGCCACACATGATAACATTTTTTAATTTGAAATACACTATATCCATCATTTTTGAACAAAAAATTCAAGTTATATAATTATATTATTTTTTTAACTAGGATTCTATTATTATAGGGTGGTGTTTAAATATCATCAAAATCCTGGAATGAGGACTAGCATTACCCACAAGGACCCAGACAAGTTTTACAACTAGATATTTATCAAGGTAAATATAATAATATTTAACTATCCAAAAAAATATTAAAAAATTAATTATTTTCCTCAATGTTTCTATAGTGTCTAAAATAAACAAATGGAAAATATTTTGGTTATTATGTTTGTAAATTTATGAGAGAGATCATATTCCATTAAAAAACACATCCCCTAAGTGGTATTTTCAAAGTTAATTACTAATTTATATAAAATATTTATTAATCTTTTGTGTATTTATATTTTTCCAGTACTATTATGATGGTCGAAAAAAATAATATTTATAAGACGATATAATTTCTCTTAGAAACAAATGGGAATCATACCTGGTCATGGAATGAATAAAAATGGCATGAAGATGTGACTTCTATAGAAGTAATGGATTGATTCATATTTAGGTTTAATTTATTTCTTTTTAGTATTACCCTCATAAGAATTTTTTTCTTATACTGGAGGATTCCTTAGAATTTAGGATTCTTTTGTGACTTTGGGACATATAGGAATCAAAAACACCTCAATTTGACATATGACGTGATCGGTATGACTCAAAGTGTGTCTTTTAATTTAAAATTTACATTAATATTACTACAATGTAAAACTCACAAACTCAAATTAAAAAAAGAATTCAATTTTTTTTTGTACTTTAGTATAATGATCCATAAGTAATTTAAGATGTGTAGGAATCAGCCACACACCAATCCAAAAAATGGTGTGACCAGTATGACTCAGAGTGTCTGTTATCTGTTTTAAATAAACATTTTACTTCAAAATATGTCACTCACTGAAAATTGATAAAACACACTCAGATTGTCTTAATAATTTAGTTAATCGATTCATAAATAATTTATTACATGTAGTAATTTTTCTCATGTCATACTAATACAAGATGTTTCTAGTAGTAGTTAAAGTGTATGTTTCTAGTTTATAATGAAAATTTACTAAAAGAAACAAGTGACATAATGAAAAAAATTGTATTGTTTTAATACATTATTACAACTATCCATAAGTCACTTGGGATCTGTAGAAATTAGTTTCACCTCAATCTGTTGCACGGTGTGAGCAGTATGACTCCAAGTCCGTCTTTTTATTTAAAATTGACATTAATTTTAGTAAAAATGAACAATTCACATACTGAAAAATGAGAAAACACATTCGGATTGTTTTAATACATTTGGGTAAAAATTAATGAGTCATTTGGGATGTATTGAAATCTTATACACCTCAATATGAGGCACAATGTGACCATTATGACTATAAGCACATCTTTTTTATTTAAAATATACATCAATTTTAGTAAAATGGACAATTGAATTAATCAAAAATTAGGAAACATATTCGGATTTCTCTGATATTGTAGGAAAAAGATCCAAAAGTTAGTTGGGATGTGTATGTATTAGCTGAAACGCAATGTGATCCTCAACAACTCCCAAAAGTAGCTATAAAATGAGCTGCACAATTTTCATCTCCCCCAAAAAGGAAGAACAACAAGATTAAAATAAAGGAACCAATGATCTAATGATGATGATAATAGAACCAAAGGCTTGGTGGCCAATTTCATCCTCCTCTAGTGTGTCGATAATAACATGAAAATCAAGTTTGACCACAAGTTGAGAGATAAAATGAATTGCACACACTTCCAGATAGTCATGGCCACTGCTACAGGAGGAGACCAACAAGGAATTCATGAATAATGACGAGCCGAAATAATAGAGACTACATGGTCCTAGAGAACTGCCACAAGGTCAAAAGATCCATCACCTAGAATTTTCGCATTAGTATTATGTTTGAAAATACCCTGAGGGGGATGAATCCATTTGATGAGAGAGGGATGAACAATTATTTGATAACTGATGTTGAAACCCACATTTTGGCATCAGTAATTGCATAACCAACATTAAAACACTCACTAACATAGTATTAATATATCTTATCCATTAACTGATATCAAAACTCAATTCGTGTGAGTTTTAACATTTATAATTTATAAATGAACAATCATGATGAATTCATAACATAATTGTACATCAATTATACTCAGGCATCAATATATTTATTATCCAAATTCATTGGAAGCACATATTTATTTTAATGTATATTTATTTCATTATTATTATAATTATAAATATATTTCTTTAAAAAGAATTTATATATATATTTATAAAGATAATAAAAATAATAAATATATTTATTATTTAAAAATTAATTATAATATTATAATTATTTAAATATATATTTATTTAATTATAACTTATAAATACTTTTTTATAACATTATAAATATATTTGAATTATTAATAAATATATATTAATTATCAACATGAGTTTTTTTATTTAATCTATACAAATAATAATTATTTTTTAATATAAATGTAATATTTTTATATAAATTAATAATAATATTTATTAAAAAAATTTATCAGTGCTAAAAATAGCATTTTTCCTAGAAAATATGGTTTCACCAAAATGCTTTCATTTTTGAGATAATTGTTAAATATGACAGGGTTTTTATTTCAAAGATTCATAACTGGGGCTCTTAGTGGTTGGATATTGAGGAGGCTCGTCCACCTTCACCAGCTCATTCCCCACCTATCAGATGGCTCCACCACTTTAGGTGTTCTCAAACTTAATACTGATGTAGAGACCCCTGGAGATGGTTTTTTTGGCCATTGGACAGTCCTCCAGGATCACACTGGCTCTCTTATTGTGGCTTATCATTCCTCGAACATTGCGGATTACTCTCCTCATGTGGCAGAGGCCATGGCTATTTGGAAGCATATACAGTTCATCTTGTCTCTTGTCTGGAAGGATGTTGTGGTCGAATCTGATTGTCATGTTATTATCAACACACTAAAGGAGGATGAGGGTGGACTCCAAGCCTATGGTTCCATTATCGACATCTTCATATCTGTGGTTCCTTTGTTCTCTTCTTGTTGTTTTCCCTTTACTTGGTGATAGGGAAATCGAGTGGTTCATTTTTTGGCTACATTTGGGAATCATTGGTGGTCTAATTGATAGATTTTGTCTTTTCCTCCAAAATTATGTATTGCGCCTTTAGTTGATATCTAAGGTTTTAGGATTGTCTTTTTGAAAAAAATCAAAGGCCCCCTTTATCAGTGCTAAAGAAAGGGCTGATAATGGTTACACCAATATCGACGTTACTTTAGCGCTGATAAAAGGAAGATTTATCAGCACTTTTATCTAGCACAGATAAAGTCCCCCCTTTTATCTGCGCTTTCTTCTTAGCGATGATAAAACCTAATGCATCCCTTACACCGATCCGTGGTATTGAATGGGAGGATATGTCACGTGTTGCCGACATCAACTTTAGCAGTGGTTTAACCTGCCACCAAATCAAAAAATAACCACCCCTAAATGATGATTTTCTAGTAGTGGATACATAACTCATTTATGATGTGTTGGAATTGACTCCATGTCAATCTGACATATCATATGACTAGTATGACTCAAAGTTTGTGTTTTCATTATAAAAGGGACATTTTAATGTAATGATATAATTATTAACAATTAATTAAATAATTAAGAAAATTAATAACTAATGATATCACTAATATATTTCGTAACTGTTAATATAATTTATAGACATAATTAATTAACATTATAATTAATAATTCATAATTAAATTATGAATAATTATTTTAAAATTTTCAATATAATAAATAAAAATCAAATTATTATTATAAAATATAACATCATTAATATATATTCTAATTAAAAATATAAATTATCATTTGTGAATTATATATCATTAATAGTTTTTTTTATTCTTTCTGAACTATTACTAAGAAAAAAATTGTTTTTATTGGGTGGAAAAACCATTGTACAAAGGTAGATCATGGGAGAAATCCTACTAAAATAAAAAAACCTTTATTTATTTTAAAAAAACAACCTTAATTGTGTCAAACATTTACTCAAAATTGTATATAAATCCATTAATTTTATAAACAAAAAAATTATTTGAAAACAAAAATAAATTTATAAACAAAAATGAATTGTTTTTTGTTATAATATGTGTTATAATATCTTTAAAATATTAAATTAATGAAGAAATAAAAAAATTATAAATTAGTTTATTTTATTCGTTCTCAGTTATTAAAATTTATAATCAAGACCAAAAAAATTCTATTATTAACCAAATAAATTTTTACTAACCAATACTAATTTTAGTATAACCATTCAGTTCTTTTTTATTCATTTTTCAAATAATAGTTCTTTAAACCACTTATTTTCCCACCCATTGGGGGTAATCTCTACAAAAAATATATTTCAATTTATGAATGGTTAGATAAAAAATAAAAAGTTTTGAAATATATACATACATATATATATACTAAATGTTGTATAAAGGTTGATACTAGTCAATCTAGATTATTGAATTAAAATCAACATTAAATATTAGATGCGAGTCAAATATTTTGAAAATAAATTATATATTATTAAATTAAAATTCGTCAAAATTATTAAAATATACAACATTGATAATTATGTTTTAAATGTTCATTAAAAATCACACAACATTAGAGATTTCGACCCGTAAAATATGCATGAAATTTGGTATAATCGAATCCTAACTCATTTTATTTTTTCAAACCCAAATACATATATAACTCATTTAATTTCTAAAACACTGTTTTTAATTATTTTCTATTATATTTTGAAATGAAATTTTAACTACCCAAACAGGATTATTTAAAGAGACATCTATTATTTTTAATTTTAAAATTTATTTATAAATCAAAATGCAATTGATATCAATGAAAACTAATAAATTTTATAATTTTATTAACATTTTAAAATAAATCGTTATTAATTTAATAACAATTAATTTAGTTAGATTAGAATTTAGATTTCATTTCTAAATTTAATATGAACAATACTCAAAACACATAAATAAATTAAATAGTTTTACTATATTTTTAATATTTAGACAATAAATTAATTAACATTAAATAAATAGGGTTGGGTAATTCCTTGATATTAATTGGAATTTTAAATAAATGATTTTTGTATCCCACCATTCTTGATATTAGGAGGAATGTTTAAAGAGGTAAAGGTCAAAATAAAGGAAGATGGTACTATATAAGGGTGTAGGCTTCGTTTTCAAACTGCAAGCCTCTGACTGGAATTTCCCTATTCTCTGAAACCCCTCACCTCCTGATGATGAATATATAGATTTTAAAGAGATGGATTATTGGAACCCGGTGGAAGTCATGTTTTAGTGGAATATCATTAGAAAAGTTCAAAAATTGGGAGTAGTCGCATGGTGTCCCACGACCCATGATGAAGCCGACAATGAGGTCTTCAATAAAAGAGGTTATGACCAATTCACCAATATTATCCCGATTAATAATAGAGGAAGACGACGAGGGACCCCGTCCATTCTTCCCCTTCTCCTAGGAACACTTCCCTGGGGTACCTATGCATGAAGATCCTAAACGGACCCAAATCCGACATCGACACTGGAGAACCCTGGGGTGACAACACATGTGGATTCCTATTATGGTGGGCAGTGTCCAGCCGTCCCATTCACCTCGGAACACGCCCAAGGGGGACCCAATCTAGGGGATCACGAATGCACCACAACTCTTACACATGAAATCTCTACTCCCCCGGGGAACCCAAGTGAGGGGATTCTGAATTTACCCCAACTCCCCCTGGGAACCCAATATGCGGTAAAGTCTTCTCTTATGAGGGGAATTTGTGAGAATGGTTACAATGGAGGGAGGTTTCTAGTCCTCCCATTTGCCTCAGAGCAATTCCCCGGGGTGACCAAGGAGATCTGAAAGCCATACCAATCCAAGAGTTCTTGGCGGAGGTGGAACACAGTTGAGATGGGATATGGATGTGTAGGTGTGTGGGGTGAAGCATGGTGCAGTCGCTCCGGGAGGTCCTGGTGGAGGCGGAACGCTGTTTAGGCAGTATGTGGATGTGTAGGCATACAAGGTGGAGAACAGTACAGTCTCTCTGGGAGGTTATGGTGGAAGTAAAACATGGTTGAGGTGAGATTTGGAGGATCCGATGTGCTAGGTGGTCATGGCGGGGCAGAGTGCAGTCGTGGTGTGCGGTCATATCTGAGGCGGAATATGGTCAAGGCGGGGATGCTTTGCGACTGACTTTCATTATCGCTGTCATGGTGCGGGGATTTTTTTTTAAAATCCAATAAGAAAACCAATAATTAAATATTTTTGTTGATTAATATCATTTTTTAAATTTATTATTATATAAATAATGAAAATAAAGTTACTAATAAACCATTATTTAATATGAATTTCAATTTTTAATTATATAGTATATATGTAAAAATAATTTGATATGTTATTTATATAGTTCATATAACTATGTTAAAATATTTATATACAACTATATAAATAATGGCTTTTGCAATAGGTTTTTTATGACGAATTCCCACCGCAAAAAGATAATTGTGATAGGAATTCCTCACAACCAACCATCATGGAAAATCCAGATGTAAATAATAGAAATTGTGATGGGACGTGGAAATTATCCTTAGGGTGATACAATTTATGACAAAACTATTTAGCCATCACAAATACTAATTATGATTGAACTTTTTTTCAATGCCCATTATTTTATTCTAGATTATTTTAAATGGAATTACAAAAAAACTAATTTTATAAATAAATAATTAGACATATTTACATATAAAATATAGTTATCAATATATAAGCCTTGTCTAAATAAAAACTAATATCCATTTTATTTAAAACACAAATATATGAATATTTATATACCTATATAATGTGTGTATGTATATATATATATATTAGTATGTGTCTGTATTAACTAACTAATATATATTATCTATATATCCTAACATAGGAATATACAAAAATGTTAATTTTATAAATAAATAATTAAACATATTTACATATAAAAAATATTTCTCAATATATAAGCCTTATCTAAATAAAAACTAATATCCATTTTATTTAAAACACAAATATATGAATACTTATATACCTATATAATGTGTGATTGTGTGTCTATATATATATATATTAGTATGTGTAAAAAACTGATATATATTATCCATATATCTTAACAAAGGAATATAAATATTAAGATATAATATATGTAAATATATGTAATTGTGTATAATTTAAATTACATATACACAGAATATATATATATATATGTATTTTTATATATATATTTATTTATTTGTTTGATTATTTATACACACACACACAAACTTATTTTATAAATGTATTTAAAAATAATCTTATAAATATATATTAATACTTGAATAAATAAAAAGATAAAAAATTATAACTATATATATATATAAATAAATAGATATAAATATAAATATATAAATATAACTAACTATATATATAATTAAAACTAATATATGTATGCAATTTCTCTGTGAGATTTTTATTTTTAGCAGCATTTTAGATACAAAATTACCTTTTAATATTTATAAATTCTACCAAAAACAAAATATTAATTTCATATTATATATGACATATCATATCCATCAAACTTAATTTAAATAACTATCAATAATCAAAAAATTATTTTTTCAAAAATTACTAATGATAAAATATTTATCCAATAACTTATTGATTGTTTTTTGACTAACAGTGTGTTTTTTGTGAACATCGATCCCACACTCCAGGACCCGTTTTTTTAAAATATTTTGAATTATCCCATATCAAAAAATCAACTACATTTTTTCCTTTTAAAATATTCATCAAGAAATCATTTTTTTTAAAATAAATTAAAGTGAATGAAAACAAAGTCCATTACTACGTTTTTAGAAAATAAAAAAAAAATAATTCCTTCAAAAAACCATAAAAAAATATTGTTTACTGAAAAAATAATATCCCCATTTCACTTAAAAAATTAAAGTTTTTTATATTTTACATTAAAAAACTAATAATTCTTTAAATAAAATCATGCAATTAAAAATTAAAAACAAATATTCTTTAATTAAAAAATAAATAAAATAAAATAAGCCCTTGTTAAAAAATAAATACATAACCTTTATTCTAAAGTTATTTTGAAGGGAAAATGAAGAAGTATTCTTTTTTAACTTTTTTTAATTGAAATGTTTTATTTTGGTTGAAAGGATAAGGGGGATTTTTTGATATTTTAAATTTAAAATAGGATCATTTTGAAAATGGTAAATTCTTTAATTATCAGAATATAAAAGAATAAAATTCATTTTTAATTTCCAAATACATCATAAAAAATGAATATTTAATTTTTATTTTTTAAAATAATATAATTATGTTTATTTATTTTTTTAATTTGAATATTGGGATATTTTTTAATTTTATAGTGGATTAATATTTTTTTGATAAAATATTTTTAAATTTGGAATATTTATCTTATTATTAATTCCAATTGAAATGGTATTTTTTTTAATAATTGTTCATAAATGAAATTTAGTTTTTATTTTATTTTTAAGGAAAATAGTAAAAAAAATATTTTTTAGGTGAATTTTTTATTTATTTTAATTTTTTTATTTGAATTTTATTAATGAAAAATGAGTTTTTATATTTTTTTAATAACAAAGATATTTTTAAAATTGAAAAATAATCTTGGTTGAATATATCATTATGAAAAATAGTTTTGGACTTATTTTTTCTCTTTAAATTATTTATAGAGATTATAAATTTTGTTCTTAATTTTAATAATTTTAAAAATATTTTTTTATTTCTTAAAAAACTGATCATCACTCCAGCATGAAATCCATGGTGATATATGGTTGTAATCCCATTATATCATGAATTTACTTCTTGCCTCATCTAGTGACGCAACGTGTTGTCATTGGTTTTACGACCACAATGTCTTCAAAAACTTTTCATTTTATGCGTTTAAAGGGATATCACTGTCACTACAAAAAAATCGAATTTCCACAACCACAGATAGACCTTTTAACACCGCACAAAGTGATTTAATAGCAATATAAAAACATTGTCCTCGTCAACGTCCTTAAAATGAGGACCCATTTATCAACGTTTTTACTTAATGCTGATAAATGTCCTATTATTGCATTTTGTTGTTTCAATAAAAACACACATTACCAAATACACCTATATACAAATCCACCAGTATGAAAATTATTAATTTAATTAAAATAAAATTTAGATTAAAAATACAACAAACCATATTATATCCATTTCAAACAATATTTAGTATAATTACACTTGCATTTACTATCCATAATCATTTAAAAACATCAATTTTTAATTATCTTTTTCACCTACGACCCCCTCTCAAAAAAATCTAATCATAGTATAAGTTGCCAAAAAAACCACCCCAACAAGAGAAAAATAATTCCCCTATATAAAAAAATTATTATGTTAACAATACTATAAACAAATAAATTAAACATAAATATGAAATAATATTTTTTTAAAATGTCAATTTTAAATAAAAGGACACACATGGATCACTACCATAGAAACAACTTTATGCAGGGCCACCCACTAACAACGCTAGAAAATGCATTGATTAAGGGGGTACCATTATCACCGATAAAAAACCACTGATAAAAAGTTCAATTAATAATTCTAAAAAGTGATGTTAAAAGTACCCCTTTATCTACATTTTTTAGCGCTTGTAAAGGTACCCCTTTATCAACGATTTTTAGCGATGTTAAAGGATCTCCCTTTATCAACACTTTTTTAGTATCGTTGATAACTGGGGGCTTTATTAGTGTTTTTTACTATCGCTAATAAATTGTATATATCAAAACTAAATATCATATTTCATTAAAATTATATATATATATTTTTAAATATGTTTGAGATAAGGGTAAATAGACATTTACACTTAAAATATATGATATTTAGTGAAAATGGCTTATAAAAAAATTAGAAAAAATTTATTAGTTAATAACTTTCTTATTATTATTGATTATCAGTCATTTATTAACAATTTGAAGATACAATAAATAAATAAATAAATAAAAGATCTAAATTAAATTGAAAACGTTACTCGTATTTCAAAAGGTCATAACATTTGATCCGACTGTACGTTTGAGCTCTACCACATGTCAAATCAAATATTGAAATGATATCTACATATTATTGATAAGTAGGAATACCCTATTATGTTTTCTTAGACCAAATATTCCATATAAGGTGTTTAAAAATGAGTTTTTAGTTGATGAATCCTATTTTTTTAACATTTGATGGACTTTCAAACTCGTTTAAGGGGGTTTTTTTCCCATTTTCAGTGGGGACATAAATTTTCACCAGTATTACATTCATATTGATATTAATGTTTTTAAATTTTATCATTTTTCATAATTTAGTTTTATTTATAATCAAATATATAGATATATATATATATATTATATATTCACACATAATAATTTAATTTTATAAATATACATGTAAACTTATTAACATGTAAATTATATTTATAAATATATAATCCTTATCTAAAAAAAATAATATCCATTTTATTAAAATTAAAAATGAATAATTTATTATTTATATATTTACAATTTCTGTATATATAATGTTTATATATGTATAAATATATTTGTGTGTGCATTGACCAACCGATATATATTTATCTATATATTTTAATATATGTATATAAATATTAATATATAATATATGTAAATAAATATAAATATATATAACTATATTTATATATGTACACAAATATGTATATATATATATATATATGTATGTATGTATGTATATATATATTTATAAACACGCATTCACAAACACAAAAACATATTTTATATATGTATTAAAAAATATATATATATGGATAAATAAATATTAAGAAATAAATAAAAATATATAGATGTATCATAAAATACATAAGAAAACGATATAGGGGAGTGAAAAAGGAGCGATATTATGAGGGGGAGGTCTCAGTTTTGAAACCATGTAATGTCAAGGGTGTGCACAGGTGGGTGATGCAGGTCCCTAGCACTACTAAAGGGTAGGGGATTTCTTGACTTGTTAAAGGGGTGGTAATGCTATACTAGAATTGTTAAAAGGGGGATCAAGCACTTATAAAATGGTGGAGGTCCCGCCCACCCATTTCTGAAAAAAAATCATTTTAAAAATTACATTTTCACAAATTTATCAGTACTAAAAAAGCGTCGATAAAATTCATATTTCCAGCATTTTTTTGCACTGATAAATGACCCATTTTATCAATGCTGATAAAAGGGGCCTTTATTAGCACTTTTTTAGAGATGGTAAATGGAACCACCTTTTAATATAACCGATGATAATAACACATTTTTATGTAGTAAATACTTGTTTTTTGGGATGTTAAAATCCATATCTACATAAGTGGAGTCATTCCGGTCACCCCGTTCATCGGATTGAGGTGAGTATGATTCATACACATCACAAATGACTTGTGGAACATTGTTCTAAAATACCAAAACAATGTGAATATATATTAATTTCAAATAACTGTTTATTAAAATATTAATGTAAACTAATTATAGGGGTCAACGGTGAGATCTGGACTCCTTATCGAAGGCAGGGGTTGGATGGAAAACACAGGGGCTAGTTGATAGGAAGGCCTTTGATTATCCTGGTAGCTGAAGGCAAGACTCAAACCCTGGTATGATCGTGAGGGAGAGAAATCAGGGTCAAAACATACTCAAAGAATGGGTCGATGACCTGAGAAGAAAAACCCGCTCTAGTAGGGGATGGAGATTTTTCAGATAGGTTGTTTCCATTGTCAGTAGATCCATCCACCCTGATTATCTTCCAAGTAGTTCTCAATGGATTCTATGGTTTGGGTGCCTCGGTCGGTGGTAGAATGACTATATGGCTACCTTGGAGGATTTCAATCCAATTCTAATTCTATGTTTCTCTACCTTAGTCTTTCAGTCTATATGGATTTGACATCAATATGATTGGATTTACTGCAATTAAATTTTTTTGGGGGGCATGTTGTGTCTGGGGACTCAGTCGTGTAATGGGTTCTATCTTGATCCATCTCAAAAGGGATTCTACTTTTCGTAATAAAGGGATTTTCCTATCCAATTATGATAATAAAGATCACTAAGAAATATAAAACCATAAATAAAATTTACTAAAAAATATAATCATTTATCATATAAATAATGTTCCCAAAAAAGAACATAATAATAGTTCCACTAAGAGGGTGGGGAATTAAAAAATTAGATGGAGTGAACTCCATCCCTAAACCATTTGTATGTCACCGCATAATCTCGATCAACTAACCATGTTGTTGATGTTACTAATATCATTACTGTTCCTGATGTTGTCGCAACTCTTCCTGCTCTCTAATTAATATCTGATTAGTCTCATCCTGACCTCGTAGCTTTGCATCATACTCTACATATTGCATGACCCGTCCCCCAGGGCCTATGCCATGACTACCCCGAGCCCGTCTTCAATAGGCTATGGGCTGGCGACTATCACCGAAGGCATATTTCCCTAAAACTGGGAAGGAATTGCCTTTATGACCTGTACAAACCCAACCAAGAACATATCTAGATATGAACACAAGGTAAACTGAATAGTAAATTGAGTAAGTATTTAAAATGGGCCAGAATACAATTCCAACTGGAAAGTACAATAAAATTTAAGGTATAAGAAAACTGGACAACTCATGTGAACACCCACCAAGGATCCTACCTAAAGGGTAGGTACAACTCTCAAATGGTCTTCTCTGTGGTACGCCTCGTCTAGTGTCCACCTCCGAGCTACCTCCAGTCCTGGTACCCTCATCCTCAGTAAGCGTTGTCTGTTGTATGCAACCAACACAACAAGGTGCAGACATAGCCCGTGTAGGGGTGAGTATAACTATACTTAGTAGAGACCCTGAGACCCTCAAGGTCTCAAAAAATATTAAAAAGAAAAACCAAAAATCATAAAATCAACTGACAACCCTACTTAGGTATATCCCCATACAGATACCTAAATTATCAAGTATACCCATCTCAATCATGAGGAAACACATAGTCCAACTCAATAGTCCAAAGCTCAGTTGTTCCATAATGGAAGAAATACCACAATGCTAAGTAACACACAGGTACACCACATAAAATAATACCACCATGGTATCACCAAGAAGGAAAAATACGACAAGGTATAGACTCATCTCACACCAGGTATATCTTAAGTACAGTAGTAGAGGAGATTAGATGTAACTACTAAATAATCATAATCTATTAATAGGAAGACCCATGAAGGATCCTAAATGATCATCATACCCACAGAGTATTGTAGTACATCGTCAGACCCACATAGGATCCTAGTACCTCGTCAAACCTACATAGGATCCTAGTAGATCGTCAGACCCACACAGGATCCAATTACATCACCAGACCCACACAGGATCCTAGTACATCATCAGACCCACACAAGATCCTTGTACGTCATCAGTACATCGTCGAGCCCACACAAGATCTAGTACATCGCCAGTACATTGTCAGACCCACACATGATCCTAGTACACTGTCAGTACGCCGTCAAACCCACACAGGATCCTGGTACATCGTCAGTACATCGTCAGACCCACACATGATCCTAGTACATCGTCAGTACGTCGTCAGACCCACACAGGATCCTAGTACATTATCAGTACCTTATCATACCCACACAAGATCCTAGTACATTGTCAGTACGCTTTCATAACAACACAATATACTAGTACATCGTCACAGTATGTCGTCAGACCCACACAGGATCCTTGTACATCGTCATAGCCAACTACATGGTTCCCGCACTAAGATAACTTGTCTCTGGAAGGGTTTTATCCTCAATCCACTGGTCGATTATCCAACTTCATGAAGTCCCACGAAGAAGTGTCCCAATGGACTACCATGAAAATGGGGTCTCAATGCAATAGATGATGCGTCAATCAGACATCTGGTCTGTAAGTTATGGCCTTTTTAGCCCCGAGGGCCCGGTTGGATTTGTGTTCGATCCAACCCGGAAATACCCCAACATTTTACAAACTCAAGTGGGGTATCCCAAAAAGACTTTCTCGATCGATGGTCTCTAGTTCCACAGACGGTTCTTCATTTCAACACCGCATGAGGGAGACAAGTCGAATACAAGATCCTGCAATAAAAATAATAATATTATTGGGTGTTTCGTGAACCCGAGCCAAAAACTAGAATTACATCTTCAACATTAGACTTAAATTGACCATCTTAATGATGGGATCACGTCACCATAGACGTTAAGTCAATTGGACATCACATGCATGAGTTATGGAGGGTCAAAGATTTAACAATAATATATTATTACTATTATTTGAGTGTTTCGGGTACCCGATCCAAAACCCGAAAAAGACATCCAATATTGGACTCATAATCTTCTTCTCGAAGTCTGGGTTTCACTGTTGCTAACGATTCATGAAATTGTGGTCGCAAGGATACATTACAGATGAATTGGGGTTTTAACAACCATAAATAATAATATTATTATTATTTTATTATTATTTTATTTCATTTATGGTTTCTCTCTCCAAACTCATTTGAGATTCACGCACAAGAGTGGTATCCCATTATGGTGTGCACATGTCCAAATAGAGCCTCTATCACTTTTTTGTATTCATTTTTCTTTTAATTTTATTTCTTATCTATTCCTTTCACTCTCTAATCTAACATTCTTCTTCCACGATTTTTCACCCCTGTACACGAATCGAGAATCTACTGCGCCTCCGCCTCGCACACATCATGCCTCTGTCACACCGCCTACTCATGCCGCCGCCTAATCTGACTCGTCGTCGGCCGAAGCCACATGTCCCCGCTTGCTGCGCGCGCACCGCCTGCACTAGCCACGCCAAACCATCGTACTCCGCCATGTCACTCCTTCCGTGGGGTGTTTCATCTTCGTTATAACCCCTAAAAATAAAATGATCGCATATTCACGATCCTCAGGTCAATGGCTCCACATCCATATGTCATGCTCAATAGAATATAGCATTTCCAGCGCCAATAAACATTTTTCCGCCTCCTTCCGTGAGCCATTGAGGCTTTTCCCCAAGCCCAAAAAATTAAACAATCACATATTTTCGATCCTTGCGTTGAGGGATTCAAGTCATATATCGCTCTCAGCAAAAAACCATGTTTCCATATCCAATAAATATTAGGCATTGAAGAGCACACGAATAACGCGTGAAGAATAAAAAGAAAGAGTAGTATGGTTTATGTGTGGGACGATGGCCTTGTTCGTTTGACCATCGTCATTTTGAATTTAGGATATGAAGACTCAATAAAACAAATTCAAACATATATAAAAACCACTAACATGATTTTCCATTGGAGGTGGCGTGAGGTAGAAGACGAAATCGATGAGATGGTGATGTCGGTGTTCGTTGCTCCCACAAGATGTTTCCGATCCGGGCTCAATAATATTCCTCGTTCTCTGATTCTGAAGGATGCCCTTCATTGTAGTGGATGTTCTTCGGTGAAGAATCTCCTTCCATGTTTCCTATAGCTCTCCCTTTTTCAAACAATTCTCCAACCAAATGGTGAAATTCCAAATAAGTTTATTAAATAACCTAATTGAGTTAGCACATCAATGGGAGGAAAACCAAGAGTTATCTCATATTAAAGGAGGAGTTCAAGTGTAGGGTGGTCCCCACCATTAAATTTAAATTGGGGGTTTTTGTTTTGGGTGGCCCCACCACTAAACATTAAATTGGAGGTTTTAAAAATAAAATAAAAGTTATTTGTTATTTCATTTTTATTTTTTTTAACTCTCCCACGAAATTCATGAACAATAACTTTCACCCTCGACCTAATACTGTCAATTTGAAGGCCTTCTTAAGCGAATATCGGTGCTATGAGTTCAACAGTGCCCTTAGATTTCAATTTTGAGCACTAGATCAAAATTTATATAACACTGCTCACACATTTACTGAACATTCCCGAAAAAATGTTCGGAAAAATTATAACAGTCACCCTTGACCCGTGCCGGTCGAGGTTAGGCTCTACCTAAGTGAAACACGCCCCAAAAAACCCAACAGTACTTTCAGATTTCAAATCTGAGTTACCGTTTAAAAGTTGTGTATTTTAAAATAAAATAAATGTTAGTTAATATTTTATTTATGCCCAAAAACTAACTTTCACGGGTGGCCTATGCTAGCCAGAGTTAGTATCTTTGTAAATGAAGAATGCCCTCGGGAGTGTAGAGGTGGTCTCAGATGTTCAATCTGAGTTACCGTTTGTGAGTTATAAGCATTTGAAAAATTAAATAATTTATTTAATTATTTTATTTACAGTTATGGCATTTTTGAGTTTTCTCACAGGAGGCCCGCGCAGAATAAAATTAAGTCGCACCTAGGGTAAACCCACCATCCTGAATGCAACTGTACCCTCTGATTCCTGATTCGAGTTACTATTTAATATTTTTTCCATTTTTTAGGAAAAATTCTTAAGTGCGCTAATTAAAACTCATCTAAACTTCAACGGATCATTCAGGGTACTCCGGGCCTCGGAATCACACACCGTCAAATTTCTCAGTCTCGAACTAATTCCATATAATTTTGAAAAAAAATTATACAGAATTTTCGAGATATTAAATTCTACCCACCTTAGGGATTTGCGTCCTTGAAATCCAAAACAAAGGCAACAAAACAAAAGAGGGTACTAAGCACGAATCTGAGCCTCGTACGCCCATGTGCTCTCCTAGAGGTTCCCGTGATACCAGTGTACGTGAACCAGATGTATCGATTGCCCATGAAGGACCCGCTCCTATCGATCCTCAATCTCCAATGGAACCTACGTAAACATCACCCCATAATCGAAGCCCAACTCGACGTGGTCAATGATGTGAGATTGGTCATGCATGTATCTCCTTAGCTGAGATATGTGGAAGACGTCGTGCACCCTCTCCAATTATGGTGGAAGAGCCAAGAAGTATGATACCTCGCCTATCCTCTGACGTATCAGAAAAGGACTGATAAACCTCGGTGATAACTTGTCGTCTCGGCCAAATCTTCATAATCCTTGTCGAGGAGAGACTCGCAAGAATACTTGTTTCCCCTCCTAGAACTCCAAGGGTTTCTGTATCTTGTTGACATAATAATTCAACCAAATCTGTGTAGTATTCACTTGATGAAAAGTGAGACGTTGTGATACAAACTCTACTACTGATTTCTTCATCTCTAGCCACCAGTACTGACGCCGGTGGTCCTGGTATATCTTCACCACACCAAGTTGTACCACCAGAGGGGTCATATGGAACTCCCTCAACACCTCCTCCCAAAGCACCACCGGTGCCATCATACGTCCTCTGAAGAGGACGATGTTCTCCCAACATTCATAAAACCTATTAGGTGCCTGCCCTGAGGTTATCTGACCATGTCGAGCCTTGCAGTCAATTCCCACAAGATGCGCCACCCCGAATTTCTGAAGGAGTGGGGGAGTGAAAGTCATAGACTGAAGGTATGAAGCTTCATCTCTATCCATGAACGATATATGTAGTTCTACTAGTTACTCTGATGCCTCACTCAATAGTTGTAGGTCAAACCTCCTATTGAGTGCATCTGGTACCATGTTCCCCGGGATTATAGACTATCATAAATTCATAGTCCTGGAGGAACTCTATCCACTCCCGTTGTGAACTTAAAACTCAAAATGTCTGCATCCAATAGGGTAAGGCTGGCCTAATCACTAGTGATTAGCCGCACACTCCTATGTAGGAGTTTATCCTGTTTTTTCAGGTTTCCTTTTTCACTGACCAAGGAAACCCCCATTCCAACTTTTTTGATAAACCACAACCTTTTTTCCTAATACAATCAATCTGAGTATGAACTATGGATGTCTAGTCCATACCCAAACTAATGTCGTAAGGCGTCGATTCTGTCACCAAGAGGATCCAACCGAAACTCTCACCTCAAGAGTTATATCACACCATCGGTGTAAGTGTTATTATCGAGTCTCCTCCTAAAGGTATCTATATATGTGAGGTTCAAGTCAATGGTTTAATAGGAAACTCTTGGTCTTAGACAAAATTCGTGGAAGGTGATAGAGTTGGTGTCCTGAGAACCAACTGTTTGTATTTTGATTACATGAATGTACACTTATTATATATTGTTCATTGTTCCTCATTCCTATAATATAATAATGTCCTCGAATATTTGTTGCAATAATAAGGTCAATGAAGATCCCTAATATGATGAAAAACGTGAAATTATATAACAATATTCTTAAATAAAGATCTATGGTTCAATGACATACTATGATTGGACACATAGTATACAGTTCGTCATGTGCGAGTACTCGTAAGAAGACGAGACTCTATCTCATGGATTTCGAACTTGGTAATCTCCAAGATGGGAGATTATGAGAACAGACCCGTGAGTAGTAATTCTGCATGTCTTGGTGTCATCGTACATTTATATCTATGAGTGTGTGTAATGGTCCTTAGACTGTAAGATTATCATTAACTCATTTCATGACTCACACACTTAGATTTGATGAATAAAATTGTCACGAAGACAGTTGGCAGGAAGTAGGGTACGTTGGGTGCATCACGAATGACATGTTGTTAATGGATAAGTCAAGGAATGATTTGTCACTTCCATTTATGGAAGTTGATATCTCAGCCCTTTGATTGAAATAGAACTGTCACATGAAATTCCATGCCCTTGGTGTAATGATGGGTTTATTTCAGGTAGTCAAAGAATGACAGATCAAGAATATAGATTTATGACACTACCATGAAACCTGCATGATGAGATATTGAGACAAAGGGATTAAAATACATGGTAAGAATTCATATGAGGTGACACGTCAATGAATCGTTAACTTCTTTCTCTTGGGTTCCTTGACCTGTTTCTAGATAGTAATCTTGGACTTTTGGCATGACCACTTAATGCCAATAAGAAAGAGTCCTAGAGGGTCACACATTAAGTGTGTTCAAGTATCTCAAGTATAATAAAGATTATTCCCATACGTGGTATAATAAGTATTCAAGGAACCTTAAATTGTTTTAATGTTGTAGTAAGAATAAAATGAAAACAAGTACACATCTTGTATTAATGATTACACGTCGTGTAGTTTTTATTTTGAAAACTAGTACACACCGTGTATTAATGATTACACACTGTGTATTAATGATTACATGCAGTTTAGTTTTACAAAAAACAAGTATACGCCATGTATTAATTATTACACGCCATGTAGTTTTTCCAGTTGGGATTTTGAAAATATAATATTGTTTTATTAAATGATATTTATTAATATAAGCATGGGCACATGTCAAGGAATTAATTATTCGACATAGGGTTTTTCAATAAGGGTTAATGAAATAAATAAAACGCATAACATGTTTATTTATTTTCAGAACCCTATAACCTCAAACATGATTATAAATATCTTAACAACCCCAAAAATTTTCCCCATTCTTTGTGCACAACAATTATGGAGAATTTCCTCATGGTCGAGAGAATTCCTTCCTGCAATAATGATCTCAAGACCGAGAGAGATCCTCCTCCATTGGATTAAAACATTCTAAGGTGGACAACACAAGCAAAGGTTTCTCCACGCTAGCACCCGGAGAATCCTTTGGCGACGTCCAGAGATACGTGGTGCATGTGTGGATCACCGCTAGAGGAAGTCTACACATGGCTTCTATGACACAGCGACAAATCACATTAGAACGTGATCAAGAATATCAACAATGAAAGACCACCCAAAAAGGTACTTCTTATTAATTAATTGAATTAATTATAATCAATCTGTGATGGTCCTATTTTGTGGTTTTGGGACTATCCTTTTTCTTTGTCTATTTCATTGATTTGATCTGTGTAGACTGGTGTTTAAAATCATATTGATCCTGAATTGATCATTTATAATGTCAAAAACCCAAGTGGGAACATCCACCCATGAGCTTCCGCTGTGCCCAGAACCATCAAATGGTATCAGAGTGAGGTTATAGCACTGATTATTGGTATTTAATTTTCATTAATAATTTCCCCATTTATATTTGATTCAATTCAATATAAATCATTCTATAAGACTGAATGAATGAGATCTATTCTTACTCCTTCGTTTCTATATTGAAATCATAGAAACTACTATTTATTTTTATTTTGATTAAAATAAAAATGATGAACACATCTGAAGGAGCCGCTCTTTCTGTCTGTTCAACACATGAATATATGGAGTGTAGTGAAAACTATACATCATGTACATAGGTTCAAAAAACCGGTACTGGTCCGCCAAACCACGCCATGTGAATTGAGCATGACTAAGTATTTATCACACCATATTGACCAGAATTTAATGGCATATGGAAACCGGAAATACATGGCATGTCTGTTGAATCAACACACTATTAGTCTGATCCAGTCTAGGTGAATCCATGTACAAGGAGATGCCATGTACCACGTACATGGGATTGCCAGGCCGGTAACCGTGTAACCAGGAAGTACACGCCATGTTAGATTAATCTACACGCCGTGTACTATAAAATTACCAAAGTACAGAAAACACGCCAAATCCCCTGGTGTGTACTTTGGATAAAGGGTGAAAAATACACACTTTGTAATATATCCTACACACCATGTACTTTCTAGAAATTGAATTTCACCAGGTTTCATCCAAAGTACAAAAACCATTACAAAGAATATGGATGAGAGGAATCTCAAGGAAATTCACAAAGGAATTTAAGATAAATAATTGATTAATTATAAGATCATAATTAATTTAATTCAAGAGCGACTTATCATAAATGAAAGAAAGATTAAAAGAATTTGAATTCAAAATATGTTTAAATGTCATTGCATGATATGGATTATCATGAGCTATAACAATGACCATTTGTGTCTATATGGTTTCATTTAAATTAATTTAATTTAAATTCGCTGGACTGGGAGCCTTTTTCCAATAAAATGTAGGGCATGCATGCCCATGGTTTATTTAATGTAAACCCCATGTAATGGAGGATCTCCCAAGTCAGAGGAGACGGTTCAAAACCTGATATTGATGTGAAACCAACCCAAGAAGATATAAAAGAGGACAGGTGGGAGCTGCAAAACATGAACCATCAGGTTCAAGGTGTTTTTCCCTAGGTCGGAGTTATTTTATCCAAACCACTAGATAATCTAACAAATAGAAGCTCATGATCAGGACATCTTATTTTATTTCTGTATAATTGTATGGTTTATTTATTATGTATGTGTTTTCACGATCACATAATTAATGAAATAAACAAGCATGCAAATATGGAAAAAAATAAAAACTAGACTATTCTTAAACATTATAGAAACATGTTTAATCACTAAAGAAATAATCAATTAACATTAACAATCATGTGATAGTGAAAAACTACGCAAAAAGAATAAAATCGCTCAACTACCGTATTAAGTCAGACAAAACCTTCTATTACATGATTAAGGGAAAGACTCAATTAAACTATGTGTTTGAACAACCCTTTTTGGGAAACTTACTTTAATAAAAGAAGATCTTATGAAAGATTCAAGTTGACATAAACATTTTACATAAAGAGGAGTAGACCTTTCTAGGCTTGTTGTAAAATGGAGGCAAGTGTGGAGGAAATCTAAGTCTGGATTTCAGGATTGGGGAGTCCACTCAACAGATCAAGGAACTGTAAGCTCATAGTTGGCAAAGACCTTCCTACCTAAATACCCTCAAATAGCATGACCAACCCTTGTTGGGGTTATGCGAAGGGTAATATGGATCCTTGCCACTAGAATGTCATGGAAACTAGACATTCCATGTTCAATGGTGAGGGCCATTGGAACTTGATAAAATAGTGGGAGAATTAATAAATTCATTTATTATTTTTCAAAAAATTTAATCCAAAGTTACTGATAAATACTCTCTTTTAATTTTTAGAATCAATATGAAAAAATCTTCAACCAAATTTTATCTGCGATCAATTATGGATAAAGACAATATCTTCATCGGCATTAACTTTCAGGAATGCTTTAGGTTTCTTCGGGTTATCCTACACCATAAACGAATGTTTTATGTGCTGGAGTCCTCACTTCCAGATCCGCCCGCCCAAGGGGTGAGTGATGATGATTTCCTGGTCTATGATCAACATTTGAATAATGTACTCGACGTTCAATGTTTTATGTTATCATAAATGTCTAGTGATCTCATGAAGACTCATGAAGAAATGGATGCCTGTAGGATGCTTGATCACCTCCGTGCTATATACCAGGAGAGAGAAATACATGAATCGTTTGAGATCTCCAAGGCTCTATTCCAGAGATAGCATGGAGAGGGTGCCCCAGCTGGGACACATGTAGTCAAGCTCATTGGATACATTGAGCGCTTGGAGGTTCTAGGGTTTAAACTCACTGAAGAACGGGGTACCAATATCATTTATTCATCACTCCCTTAGAGCTTCTCTAACTTTGTTGTAAATTTCAACATGAACAACATTGAGAATTATCTATCTGATTTCCTTATCCTCATTTTCCAAGTGTAAAATGATATGAAACATGAAAAGCCTTTTGTCTTTATAGTGAATAAAAGGAATGGGAAGGAGAAGATATTTAAGCCCAAAGATTCTTCATGGCCATCCAAGAAAAGGAAGATCAAAGTGTGGGAAAGAGAACATGAGGCTATTTGTTTCGCATGTGGCTAGAAGGGCCACTGGAAGAAAAAATGCACCCAGCCAAGGAAGTAAGGGGAAGCTTCAGGTGCGTTTTTATCGAATTCAATCTATCCGTTTCTACTAATTGGGTATTAGATACTACTTGTGGTGACCATATCTGTATCCAAATACAGGAACCAAGTAGATTTAGAATTATTGACCAAGGTGAGGTGGAATTACAAGCATCCAATGGAGCCAGACACACTGATGTAGCTGTCAGAGACTACCACCTCACATTGCCTAATGAGATGGTCTTTGTATTGAATGGATGTTATTATGTACCCTCTGTAACCAAATAAATTATTTCATTATCCATATTAGATACTGATGTATTCATCTTTATGTTTGGAAATGAATGTTGCTACTTTTATATAGATAGCATTTTTTTGGTAGGGAACATTTATATAACGGCCTTTATGTGTTAGAATACACAAACCAAGTAATGTAAATTATGATAAAGTTAATTCACATGACTCATACCACACCCATCTTTGACATCATCGACTTGGTCACATAAATGATAAACGTTTGACATAATTACATCAAGATGGGTATTTAGATTCTTTCAAACTAAAATCACTTGGTGTATGTCATGAATGTCTACACGGAAAAATGACCAAATCCCTATTTACTGGGAAAGGTGAATGTTATAAAGAGATTCTAGAATTAGTACATACAGTTGTGTGTGGACCATTTCTAGTTGAAGCAAGGGGTGGGTTCTTGTACTTCATAACATTTACTATTGATTTTAGTAGATATGGATATATTTACATAATGAGGTATAAGTCAGATTCTTTTGATCGGTTCAAAGAATACAAGAATGAAGTTGAGAACCAACATGGTAAGAAGTTTGAAAAACTCCACTTAAACAGAGGAGGAGAATATCTTAATCAGGACATCATCGATTTCTTACAGGTGTTTGGGATTCTATCTCAACTCACTCCTCCTTACACACCTCAGTGGAATGGTGTAAGTGAAAGGAGGAACTGCACCCTATTAGACATGGTGAGATCAATGATGAGTCATACGAGTCTTCCATTTTCCATTTGGGGATATGTATTACAAACAGTAGCACACATACTATAGCATGTACCAAATAAATAGATAAATGGTATTCCATACGAGTTATGGAGTTGAAACCAAGCCATGTTATCAAATTTACATGTGTGGGGTAGTGAAGCATTTGTTAAGGCCTCTTCAGGTAAAAAACATGCACCCCGAGGAACAAAGTGTATCTTTATATAAAATCCCTCGGAATCAAGGGGATATTCCATATACAACCCCTTAGATAAAAAGGTTATAGTGGAAATACACGCCATATTCCTTTATAGGGAGAACATCTCCAAAAGAGATAGTAGGAGTGAGATAGACTTCGATGAAGTCAAGGCTCATGATACACAAGAGTTGGTACAAGAATAGATTCCAAAAAGCCCCATGGATGAACAATATGTTCTAGAGACACAAGAACTATGTAAGAGCACGAGAGAGGTGAGAGAACCAGAATGATATGGTTTTATTGTCACCGAGGATGGTGACTCATTATTGGTTGACAATGATGATCCTCTTACCTACAAGGAAGCAGTTGAAGGCACCTACATTGCCAAGTGGCAAGAAGACATGAATTATGAAATGTATTCCATGTACCAAAACCAATTATAGATTTTGGTAGATCCTATGGTTGATGTAAAGCCTATTGGTAGTAAATGGGTATTCAAGAAGAAAATAGACATGGAGGAACAAGTCAGCACCTATAAGGCACGATTGGTTGGAAAATGTTTTAGACAGCATCAAGGAATTGACTATGATGAATCCTTTTCACTAGTTGCAATGCTAAAATCCATCAAAATCCTATTGGCCATTTCGGATTACCATTACCATGAAATTTGGAAAATGGATGTCAAAAAAATCTTCCTTAATGGGAACCTCCAGGAAGATGTCTACATGACACAACATGAATGGGTTTTTGACACCAAAGGATGCCAACAAGGTATGCATGTTGCATAAATCCATTTATGGATTAAAGAAAACATCAAGATCATGGAACAATCATTTTTATGAAGTCGTAACAGAATTTTTCTTTGTTAAGAATGAATGTGAGCCTTTTGTCTAAATAAGTTTTAGTGGAAGTGCAGTCGTTTTCCTAATAGTATGTGTTGATGACATATTACTAATTTGAAATGAAGTACCTTTCTTACAGTCATTTATGGAATGGTTGGGTAAATGATTCCCTATAAAAGACTTGGGAGTGGCAACATATATTCTTGGGATCAAGATCCATCTTGATAGATCCAAGATGATTATGGGCCTGAGTCAAATTACATACATTGACAAGATACAGATGAGATTTAGTATAGAACAGTCCAAGCGGGGATTGTTGATAGTGTCACATGGAATTAATCTTTCCAAGAAAATTTTTCCTCAGAAACATGAGGAAAGAAAGAAATTGGAAAGGATCCCTTAATCATCTGCGATTGGGTCTGTCATGTATTCTATGCTATGTATGAGGCTAGATGTTGCTTATGCATTAAGTGCGGTAGGCGGATATGAAGCTAATCTAGGAGACCGCCATTGGATGGTGGTCAAGACTATCCTTAAGTATCTGAGGCATACTAAGGACATGTTCCTAGTTTACGGAGGATATGAGGAAGTATCCATTAGAGGACATGAAGATGCTAGTTTCCAAACTGATCAAGATGAAATGAAGTTGCAGACTGGATACATCTTTAGTTTGAATGGAGGTGCAGTGAGTTGGAAGAGCTCAAAGAAAAGTGTGGTGAAAGATTCTATAGCGGAGTCTGAGTATATCACAACATATGAGGAAGATAATGAAGCTATATGGATGCAAGGTTTTGTCCATGAGTTGGATGTAGTACCTAGCAGTAACGATCTTATCACACTCTATTGGGATAACACTCCAGTGATGGAAAATGAAAAAGATCCAAGGTCACATCAGTAGTCAAAGAATGTACTTTGGAGGTATCATCTATAAAGGGATTTTTCTCAGAGTGGTGAGGTTGTAGTGAGCAGTATTTCCATAGAAGACAATGTGGAAGTCTCCTTGACTAAAGCCTTGACTAAGTAGAAACATGATCATCATGTGAGGTATAGTGGACTAAAAGTTGTAGGCAATTGGATCTAGTCAAATTGGGAGTTTGTTAGAGTAGGTGTCCTGAGAACCAACTATTTCCACATTGATTACATGTATGTACACTTATTATATATTGTTCATTATTCTCCATCACTATAATATAATAATGTCCAGGAGTATTTGTTGCATTAATAAGGTCATTGAAGATCCCCGCTATGATGAGAACCTTTAAATGATATAACAATATTCTTAAATAATGTTCTACGGTTGGATGACATATTATGATAGGACACATAGTATACAGACCGTCATGTGCAAGTACTCATAAGAAGCCAAGACTCTATCCCATGGAGTTTTCACATGGTAATTTCCATGATGGGAGATTATGAGAACAGACCCACCAGTAGTAATTCTGCATGTCTTGGTGTCATCAGACATTGCAATTAGCGAGCATGTGTGATGGTCCTTAGACTGGAATGTTATCATTGACTCATGTCATGACTCGTGCACTTAGATTTGCTGAAGAAAATTGTCACGAAGACAGTTGGCTTGAAGTAGGGTATGTTGGGTGCGTCACGAATGACATGTTGTTAATGGATTATTTGAGGAAGTATTTGTCTCTTCCATTTATGGAAGTTGATATCTTGACCCTTTGATTGAAATAGAACCGTCACATGAAATTCAATGGCCATGGTGTAACGACGGGTTTATTTCAGGTAGTCAAAGAATGACAGATCAATCATATAGGTTTATGACATTACCATGAAACCTACTTGGTGAGATATTGAGATAAATGGATAAAATTACATGGTAAGCGTTCATATGAGGTGACACGTCAATGCATCATCAACTTCTTTCTCTTGGGAGCCTTGACCAATTTCTAGACAGTAATCTTAGACTTTAGGCAAGACCTCTTAATGCAAATGAGAAAGGGTCCTAGACGGTCACAAACTATGTGTATTCATGTTTCTGAAGTAGAATAAAGATTATTCTCATATGTGGTTTAATAATTATTTAAGGAAGCCTAAATCATGTTGAGGGTGGAGGGAAAATAAAATGAAAACAAGTACATGTCGTGTTTTAATTATTACACGCTGTGTTGTTTTTATTTTGAAAACAAGTACACGATGTGTATTAATTATTACACGCTGTGTAGTTTTCATTTTGGAAATTAAATGAAAAAAAATTACACGTTGTGTATTAATGATTACATGTCGTGTAGTTTTATGAAAAAAATGTACACACTGTCTATTAATTATTACACGCCGTGTAGTTTTTCTAGTCGGTATTTTGAATATATAATATTGTTTTATTAAATTATATTTATTACAATTAGCATTGGCGCATGTCAAAGAATTAATTATTTGACATGGGGGTTTCAATAAGAGTTAATGACTAAAATAAAATGCATAACACGTTTATTTATTGTCATAACTTTATAACCACAACCGAATTATAAATATCTTTACAACCCCAACACTTTTCCCCAATCATTGTGCACAACAATTTTAGAGAATTCTCTCAAGGATGTGAGAACTATTTCCTACAATAAATCTCTCAAGACAAAGAGAGATCCTCCTACATCAAATCAAAATGATCTAAGGCAGACAATGCAAGCAAATGTTTCTCTATGATAGCAACAGGAGAATCCTTTGGCGACATACAGAGATATATGGTGCATGTGTGGATCACCACTAGAGGAAGTCTACACTTGGCTTCTACGATGCAATGATGAATCACATCAGAACAAGATCAAGAATATCAATGATGAAAGAACACCAAAAATGGTACTTCTTGTCAGTTAATTGAATTATTTATAATAAACCTTTGATGGTCCTGGTTTGTGGTTCCAGTACCATCCTTCTTCTTTGTCTATTTCAATGATTCAATCCATGTTGACTGGAATTTATCATTGTATTGATCCTAGATTGATCATTTCTAATGAAAAAATCCCAAGTTGGTAGATCCACCCATGATCTCCCACTGTTCCCAGAGCCTTAAAATGGAATGAATGATTGGTTCTGATGTATGTTGATATGAAAACTACTTGTAGACACATACCATACTTTGAATCGTCTCGCACTCCTTGATTGCATGAAGCTACTCCCTTCCCCTGTCCTCTAACTCCCTGAGCCTGGTGGGGACAACATAAGGGGTGGTTTGTAACATGTCGATGTGTATACCACCTCATGATGATCTCCTAGCTCTGTTTCCATGTCTATAGCCCTGCAGATTTATCTATCCCTATCATAACCTCTTCTGGAAACATTTTACATGCCCAAGTGTCTGATACTGCACCAGTTTCCTACTTTTCCACTACTAACGTTCACTTGCGGCATCCACTCATCCCATGAATATTCAACCACAATGGTCCTATGTAGCACCCTAACATAAGTAGGAATGCATAAAGGAATATTTCTAGCTCGGATGTCCCTAAAGACACCTCGCTCAGAGGTCCATGCTCTGAAGCACTAATCGTATCGTATTCATCGAGTACAAGGAATGATTTGGTACACTTCGATGAATACTTAGCTACCGACATGTCATCCTTCCAAAGATATAAAAGCTCTAGATAACTCTCAGCCACCTCCTCAAGCCAGTCCTCAGCCTCCTGTGAGTCGAG
Organism: Viscum album; assembly: GCA_963277665.1. Classification (NCBI taxonomy): domain Eukaryota; kingdom Viridiplantae; phylum Streptophyta; class Magnoliopsida; order Santalales; family Viscaceae; genus Viscum; species Viscum album. The sequence continues at coordinate 906,877,428 of OY728153.1, forward strand.
ATCGCCTCGGAACCTGATGGGTATTTGATGTTGAATCACACGTAAGGCACTAAGCCTATATGTGTCCTCTACCGGTACCAACGGTAGTAACTACTCACCAACGGGAAATGATATAGATGAAACACTACCCGAAGGTACTATCTCAGGTAATTGTCCACTTAGCAAAGCCTCATCACTACGTGGACCATCCTCATGGTCACTCACTGGAAAATTCTAGTAGCTAAGATCACCATCTTCTCTACCGATGTCTCAACTAGGCGAAGACTCTAGAAACCACCTCCAAGCTGCCCTCAGATGTGTGAGAATTTGTCTCTCATCGAAACCTCGGAGGCCACTGGTGTTGTAACTCATGCAATATGCTCAGTCTTCGTGCACCATCCGCCAGTGCGGGTGGTGGAAATTGCTGCCCAATGAATGGTGGTGCTGCTGGTACACCACCCAAAGGTGCCAACATAGTAAGACAACCCTAAACCAAAGCCTCGTCGCTCAGTGGGCCGTCATCGTGTACTCTCTAGAGAATCATAGTAGGATGTCTACGCAGCAACATCCTGATAAGGATCAGGTATTCCATTTCCATTTGGTTATACCTGGTGAGCTAACTCAAAAAACACAAGAAAACATTTCAAAACACACACGCCATCAGAGTTTTCGTGCACTGAGTCAGAAATCAGAAGTCAGAGTCATAGTGTATGGATACGTCAGCCATCACACCAACACTGGAATCCATAAAATGATAACCACACTCACTATTCATAATACTATTACCGTTAAAAATATCAGAGTCTTATGTTCTATAGTAGAACTGACTCCTCTGATACCAATTTGTCACGACCCGTCCCACAGGGCCTATGTCGTGACTACTCCAAGCCCACCTTCCATCGGCCATGGGATGTCGACTAGCACTGAAGACATATTTCCCTAAAACCAAGAAGGCATTGGCTTTTTGACCTATACACACACAACGAAGCACACAACTGGATACAAACAAAAGGTAAACTGGATAGTAAATAGAGTGAGTACAATATGTAAAAGGGGCCAGAATACAAGCCCTACTAGAAATTACAAGAAACTAGAAGGTACAAGTAAACTGGACAACTCCTGTGAACACCATCCATGGATCATACTTGAAGGGTAGGTACATCTCTCGAATAGTCATCTCTGCGGTACACCACATCTAGGGTCTACCTCCGAGATGCCTCCAGTCTTAGTACCCTCGTCCTCAGTCAGTACTGTCCGTCGTATGCAACCAACACAATAAGGTGAGGGAATAGCCCGTCCAGGGGTGAGTATAACGATACTCAGTAGGGACCCTGAGACCCTCAAAGTCTCACAAAATCCACAAAGGATAAACCAAAAATCATGAAATCAACTGACAACCCTACTTAGGTATATGCCCATACATATACCTTTGTTATCAAGTATACCCATCTCAATCATGAGGAAACACATATTCCAACTCAATATCCTAGAGCTCAACTGTTCCACAAAGGAAGAAATATAACAAATGTAAGTAACACACAGGTACAACACATAGAAGAATACCACAAGGAATCACCACGAAGGAAAAATACCACAAGGTAAAGACTCTACTCACAACCCGTATATGTTATGTACAATAGTAGAGATGATTAGATGTAACTACTAAATCATTTTAATCTATTAAGAGGAAGATCCACGAAGGATCCTAAATCATCATTAGAACCACAGAGGATCGTAGTACATCGTCAGACCCACACATGATCCTAGTACCTCGCCAGACCCACAGTGAATCCTAGTACATCATCAGACCCACACATGATCCTAGTACATCATCAGTACATCTTCATACCCACATAGGATCCTATTACATTGTCAGTACATTGTCTGACCCACACAGGATCCTAGTACATCATTAGTACGTCGTTAGACCCACATAAGATCCTAGTACATCATCTGTACATTTTCAGACCCACACATGATCCTAGTACATCATTAATATGTATTCAGACACACACAAGATCCTATTACATCATCAGTATGTCGTCAGACCCACACAGGATCCTAGTACATCATCATAGTACGTCATTAGACCCACCAAGGATCCTATTACATCGTCATAGCCAGCTAAAGGGTTCCTGCACTAATCTCTCTTATCTCTGAGAGGGCTTGCTCCTCAAGCCACTGGTCGATTCTCCAACAACCATAGAGTCCCACGAAGATGTATGCCAAAGGACCTCCATGTAAAATGGGTCTCAACACAACTGATGGTGCGTCAATCGGATGTCCGGTCAGTACGTTGTTGGCCTTTTAGTCCTGAGGGCCTGGTTGTATTCGTGCTCGATCCAACCTGGATGTACCCCGACTGTATCAAAACTCAAGTAGGGTATACCAAAAGGTCCATCTTGATCCAAGGATTCTACTTTCGTAGGAATTTATTCATTTCGACAACGTATGAGGGAGATGCGTCGAATACAAGATCCCACAATAAAAATATTATTTTTATGGGGTGTTTTGTGAACCTGAGCCATGAACCAGAATTTAATATTCAACATTAGACTTCAATCAACTGTCTTAATGACAGGATCACGTCGCCACAGACGGTAAGTCAATCAGACATCACAAACAGGAGTTATGGAGGGTTGAAGATTAAATAATAATATATTATTATTATTATTTGAGCGTTTCAGGTACCCAATCCAAAAACCCAAAAAATACATCTAATACTGGACTCATAATATTCGTCTCGAAGTCAGGTTCACACTACCACTGATGATTCGTGAAACCAAGGTCGCATAGATATGTTACATATGAATTAGGGTTTTAACAACCACAAATAATAATATTATTATTATATTATTCATATTTAATTTTATTTAATGTTTCTATTTCCAATCTCATTTGAGATTCACGCACAAGAGGGGTATCCCATTTTGGTGCACGCGGGTCCAAATAGCACCTCTATCTTTTTTTTATAATCAATTTTATTTTAATTTTATTTCCTATCTATTCCTTCCTCTCACCAATCAAATTTTCTTCTTCCACAATTTTCCATCCCTATACACGACCCGGGAATCCGCTGCACCTCCGCCTCGCACTTGACATGCCTCCTCCGCGCCGCCTACTTGTGCCACTGCTTAATCTGCCTCGTCGTCAGCTGAAGCCACTATGGCTCGCTTGCTGTGTGCACACCACCTTCACTAGTGCGCCAGACTGCCCTTCTCTGCCACGTCGCTCCTTCCATTGGCTGTCACATCATCGTTCTAACCGTGAGAAATAAAATGATGGCATATTCGCTATCCTCGGGTCGAGGGCTCCACGTCCATATGTCGTGCTCAATAGAATATTGCATTTCCTATGCCAATAAATATTTGGTTGCCTCTATCCGCGAGCCATTGTGGCTTTGTTCCAAGCCTAAAAAATTAAACTATTGCATATTTTTGATCCTTGCATTGAGGGATTCACATCCATATATTGTTCTTATCAAAACTCTATGTTTCAAGCACTAATTATTATTATGCGTTAAAGAACGCATGAAAAATGTGCAAAGAATAAAAATAAAGAGGAGATTGGTTTATGTGCAGAACGATGACCATGTTCGTTTGGCCATCGTCATTGTAAATTTAGGATATGAAGAATCAAAAAAAATTCAAACAAATATAATAAACCCTACCTCGATTGTCCTTTGGAGGTGGCATGAGGAATAAGAAAAATTCGATGATATGGTGATGTCAACGTTTGTTGCTCCCACAAGATGTTTCTGATCCGGGCTCAAGCGTCGTCCTCGTTCTCTGATTCCGGAGGATGCTCTTTGTTGTAGTAGATGTTCTTCATTGAAGAATCTCCTTCCAAGTTCTTCAGAGCTCTCCTTTTGCTAACAATCCTCCAACCAACCGTTGAAGTGCCAAATAATATTATTAAATAAACCAATTATGTTGGCACATAAATGGGAGGAAAACCAAGAGTTATCTCCCATTAAAGGAAGTGTTCAAGGGTTGGGTGGTCCCCACCTTTGAATTTAAATTGGGGGTTTTTAGTTCGGGTGGTCCTCACCACTAAACATCAAATGGGAGGTTTTAAAAATAAAATAACAGTTGTTCTTTATTTTATTTTTATTCTTTTAAATCTCCTAGAAAATTCATGAAAACTAACTTTCACCCTCGAACTACTGTTGTCAAGGTGATGATCTCCTTAAGAGAATATCAGTGCTATGAGTTCAACGGTGCCATCAGATTTCAATTCCGAGCACCGATTCAAAAGTTATATGACACCGCTCACACGTTTACTGAATGTACTCGAAAAAAAGATATGAAAAATTATAACAGTCACCCTTGACCTGCATCGATCGAGGTTTGGCTCTGCCTAAGTGACACACTCACCAACGAACCCTACAGTACTCGTAGATTTTAAATCCGAGTTACACTTTAAATGTTATGGATTTTTCAATAAAATAATTTTTCCTTAAATATTTTATTTACGGCCAAAAACTAACATTCACTGGTAGCCAGAACCGGCCAAAGTTAGTATCCTCTTTAATAAAGAATGCCCTCACAAGTACATCGGTGGTCTCAGATTTTCAATCCAAGCTACCCTTTGTGAGTTATAAGAATTTGAAAAATAAAATAATTTATTTTATTATTTTATTTTCAGTTATGCCAATTTTGGGTTTTCTCACAGGAGTCCTGCACCGAATAAACATAAATAACACCTAGAGTAAACCTGACATCCTAAACAAAACGGTGCACTCATATTTTTTATCTGAGTTACCGTTTATGATTTATTCTACTTTTTCAGGAAACTGCTTACACACGCTAATTTAAACTCAACCAAACTTTGATGGATTATTCCGGGCACCGCAGGCCTTGGAATAGCACGCCGTTAGATTTCGTGGTCTCAAAATAATTCCATATAATTTAAAAAAAAATATACGGAATTTCTAGGACATTACAACATAAGTTAAGGAAGATGATCTCATACACACTACATTTGGAGCTAAATGATGACATCACTTCAGTGCCATAGTAACTAATCAGTGTCGAATGTAAACAAATTTCAATAACCATGTCTTTCTAAATAACACTTTTCAACCACCCACGACTAAGTTGTCTCATCCAAACATGCACGCATGAGGCCTTGTACCCACCATCAGTCTTATCCTAACTCCCACACATATGAAGAATCATTGAATAATATATCTCTTATAATTACAAAAAATAGAAATAAAATTATAAAAAAATAAATTATATTAATTTAAAAATCATAAAAAACATTAACTACAATCGGTTACTATCTCTCACCAACAATCTACCCAACAATATTATTAGTGTATATCCTATTTTACACATCAAACTATGTAATATATAGATCAAACATAAACAATATGAATGTATCATATACATATCACATTATATAATATTATTTATAAACTCTTGATGATGTATTATAAATGTATGACACGCAACTCTTTGTGTGTCATCCTGCCAGCCCCAATTCTATTAACCAAAAGATGTTATCTTCTTGAAAGTATATTCTATCAGGTATGTGAAAAATACAAAGGAAGCATGGGTCGGGACACTACCATAGAAACAATTTTTCATAGCACCACACTTTATGAGTGCTAAAAAGGGCTGATAATGGGGGTACCTTTATCAGTGCTAAAAATAAGCACTGATAAAAGGTACTTTTAATAGTGGTAAAAAAGATTTGTTAAAAGTACCCTTTTATCGGCACTTTATTAGTAGCACTGATAAAGGAGGGGTATTTATTAGTTCCTTTTTACTAGCGCTGATAAAAGGTGTATTTCAAAAAAAATGTTAAAAATAAGCTATAAATATATACATATATTTATATTGATATAAATATAATATATATTTTCTATATATGTTTCAGATAAGTATAGATAGACATTTACACCTAATATATAATATATTTAGTGAAAATGTATTATAAACAATCTAAAAATATATTATTAATTAATAATTTTCTAATTATTATCAATTTATAATCATTTAATAATAATTTGAAGACACAAAAAAATCAAATAATTAATAAAAGATCTCCAATAAGCTAAAAATGTAACTCAAACTTCAAATGACAATAACTTTTGATCCGAGCATCCATTTGAGATCTACTATATATCAAATTGAAGTCTACGATGAGATCTACACATTGGTGACATATGAGATCCCATTGTCACATTGTTTGATACAAAATGTAGTCCCAAAAATCCTCTAAAACTGAGTTTTAAGTTGCGATACCCAAATTTTTAAACATTCGATGGAATTTCAGCCTCATTTTTCGAGGGTCTATATTCCCTTTTTCAGTCGGGACTGAATTGATTCACAGTTATTACATTCATATTGAAATTTTAGGTTTAAAATTTCATCATTTTTCATAATGTATTGTTATTTATAACCAAATATATAACAATATATACATAATTTTTATATATTCATAGATAAAAATTTAATTTTATAAATAAATAATTAAACATATTTACATATAAAATATATTTCTCAATATATAAGCTTTATATAAAAATAAAAAATATAAATTTTATTTAAAACCCAAATATATGAATATTTATATACTTATATAATGTGTGTGCATGTTTAATATATATATTAGTGTTTGTCTGTATTAACAAACTCATTTATATATTCTATATATATTCTAACATATGAATATACATGTTAATATATAATATATTTGAATATATAAAAATATGTATAATTATACTTACAGATACACATATAATATATATATGTGTGTGTGTGCGTGTGTGTGTGTGTGTGTGTGTGTGTATGTTGTATATATGTATTTATGTATTTATTTATTTATTTATACACACAAATACAAAAACATGTTTTATAAATGTCTTTAAAAATAATATTATAAATATATATTTATATAATAATAAATATACAAATAAAAAATATAACAAAAAATCAATATGAAGAAGTAGATATAAATAAAAATATAAAAATATAACTAACTATATATATACATTAATAAATATATATATATATACATCTTAATATAAATCAATATTAATATACGAATAAATAAATAAATAAATATATATATATATATATCATTAAAGGGAGAACCAAATAAGATGGACAAGTGGTAAACATTTTTACCCATATGACCTTTAATAGCACGTAAAATTGGCTTTAAAAATGCTAAAAAAGCACTGTTAATCATAGCGATGATAAGGGGGCCTTTATTAGTATTTTTTGGCACTGATAAAGGCCTAGCCAGCTACAGTGTGATGTTTATTTAAAAACACACCTACAAGAAAACCTACAATTTATATAGTACACCCAAAAGCAAACCTGATATATATATTTTATTGACATCATCAAAATAAAAATTTCCACCAATGGTATATAGAAATAGAAATTTACATTTCAAACAAATTTTTTTATATAATTACATTTAGAACAATACAACAAACATTCAAAAACATTAATATTTCATCTTTTAACACCCATGATCCCCTCTCAAAAATTTCCCCCCATGGTATCAGTTTCCAAACAGATCATCTCAACCCAAGAAAAAAATTCCACCTATATAAGAAAAAAAATATTATGTTAGTAATATGATAAAGACTTAAATTAAAGATTAATATAAAATAAAACATTAATAAAATGTCATTATTTAATAAAAATGACATATTTGGAGTTATATCATTCGTATTGTGAGTCTTATTGAGGTGGGATTGATTCCTACCCATTAAAAATGAGTTATCGATCACTGTCCTAAAATGTCAAAACAATCCAAATGAATTTTCATGGTTTTGAATATGTCACTTCTTCCATTACTAAAATTAATATAAATTTTAAATAATGACACATTTAGAGTAAAACCGGACACACCGTGCATTGTATTAAGGAGCGGTTGATTCCTCCATGTCACAAATTACTGATGGATTTCCTTCCTAATATATCAAGACAATATGAATGCATTTTCTCAATTTCCAGTATTTCTGTTGTGTTTTTTATTAAAATATCATTTCAAACATAAAACAAACATTTTGAGTCATACCAATAATTTTTTTCATTGGTTTTATGTGAGACTAACTCATACATTTCACAATTGACTTATAAATAATTTTTCTAAATTATCAAGATTGTTGGAGTTTGTTTTCTTGTCTTATAGTGAGTGACACGATTTGAACTAAATTTTTAATTTTAAACTAATACAAGAAACTTTTAGTCAAATTTGTCACATCAGGTGTCATATTGAGGTGTGGTTGTATCCTACACATCACCAATGACTTGTGGATTGTTCTGATAAATTTTCAAAAAAATCTGAATGTATTTGGTCAGTTTTCATTATGCCACATGTTGTTTTTACTTAAATTAATGTCAATTTTAAATAAAAATAGACACTTTTAGTTATAACGGCCACACCATGCATTTTATTGAGGTTTTTATGATCCCTATATGTAAATAAATACTAATAGATCATTTTTGTAAAAAAATAAAAACAATCTTAATGCGTTTTCTAGGTTTTCAGAATGTCACTTATTGTTTTTACTTAAATTAATGTCAATTTTTTTTAAAAAGAGACACTTTAAGTGATACCGGCCTCTCCGTGTGTCCTATTGAGGTGTGAATGATCCTTACATGTCACAAATGACTAATATATTGTTTTATTAAAATATCAAACCAATTTTAATGTGTTTTCATGGTTTTCAATATTTCACTTTTCATTTTTACTTAAATTCGTGTCAATTTTAAATTAACAGAGACACTTTGAGTTATACAGGCCACACCTTCCGTCATATTGAGGTAAGACTGATTTCTACATGTCCCAAATGACCCATTCATCATTTTACTTACATATAAAAATAATATGAATGTATTTTCTTGGTTTTTAGTATGTCACTTTTTCTTATATAAATTAATGTCAATTTTAAATAAAAAGACACACTTGGAGTCATACCAATCACACTATGTGTCGTATTAAGATGTGGTTGAATCCTACACATAAAAATGACTCATGGATCATTTTAATAAATTATAAAAACCAAAAAAATATTTTTTATCAATTCTCAGTATGTCACTTGTTGTTTATACATAAATTTATGTCAATTTTAAATTAAAAGAGACACATTGAGTTATAGTGGCCACACCATGTGTCGTATTAAGGTACAGACGATTCAGGTGTTATGTGGTATGATTATTACATAAACAAAGACTTCACATTGTGAGTCATGTTTTAAGGGATGATAAATGCATTTCCTACTTATGGAAATTTTTTAGGATATAGAATTAATAGAACTAAAGGGTGTCTCATTTTCGAACAAGGTACACAATCAATATGGTTGAAAAATTCACCCAAGACTATGTTTCTAGGTCATTGTAGATTTCTAACCTGATGGGATAAGTACCTATTTGGTTGAAATCAATCATGAAAGTTCAGAAGAACGTACAACACCATCTCCAGTAATAGTTTATCAACTATTTGAGAAAGTAAAAGATGTGGAAACTGCTTTCGATAAACCATTTTTTAAAGACCTTATGAAAATCAGTTGAAAAAAGTTATCAGTTTTTTTTGAATTCTCATAACAGAATTGTTTGTACTTCAGAAATTTTCTTGATGTTATTCATGTTAAAAATAATTAATGTGATATTTTAATCGGTACATTGCTAAATGCACCAACAAAACTGAGTTTTTAGTTGGGATACCCAAATTTTTTAACATTCGATGGAATTTCAGCCACCTATAAGAGGGTCTTTTTTCCCTTTTTAGTAGGGATTGAATTTATTCATTGGGATTACATTCATATTGATTTTATGGATTTGACAATTTATCATTATTCACAATTTACTATTATTTATAACCAAATATATAACAATATATACATATTTTTTTTATATATTGACTCATAAAATTTTAATTTTATAAATAAATAATTAATCATTTTTACATATAAAATATATTTCCAAATATATAAGCCTTATCTAAATAAAAAATAATATCTATTTTATTTGAAACACAAATATATGTTTATTTATATACTTATATAATGTGTGTGTGTCTATATATATATATATTATTGTGTGTTTGTATTAATAAACTGATATATATTATCAATATATTTTAACATATTTATATACATATTAATTTATAATGTATGTGAATATATATAAATATGTATAATTATATTTACCGATACACATATAATATATATATAAATATATATGTGTGTTTGTGTATGTTGTATATATGTATGTATTCATTTATTTATTAATTTACACACACACAAAAACATATTTTAAAAATGTATTTAAAAATAATTATATATATATATTAATATTCAAATAAATATACGAATAAAAAATATAACTATATATATATAAATAAGTACATATAAATATAACCAACTATAAATATTAATATATATATAAATATATTAATATAGGAATGAATATACATATATATATTAATATAAATATATATTAATATATGAAAAATATTATGAAATATATATATAAATAAATAGATATATCATTAAAGGGAGAACTAAACAAGATGGACGAGGGGTAAACACTACTACACATATGGCATTTCACAACATGCAAAATGGATTTTAATAGTGCTAAAAATGCACGGTTAATTACAACAATGAAAAGCAGGACTTTATTAGTGATTTTAGTGCTGATAAAGGCCTAGTTTCCAATGGTGTGTTGTTTATATAACAACACACCTAGAAGAAAACCAACAATTTAAACAGCATAATCAGAAGAAAACCTATTATACACATTTAATTGACATCATCAATACAAAAATTTCCACCCATGGTATATAGAAAAAATACAATTCTATTTAGATTTCAAACAAAATGTTTTATATAATTACATTTACAAATGTCCAACAAACTTTATAAAACATTAATATTTCATCTTTTTACGCCCATGATACCCTATCAAAAATTTCCTCCCATGGTATCATTTACTGAAAAAATCATCTAAACAAGAGAAAATGATTCCACATATATAATAAAACAAATATTATGTTATTTATACTATAAATAAATAAATTAAACATTAATATGAAATAAAATGTTAATAAAATATTAATATTTAATAAGAATAAAACATTTGGAGTTATACTGGTCATACCGTGCATATAGCATCCCACCTTTTTATAACATAAACTTTCATTACATTACACAAAATTGAGGATATTTAAGGTCTAGTGTCTTGGAAACCAGGAACATAATACATGAAAACAACATAAAGCATTTTTCCTAAACACTTGAAAGTCTTCTCCTTAAGTTCATCCTAGGTTCATTACTACATCTCATAACCTGGGGACATACATCAAAATAAAGGGTGAGCAGAAGGCCCAGTAAGGGAAACAAGAGGAACATTTTACATGTGAACTTGATATACTTCAATAAGGACATGAAAAGAACTTTAAGGCATGAGAAAGAAATCATGAGGCATTTCATAATAAAAATAACATTTTTCATAACTTGAAAATGTGGCTACATAATTTAACATAGACAATCATGAACATATCACCAAGGTCTATCCCCAAGGTTTCATTTGAAAATTACCAAGGTTATTCACCAAGGTATCGTGAAAATTGTAATCTCTAGTGGTTACATCATTACCCAATGCATTGGAGCGCTATCAGGGCGCACCCTTAAATTTTCCTTTATTATCATGTGAGACACATATATCATCATCAAAAATTTCATAAATAACCCATATAACATAAAATAAGTGGGTTTCATTTCATAATCATAACGTTTTAAAAACTGCTTTAAAGACATGATCTTTACATCACTTTAAACCCACAGAAAGGGAAATCGGGTCTCATGTATGTAAATCCCAGAATTTAAAATAGAAAATTTTGATATATATGTGAATACCCTTGTATAAATAAGATCATTGAGTATTCACTTTATAACATAAAATAGTTTTGAAAAAAGAGAGAGGCATTTTGAGACGAAAATTCTACAGCATAACGGCTATGTTACAAGGTTTTAGAAAACATTGAAAAGAGAGGGGACATGGTTCACCCACTCATAAATGATCCATAAAACAGTAGGGGGACAGAATATAAAGGATTTAAGAACATGTTAATGAAATTTGAAAGATATACCATATGAAATGAAAAACATGGAAATGAGACAAAAATAAGATTTCTCTTATGAAAATTCGGCAGCCTAACGGCGTCACTTAACTTCAATAAAAACATGATTTGAGAAGATCAAATAGGGTCTCTCATCATATGATAATAAGTGATCAGTATTAGATATAGAGATCATACCCCAACATAATAAAAAGGAACTTGAAATACTTGACATGAAAATCAAACTTGAAAAATGAGAGGGGAGAAATAATCACTTAAAAAATTCGGCAGCCTAACAGCGTCACTTAAACTTTCATAAAACGAAATGATGAGAGTAAGAGGGGATCTCTCATCATATAAACATGAAAAGGTCAGTAAAAGTAATATAAAAGAACATCCTCTCATATAAGAACATGGAGCATAAAAGGAATTACATAAAAGAGATTACATGAAAAGAAAGAGAGAGGTCGGATCCCTTACCTTAAAACGTAACTCTTAAAACTCAAAGGTTTGGACCTTGAGGGCTTGGGGGGCACCTTGGGAGGACTCCTTGGGAGGTAAAGAGACCCGAACTTCGTTGGGGGAGAGTTGGGAGTGAAAACTAAAGGATTAAAGGGTGGGTATTTATAGGGAAAGTGAGGGGACAAGGCATTAATGGCCAAGGGACACCTCACAAGTGCTTTTCTCAAACCCATATGCTCTCTCATGATATTTTCCATAATGTTAGGCCACATGGGGCCCCCAAAAAAATAATTCATCACCCTTGGCCGGCCAACCCTTAAAATATCTCATGACATGATCATGACACAGTTATGATGTCATTAAACATACCGAAACCCAAAAACTGTATTTTTACTATTCACTGAAAATTCAACTTTCTCAGAAAAATACCAAAATTTCACCTTAACCAATTTTCGATGCTCTAAGTACATTTATGAACTCCATTTTATAAAAATAATTTTCTAAATATTTTTAATTTAATTTTTAAATAATAGCACTATTCATCGAAAATTCATTTTTTTCAGAAAAATCCCCAAAAATTACCATACCACAATATCGATGGTCTGAGTTCAAAAATAAAGTCCTTTTTATAAAAATAATTATCTAATTATTTTTAATTAAATTTTAAATTAAAAAACACTATTCACCCGAAAAAAACTAATACTTGGTTAATCATTTATGAAACCGTTATTTACCCATTTTATTGAATCACATTACCTAATCTAGGTGTCTAAATTATATTAAAACTTTCTTTGAGTGAAATTACTAATCCATTTGGTCAAATTACTAATCCTAAGCGTAAAATCACTATTCATAATTTACTATTATTCAAAAATTAAGTTGATCTTATTAGACTCCAAATTCCTTACTGAACACTTTTGTAGAAGACCATTTTTTGAAAATCATTACACATCATTAGTTATTTAGGGTTTTCAAAAATATTTTAACATATCCTTTTTTCCAAAATTCATCAATAAAATACATTCTAAAATTATCTGGACAATTGAAATTTCACAAACATCACTAAAGGAAGAAATATCAATTCATTCATCGCAAAGGATTACACAAAGAAGCTAGGGTCTCGTCACATAGCCCCTTATAACACCGGAATATGACCTAAGTGTAAGGTGTGCTATGGTGAGAGAATCTAAGGGAGGCTCAGATAACATTGCCCTAGTAGTAATCTCTACTAACTTGAACTTCTCCCGTAGGTGTTTCCGTTCAAGCTTGACATGCTGGAGTTCATCTTGGGCTTGGTCCAAAGTGAAGCCCACAGATGCTACCTCCTTCCCAAGCTCTGATAAGTGGGCTTCATAAGGTTCAAGTCTACTGGAAGAAGCCATCAACTCCTCTTTCTGCATTAACAATTAACATATCTATTAAATCATTAAGAGTATGGTAATATACTATTTAAAAAGTTTGGGTCATTACATTCTTCCCCCCTTAATAAATTTCATCCCCGAAATTTATACTTGAGGCCTAGTCGAAAAGGTGAGGGTACTTTTGCTTCATCGTTTCCTCAGGCTCCCAAGTCTCTTATTCATACTTATGATTCCTCCACCACACTTTTACAAGGTGGGTAGTCTTGTTTCGTAGAACCTTGTCTCTACGGTCCAAGATCTCCACTAGCTGCTCCTCATAAGAAGGGTCATGTTCCAGTTGTACCACCTCTGGGTTTAGTACATGCGAAGGGTCGAGTATGTACTTCCTCAAGAGAGATACATGGAAGACATTGTAAACTTGAGCTAGGTTCGGTGGAAGTGATAGACGATAGGCCACTGCTCCTATGCGATCAAGGTTTTCATAGGGGCCAATGTACCTAGCGCTGAGCTTCCCTTTCTTCCCAAACCGCATGACTCTCTTCCATGGAGAGATTTGAAGGAAGACTTTGTCACCAACACCAAACTCCAAGTCCCTTCGACGATTTTCAGCATAGCTCTTCTGCCGACTCTGAGCTGCCTTTATGTGTTGTTGGATGGCATGAACATGTTCCGTCATCTCTTGCACGAGATCAGGCCCAAGAAGCTTCCTCTCACTAGTTCCATCCCAACAAGTAGGAGTTCTACACCGCTTTCCATACAGAGCTTCATAGGGTGCCATCTGAATGCTCGCATGGAAGCTGTTATTATAGGAGAACTCCACTAATGGGAGGTGTTGATCCCATCCACCTTTAAATTCCATTGAGCATAATCTCAACATGTCTTCGAGTGTCTGAATAGTCCTTTCAGATTGGCCATCAGTTTGAGGATGATAGGCCGTACTAAAATTCAATTCAGTATTCAGAGCATGTGGAAGAATTCTCCAGAATTTTGATGTGAATCTTGGGTCACGATCAGATACAATGGATAGTGGTACCCCATGCAGCCTTACCACTTCCTTCACGTATATCTTGGCAAGCTGATCCAGAGAGAAATCTTCTCGAATAGAGATAAAATGGGTTGTCTTGGTGAGACGGTCCACAATAACCCATATCGCATTGTTTCCTTTGGATGTTTTCAGGAGACCAGTTACAAAGTCCATAGTGATATTATCCCACTTCCATACTGGTATGGGTAGCGGTTGTAATACCCCCTTAGGAAGTTGTCGTTATGCCTTTACTTGCTGACACACCAGGCACCTTGTAGTGTAATCAGCAATCTCCCTCTTCATGTTATCCCACCAATAATGATCATGAAGGTCTCTATACATCTTAGTGCTTCCCGGATGTATAGAGGAAGTAGAGATATGAGCTTCATCCATCAGTTCTTTCTTTATCTCTGGAATAGATGGAACACATAGTCTTGTACGAAATTTCAATACACCTTCTTGATCAATATTGAAATCAGGGAACTTCGCATCCTTTACAGCCTCGAACTTCTCCTGCAAAAAAGGATATTTTTTTTTAGCCTTCTTGATCTTCTCTGGTAATAAAGGTTGAGAAATCATTTGGGATAGGGTTGATGATGTCCCTTTCCTTATAATTCCCATGTCCAGTTTTACTAGATATTTAATCAAGGGATCTCCTAAGATCCTCATTGTTGCCAGAAAAACAGGATCTTTCCTGCTTAACGCATCCACGGCTTTGTTTCCTCTTCTAGGGTGATAATGTATTGAACAATAATAGTCATTAATAAGCTCCAACCATCTCCTTTGTCTCGTGTTCAATTCCTTCTGTGTGAAAATATACTTTAGACTTTGGTGGTCAGTGTATATATCACATTTCTCCCCATAAAGATAGTTCCTACATATCTTTAGAGAAAAAACAACTGCCGCCAGCTCTAGATCATGCGTAGGATAATTCTGCTCATGAATCTTCAACTGTCGAGATGCATAAGCAATTACCTTGTCATTTTGCATGAGGATACACCCAAGCCCTTTCAGAGATGCATCGCTAAAAATAACGAATCCTTCTCCGATAGAGGGTAGTGTTAACACAGGTGCAATAACCAATCTCTTCTTCAGCTCTTGGAAACATTCCTCGCATTCCTTTGTCCAGTTGAACTTAACCCCTTTTCGAGTCAACTTGGTTAGTGGATTAGAAAGTCGTGAAAAGTTTTTCACAAACCTCCTATAATATCCCGCTAAACCAAGGAAACTATGAATCTCAGTTACTGTTGTGGGTTGAGGTCACTCCTCCACCACCATTGTCTTTGCAGGGTCAACCGAGATTCATTCATTGGTTACGATGTGCCCCAAGAAAGCCACTTGTTGTAACCAAAACTCACACTTGCTGAACTTCCCAAAGAGCCTCTCCTTCTGTAGAGTTTTCAAAATAACCCTCAGATGATCTTCATGCTCCTCATGACTTTTTGAATATATCAAAATATCATCAATAAAAACTACCACAAAGTTATCAAGGTAGTCCTTAAAGACTTTATTCATCAAATCCATGAAAATAGCAGGAGCATTAGTCAAGACGAAAGGCATAACAGTAAACTCATAATGCCCATATCTTGATCGGAAGGCAGTCTTTGGAATATCTACCTTCTTCACCCTCAGTTGATGATAACCAGATCGAAGGTCAATCTCAGAGAAGAATTGAGCCCCACGAAGTTGGTCAAATAAATCATCAATTCTTGGAAGAGGGTATCTGTTCTTCACTGTGATCCCATTCAGTTCTCTATAATCAATCCATAGCTGCATTGATCCATCCTTCTTATTCACAAAGAGAACTGGGGCCCCCCAAGGAGACACACTCGGTCAGATAAACCCCTTCTCCAACAAGTCTTGGAGTTGTTTCTTTAACTCTTCTAGCGCCATATTTTCCATTCTATACGGAGTCTTTGATATCGGTTGAGACCCAGGTACGAGTTCAATGGAGAACTCTAGCTCTATTTCTGGGGGAGGTCCAGGTAACTCCTCAGGAAATACATCCATGTATTCCTGAACAATTGGAATATCTTCTATTGGTATTCTCCCTTTTCCTTCTTCCTCATCATCGATTAACTCCATAAAGAAATCTATAGGAGGTGCTTCTAGATAGGGATCAGTTCGGGGTATCTGTCCTTTGAAGATAACTGTAGGTCGTTCATTCAAGACTACTAAGATTTCCTTACTTCTACATTTTATCTTAGCATTATACTTTGAGAGCCAGTCCATCCCTAGTATAATGTCAAATTCCATCATGGGAATGACTACTAGATTTGCGATAAGATTGTGCTCACCAAAGTAAACACTAGAGTCTCTAAATACTTTTGATGCAAGGATAATCCCACTTGGAGTCTTGACTGAAAACTCTACCTCTAGCAGTTCGGGTATTGATTCTATATTCCTTGCAAACATGGAGGAAATAAAAGAATGCGTAGAACCAGAATCAAATAAAGTACTTGCTAGTTTTGAGAGGACAACAAGAGTACCTGCTACCACATCGTTCGGAACTTCAACTTCAGTTGTTTTGATAGCGAAAGCACGACCTTTCTTCCTTGGCCTCTACTGAGGTTGATGGTGATTCCCCTCCACCGCCCTCGGATTTGGACATTGATTAGAAAAGTGCCCAAGCTGTCCACACTTGAAGCATGTGACTTCGGGTACGGCCAGCACCATCTTTCCTCTGTCGTTAGTGTTGGGAAGTTGAGGCTTCACATCACTACGACAATTCCTAGAAATATGGCCTTCTTTTCCACACCTATAGCACTTACCACTTCCGATCAAGCAGTTCCCCGAATGCTTCTTCCCACATTTATTGCATGTGGCATGTTGCATATGCTTTACACCTCTTTCCTGATCAAAACCGCTTCCCAGTCTTGGTTCTAGAGTTCTCTTCTTCTCATTAGATTTGTGAGACCACTATGTCTCCCCAAACTCTAGTTCAACTTTCATAGCACTTCGAACTATTTCTTCATAGCAATCATAGTCCCTGTTGGCTAGATTCTTCCGTAGATGAGGACGTAGTCCACCAAAGAATCTATCA
Source organism: Viscum album (assembly GCA_963277665.1). Classification (NCBI taxonomy): domain Eukaryota; kingdom Viridiplantae; phylum Streptophyta; class Magnoliopsida; order Santalales; family Viscaceae; genus Viscum; species Viscum album. The sequence continues at coordinate 906,895,390 of OY728153.1, forward strand.
ACCTTCACATTAGGGTCCATGACAAAGCTTGAGGTATAACGAGAAAGCCTTGGGAAGTTCATCTCGTAGGTTCGAAATGATTCATTCTCCTTCTGCTTCAGCTCGAGAAATTCTTTCTCCATTATCGTTCTCATCAAATGAGGGAAATACTTATTAAAGAATATTCCCCGGAACTCTTCCCACTTCATAGCTTCCATCTCTCCTCATGGCTTCGTGTTTTTGATCAGTGACCACCACTGATCAGCTTCTCCATCTAGGCGGTAAACAGCAAGGGTGACTTTTTCTTGTTCCAAACAATGAAGTACAGAAATGATCTTTTCAATGGAGCTTATACATTGTTCCGCAACCAATGGGTCAGTAGATCCACTGAATGTTGGCGGTCGTTAACGCATAAAGGACTCATCAGAAAGTTGCTCCCTTCGTGGTGAGATCAGACTCTCAGCTTGATTCAAGTTATTACTCATAACTTGAGTCAGTTGGTTCATCATTCGAATGAATGTTTCCATTCCGGCTTCCATCGGAGGGCCGTCACCACATGGTGCATTGCGGTCACCATCGGCACGATTCCTCCTATTTCCCGCCATTTTTCTAAAAGAATAAAACCTTAGTGAGAAACTTATTTCATTTATAAATCTTTTAACTAAGACTTCATGCTTAGACAATTACACTTCTCTATAATTCCTTCATAATGATTCATAAAAAGCTTGTGATTAACCAAACATATCCCCCGGGAGTGTCGTACCCAAGAGTGAAGCAAGGCCCGTTATCGTGCACCAGTTCCCGTTCGAGTCTAGATCAAAGCGGTCTTTTCGGGTTTTACCCCTATGTACATATGTGCCAGAGCCGCCTCTACCTGCTCGTATCCAGACAGGGATGTATCTGTTTGATAAACCACTTACTCAATACTTACCAAAATACCAGGAAGTTTTCCTATATTTAAACTTTTCTATAGGGCTCTTCCAAAAGTTTTTATATCCTAATTTCCACAAATAACTAAACCATCCTTTTATACCAACTATATCATCCCGCCTTTTTATAACATAAACTTTCATTACATTACACAAAACTGAGGATCTTTAAGTTCTAGTGTCTTGGAAACCAGGAACATAATACATGAAAACAACATAAAGAATTTTTCTTAAACACCTGAAAGTCTTCTCCTTATGTTCATCCTAGGTTCATTACTGCATCTCATAACCTGGGGACATACATCAAAAGAAAGGGTGAGCAGAAGGCCCAGTAAGGGAAACAAGAGGAACATTTTACATGTGAACTTGATATACTTCAATAAGGACATGAAAAGAACTTTAAGGCGTGAGAAAGAAATCATGAGGCATTTCATAATAAAAATAACATTTTTCATAACTTGAAAATGTGGCTACATCATTTTACGTAGACAATCATGAACATATCACCAAGGTCCATCCCCAAGGTTTCATTTGAAAATTACCAAGGTTATTCACCAAGGTATCGTGAAAATTGTAATCTCTATTGGTTACATCATTACCCAATGCATTGGAGCGCTATCAGGGCGCACCCTTAAATTTTCCTTTATTATAATGTGATCCACATATATAATCATCAAACATTTCATAAATAACCCATATATCATAAAATAAATGGGTTTAATTTCATAATCATAATGTTTTAAAAACTGCTTTAAAGACCTGATCTTTACGTCACTTTAAACCCACGGAAAGGGAAATCGGGTCTCATGTATGTAAATCCCAGAATTTAAAATAGAACATTTTGATATATATGTGAATACCCTTGTAGAAATAAGATCTTTGAGTATTAACATTATAACATAAAATAGTTTTGAGAAAAGAGAGGGGCATTTTGAGACGAAAATTCTGCAGCATAACGGGTATGTTACAAGGTTTTAGAAAACATTAAAAAGAGAGGGGACATGGGTCACCCACTCATAAATGATCCATAAAACAGTAGGGTGACAGAATATAAGGGATTTAAGAACATGGTAATGAAATTTGAAAGATATACCATATGAAATGAAAAACATGGAAGTGAGACAAAAATAAGATTTCTCTTATGAAAATTCGGCAGCCTAACGGCGTCACTTAACTTCAATAAAAAATGATTTGAGAAGATCAAATAGGGTCTCTCATCATATGATCATAAGAGATCACTATGATAGATATATAGATCATACCCAAACATAATAAAAAGTAACTTGAAAGACTTGACATGACAATCAAACTTGAAAAATGAGAGGGGTGAAAGAATCACTTAAAAAATTCGGCAGCCTAACGGCGTCACTTAAACATTCATAAAACGAAATGATGAGAGTAAGAGGGGATCTCTCATCATATAAACATGAAAAGGGCAGTAAGAGGAATATAAAAGTACATCCTCTCAAATAATAACATGGAGCATAAAATGAATGACATAAAAGAGATTCCATGAAAAGAAAGACAGAGGTCGGATCCCTTACCTTAAAACGTAACTCTTAAAAATCAAAGGTTTGGCCCTTGAGGGATTGGGGGCACCTTGAGAGGACTCCTTGGGAGGTAAGGAGACCAGAAAAGCATTGGGGGAGAGTTGGGAGTGAAAACTAAAGGAGGAAAGGGTGGGTATTTATAGGGAAAGTGAGGGGACAAGGCATTAATGGCCAGGGGACACCTCACAAGTGCTTTTCTCAAACCCATGTGCTCTCTCATGATATTTTCCATAAAGTTAGAACACATGGGGCCCCCAAAACAATAATTCATCACCCTTGGCCGGCCAAACCTAAAAATATCTCATCACATCATCATGACACAGTTATGATGTCATTAAACATACCGAAACTCTAAAACTGTATTTTTACTATTCACTGAAAATTCAACTTTCTCAGAAAAATACCAAAATTTCACCTTAACCAATTTACGATGCTCTAAGTACATTTATGAACTCCATTTTATAAAAATAATTTTCTAAATATTTTTAATTTAATTTTTAAATAATAGCACTATTCATGAAAAATTCAATTTTTTCAGAAAAATACCTAAAAATTACCATACCACAATATCGATGCTCTGAGTTCAAAAATAAAGTCCTTTTTATAAAAATAATTATCTAATTATTTTTAATTACATTTTAAATTAAAAAACACTATTCACCCGAAAAAAACTAATACTTGGTTAATCATTTATGAAACCGTTATTTACCCATTTTATTGAATCAAAGTACTTAATCTATGTGTCTAAATTATATTAAAACTTTCTTTGAGTGAAATTACTAATCCATTTGGTCACATTACTAATCCTAAGCGTAAAATCACTATTCATAATTTATTATTCATCAAAAATTATGTTGATCTTATTAGACTCCAAATTCCTTACTGAACACTTTTGTAGAAGACTATTTTTTGAAAATCATTACACATCATTAGTTATTTAGGGTTTTCATAAATATTTTAAAATATCCTTTTTTCCAAAATTCATCAATAAAATACATTCTAAAATTATCTGGACATTTGAAATTTCACAAACATCACTAAAGGATGAAATCTCAATTCATTCATCGCAAAGGATTACACAAAGAAGCTAGGGTCTCGTCACATAGCCCCTTATAACACCGGAATATGACCTAAGTGTAAGGTGTGCTATGGTGAGAGAATCTGAGGGAGGCTTAGATAAAATTGCCCTAGTAATAATCTCTACTAATTTGAAATTCTCCCGTAAGCGTTTCTGTTCAAGCTTGACACGCTGGAGTTCGGCTTGTTCTTGGTCCAAAGCGAATCCCACAGAAGCTACCTCCTTCCCAAGCTCTGATAAGTGGGCTTCATAAGGATCAAGTCTACTGGATGAAGCCATCGACTCCTCTTTCTACATTAACCATTAACATCTATATTAAATCATTAATAGTAAGTTAATATACTATTTAAAATGTTTGGGTCATTACAGTTCATCCTATTGGGGTGGTGTTGATTCCTACATGTTACAAATGAGTTATGGATTTTTGTCCTAAAATTTCAAAATAATCCGAATGTGTCAGCTCAAATTTGATTATGCCACTTTTTCTTTCAATAAAATTAATGCAAATTTTAAATAATGACACATTTGGAGTTATACTGTCCAAAACATGCATCGTATTGAGGTGCATAAGATTCTTACCTATCACAAATTATCGATGGATGGTTTTCCTAATGTATCAAAACAATCTGATTGTGTTATCTTGGTTTTTAGTATGTTTGTTGTGCTTTTTTACTAAAATATAATTTCAAACTAGAAACATGCATTTTGAGTCATACCGGTCCTATCGTGTGCCAATTTGATGTGAGATGGCTTCAAACCCATCAAAAATGACTTATGAATTGATATACTAAGTTATTAATACAATTGTAGTGTATTTTCTTGGTTTCCAATGAGTGAAACATTTTGAACTAAAATGTCAATTTTAAACTGATAACAAACACTTTTAGTCATACTGGTCACACTATGCATTGGATTGAGGTATGGTTAACTACTACACATCACAAAGGACTCATGGATAATTTTCCTAATGTACAAAAAAATCCAAATGTGTTTTCATAGTTTTCAGTATCTCACTTTTCTTAAACTTAAATTAATGTAAATTTTAAATAAAAATAGACACATTGAGTTATACCGACCAGACCATGAATCGTATTGAGGTTTGGATGATCCATACATGTTTCAAATTACTAATAAATCATTTTCCTAAAAAATAAAAATAATCCCAATGTGTTTTCTCTATTTTTAGTATGTAACTTTTTTATTTAAATTAATGTCAATTTTAAATTAAAAAGCGACACTTTGAGTGATACTAGACACACTATGTGTCGTATTGAGGTGAGGATTGTCCTTACACATCAGAAATGACAACTATATTGTTTTAAAAAAATATTAAAACAATCTGAATGTGTTTTATTGGGTTTTAGAATGTCACTTGTTGTTTTTAATTAAATTCAACTCTATTTTAAATAAAAAGAGCCACTTTGAGTTATAATTTCCACATTGTGCATTATATTTAGTTAAATGTCACAAATTACTCATGGATCATTTTCCTAAAGTATAAAATTAATATGAATTTTTTTCTCAGTTTTTAGTATTTCACTCATTCTTTTTTACATAAATTAATGTTAATTTTAAATAAAAAGACACAGTTGGTGTCATACCGGTCACACTGTGCATCATATTGAGGTGTGGTTGAATCTTACACATCAAAAATGTCTCATGGATCATTTTCCTAAAATAATAAAAATAATTAACATACATTTTATCCATTCTCAATATGTCACTTGTTGTTTTTACTTAAATCAATGTCAATTTTAAATAAAAAAGAGACAATTTGAGTTATACCATCCAAACTATAAATTGTATTGAGGTGCAGATGATACAGGTTTTATGATATATGATTATTACACAAATTAATATTTCTCATTGAGATACATGTTGTATGGGATGATAAATGACTTTCATACTTATGGATATTTTTTAGAATGTAACATTAAAATAACTAAACAGTGTCTCGTTTGTGAATAAGGTACATAGTTAATTAGGTCGAAACATTCATTGAAGACTTTGATTTTAGGACATTGTAGATTTATAACCCAATGAGATAAGTACCTATCTTGGACGACATCATTTTATGGAAGTTCAGAAGAACGTACAACAGTGTCTCCACAAATAGGTGATCAACTATATGAGAAAATAAAAGATGTGGAAACTACTTTTGGTAAACTATTTTTGAAAATCCTTAATAAAACCAATTGGAAAAAGTGACTAGTTTTTTTTTTTGAATTATCATACTACAATTCTATGTATGTCAGGCATTTTCTTGATTTTAGGCATGTTGAAAAAAATGTATGTGATTGTTCCATCAGTTCATTCTTTAATGCACCTGAAAAAATAAAGGATGATATTAAGGTTAGGTTGGACATAGATCATATGGGAATATAGGAAGAGTTGGTGCCAGTAAAGGGTGAAAAATAAAATTTTCTTCCTCCAGCTACTTACACTCTTCACGGGAAGAATATATATTAGTTTTGAAACTTCTTGAATGAAGTAAGTGTTTGAGTAGGGTATTCATCAAATATCAAGAATCTCATATCAAAAACTAATTCAATGTTAAAGGGTCTTAAATCACATGTTTTTCATGTTTTGATGCAAGATATAATTACTATATATTTACATTTCATTTTTCCAATAATTTCCTTCATTCGTTAACCATGTTTTGTTTCTTCTTCAAAGATATTTGTGGTAACGTTATAGATTTGGCCAAATTTATGGCTATGTAAAGAGTACTTTTCATCATATTATATAAATTGGAAATGTTATTTCTTCTATAATTCTTTGATATAATGGTTCACGTTATGGTTCAATTAGTGAGTGTTATTAGACTATGTGGTCCTATACACTATAGATGGATATACCCCAGTGAACGGTATATGAATATTTTGAAACGGTAAGTCAAAAATCAAATTTTATCGAAGGGTTGTATTATAGAGAAATATATTTCTTAGAAATCCATTGAATTCTATATCGAATACCTATCAGGTGTATAAAACATTATTTCACAGAAATATCATCACACTGGGATTCTTGTGGATGAAGGAATTTCTGGAAGACATATTGTCAAAATCCATATTGTAGATTAGAAACAGGACCTCGTTTAAAATTTTCATAATTGTTGGGAGGTTTCCACGTATGTTGATACCCATAAATAATTTATCAGGCATTTTAATCCATCAAGGGATGAATGATGGATATCAAATATGCATAATCAACAATTTATAAAATGGTTTCAGGACTATATTTTTAACGAGTTAGATAAAAAATCGGATTGAATTTCAGAACAACATAGTTAGTTAGCTAGAGGACCAAGTGTGTATGTATATTCTTACAATGGTAATGTAATTAAGGGTTATAAATAATATACAAATAGACAAGATGAAGACAATACCATGAATTATAGTGGAGTTACACTTGTATTTGAAGAAATTCATGTTTTTGGTACTACGAAATGAAATCCATTTTATGTGAATATATCATACATTGTAATCATCAAAAAAATATGGGAGTTAGATTATACAACATCACAAGTGCCGCTTTTTCAATGCAAGTGGGTTGATAACAAGAGTGATGTTAAAATAAATGAATTGGGATTCGTGAATGTTTATTGTATTAAGGAAGGGTACAAAGTTGAACCATTTACAATGGAATCATAGGTAGTACAAGTATTTTAGGTTCCAGATACCGCAAACTAAAAGTGGTCTATTGTTATATTATTGACCAAAAAACTGAAGGGAAGACAAAAATTTAACTGAGGGTGACACTTTCATTGGGATGTCACAATCATTTAATATTGGTCCCAATGTAGACGGTGTTTTGAATTTCAGAGGAGACCATTATGAAAGGATTTGGATAGTTGATAGTGGGGTCAAATCTCTTCAGCTATTAATAAAAGAGTTTTCAATAACTAGGTTATATAATTTTTGTAATATACATTGTGTTTCCGCATGTTATTATTTATTCGATGTTGTATTTATGTAATCTAAAACAAATTTTAATCCAATTATATATATAATGATTTCTGAACATTTTGGTACCCCCAATACTATGTAACAACAAGTCTTTCAACCTACTGGTGATCGAAGTGCAGAGGAACAATGTCCTTTTACCTTTTTTGGTAATCCCAATCATACATAATAATAGGTTTCTCAACCTATTGCTTCTCCTGGTGTAGAAGTTCAAAGACCATCTGCACATGATGATGCTACCACTCTAGAGAAACAATATATTGGCAGTGTTGAATCCAATGAAATGGTAGGCGATTAAAGACCTGAGAAGAAGAAAAAATAGGAATGCCATAGTTTTAGGGTGTTAGAAAAAATCATTAAGGTGATAATCAAAGGAATAAAATATGAGGTCGTATAGAATTAACGGGCCCAACATGTAAAACCCATCAAGGCCTGGTTCTACAGTTACATTGGAATAATCACTTAGTAATGTGTGTTGATTGATGTAGATTCGTGGCACCATGTTGTGATCACGCTTAATACACTGATGTGGTAAGATATTACAGTAACATTACTATATCATTTATTTGTTTTAATAAAAAAATAAAATAACAAAACATTGAATTACTCTTCACCATCCAATGAAGAGTGTATTTATAGTATGTGAATCCCATAAGAAATGTGTATTAATTCCTATTGGAAGGATTCAAAGATATTTTCACATAATTATAATGAGGCATCATCATAAAGATGGTGAAGGAAAAATAAACACGCACCCACCACTTATGTATGGAAACATGAGAACCCATGAAGTATGCGATGAATTTACTGGACATCATGTAGATATGTCTTTTCAAGTACACCTTGTATAGTAATATGTTGTTTTAAAATACATATATTCATCACATTGATCGTCAATTTTTTATTTACGAAATAGAAACTGAGTGCTGTAAATAAGGGATGGGAAACAAAACCAACATACCCCTACTGTAATGCAAGGATGGGGTATGCTTCACTTGAAAAAATGTCACTTATTTGAAATCTAACATAACACTTTTATATGATATGAAACAAAAAAATAATTATGATCCTTTATTTTTATGTAGATTAATGAATCCAAATATAAATCTACTTCCATCCCACACCTTGTTTTGTGGAAAGAGGCATTTGTAAAAACACATGAGATACTAATAGACTAAAACACAGAAAAAGGGTGGGTAATATGTATAAGTATGACATAATTATTTTTGATTATTTAAATCTCTATTACATAACAATGATTAATTATTTTCCTATATTTTCAATATGACATAGTCACATGAACCATAAATTCCAATACCAGATGAACACCTACTATCAGTGGCCTTGAAGTGGATAGAATAATATGGTCAGGTCAGAGGTGTGGGTTTTGGGGTGACACCCCTAATATATTTTGATAAAAAAACAAGTTGAGGATAACGATAAAGAAATGAAACAAATTAAAGAAAGACTATCTACCCTTTTAGAACAATTACAATGGTATAGAATGTTTCTAGAATCTTTAATGGGGGGAAGCAAAGAGAAAAATAACCCAAGAACAACCATTATGTGAATATCTCACCCCACCCCCACCAGCATTGAGGTGAGCCATTCCCCTTAAATAGCTACTTGGACAAGTTAATAAATGTTATAATAATTGTTTCTATAAAATGTGAATCAGACGAATACTGATACCTTCCATATTCTGATATTTTAAATGGTGATAATGACTATGATTTATATCTATCAACACCCACCCATCACCTTTTATTGATGGATACAATGTTCAATATCCAAAATAATGTGATACAGAAAAGAACACTTCCAACATATCTTGTGAGAGTGTCAAAGAGCATATCCCATGATCCAAGTTCTAATCTACCTATTCGAATTGATGATGAAGATATTCATAAGGTTAACCAAGAAGTTAAAACATTCATCACATGGCTTCCACATCTTGTAAAAAAATATGTTGACAAGGAGGTATTCATTTCCAATTTATTTTTCATGCTAAACCTTTAAAAATTTATGATAAATGTATGAACTGAAAAAGGATATTATGGTGGGACAAAATTAAGGGGTTGAAATGATATGTAAACTAGAAACCATCTAAAGGATCATCCAACCGACAAAAAAGATCATCCAAAATCACATTTACCCTGCCCATTGAATATCTGAATTTACAAACATTTAAGGTTCATGAGGATATAAAGTTACAAAGTGTTAGTAGTCACATATTTGATTTTGAAGAAAAAAATTCATGGAGATTAAGTTACTGACTACATTTCTACTAATAAGGTAGATGAAATCCTTAACTATGAATTTCTTGGAGCCTCAGTTGTAAATGTATACATGAGTTATGTTTTATTAATTTAATCTTCCAAATGATGATATACTGTGTTAATTATGAATAAATAAATTTCATATTTTTTGCAGGAATATATATCAAAACCAATTCTATGTATTTCACCATAAAAAAGGACTCTTTATTCCTTCTGTCACCTCTACAGACAAAAAAAATTGAATCCAAACAAATGGATAAAATAGTGGAAAACATGGGAATATCGTTTGAAATAAAACATGATGATGAAATAATCGTCTTAATACCAATGATTCAGGCGTAAAATGATAAAATCTAATCATATAAAATATATTTTTCATTTCATTCATTACTTATTCCTTTTCTTTATGAAACACTGGATGCTCATTACAATCAATTTGGATACTCTAAATATTTATTTCTTGGATTCACTACATGGATTTTCAACAAACTGACCACACACGGTGATGTTTTTCAATTTTTAATTCACTACATCCAAATGTTTAGAAATAAAAATAAATTTATATAATTTATATTATGTTTTAATTTGTATTCTATTATTATAGGATAGTGTGTAAATATCGTCTAAATCATGGCACGAGGAAAAGCATTGCGTACAAGGACCCTGAAAAGTTCTAATAATGGATAATTATCATGGTATATATTATAAGACATCTATATCCAAACACATATCAAATCAAATTACTTATATTTCATAATTTTTATACAGTTTATGAAACAATGAAATGGAAAATATTTTGGTTAATTTGTTTGTAAATTTATGAGAGAGATCATATTCCATCAAAAAACAATCATTCCCAAAGAGGTATTTTTAAAGATAATTACTACTTAATTTAAATTATTTATTAATCCTTTTTTTATTTAAAATTTTCGAATACTTTTATGAATATTGAAAAAAATCATAATCATAAGACGATATACATTTTTATAGAAACAAATGGGCATCATACCTGATCGTAGAATGTACAAAAATGGAATGAAGATAAGAATTCTATATAAGTAATGGAATTTTTTTCATATTTATGTTTAATTTTTTATTTTTAGTATTACTCATATGATAATAGTTTTCTTACACTGGATGATTCCTTGGATGCTAGGATTGTTTTTAGACATTGGGACATATAGGAATCAACAACACCCCAATCTGACATACGATGTGATCGGTATGACATCAGGTGTGTCTTTTTTTTAATAGAGACATTAATTTTTGTAAAATATACAAACAACATACTCAAAACACAAAAAAATAATTCAAATTGGTTTGATATTTTATTAAAATGATCCATAAGTCATTTACAATGTTTAGAAATCAGCAGCACCTCAATAAATGCCACTCTTTAAAATTTGAGAAAACATGGTCATATTTTCGTGATAATTAATAAATAAATTTATAAATCACTTGTGATGTGTAGTAATTGGTATCATTTCAAACCAATAAATGATGTGACTGGTATGAGTTAAAGTGTGTGTTTCTAGTTTAAAATGAAATTTTCGTAAAAAAGACAAGTGACATACTGAATACCAAGAAACAATATTTGGATTGTTTAAATAAATTATGAAAACCATCCATTATTCATTTGGGATGTGTAAAAATCAGTCAAACCTCAATCCGACACACGGTGTGACTGGTAAAACTCAAACCAATTCTTTTTATTTAAAATTGACATCAATTTTAGTTAAAAGGAACAAGTGGTGTACTAAAAAATGAGCAAATACATTCAGATTGTATAGATACTATTGGGAAAAAATCCATGAGTCATTTGGGACATATTGGAATCTTTAACACCTCAATATAATGCACAGTGTGACTAGTATGACTACAAGTGCATCTTTTTTATTTAAAATATACAACAATTTTAGTAAAAAGGACAATTGACCAACTCAAAACTAAGAAAGCACATTTGGATTGATTTTATATTGTAGTAAAATGATCTACGTGTTAGTTGACATGTGTATGAATTAGCTGCAACACAATTTGACCCTCAACAACCCCCAAAAGTAGCTCTAAATGAGCCACATCGTTGTCCTCTCTCCTAACAATGGAAAAATGGCAAGAAGAGAATAAAAGCACTAATGATATGATGATGTCGATAATAGACCCAAAGGCCTGGTGGCCACCTTCTTCCTCCTCCAGTGCATCAATAATAAATTGATAATCAGATTCGACCACAATATCCATTGAGCCAAGAGATGAAATGAACTACATACCCTTCTATATAGTCATGGCCTCTACTATCGGAGGAGACAAGAAAAAAATTTCTGTGGAATGATATGCCACAAAAATAGAGCCTCCATGGCCCTAGAGAACATCCATAGGGCCAACAGAGCCACCACCAGGAATTGATGCATCATTATTAATTTTAAAATCCTCATGAGGGGGATTAAATCATCTAATAGGAGGGTATGAGGAGTTATTTAATAACTATTGTTAAAAACCACATTTTGACGTCACTTATTGCATAACCGATGTTAAAACTCACACTAACATCATTTTAACATCTCTTATCCATTAACCGATGTTAAAACACTATCCATGTGAGTTTTAACTTTTTTAATGTATAAATGAACAATCATGATGAATACATAACATATATGTACGTAAATTATAATCACACATCAATATATTTATTCACCCAATTCATTGGAATCATATATTTATTTTAATATATATATATTTAGTTATAATTATAATTATAAATATATATATTTTAAAAGTATTTATATACATTTATAAATATGATAAATATAATAAATATATTTATTATTTTAAAATTAATTATAATATTAAAATTATTTAAATATATATTTATTTAATTATAATCTTATAAATTCTTTTTTTAAAAATTATATATATATTTGAATTTTTAAAATATATATATTAATCATACACATGCATTTTTTATTTAATGTATAAAAATAAAAATTAATTTTCGATATAAATATAATAATATTTACGTAAATCAATATTATTTTTTATTAAAAACTTTTATCGGTGATAATAATAGAGTTGTGCCTGGATTATATGGTTTTGCCATAACACTTTAATTTTTTAGGACATTTTTAAAGACAATAGGGTTTGTATTTACATGATTCATAACCAGGGCTCTCAGTGGATAGATATTGAGGATGCTCGTCCACCTTCACCTGTTCATTCCCCTCCTGTTAGATGCGTCCCCCTTTGGGTGTTCTCAAACTTAATACTTATGCATCCACCCATGGGGACGGTTTTTTTGGCCTTGGTGCAGTCCTGTGGGATCACGTTGGCTCTCTTATTTTGGATCATCATTCCTAAGACATTATGGGTTGGTCTCCTCCTCTAGAAGAGGCAATGTATATTTGGACGTGTATGAATTTCATCTTGACTATTTGCTGGAAGGATGTTGTGGTTGAATCTAATTGCTTGTTATTATCAATGCACTGAAGGAGGATGAAGGTGTCCTCAAATCCAATGGTTCCATTATCCACATCATCAGATCTTTGGTGCCTTTGTTCTCTCCCTGTTGTTTTTCATTTATTAGGAGAGTGGAAAATTGAGTGGCTCATTTTTTAGCTGCTTTTGGGAATCATCGGGGGATCTAATTGATGGCTTTCATATTTTCCTCCAGAATTATTTACATTGGAATTGGATGATATCTTAGGTTGGACGATTATATTTATGAAAAAAATAAATACCCCCATTAATCAGTGATAAATTTAGAACTGATAAAGGGTACACATTTATAAACTATTTTTAGTGCTGATTAAGGGTATATTTATTAACGCTTTTAGCCAGCGCTGATAAAGGCCCCCTTTTAATAGTGCTTTTTTCTTAGCACTGATAAAACCAAATGCATCTCATGCTTGGATCTGTGGTATTGAATGGGAGGAACCACCGCATGTTGTGTACATATATCAACATTAGCGGTAGTTTAAATTGTTTACAAATCAAAAAATAACCACCGCTAAATGACACTTTTCTTGGAGTGGATACATAACTCATTTATCAAGTGTAGGAATCGACTACACGTCAATCCAAAATATGATGTGACTGGTATGCCTTAATGTTTCTTTTTTCAATATAAAAATGTCATTCTATTTTAATGATATAATTATTAAAAATTATTTAATTAATTAATAAAATTAATAAGTGATAATATCATTTGTATATTTAGTAATAGACAATATAATTTATAGAGATAATTAATTACCATTTGGCATTAAAAATTTATAATATAATTATTAATAAAAAAATAATAATTAATAACTAATTTAAAATTTACAATATAACCATTAATAATAAAATTATTAGTATAACTGATAATATAATTAATATATATTGTAACTAACAATATAAATAATCATATGTGAATTATATAACATTTAAATTAATTTTTTTTTATTTTTTTTGAACTGCTACTAAGATAAACATTGGTTTTATCGTGTGTAAAAACCTTTGTAGGAATGTTGATCATAAAATAAATCCTACTAATGTTAAAAAAACTTTAGATTAAAAAAATTACCCTAATTGTGTAAAAAAACTCAAAATTATATATAAATCCTTAAGTTCAAAAAAAATTATTTGAAAAAAAATATAAATTTATAAAAAATAAATATTGTTATTTGTTATAATCTATCTCATAAGTTATTTAAAATAATAAATTGATTACAAAATAAAAAAATTATAAATTCAGTTATTTTATCAGTTTTCAGTTATTAAAATTAATAATAAAATCCAATAGAAAATAGGTTATTAACCAAATAATGTTTTTACTAACCAATAATCATATTAGTATAACCATTCCATTTTTTTATTCGGTTTTAAATTAACTATTCGATCAACAACCTATTTTCCCACCCCTAGGTACAATTGGAGTTTGGGAGGTATGCTCTACAAAAATATATTTCCATTTATGAGTGATTAGATAAAAATTTAAATGATTAAAAATATATAGAGTAATTATATATATATGTATATATATATATATTAAATGTTGTATAATGGTTGATACGATTCAAATGTTAGATTATTGAATTAAAATCAACATCAAATGCTACATGTCAGTCAAATATTCTCAAAATCTATTCTACATTATTAAATTAAAATTCAACAGAATTATTAAAATCTATGACTTTGATAATTAGGTTTAAAATGTTCATTAAAAATCAGCCAACATTGAGGTGGGATGTGGATGTGCTGATGTGTGGGGAAGAGCATGGTACAATCACTCTGTGAGGTCATGGTAGAGGTAGAATGCGGATGAGGTGGGATGTAAATGTGTCGACCTGTGAGGCGGTCATGGTGCGGAAGAGTGTGGTTGCGTAATGCGTTCATGGAGGAGGTGGAACACAGTCGTGGACGGGACGATTTGTGACTGGAATTCATCTGCACAGTCATAGTGGTGGCAGAATCGAGGCAGAGACAATGGTGGTGTGTGGGACAGCAAGTCTTCAGCTCTCTGGTTGGCGTGGGGATTTTCATTTAAAATCCAAGAATAAAACCAATTATTATATATTTTTATTGATTAATTTCATTTTTCTAATTTTTTATTATATAAATAACTAAAATAAGGTTAATAATAAATCTTTTTTTAATATAAATTTTAATTTTACAATATATCATTTATATGTAAAAACTATTTGATATATTATTTATATATTTTATAATATATAATCACACACACACACATATATATGTAAACACTAACATATTATTATAAATATATAAGTATACTATACACTATATTATATGATACAAATATAGAAATTTAAATATAATCTATATTTAATGTATTGGTATATTTATTTATATAACTCATATTACTGTGTTATAATATTTATATATCACTATAAAAATAATGGCTTTTGTGACTGGTTTTTTATGATGGATTCCCACCATAGAGAGTTAATTGTGATATGAATTCATCACAAAAAAACACCATGGAAATCACAACATAGATAAACAGATATAAATATAAATATATAAATATAATTAACTATATATATATTAATATATGAAGAAATATTGTAAGTTTTTAATATATATTTTTACTATTATCAAAGCTTTTTTAGCGCTGATAAAAGAGGCATTTATCAGTGCTTTTTTCAGCACTAATAAAAGGGACCCCTTTTAATAACACCTCGACTATCAGTGCTTTTATAGAATTGATAAAGGCTTTTATAGTGCTGATAAAACTCTATTTTTTTGTAGTGATTGTTGTTTAGTTGCATTTGAGCAATTTGAATTTCCGAATCACCGAAAAATATTTTCTGTTCATCGCCCTATTGGTTATGAGAGGGAGTTTATTGGGATATCCTATATAGATTATGAAGGGATCTAGTGTGTTAAATATATTTATGAGGGAAACCCTTGCCTCATGGGCTGGGATTAAGAAGTCCCAATAACATTTACATAGGCCTACAATTGGGAAAGAAGATGCCACACCAACACACCAAGACCTATGGTTTAGATATGTATTCATATTCCCATATGTGACATAGAGAAAGCTCTTAAACATCTATATAGACATTAGTTATTATTTTTACATTAAACATGTAATTAAAACTAATATATGTATGTAATTTATTTATGAGATTTTTATTCTTAGCATCATTTTATTTGGAAAATGGCCTCTTAATTTTTTTTATTCATTCAAAAACATAATATTAATTTCATATTATATACGACATCTTTAATCTATGAAACTTAATTTAAATAAGTATCAATAATCAAAATATTATTATTTTTAAACAAAATTAATAATGTTAAAATATTTATGCAATAACTTATTGATACTTTTTAGACTAGAAATGTGCCTTCTATGAAGATCGTTCATGCATTCCAGGACCCAGTTTTGTAAAAATATTTTGACTTATCCCATATCAACAAATCAACTCCATTATTTCCTTTTAAAAAATTCAACGAAAACCCATTTATTTAAAAATAAAATAAATTAAATGAAAAATAATGTCCATTACTACATTTTTAGAAAAAAAAAATACTTCCTTTATAAGAGCATAAAAAAAATTACTGTTTAATAAAAAAATAATATCAACCATTCACTTAAAAATTAGAGTTTTTTTATTTCATATTAAAAACAAAATTTCCTTCCTATAAAATCAAAAAATTACGAAATATTAAAAATCTACTTCAAATTAAAATAATTATAAAAAATAAAAAATAGTCTTTGTTAAAAAATTAATAGATAACATTTCTTTTAATGTATTTTTAAAGGTTAAGTAAAGAAGTTTTCCTCTTAAAATTAAGTATTTTAATTTTAATTTATAATTTTTTTGAAAGGTTAAGGGGGATTTTTTTGTTATTTTAAATTTAAAACGAGATCATTTAGAAAAAGGTAAATTTTTTATTTGTCCTAATATAAAAGAAGAAAATAAATTTTTAGTTTCCAAATAAATAATAAAAAATGTATATATATTTTTTTTGATTAATTTTTTAATATTAAAATTAAGATATTTTTTTAAATTTTATAAGGGAAAATTATTTTTTTATAAAATATTTTTTAATTTGGAATATATAATTATTTATTATTTCATATAGAAAAGGGATTTTATATTAATTTTTCATAAATATAATTTAGTTTTTTATTTTATTTATAAGAATAATAAAAAATAAAATTTATTTTTTAAGTTAATGTATGCTTTATTTTAAATTTTTTATTTGAATTTAATTAATGAAAAATGAGTTTTTATATTTTTTAATAAAAAATTATATTTTTTAAATTGAGAGAAAATTTTATTTAAAATATCTTTATGAAAAATAGTTTTTTACTTCTTTTTTACTCTTTAAATTATTAATGGAGAATATGAATTTTGTTTTTAAATTTCAATATTTTAAAAATAATGTTTTTATTTTTTAAAAAACTGATCATCGCTCCTTCATGAAATCCATGGTGATATATGGTGGTAATCCCATTACATCCTGAATTTACCTACTTCCTCATCTAGTGACTCAAAATATACTCATTGGATTTATGACCACAATGTCTTCCTGTCCTTTTCATTTTATGTATGCAAATAGATATCCTTGTCACTATAAAAAAATTGAATTTCCACAACAACAACTATTCCTTTTTTACCACAAAAAGGGATTTAACCGGGCTAAAAAACACTGCTGTCATCAACATCATTAAAATGAGGACCCATTTATCATTATTTTCATTAAAGTTGATAAATTCCCTACTGCTGCAACATGTTATTTGAATAACAATACACTGCACCAAATACACCTGTATGAAAATGCACCAACATGAAAATTAGTAATTTAATTGAAATAAAAGATACATTGAAAATACTAAAAAATCATATTATATACATTTAAATGATATTTTTTATAATTAAACATGCATTTACTGTCCACAAACATTTAAAAACACCAATGTTTAATTTTCTATAGCACCTGCGACGCCCTTTCAAAAAAAACAAAACATTGAATCAGTTGCCAAAAAAAACACACCAGCCCGAGAAAAATAATTAACTTATATAAAAAACAATTCTTATATTAATAATACTAGAAAGAAATAAATTAAACAAAAATATAAAATAATATATTTTTAATATGTCAATTTTAAATAAAAGGATACACATGGATCACTACTAAAGAAACAAATTTATGCAGTGCAACCCTTTAACAATGCTAAAAAATCCTTGATAAAGGGGGTACCTATATCCACACTAAAAAACCACTAATAAAAGGTGATTTTAATAGTGCTAAAAATTGATGTTTAAAGTACCCCTTTATCAGTGTTTTTTTACTAACAAATTTACCCCATTATAACTATTTTTTAGCACTCTTAAGGGGACTCCATTTTTTCTCACTTTTTAGTAGCGTTAATAATGGGGGATTTATCAATATTATTTTAATTGTGTTGATAAATGATATATTACAAAAAATATAGCATATTTAATTAAAAATAAAATATATTTTAGATAAGGCTAACTAGACATTTACACTTAAAATAAAAGATATTTAGTGAAAATGGAATATAAAATAATTAAAAAACTATTATTAATTAATAAATTTCAAATTATTATTGAGTAATAGTCATTTATTAACATTTTTAAGACATAAAAAATAAAAAAATTAATAAAAGATCCAAAATAAATTGAAAATGTAACTCGAATTTTAAAAGGTTAGAACTTTTGAGCTGTTTGTCCGTTAGAGCTCTGCTATATATCAAATCAAATCTTGAGACAATATCTACACACTAATGAAAGAGAGGATTCCCCTATTACATTTTCCAAGGCCCAAAATTTCCTATAAGACCATTAAAACATTGTTTTTAGTTGATGTATCCTATGTTATTAACATTCAATGGACTTTCTGCCTTGTTTAAGTGGTTCTTTTTCCTTTTTTAAGAAAGTGTTTTGTGTTGGGAGGTAGGGTCATGTAGTGTGTCGTTGTCTTATTTTGAAGGAAGTGTTTTGGTATTAAAATCTCAAACTATACAAGTAACCACATTGCTGTTATGTTTAAATCCTCGAGTTCCCCTTCATGGTTATTCATTGAGTTCTATGGGTGGCCATCCTTTCATGATAATGGAAAATCATGGAACATGTAATATAGGATTTTTGAGTACTTATATTGTTATCTCCTCATTATGGGTGGTTTCAATGATATTTTAGTCATATCGAAAAAAATAAAGTAGCCTCTGAAGGAGTGATGAAACTATAACGGATTTTAAGAAATCCCTACTTTTAAACTCCCTCCATGATATAGGATTTTCAGGAACTCCTTTCACTTGGAAAATGGGTACCTAAATAGAGGGATGCATCGTTGAAAGACTAGACAAACTTTTTGGGATAGATGACTATAAATCTATCTTCCGTGCATACTCTATTGAACACTGGGTCCCGGTTGCCTTTGACCACTCTCTGATCCTTCTTTTAACATCTCCCAAAGGAATCGGTGTAGTGGTGGGTGTACATTTAGGTTTGAGAGTCTATGGTTCTACGTTGGGAGTTGTGAGGAGGTCATTCATGCAATTTGGGAGGGGGTAAGAAATAGTGCTTTAGCTCTCAAACCCAGAAAGATAGTATTAGGCTGAAGAATTGGAGTTAAACTAGGTTTAGGCCCATAGATAGACACATTAATAGGTCAGAACGGTGGTTAAAATTTATCTATGCCAATAATTTTTCCGACTCTATGATTAAGGATATCTCAACCATTGAGAGGTATTTTAATGTTGTCCTTAATGAAAAGGAAAGATACTAATTCATTTAGGTAAGATAATCTAACATTAATGAAGTTGACCATAACACTACTTTCTTCCACCAATGAGATACCAAGAGAAGGAGAAAAACCCACATCCCCCACCTTGAAGATTTCCTTGGTAGTGTGATGCAGGATGTTGTTAGAATTCATTAAATTATTCTATAATTATTTGGAAATACTTTCAAGGAAGACTACATTGACATCCCTCTTAGTCTCACAAGCTACATCACAATAATTTTTTCACATGATATGAATTGTTCTCTAAAGAGGGACATTTATGATGAAGAAATGTTAAGGGATCGTCACCATTTTCATTATATGCTTTTTTTGGTCATGACAGATTTCATGCCCTTTTCTTCAAATGGTTTTGGCACATTTTCTGTCTCGACATGATCAAGAAGATGAAGGATATCTATGAAGGTTTTAATTTCATTGGAAAAATTAACGAGACTGTTATTACCCTCTTCCCAAAATCTAGATTGCCCCAGAAGATTACCGAGTTCCATCCAATCATCCTCTGAAATGTTATTTACAAAATTTACTCTATGATTTTGGTGGCTAGGTTGAGAGTTTTTCTCCCTCTTCTAGTGTTTTATGATAAGATTTATTTTGTCTCACGGAGGACCATTGATGATAATGTAGCCATTTCCTAGGAGATATCCCACTACATGATGACCCTCTCCATAGAAAAAAAAGGAGTCCCAGCCTTAAAACTAGATATTATGAAAGACTATGACATAGCTGAATTTCCTTTTCTCGATCTTGTACTATAAAAACTGGGGTTTGAGGCTAAATGGATGCTTAACATTTTGAGCCATGTTACTTAATTTTCATATAGAATCAACATTAATGGGGAGTAGTTGTCTATTTTCACACCCTCAAGATTTTTAGGATAAGGGGACCTAATCTCTCCCCACATTTACATTCTTGTAGAGAATGTTATTTCTCATTTTATTTTAAAGGTGATGGAGGATGGTGCAATTCATAGATCCATGTTATGTTGCAGTGTTTCTCATCTTTTCTTTTCAGATGATTTGTTTCTGTCTGCTCAGGCTACTACCCTTGAGTGTTACTCAATCATGAAGATTTTCGACCTTTTTGAGAAGGTTTCTTGGAAACGGATTAATGCCTCTAAATTTGAACTATCATTCAGAAAAGGTGTTCCAATGATGATGCAACAAGTGATTTAGAGATTATTCAGGTTTCTTATGGTCAAGCAACATTAGAAACACCTGGGGCTCCCAACTTCTATCGGAAGATCAAAGAAACATGTTTCGTGTCAATCATGGACAAAGTTGATAATTTGATCAGTGTTTGGTCTAGTAGAAAAATATCCAAAGCTGGGAATGAAGTGCTAGTTAAATATGTGTCCCAAGTTGTCCCCCCATACGCCATTTCCTTTTTCATGTTCCCAGTTACCCTTGTTGATCGGATTCATTATCAGATGGAAACTTATGGTGGGGTTCTTCTAAAGGAAAACAGAACACCCACAGTATCATGAGGGATAAGATGTTTATTTCAATGTCATGTGGTGACCTTATGATTAATAACCTTCAATGGTTCAATGATGCCCTTTTGAAGAAACAAGGGTGGTGCCTCATGTCCTATACTAATTACCTTTTCTCTACAGTCTTTCGAGAAAAGTATTTCCCAAATTCTGACTTCCTACATGCTACTATTGGACCAAATACTAGATTTAGGCAGAGAATCTTCGGTTGTGATGTCCTTCTGATAAACTGTGGTAGTGTTTGGAGGACTGCAGATGGGAAGAAGGTGAATGTATTGGGAGACCAGTGGTTGGTCAATGGGTCAACATTATAGTCTATTCGCCTATCATTTCGGGGTTTAAATATGCAAAAGTTCACGACCTCATTGATGATTATTTAGAAGTGTGAGATTGGGATAGAGTTTGTGGTTGGTTCAATTAAACATATCGATGTCTTAACTTTAGCATCCTGATTACATTTGGAGTGGGTGGTGACCAAATTTGCTAGTTTGGGGATGCTTCCAGGAAGTACACTTCTAGGTCGGTGTACATCAATTTGTTGCATGGGTCTACTCAGGCTCATCCAGACGATTGGTGGAGGAATATTTGGGCACTCTCCACCCCCCCCCCCAATTCATGTTTTTTTGGTTGTAGGTTTTATTTGGTGTCCAACTGATGTGAATCATTCTTACTCTATGACACATGTGGTAGGATGATGTGTTCCCCCTGTGATTTCAACAGATTGAAACTCCATTGCATACTATTATTCTCTTCATGGGAGTTCCGGGAGTGTGGAATGAATGCTCCCCAGGGTGTAAGGAGCCCCTAGTCCCATCTTTCGAGTTGGCCCATGTTTTCAATGATTGGTTTTCCTCTTTGGAAGCAATGGTTGTGGGGTTAGTGTGTAAATTTTCTTGGCTTGTTTGGTCTCATAATAATGAATGGGTGTTCGAAGGGAAGTCCTCACTTGATCGAATTTGGGTGGATAAGGCTATGAATGGAAGAACTGCTGGATTTCGAATAAGGAGTGGCCATCAGTGATCTAATCACAGAAAACTCATACTTGCTGGCATCCCCCTCCTGAATGATTCATTAAAATCAATACAGATGTGGCTTTCTCGATAGTGTCTCTAATTGGGGTGGTTCTCATTGCCCGACAACATATTGGCCAGATGATTGATTCTCAGTTCATGGTTTTCCATGGATGTTGGATCCCGGTTTTCCTGGAAGCATCATCAATTCTTAAAGGGATCCTCCTTTCCTATGCTAAAGGATGGAATTAGGTGGTTCTGGAGTCTTATTGACTTGAATCCGTTAATGATTTTTCAAACAAAGGAGAGAATTAATCTTTGGGATTGTTCTATGGAAAATATGGTTTCTTTATAATTCATTCTCAATATGAAAATTCTCCTTCATCTTGTGTGGGTTTAATCATGAAGCCCACCGGCTGGCGAGCTATAAGAAGTCTTGGGATAACCATTGTTGGTTTGATCATTTTCCTGATTGGATTTTCTTATATAGTTCAATTAATCAATAATATATCCGTTCATTATTTAAAAAAATATTGATATTAATTTTTTGAAATTTTTTCATTTTTCATAATGTCGTTTTATTTACCATCAAATATATAAAAATATATGCATATTTCATATATATTCACACATAAAAATTTAATTTTATAAATATATATGTAAACATATTTATATTTCAAGTATATTTCTAAATATATAAACCTTATCTAAATAAAATATAATATCCATTTTATTTAAAATAAAAATGTATAAATATTTATCTACATATACAATTACTGTATATATAATATTTATATATATATTTATTTATTTATTTGTGCATTGACAAACTGATATATATTTATCTATATATTATAATATATGTATATACATATTAATATATAATATATGTAAATAAATATATATATATATATGTATAATTATAATTATAGATGAACATACATATATAAATATATATATATGTACGTATGTATTTATAAACACACATACACACACAAATAATATATTTTATATATGTATTTAAATAAATATATATATATATCTATAAATATAAGGATAAAAAAATAAAATAAAATGAAATAAATATAAAAATATAGATATATCATAAAATAAATTAGAAAACGATATAGGGGATTGGAAAAGGAGTGAGATTATGAGGGATGTCTTATTTTCGAATACTAGTATAGAAAGGGGCGCATGGGGGTGGGTGATGCATGTCCTTAGTGATTTTAAAACGTGGGTGGATTCCTATAACTGTTAAAGGTATGGGGAGGATAGACTATCACTATTAAAAGGGGGTTGAGCATAGATAAAAGGGGGAAGTCCCCACCCTTCAATTTGGAGATTTTTTTAATTATTCATGACTTTTATCAGTGCTAAAAATCATCAATAAAGGTCCCTTGTATCATCATTTTTTTAGCTTTGATAAAGAACCCCTTTTTTCAATGCTGTTAAAGAGGCCTTTATTAGTGATTTTTTGCATTGATAAAAGGGACCCCCTTTTACTACTGCCAAATATAATAACACTTT
This sequence comes from Viscum album, assembly GCA_963277665.1. Lineage (NCBI taxonomy): Eukaryota > Viridiplantae > Streptophyta > Magnoliopsida > Santalales > Viscaceae > Viscum > Viscum album. Next base: position 906,919,483 of record OY728153.1, read on the forward strand.
TTGACATAGTAAATGACCATTTTTCATGCTGTTAAAGGTAATATCTCTAGTAGTGAAGTCATACCAATCAACCCATGGATAAGATTGTGGTGGCTATCATTCCTACAGATCACAAATGACTTATGGTACATTTTTATAAAGTTCCAAAAAAATCTCAATATATATTCATTTAAAATAAATATAGATAATAATTAAATTAAGCTAAACATGTGGTTCAATGGAGAGATCTGAACTCCTACTCGATAGTGGGGGTTAGTAGGAGAGCACATGGGATAGTGGAAAAGGAAGGCCTCTGCTCATCATGGCGGCTGAAGTAAAGACTCAAACCCATGCGTGATGGTGATTGATAACAATGAGGGTCAATCCTCATTGGAGGAAGGGGTTGATGAAATTATGGGAAGAACCCACTTTAGTTGGGTATGGTGATTTTCCAGGCAGGTCGCCGACATTATTAACAGATCCATCCACCCTGATGATCTTCCCAATAGTTCCCAAATGAAGCTATGTTTTGGGTGTTTGGGTCAGCGGTAAAATGGATGGATGGCTACCTTTGGGGTTTTCAGTCAAATCCCAATTCTAGGTTTCTCTACCATAGTATTTCAGGCTATATGAATTTTACTTTTAGCTAATTAGATTTTCTACCATTTATAGTTTCCTTGTATTTTTTTGGGGCATGTTGTGTTTAGGGATTAAGCCATGTAATGGGTTCTATCTCGATCCAACTAAAAATGGATAATAATTTTCCTAATATAGGGGTTTCTCAAATTATTCTAAAAATACTTTTCACTAAAAAATAAAATACCAGAATCTAAAAATTAATATAAAATATAAACATTTATAATATAAACAAAGTTCACAAGAAAGAACATAATAATTGTGTTACTAAGAAGGTGTGGGGTTAACTCCATTAGATGGAGGTAAATCCGTACCTAAACTATATGTAAGTCACCACATATACTCCATCATCTGATCATGTTTTTGACGTAGCTACTAACGTTTCTACTCTTGATGTTGTCGCTACTCTTCCTGTTCTATAAAAAATATCTGAACAGTTTCATCCTGAGCTCAAAGCCTTGTGTCGTACTCTACAGATGTGAAATATTATGATCTCATACAAACTAGATTTTGTAAAAATTATGAAATCACTTCAATTCCATAGTAACTAGTCAGAGTATATCGTAAACCAATGTCAATCACCATGCCTTTCTAAATACAAATTTTCACTACCAACAACAAATTTGTCTCATCAAAATATTCCCGCACGAGGCTTTGTCCCCACCATCAGTATTACCCAATCTCCCAAACATGTGACAAATATTTTTCTAATATATCTCATACAATTATAAAAATATAAATAAAATGATAAAAAATTAAATTATATTGAGCTAAAAAACATAAAAAACACTAACCATATTCGGTTACTTTCTCTCACTAGCAATCTTTCCAATACTAATATCATTGTAATCCTATTGTACACATAAAACTATGTTATAGATGAATAGACCATAAAAAATATGAATGTATCGTATACATATCATATTAAATAATATTATTTACCAACTATTGATGATGTATTCTAAATGTATGACTCTCAACTCTATGTGTGACACCCTACCAGCCCCAATTCTATTAACTATAAGACTGTAGCATCTTGATAGTATCATATATCCAGTAAGTTAAAAATACCAATGAAGAAGTCATGGCATGTCCCAGTGTTTCCCGAGCCGCAACTCCCTATGCTTGCCTCCAATAGGCTAGGGGCTGGTGACTAGAACTGAGTAGGACTGCTACTAACATGGGAGGCATTGCCTATAAACCTGTACACATGCACACACATCTCCAATCCCACAAAGCTGAAAAGTAAAAACTACTAAAAATGGAAATGTATTCATACACTAAAAAATCCAACCAACAGAGTATGACAGGACGTAAAGTACAGTAATTGTAAAACCCTGGGCCAAAAGTACAATCCCACTAAAAGAAAGTCTGTAACAAAGTCAAACCTGTAAGAAAGGTGTTGGGACTACAGTCTATAGTCGTTGGAACACACCTCGTCCTGTCTGATCTCACTGAGTACCATCTGGTCCTGGTCCACCTAGAATTCATTCAAAGGCTCGCTCGTTTGCACAAGACATGACACGTGCGGGCAAAGCCCATGCAAGGGTGAGTATAATAATACCGAGTAGGACACCCCGAAACCACAAAGGAATTACAACAAGGAAATACAACAATGTAATGATACAGTCAGCTCCACACAGTATATGTCTAAAGAACATACCACAACAATATCCAGATATACTCATACACAAACAACCATCGTGATACCGCCACTAGGATCCGGCTCGAAGATTCAACTAAGCATGTAACAAGGATATCACACTCCTTGGTCTAAGAAGATAGAGATACGAAGTACTCATTCTAGGATAACAAACTCCTCATGTAACATGAGAACATTATGCTCAGATGACGATCACAACCCTGTCATGGGGTGATTCTGACAACCCAGTCTGAGCTAACCCGCTAAGCAGAGGATCGACGCCTAGGTAAAGTTGGTCACATCGATACCAAGAACTCTACCTAGGGTTCCACGAATGAATAGAGGATCCAAATCTAAGTCTCACAGAGGTGATTCCAACAACTCTATTCAGTGAGTTCTGCAGAAGGGATAAAACTCCTATGTAAGGGAAATGATACTGGAACCTTCAGGGAAACGACCAAGGGTACGAACCCTAAGAGAACTAGTCCAAGTCACAGAAGACAAGTGGCTCAAGTCAACAAGAAAAGGTTACAGGGTGTGTAGTATGGTTACACGATGTGTTCCTTGACCCTGGGTACTGACCATGTAAATTGCACGTGTCATTCGTTCAAGTCGTGTAATATCAAACTACACGGCGTGTAGGAAAGGTACACGCCGTGTTCCTTGACCCCGGGTACTGCCCATGTAACCGGCCCGTGTCATTCGGCTTGTCAGATAGAAAGCAACTACATAGCATGTAGAAGAATCATAGGCCGTGTCCGAGCACCTGGGCTCACTCCATGTACGTTGGCCATGTGCCCGTACACGACCTCTGTCCATGTCCGTGTCGCCTGCCCGTGTACCAGTACATGGGGTATCCCATGTATCTGGCTGGGTCTAGCCTAGGAGGGGTATACACGGTGTGTCTTTACCCATTTAACCTTCTCGTGTCCATGTACTCCTAAAGTACACATCATGCAGTTTGCCGACGAACACATGTCGTGTATCCCATACTACATGGAGTGTAGTTAGGAATTTTCTATAACCGTCATCTTCTTCCACGCGCCTCGGCTAACCCTCCGGATTTTGATCCAATATTCCGATCATCACGAAACTCCGGATTTGGGGTTGTCCCAGCCCTACGAAATTGATTCCTTCGGTTTCAGGCTTCCGATCGGTCTTAAAAATGCATCCTGATCCGTTCGCATGAAACACTCGAGGAACGAGAACTTCCGAACCGCATCGATTCATCCGCGGTCATCGTCATCGCACCTCCTCTAGGTCGCCTTGACATTGGATATTTGATTTTGGATCATTGCGTCAACAAATGAATCCACAACGATTGATTACCTCCAAGAACATGTAGAATGCAATGAAGAACACGAGGGGGAAAAACAAGAATCAACAATAGGGGTGAACCTCGATCGTTGTTCGTGACGATCCAGGTTTGTCATCGTTAGATTGAAAAAAAAATCAATTTCAAGAATCAAAGCCTCAAATTCCCGCATGAACCCATCCCGTAAAAACGATCGACCCACGGGCTAATATGTTCTTGGATTAGTCCACATTCGTCATGGAAATAAAAAATGGGGAAGGAAAAAAAATCAAGACAAACATCCTACCTAGATTTCGCGGCGTTCGTCGGTGATGATATGGTCGCTGCATCGTCATCGTCGCGTTGGGAGGTTTTCTCTAGAGCCTCCAGAGCTGCCAAGGGTTTCAGGGTTATGGAAATTATAACCCTGATCCCCTGCAAAATCTCCATTTTAAATGATAAGGGATTTCACAATATTTAAATAAAATATTTTAATTAAATATTTTATTATGGTTGCGTCCAAAAACCAGATTTTACTAACGACCCGTGACGACTGATGGTAGGCCTCGCCTAAGGTAAAAACGATGTTCTGAATGCAATGGTGCCCTCCGGTATTTGATCCGAGCACCCGTTTAGTTGTTATTCCACTTTTTACAGAAGACCGCACATGCATGTAATTTAATTATTTAATTAAAGTCAATCATTTGTTCCGGGCTCACCCGGCCTCATAACTACACGCTGCCTCAGAGCCTGGTCACAAATTAATTCCCATATAATATTAAAATAATACATAGAAAAATCCAGGACATTACATCACTCCCACCTCAGGGCTTTTACATCCCTGATAAGTCAAAACAAAGGCTACTCAAAAAGATGTGGGTACTGCATGCGAATTTGAGCCTCCCACTCCCACGTGCTCTCCTGGAGATTCCCATGAGGCCACCGAACATGAACCAATTCTCACCCACAAATGATCTTCTCCTGCCGATCCTCGATCTCCACTGGATACTCAGCAATGGTCTCTCCATCATCGATGTCCAGCTCTCCCCAATCAATGACGTGTGATGTATCATGCACGTACCTCCGTAGTTGCGACACATGGAAGATGTTGTGTACCCGGTCCATCTGAGGTGGTAGAGCTAAGCGATATTCCACCTCGACAACTCTACTCAGAATCTGAAAAGGGCTAACAATCCTCAGAGATGGATTTCCGCCTTGGCCAAATCTTCGAAATCCCCATCGAGGTGAGACCCGAAGGAACACATGGTCTACCTCCTCGAACTCCAAGGGTCACTACCTCCTCTAGGCATATGAAATCTGCCAACTCTGTATAGTCTTCATCCACTCCTGGATGACATGTACCTTCTCTATAGTTGCTCTCACCATCTCTTGTCCCCTGAGTGCTGACTCTCCCGGGTCAGTCCAGCAAAGTGGTAACCTGCAGGGTTGCCCGTACAAAGCCTCGAATGGTTCCATACCAATAGTGGAATGATAACTTTTGTTATAAGAAAATTCCACCAGTGGTAGGTGATCCTCCCAGCTATGACCGAACTCATGTATGCATGCCCGAAGCATATCTTCCAGGACCTGAATGGTCCGATCTGTCTAACCATAAGTCTTGGGATGGAACGATGTGCTTAAGCGTAACTGATTCCCAAAAGCTTCCTAAAATCCCTTCAACAATCGGGATGTGAAATGATCATCACGATCTGAGACGATCATGGATGGCACTCCATGAATTCGGACTATCTTCGGCACGTAGAGGCGTCCCATGCTCTCCACTAAACTCTGCTCCCATATGGCTAGGAAGTGGTCCGACATGGTGAGTTGATCAACGATCACCGAGATGGCATCGTGTCCCCTGTACATACGTGGTATACCCGTCATGAATTCCATGGACATCTCATCCCACTTCCACTCTGGAACCTCATGGGGCTGAGTCAAACCTGAGGGAACCTGGTGCTCAGCCTTTACTTGCTGACAAGTAAGGCACCGAGAGATGAATTCTGCCACACACTTCTTCATTCCTGGCCACTAGAACTGACATCGGAGGTCCTAATACATCTTTTCCATGCCTAGATGCACTGCCAAAGGAGATGTATGGAACTCCCTTAGAACCTCCACCTGCAACGTCACTGGTACCACTGTGTTCCCTCTGAAAAGAACAATGTGCTCCCCACCTTATGAATATCCATCAACCGCAACACCTATGGATATCTGAGCACATAGAGTCTCACAGCTAGCATCCTTGTGTTGTGCTTCCCTGACTCGCTATAAGAGTGGAGGGGAACAACCATCGACTGAAGGTAAGCTCCCTCATCTCCATCCATGAAGGATAACTGTAAGGAGGCCAACTACCTTGTCGCCTCATCCAGCAACTGCGAACTGGATTTCCTGCTGAGAGCATCCGCCACTACGTTCCCCATCCCATGAGTATAAAAGATCTCAAAGTCGTAACCATGGAGTAACTCAAGCCATCACCTCTGTCTGAAATTCAGATCCTTCTGAGAAAAGATATATCTGAGACTCTTGTGATCAGAGTAGATAGTAAACTGCTCGCCCATCAGGTAGTGCCGCCACATCTTCAATGTGAATACTAGCACTGCCAACTCAAGTTCATGGGTCACATAGTTCTACTCGTATGGCCTCAACTGACGTGAGCCATAGGCTATCACTGCTTGCCTCTGCATCAGGACAAAACCAATCCCAGTTCCGGATGCTTCGCAGAACACTACGTACTCGACACCCTCCTCCGGTAACCTCAAGATCAGGGTGCTCGTCAAAATCTGTCTCAACTGCTAGAAAGCATGATGGCATCTCTCGGTCCACACAAAGGGCTGCCCCTTTCGGGTCAAAGCTATCATGGGTGTTGTAATCCTGGAGAAATCAAGGATGAATCTCTAAGTGTAGCCTGCCAACCGAAGGAACTCCGCACCTCCGTCATGCTCCGGGGTGGCTCCCATGCTAGCACTGCCTCCACCTTGGCTGGGTCAACTGCTACACCATCTACTGAGATAACGTGTCCTAGAAAGTGGACCTCTTGTAACCAAAACTGAATCTTTGAGAGTTTCCCATACAACTGGTGCTCTTAGAGTGTGCCAAGAACCATCCTTAGGTGTCTCACGTGCTCCTCCTCAGACGCAGAGTACACAAGGATATCATTGATAACTACAACTACAAACTGGTCTAAATAGGGCTAAAAGATCATGTTCATGAGCCCCATGAACACCGTCGGCGTGTTCTTCAAGCCGAATGGCATGAACAAGTACTCATTGTGACTGTAGCGACACCTGAAAGTCTTCTTCGGTATAACATCCTCCCGTACTCGCAACTAGGGATAGCTTGATTATAGATAAACCTTCGGGAACCATCATTCCACTCTCAACTAGTCGAAAAGGTCATCGATCCTCGTTAGTGGATACCGATTCTTTACGGTCACCTGATTCAAGCGCCGGTAATCCACACATAGCCTCAAGCTCCCATCTTCCTTCTTGGATAACAGCATCGGGGCCGCCCAGGGTGAAACGCTGGGTCTCACAAATCCCTTCTTCTACAAGTCATCCAGCTACACCCTCTGCTCATAAAGCTCTCCAGGAGCCTTCCAATATGCTGATGATGATATCGGTGTCATCCCGAGTTGAAACTCAATGTATAAATCTATCTTCCGATGGGGAGGTAGCCCAGGGACATCCTCTGGAAATACGTCCTCGTACTCATCCACTACTACTGGAAACTAGAAACTCATAACATCTTCTGCACCAAGGGCTGGGCTAGACAACTGATGTGAAATCGGTAGTGCCCTCCCATGCATGAGTCCATCATGCGCTGCCTGGGTCTCTCTCTCACTGACAAAAGAGAACCTCATTCCCCCACTGTGGACACACCACACCCTTCGCCTAAAACAGTCGATCTGGGAATGAACTATGGATAGAAAATCCATACCAAGAATGTCATCGTAAGGCCTCGACGCTACCACCAAGAGGTTCCAGCCGAAACTCTCACCTCCAAGGGCCAGGTCGCACTATCTACAGAGGTGTGTGATCTCTGAATCTTCTCCAGTCGGTGTCTCTAAGCTGAAGGGTCGAGTCAACAGCTCAACTAGAATCTCAAGGTCTCGATCAAGAAAAGCAGCCAGAAAGGAATGACTATAACATGTGTCTATCAATATGGAAACCAAGGTATAAAATAAAAATATAGTACCTCTAATCATTCTGGGAGTATCTGGGTCATAAGCCTCTGTCGCCTGCAGTTTTCCTTGCCTCTGTCCACCAGCTCCTTGAGCTTGAGGTGGACCTCCTGGGGGTGTTGGTGGTAAAATATCAAAATGTCGACCACCTCTGGCTACTCTCCCAGCTCCCCTACCATGTCCGCCGCCCTACGGATCTACATTCTCCAAACGTTGCCTCTGCCTCGGTGGTCCATCCACTGCTCAGGTGTCAGTAGTACGATGGGTTGGACAATCTCGAGCGAGATGTCCCCTGCCATCACATGAGTAGCATCGCCTCTCTCGAGGCTGGATAGATGCACCCTGTGTACCCTGTACGGAAGATCCCCTGTCATGGGATCTCCTCTGAAAACGTCTCCCACGCCTAGGTCCCTGATGTCGGCTCCCTACTGCCGAGCACTCTGCTCATGCTCGCCCACTACTGACATCTTCCGGCTATCTCTGATCTTCCAAGAAGCTCTTGACCACCAAAGCCCGCTCGAGCACCCCAGCATAAGTAGGAATGATCATACGGACGATGCTAGCTCAGATATCTCTGCGTAAGCCCCACTCAAAATTCCAAGATCTAAAGTACTGATCTCTTACCATATCGATCGAGTACCGTGATAGGTTGGTAAATCTCGACGAATAGTCAGCCACCGTCATGGTTCCATGCTGAATCTAAATAAGCTCCTGTATGTGTACCGATCTCAGTGTAAACTGTGAAAACTCCCCTTTCAAGAGATGATCAAACTCCGACCAAGAGAGTGTCTCCTCGTCATGTTTCTGGATAACCAAACTCCATCATCTTCTGACCGGGCCCTGCAGAAGGCTCACTGCTAGGATCACCATCTGGTTTGCCGGTGTCTTGACCAAACGGAAGACTCTAGTCACCGCCTCGAGCCATTCCCCTACTGTCTGAGGGTTAGGATCACCTCGAAACCTGAGGGGTTGCTATCTCTGAATCTCGTGGAGTGCGCTCAGCCTACACTCCTCCTCCACTGGTACAACAGGCACTAAACACTGCTCCACAGGAGGGGGGATAACTGGCACACCACCTGCGGGTAGAACTGGGGGATCTAGTCCCTGTATCGAGGCTTCATCACTAAGGGTGTTATCCTCATGATCGAGCTACTGGATCCTAGAGGGAGCGTGTCATGGAGGCATCCTTTAAGGAAATAAGATGTATCTCAGTCATTGAGTATATCTGGAGAGATGACTCAAAAAGGACATGGAAACCACAACCCATTCTTATATGATGCATGTACCATTATTTTCCCTTAAACTAGTGTTCTCATGTTCCGAGTCGAAAATGAAGTTATCCGAGTCCTGGTGGATGGATATGTCGGCCGTCCGCACCAACACCGGGGTCCCTGGCCTAAAAGGCAAACTCGAAAAACATAACACTATTTCCCCAAACCAACTCACAAACTCTCGGTCCTATGTTAGAACCGACCTCCTCAGATACCACTCTGTCACGACCCATCCCAGTGGGGATCAAGCCACAACTCCCCAAGCCCGCCTCCAATAGGCCAGGGGCTGGTGACTAGCACTGAGTAGGCATGCTACTACCAAGGGAGTCGTTCCTTATAAACCTGTACACACACATGTCTCCAAGCCCACAAAGATGAAAAGTAAAAACTACAAAAAATTTACATGTATGCATACACTAAAAAAATCCAACAAACAGAGTATGACAGGAATTTATGTATAGAAAGTATAAATCCCCTGGCCAAAAGTACAAGCCCACCAAAAGAATGTCTATAACAATGTCCAACCTATATGAAAGCTGTTGGGACTGTAGTCTATAGACTTAAGAACACACCTCGGCCAATTTGATCTCACTGAGTACCACTCGGTCCTGGTCCGCCTAGAATCCCGTCAATGGCTCGCTCGTTTACACAAGACATGACACGTGTGGGCAAAGCCCGTGCAGGGGTGACTATGAAAATATCAATTAGGACACCCTGAAACCACAAAAGAAATACAACAAGGAAGTACCACAATGGAGAGATACAGTTATCTCCACACAGTATATGTCTAATGAACATACCATAAGAATATTCATATATACTCATACACAAACGACCATCGCGATACCGCCACTAGGATCCAGCTCGAAGATTCCACTAAGCATGTAACAAGGAGAACACACTCCTAGGTCTAAGTAGAGAGAGATATGAAGTACTCGTTCCGGCAGAAAACACTTCTCATGTACCATGAGAACATGATGCTCAGATGAGGATCACAACCAAGTCATAGGGTGATTCCAACAACCCAGTCTGAGCTAACCCGCGAAGCAGAGGATCGGCGCCAAGGTATAGTTGGTCATGTCGATACCAAGAACTCTACCAAGGGTTCCAGGAACGAATAGAGGATATGGATCTAAGTCTCATAGAGGGGATTCCAACAACTCTATTTATGGAGTTCTGCTAAAGGAATCATACTCATGTGTAAAGTAAATGATACCAGAACCTTCAGGGAACCGACCAAGGGTATGAACCCTAAGAGAACATGTCCAAGTAACAGAAAACAAGTGGATCAAGTCAACAAGAAAAGGATACAAAACGTGTAGTATGGTTACACTCCATGTTCATGGACACCAGGTACTTCCCTTGTAAACGGCCCGTGTCATTCGTTCAAGCCGTGTAAAACCAAACTACACGCAGTATAGAAAAGGTAAACGTTGTGTTCCTTGACCTCGGGTACTGCACATGTAACCAGCCCGTGTCATTCGGCTTGTCGGATAGAAAGAAACTACATGGCGTGTAGAATAATCACACGCCTTGTCCGAGCACTTGGGCTCGCTCCATGTTCGTTTTCCATGTGCCCGTACACGGCCTCTGTCCGTGTTAGTGTCGCCTGCATGTGTACCAGTACACGGTGTATCCTGTGTATCTGGCCGGGTAAGGCCAAGGAGGGGTATAAATGGTGTGTCCATGGCTATGTACCCTGCCCATGTCCGTGTACTCCCAAGGTACACATCATGCAGTCCACCGACGAACACACACCGTGTATCCCATGTTACACGGCGTGTAGTCGGGAATTTTCCAAAACCGTCGTCTTCCTTCGCGTAACTCGGCTAACCCTCCGGATTTTGATCCAACCGTCCGATCATCACGAAACTACAGATTTGGGGTCGTCCTGCCCCTACAAAACTGATTCTGTCGGTTTCGGGCTTCCAATCGGTCTTGAAAACGCATCTCGATCCGTTCGCACGAAATGCTCGATGAATGGGAACTTTCGAACCTCATCGATTCATCCACCGCCGTCACAGTCGCACCTCCTCTAGGTCGCCTTGACGTTGGATCTTTGATTTTAGATCATTACTTCATCAAATGAATTCACAATGATCAATTTCCTCCAAGAACGTGTAGAACACAACGAAGAACGTGAGGGGGAAAAACATGAATCAACAAGAGGGGCGAACCTCGATCGTTGTTCGTGACTATTCGAGTTTGCTGTCGTTAGATTGAAAACAAAAACAATCTCAAGAATCAAAGCGTCAAATTCACGCGCGAACCCGTCCCGCAAGAACGATTGACCTGTGGGTGAATCTGTTCGTGGATTATTCCGCGTTCGTCGTGGAAATCAAAAAAGGGGAAAGAAGAAATTCAAGAAAAACATCCTACATGGATTTCGCGGCGTTCTTCGGCGTTGATCTGGTCACTGCGTCGTCGTCACCGCGTTGGGAGGTTTCCTCCAGAGCCTCCAGTGCAGCAAAGGGTTTCAGGGTTATGGAAATTGTAACCCTGATCCCTTTCGAAATCTCTATTTTAAAAGATAATGGATTTAATGTAACAAATATTTAAATAAAATATTTTAATAAAATATTTTATTACGGTTGCGTCCAAAAACAAGATTTTACTACCGACCAGCGCCGACCGATGTTAGGCCACACCTAAGGTAAAAACGCTCTTCTGAACCAAGTGGAGGCCATAGATTTTTTGATCCGAGCACCCATTTAAGAGTTATTCCACTTTTTCAAGAAGATCGCACGCGCACGTAATTTAATTATTAAATTAAATTCGAACATTTGTTCTAGGCTCACCCAACCTCGAAACTGCACGCCGCCTCAGAGCCTGGTCTCGAATTAATACCCATATAATATTAAAATAATACATGGAAATATCTAGGACATTACAGAATCCAAGGTGGGGACACTACCATAGAAATAGGTTCTCACTGCGCCACCCTTTAGCATCCCTAAAAAACACTGATAAATGGGGTACCTTTATCAGCGGTAAAAAAAAGAACTGATAAATGTTACTTTTAACAGTGCTAAAATTGTGCTGTTAAAAGTACCCTTTTATCAGTGATTTTTACCACTTTTAAAGGGACCCCATTTATGAGTGCTTTTTAGTAGTGATAACAAAGGGGGGTCTTTATCTATGATTTTTGTACTAGTGCTCATAAAGGGTATATATCAAAAAAAATCATTAAAAATTATATATATTAATATATAAATATATAAATATATTTATATTGATATAAATAATTTATATATATATTAAATATGTTTTAGATAAGTATAGATAAAATTTACACCTAATATATATGATGTATAGTGAAATATATTAAAAAATATATAAAAAACTATTATTAATTAATAATTTTCTAATTATTATGAAGAAATAATCATTTAATAACAATTTTAAGACACAAAAAATCATAAGATTAATAAAAGATCTAAAATAAGATGAAAATTTAACTCAAAACTCAAACGACAATAACTTTTGAAACAATTGTTTGTTTGAGTTAAACTACATATCAAATCGAATCCTATAATGAGATCTAGGCACTAGTTCCATTTGAGAACCCCGTTTCACATTTTTCTAGGACAAAAAATGCTCAAAAGGCCTCCAAAAATGAGTTTTTAGTCGAGATACCCAAATATTTTATCATTCGATGGAATTTTAGCCTCGTTTAAGAGGGTCCTTTTACAATTTTTCTGTGGGGATTGAATTTATTCATAGGGATTACATTCATATTGATATTATGGATTTAATATTTTATCATTTTTACAATGTACTTTTATTTATAACGAAATACATAACAATATATACATATTTTTTATATATTCACACAAAAAAATTTAAATTTATAAATAAATAATTAAACATATTTAAATATATAATATATTTCTCTATATATAATGTTTATCTCAATAAAAACTCATATCATTTTTATTTAAAACACAAATATATGATTATTTTTATACCTATATAGTGTCTATATGTGTGTCTATATATATATATGTGTGTGTGTGTGTCTATGCCTGTATTAACAAACATATATATATTATTTATATTTTCTAACATATGAATATTCATATTAATATATAATATATGTAAATATATATAAACATGTATAATTATACTTACAAATACTCATATAATATGTATATATATGTGTGTGTGTGTGTTGTATATATGTATATATTTCTTTATTTTTACAAACAAAAAAACATATTTTAAAAACAAATTTAAAAATAATATTATAAATATATATTAATATAAAAATAAATTTACAGATAAAAAAATATAACTACATATATATATACAAATAGATATAAATATAAATATATAAATTCAACTATATATATATATATATTTATATATATTAATATATGAATATATATTAATATAAATATATATTATAATATGAATAAATATAACTAAATATTTATATAAATTAATATATATATCATTAAAGGGAGAACCAAACAAGATGAACAAGTGGTAAAAACTACTACACATATGGCCTTTCACAATGTGCAAAATGGCCATTAATAGGGCTAAAAAATTGATGTTAATCACAATGATGATAAGTGGGTCCCTTTATCAATGCTTTTTTAGTGCTGATAAAGGCCTAGCCCCATGCAGGTTTTTGTTTATATAATAACACACACAAAATCAAACCTACAATTAAAACTGTACACCCAAAATCAAAACAACTATATATATTTGATTGACATCATCAATACAAAAATTCCCACCCACAATATATAGAATAAAAGATGATATTTACATTTCAAACACAATGTATTATAAAATTACTTTTACAATGGTCCAACAAACATTCTAAAACATTAATATTTCATATTTTGATGATCGTTATCCTCTCTCAATAATGTCCTACCATGATATAAGTTGTCGAACAAATCATCTCAACCCAAGAAAAATATTACACCTATATAAAAAAAATATGTTATTAACAATATAAAGAAATAAAATAAATATTAATATGAAATAAAACATAAATAAAAGGTCAATATTTAATAAAAATGACACATTTGGAGTTATACTAATCATACCGTGTGCCCTATTGAGGTGGGGTAGATTCCTACACGTTACAAATGAGTTATGGATCATTTTCCTAAAATATTTAAGCAATCTGAATGTGTTTTATCATTTTTAAGTAGGTCACTTGTTCTTTTACTAAAATTAATGTAAATTTTAAATAATGAAATATTTGGAGTTATATCGGCCACCCCATGTGTCGTATTGGGGTACAGATGATTCATTGCTATCAAAAATTACTGATGGATCGTTTTATTAATGTAACAAAACAATCCGAATTCTATTTTTTAGATTTCAGTATGTTCATTGTGATTTTTTACTAAAATATCATTTTAGACTGGAAACACACATTTTGAGTCATACTGGTCATATCGTGCGTCAGTTTGACGTAAGACAGCTTAATACACATCAAGAATGACTTATGATTTTCTGTCCTAAATTATCAAGACAATCAGAGTGTGTTTTCTTGGTTTTCAATGAATGAAAAATGTTGAACTAAAATTTCCATTATAAACTAATAACAGAATATTTTGGTCATACCGGTAACACCGTGCATCAGATTAAGGTTAAATTTACTCCTACACATCACAAATAACCCATGGATCATTTTCATAAACCATAAAAACAATTTGATATAATTTTTTTTTGTTTTTGAGTATGCCACATGTTGTTTTTATTTAAATTAATGCCAATTTTAAATAAAAATAGACACTCAGAGTTTTACCAGCCACACCACGTGTCGTATTGAGGTTTGAATGATCCCTAGATGTCATAAATTACTAGTAGATTTTTTTCCTAACATAAAAACAATATGAATGAATTTTATCAGTTTATAGTATGTCACAAGTTGTTTTTACTAAATCAATGTCAATTTTATATAAAAAGAGACACTTGGAGTGATACCAGCCACACCGTAAGTCGTATTGATGTGCGGCTGATTCCTATATGTCACAAATGTATAATAGATCATTTTCTTAAAATATAAAAAAAATCAGAATGCATTTTCATTGTGTTCAGTAGGTCACTTTTTGTTTTTTGTTAAATTCATATCAATTTTAAATATAAATATACACTTTCAGTTATACCAGATACACCATGCATTGTAATGAGGTATGATTGAGTCTTAAATGTCAAAAAATGAATCATGGATCCTTTTAATAAAGTATCAAAACAATATGAATGCATTTTATCAGTTTTTAGTATGTCACTTGTTCTTTTTACATAAATTAATGTCACTTTTAAATAAAAATACACACTTGGAGTCATACAAGACACACCATGTATCTTATTGAGGTTAAGTTTACTCCTACACATCAAATATGACTCATGGATAATTTTATTAAAATATAAAAACAATAAAAATACATTTTCTCGGTTCCCATTATGACCCTTATTGTTTTAAATTAAATTGATTTCCATTTTAAATAAAAAGAGACAATTTGGGTTATACTAGCCAGACTGTTCATCGTAATGAGGTGATGTTGATTCCTACATGTCAAAAATGAATTATAGATCATTTTTCTAGAGTATAAAAACAATATGAATATATTTTCTTGATTTTCTCTATGTCAGTTATTTTTTTTACTATAATTTCATTTCAAACTGGAAGCAAACTTTTTGAGTCCTACTGGTCACATCATTTATTAGTTTGATGTGAGACTACTTCATACATGTCAAAAATGACTTATGAATCTCTCTAATAAATTATAAATACAATCATAGTGTGTTTTCTTGGTTTTTAGTGAGTGACACATTTTGAACTAAAATTTCAATTTTAAACTGATAACAGACACTTTTAGTCATATTATTCACACTGTGCATCGAATTGAGGTGTGTTTGATTTCAACACATCAATAATGACTCATGGATAGTTTTCCGAAAGTATTAATACAATACTAATTAAATTTAATGGTTTTCAGTATGTCACATTTTCTTTTTTTCAATTTAATGTCAATTTAATATAAAAATACACACGTAATGTCATATCGGACACAACGTGCATCATATCGTGGTGCAGTTAAATTTTACATGTCACAAATGACTCAATAATTGTGTCCAGAAATATCAAAACAATCTGAATGTGTTTACTCTGTTTTTAGTTTTTCACTTATTCTTTTTACTAAAAGTAACACTACTAGAAATGTGGTTTTTACCCACAGTTCTTTACCCACGGTTATATTAAACAGTTGGTAAAGAAGGTCTATGAAACCCTTTCCCAAAGATTCACTATAATCATTGGGAAAGGGTACCCCTTTTCCAACGGTTCCATGAAATAGTTGGCAAAGGGGTGTTCAAGTTACCCTTTCTCAACGATTTCATAAAACCGTTGGGAAAGGGAACCCCTTTGCCAATGGTTTTGATGAACTGTTTGGGAAAGGGTTCCCTGAACACCCCTTTTCCAATGGTTTTTAAAAACCATTGGTAAATCTTTTCCCCAAATAAAATCAGGCCGCTGCTCTCCCTCAGTCACAAGAGAACCCTAAAATCAATCTGGCGCTCGACTCCTCTCTCGAACTCCCCCATCCGAACAGTGAAAATCCATCTGAATTATCTCAAATCATGTATTTTATTCTTTATACACATATGCTACATTGTTTTTATATTTATTGATCTAATTTTTTAGTTTTAATTTTTGACTTTTATGTGATTTCATCTTGAAAAATAGGTAAATGAACGAATATTTTGTTAATTAATTTGTTTCCCATGGAATATCATTTGTGTTATAATGTCCATGCTAAATAAAGGGGTAATTTAATAGAATACCTTGAATAAATTGTTGAAGTTGGGGTATGTTGATTCTTATGAGAGGGTTTTTGTTGTGTTTTATTGTATGTTATAAGCTGTTTTATGGTGATTGAGGTGACTAGTTGGGATTTGTGATATGTGGGGTTGTAATGTGTTGGTTAGTGGTTATGGATGTGACATGTGAAGTTGTGTGATAGTGATGATGTGTGGTGGTGTTGTGCCGTGTGGAGGTGTTGTGTGATAAGGTTGTGTTGTATGATGTGGTGAGGGGGTTTTGGTTGTGTTGTTGTTTGTGATGTGCAATAGTTTTTTTGGGATATTTGGTTGTTTTGGTGAGATGGTTAGTCAATGTAACATGGCGACACTGGTTATTGTGAGATGGTGAGTTGTTGTGTGGTGGTTTTTTTAGTTTCTTGGTTATTTATGGAATAAGTTATGTTGTCAAAAAAAGATAGTAAATAAATGATATGGAATATAAATGGATGTGTGGTAAAGGGATTTAATTAATTTAACATTAAATGAATGGATAATGTAAGTGTGAATGAGGTGGGTTATAATTGAATGTGGGAAATACTATGTGTCTTGTGTGGTGGTGGTGTGTTGTGTTACATATAGTGGTGAAAGTGGTTGTGATGGTTTATATGTTGAATGGTCGTAGTGAAGTGTGTGATTATGTAGTTAATGTGAACCCATAAGTTGGGTATTTTGTGCTATCTATATATCATGTATTTTATGTTAATTCTACACATTCCCAACCAGAGTTGGATAAACATACATTTGATTAGAGGTTTTGAGTTATGTGTATTTTTTCTAATATCTAGGTTGGTGGTTATATGGTTGGATATCTACCATGTCTTCCCTACTCTTCCTTCATAAGTGATTGACCATGTGTTTTTAGGCAAGATGCAATGTGACTGTCCTTGGGTCTTTAAGTGAGATGTATAATTATTTCCCTAGTGTTTTTAGGTGAGGTGCAATGTGATAAGGTTATAATAAGATGTGGCATGTTGTTGGGGTCATGTAGGGTAGGAGGATGGAACAAGGTTGATGTTATTCATGTTCATGATACCCTACTAATATGGTTATGGGAGGAGGAATGCTGTGATGTGATAACACATTATGTTCCTGTTGGTTTTAAATTTTTTCAATAACACATTAGTATATTTTTTTCACACGTGTAGTTGATACCTTGATTATTTTCATCCTTTATTGTTTACTTAAATGTATTTTCTATTAAAGTTCAATCCTATTTAATTTTTTATGACAAAATGACTTACATAAATTCTTTTTACAGAATGGACAGAAGTTGGATGTATGAAACCGATCGGATCTCAAGCAATTTTCAAAACAATTTGGAGATATTTATAGATTTTGCATTTCACAATGCTTCAGATATTGGTCGAATACACTTCCCATGTTCCAATTGTGTTGGTAGACCTTGTTTGAGCTATAAATAATTCAGCTACTACATAACCAAAATGGTTTTCAAGCAAACTACTTTGTGTGGTATCACAATGGCGAGAAAATGAAATCTCAAATTGGTGATGATCGAAATGAAAGGACCGGAATAGAGAATTTGTTAGATGATCGGTTTCCGTTTATTCTTCATCAAGAAAAAGAATGGAATTCAACTCAAGAAGACATTAATATGAGGAAAGCCGATGCATCTAGTGAAAATGTTGATATTGATAGGGTGAAAAAATTGAATGATGATGCCACGACTCCAGTATATAGATAATGCGATAAAAAGAAAACACTGGAATTTTTAATCTAATTTTTTCAAGGGAAAACTATGTATGGGATTTCTAATACAGCAATCGATTACATTCTTACCCTCTTGAAGGATTTAATTCTAGATGATGCAGATATTACCTCAAACCACTATATGGCATGGAAGATAGTTGAGGAACTTGGATTTTCAAGAAAAAAATTCATGCTTTCCAGAATGATTGTTGTTTATTATGGGAGGAAACCGCTAAACAAAATGATTGTATAAAATGTGGCACATCCCACTGGAAGTCAAAATCTTATGGAACACCATCACGCGTTCCACGAATGTAATGTGGCACTTTCCATTGATCCCGATACTCCAAAATCTTTTTTTGTCTAATGACATATTAATAAAAATTTGATGGAATGATACCAAGAGAAATAAGACTAATGATGAGTTGGTTCATCATACAGATGGATTTTCATGGAAGTGATTTGATGCTCGACATCCTGATTTTGCAGCTGACGTGCATATTGTGAGGCTGGGTCTTTCATGCGGTAGTTTTAATCTGTTTGGGTAGATTCTTACGTCGCACAGGACATGGCCAGTTTTTATACACATTTATAATCTTCCCCCATGGTTGTGTATTGAAAAACATTTCACTTTCATGAGTATACACATATCTGGTCTTTCTGATCCCAGGATTGATATTGATGTATACATGCAACCTTTAATAAACAAGTTTAATATTCATTGGGATGTGGGTGTGCGCATATACGATGCATGTTTGAAAGACATATTTCAGATGCGTGTTGTGCTTATGTGGACGATCAATGATTTTCTGGCTTGTGTAATGATGTTTGGATGGAGAACAAATAGAAAACTATCATGTCCAGTTTGTATGAAGAATACACGATCCAGAAGACTGAAAATCGTTGTAGTTTCAGTTTTATGGGACATCGAAGATTCTTGTGAAAGGATCATCCATATAGAATGAATCGTCAAAGATTTGATAATACCATAGAGACTGATGATACACTTTAGCTTATGTCTGGAACTGATGTGCTTCATGAATTGAAAGATTTCAGTTTTTAGTTCGGGAAGGGTCAAATGAAATCGGGAAAGAGAAAGAATGTTTCCACTGAAACCTATTACAATTGGAGGAAGAGGAGTATCTTTTTTGATTTTCCTTATTGGTCAACCAATTTGTTTCGTCATTTATTAGACGTAATGTATATTGAATAGAATATATGCGAAATGTTGCTTTTGGTTCTTCTAATTGTCAAGGGGAAGACAAAAGATGATTTACGATCTTTGTCTGGCTTGGTGGATTGGGGCATCAGACCAGAATTGCATCTTATGCATAACAGTGAAAATAAATGGAAACATCCATGTGATTCTTACGTGATGAAACCTATGGAAAAAACAATTTCTGAAAGTATTAGAGACTATTAGAGTTCCTGATGGCTATTCAAGAAACATATCTAAACGGGTCAACAGAAGAGAGTTGAAGATAAAATCCTTGAAGACTCTGGATTATCACATTCTACTGCATGAGTTTCTTCCAATAGCAATCCTTCATCTTTTTTACAATAATTTAAGGGTGTA
This sequence comes from Viscum album, assembly GCA_963277665.1. Classification (NCBI taxonomy): domain Eukaryota; kingdom Viridiplantae; phylum Streptophyta; class Magnoliopsida; order Santalales; family Viscaceae; genus Viscum; species Viscum album. Next base: position 906,939,604 of record OY728153.1, read on the forward strand.
TGTTATTTGGTTGTGCTATTTGTTTAGAGATATTTTGTCTAAGAAGTTTTCCAAGTATTTCTTTCAAAAAATGGTGATAGATGCCTCAATAATTTTGTGTGAGTTGGGGAATGTATTTCCTCCATCATTTTTCACATGGATGCTATATCTGACTATCCATATTTCCACTTAAATACTTCTCAGAGGACCTGTTTCTTTTCGTTGGATGTATCCAACTAAAAGATATAAGTTGACATTAATGTCTTATGTCTGAAATAGAAATCATCCCAAAAGTTCTATCGTGAACGGTTACATGGCTCAAGAATGTATGGATTTCTGGTCGATGTATTTGTCTGATCTTACTACAAGATTGAATAGACCAATAAGAAATGAAGAAGAACATTATGAGATAATTGAACCCAGTTTTCCATCACTTCCTCAAACAGGAAGAATTCATGGATCATATACATTGAAAACATTAAGCAATGAAGAGCGGGAGACGGAAAATCGCACAGTTTTGTTCAATTGTGATTTGATTGATGACTATATCAGGTAACTAAATTGATTTTGTATTTGTTACATATATATATATTAAACTATTGATATTTTTTATCTATAGGGAACATAAAACAATGATAATTAGGAACCATCATTTGTTATCTTTGAGAAGGAGAGATAATTTTCATAGCAAAGAGTTTTCTTCATGGTTAAAATTGAAGGTAAAAATATTATTGTTTAAAATAATTGGATCAATATTTAATTAAGTTTAATTGTAATTTATATTGCAGGTATTGAGTTTTTGTATTGACTCTATCTCTGAGGAAATAAGAGCTTTGGCTTTTGGTCCTAATACTGTGGTTCGTGACTGTAAATCAATTGTTATCAATGGGTAAAAATTTATTGTCATTGAATGAGAAAAGAACATGAGAACACAACATGATGGTGTTATGGTTACTGCCAGAATAGATTGTAATGCTAGTGCATCAGATAGTAAACCACGATTGGAAAATGTGGGTTATTATGGAGTTGTTGAGAAAATAATAATATTGGATTATTACTCCCCTGGACGAGTCACAATGATGAAATGTCATTGGTTTTATTCGATGATGAGACATGGCACATTTAATGATGATTATGGATTTCAAGTAATTAATATGACTCACACTCTTGCTACCGAAGACCCATATGTGTTGGCATCAATGGCTAAAAAAGTTTTTTATGTCAAAGACCAACTTTGACCTGAATTTGTTGTCATAGTTAAAGTAATTCCAAGACATATTATTGATGATGGTGATGATGGAATTGACACTTCCCCTAGTGCCATTGGAACCAATCCATTTATTTATTTTGATGACTCCAATAGATCAATTTTTAGAGTTGATTGTGAACCTAATGTTGTGGTTGAAAATATATAGAATCATTTATCCATGGTCTCAATTATTTTGGTTTAACTTGAGTTGGGTTGTTAAGGTTGGTAATATTAAAATTTATTGAGTATTGATCACAAATATGGTTTAGCTGAATTGACCGTTATGTGAATTTTCAATGTTTATTGGTTGTAGTTTTATTTGAATTGCATCATCTAATTTGGAATTGAACTGTATTCAAACCTAGTCAAACAATATTTCTAACTTGGTGAACATTACAACTTGTATGATTTATTAAATCCATTCAAGCTCTTCTAAAACAATTGATAGATAAATTGCAAATGAAACCCCCTATTCCCTCATATATTTAGTTTTTTATGTTACAAATTAGTTTACTTTTTCAAATTAATTACATTTTTTTCAAAAGCAGGAAATGCATCCAATTAAAGAGAGACAAAGGAAAAAAATGATGGATAACAATCATTAAACGGCGGAGTTGGGAATTCCATCATTATTGCCTGTGGTGAGTACATTATTTCAAATTGAAATATTTAATGAATATATAATGTCATGTGATTAGTTTTTTTGTAAACATTTTTGTAGGATCCATCTATACGTAGATAGTTATTCGATGAGGAGCCTAGTACTGGTCCTAGTAATCAGGCCTGTGGTACGAGTAGGGTTCGTACCAGAGGTGGACGAGCAGTTGCGCGTACCTGACTAGACCCAGCCCCTCCCACTGACATGTCATCCTTCCCACATTTTGATCCCGGTGTGTCGTTAGGGACACACGGGATATTTAGGCCACCCATGTTTTCTCTTCCTTCTGCATCTTCTGGCCCATCATTTTCACATCCCTTGATTATTCCCACTCCCCAGTCAAAATCCAGTCATACAGCTATCCCATCTTCTTTTCCTTCTACTTCTATCTCTCTGAGCTTCTATATTCCATCGTCTTTGACTCATGATCCACCACAAGGTGTTGCATCAGTTTCTATGGATCCAGTGGGGCTCAGTGATCAGACCGGCGCATGTATATTTATAGAACCCTAACAAATTTTTATAGCAATGATTATTTTCATTATAACATGTTTTGATAAAATATTTGTTTTTCATTCATGACAGATACATCTACTGACAGGAGGCATGGGCGGGGTCGTACACGCATGCGTTCGGTGTGGAACCGCCACACACAGGTTATGGTGGATTATAATGAACACAACCAAATGGTTGAGAAAACAGGGCAGCAATGTTGGAGTTTTTTGGAGACGCTTTCCAAATACACTGACATCATTCCCATCAGCCCACTATCGTGGAGACATTTTCCACATGTGGTCATGGATAGAGCCTTGGAAGAGATATAGGTAATAAAATCTGTTCTATTTAATGCCATGAATTATTTTTGTATTTATATGAATTAATATTTTGATGTCAGCTTGGATTTAATTTTCCCGATGGTGAGGGTGCATGACCGGAACATCTAAAAGATTTAGGTGAGCTTTATAGAGCCTACAAGCATGAGTTGTATATTGGCTCGGTTGCTAGAGTTGGCATTGAGTAAGAGGCAGTACCAGTGGTGGATGATTGTCCTATAGAGAAGTATCGTCAGATGATTACTCATTGGACGAGTACCTAGTTTAAGGTATTAATTACATTTTATGTATTTAAATAATAAATTTCATTTTTTTCATTAATACTATCTATTGTGTTTTAGAATTTTATTTTGGAATCATCTGGAAAAAATAAAAAGAACATTAATGCAAAAAAAATACCTCCACACAATGGGACGCACTACGATTCCTGATCATTAGAGGATGCAGGTATGAAAATTGTTTATAAGTTTTCTTTATGACTTACACTTTCTTTTGATTCCTCAATTATTTAATAGTTTTCTAATGTTTTCATATAACTTTAGTTTTCAATTTCATTGTAGAGAAAAATACAATATATTGAAGGGCGTGTGCCTCAAGAAATACTGTTTTTCTCAAGTAAACGGAAAAAGGATGGAAGTGCCGTCAAACGAAGCAACCCAGCAGCAGATTTTAAGTTTTATTCTGTTGATATTATATTTTAATATCTATTTTCTAACTAAATTATATATTTATAATTGTTACATTCTTCTTTAGAGGCCCTCGATTACCAAGAACCAGACAATTTTGGGCCAACTAATCACTTACATCATGTTTTGGGAGAGAAGCATCCTGGCAGAGTACGCTGCCGACCTAGGATAGCCCTGACAAGGTATTGGCCATCCTCAGGTACGAGTTGTAGTTCCACCAAGCTGCATCAAGTTAGGGAACAAGGAGAACAGGCTGACAGAAGGGCCACAGAGATGGCAGAATAGTCTGCTAGGGAAAACAATGTATTTATGAAATTTATTGAAGTTCTACGTCCAACACATCCACCAGAGGCTAGTCCAGATTTAGATGAATATTTGTCATTGATACGTTCTATATATGGAGCACTAGGTGGAAGTTCTAGTGGTGGTTAATATGATGTCCAGGCTGATGATGATGATGTCGAGGAGTCTGATGCGGAAGAGGAAGGAGAGAAGGAGGGAGAGGCAGATGTCGAGGGCGAGGAGAAGGGTGAGGGCGAGTAGGAGGGTGAGGAGGGTGAGGACGATGATGTGGACATGGATGAGGGTGATGATGATGGTGATGATGGTGATGGTGATGTGGGACAAGTTTATCCGTTACATTTTTTACTAATATTACTGAAATTTGATGTTTAATCTATTCTAGTTGTTGGTTTTATACAGACCTATAGTATAGTATTGCAGTTGAGTTATTTTTATATATTGCATGTTTTCATGGATGTTGATGTCTTTTAGTGGATGTGTGTTTCTGAACTCCCTGGACAACCCCCCTCCTTTCTGGACTCTAGACAACCCCCCACCATCCTCCTTGGACCCCGAACAGCGCCCGGAATAGGCCACGGACAGCCCTCCCGCCATCCTCCTTGGTCCCCGGACAGCCCCCTGGACCCCCCCAGACAGCCCCCCTCCCTCCTCCCTGGACCCTGGACAGCCCCTCGAACAGCCCCCCAGACATACCCCACCATCCTCCTTGGACCCCAGACAACCTCCAGGATAGCCCCCCAGACCCCCTCCCAGGAAGCCCCCCATATAGCCCCCACCCTCCTCCCTGGACACCGTATAGCTCCCCGAACAGCCCCCCAGATAGCCCCCCACCCTCCTCCTTGGACCCCAGACAAACCCCAAACACCCCCCCAGACAGCCCCCCACCCTCATCCTTGGTCCCAAGACAGACCCCAGACACCCACTGGACAGCCCCCCGGACATCCCCCACCCTCCTTGATTTCATTTACTACTAGAAAATATATAATATATATTTTATTTATTGTCATCATGATAATAAATGTAAATCGCATTAACACATCTAATAAATATCATAGATTCTTGGTATGTTATAAAAGGGATGCTTTCATCGGGCATGGAATTATTAGATCTGAAATGTTTCATAACATGATAAACTAAAAACTAATCCATACTAAGAATGAAAAAAAAAATTATATATGAATTTCCATATTATTTTAAGTAAATACCATTCCACTAATAGACACATGAGGATTCTCATAAATCATGTTTACCTTAATATTTCCCCAAGGATTTTTAGTAAAAGTTTTTTCTTCTATTAATGTTCTGATATTCTCATTTTAAATGTAAAATTTTCATAAATAAATTAATTTAATGACCCATAGTCAAATTTTGTATTTGAATAATGTGAATAAACAACTAACATACCGCTCTAACTATGTCTTTTTTGTTTAAAATGGACATGATTATATGTGAAAAAAACTGACATACGGAAAACTAACCAAACGAATTCATATTATGTTGATAATTTATCATAATGATCCATGGGTCATATGTGACGGGTACGATCCAACCAGGGCTCAATCCGAGTCACGATGTGGCCGAGATCAGTTTAAGTGTCTCTCTTTTGATTAAAATGGACAACATTTTAAGTATATACAGAAATCTGACCAAATGCATTTGAAATGTGTTGGTGATAAAGGAAAATGATCCATGGGTAATATTTGAAGTGTATGAGTCAAACCCGCCTCAATCTGAGGCGCGGTGTGGCCGACACCATTCATAGTGTCTCTGTTTTGATTAAAATGGACATGATTATAAGTGAAAAGAACAACTAGCATATGGAAAACTGACCAAACGCATTCTGAATCTATTGATAATTTATCACAATGATCCATGGGTCATATGTGATGTGTACGAGCCAACCTGGCCTCAATCTGAGTCGCGGTGTGGCCGGGATTAGTCAAAGTGACTCTCATTTATTTAAAATCGACAACATTTTAAGTTAAAAACATCAATTGGCATAATAAATACTGACCAAACGCATTCATAATGTGTCGATACTTTAGAAAAATAATCCATGGGTCATATGTGACGTGTACGAGTCAATCTTGCCTCAATACAAGGCGAGGTGTGGCCGACACCATTCTAACTATGTCTCTTTTGTTTAAAATGGACAAGATTATAAGTGAAGAGAAAAACTATCATACAGAAAACTGAACAAACGGATTCTGATTGTGTTGATACATTAGCACAATGATCCATGGGTCATATGTGACGTGTACGAGCCAACATGGGCTCAATCCGAGTTTTGGTGTGGCCGGGAGCAGTCCAAGTGTCTCTCTGTTGTTTAAAATGGACAACATTTTAAGTACATATGGAAAACCGACCAAATGAATTCGGTTTCCGTTGAAACATTACGAGAACGATCCATTAGCCATATTTGATGTGTACGAATCAACCCCGCCTCAATCTGAGATGTGGTGTGGCCAGCACCACTCAAAGTGTCTGCCTTTTGTTTCAAAAGGACATCATTTTAAGCGAAAAACATCTACTGGCATACAGAAAACTGACCAAATGCATTCGGATTGTGTCGATACATTAGCACAACAATCCATGGGTCATATGTGATGTGTAATAGTCAACATTGCCTCCATACGAGACGCAGTGTGGCCGACACCACTCTAACTATGTCTCTTTTGCTTAAAATCGACAGGTTTATAAGTGAAAAGATCAAATGGCATACAGAAAACCAAACAAACACATTCAGAATCTGTTGATAATTTATCACAACAATCCATGGGTCATATGTGACGTGTACGAACCAACCTGAGCTCAATCCGAGTTGCGTTGTGGTTGGGATCAGTCTAAGTGTCTCTCTTTTGTTTAAATTGGACAACATTTTAAGTACATACGGAAAACTGAACAAAACACATTCGGTTTTCATTGAAACTTTAGGATAATGATCCATTGGTAATATGTGACACGTACGAGTCAAACCCGCCTCAATATAAGACATGTTGTGGCCGGTACCACTCAATTTGTCTGTCTATTGTTTCAAAAGGACATCATTTTAAATGAAAACATCAACTGGCATATGGAAAACCGACCAAACGCATTCAGATTGTGTCGATACTTTAGCAAAATGATCCATGGGTCATATGTGACGTGTATGAGTCAACCCCGTCTCTATACAAGGCGATGTGTGGCCAACACCACTCTCACTGTGTCTATTTTTTTAAAATGGACAGAATTATAAGTGAAAAGAACAACTAGAATTCTGAAAACCAACCAAACGCATTCAGAATCTATTAATAATTTATCACAAAGATCCATGGGTCATATGTGATGTGTAACAGCCAAAACAGGCTCAATCCGAGTCATGGTGTGGCCGGGATCAGTCTATGTTTCTCACTTTTGTTTAAAATGTAAAACATTTTAAGTACGTATGGAAAACTGAATAAACACATTCGGTTTCCATTGAAACTTTAGGATAATGATACATGGGTCATATGTGATGTGTACGAATCAACGCCGCCTCAATCCGAGATGCGGTGTGGCTAGCACCACTCAATGTGTGTGTCTTTTGTTTCAAAAGGACATAATTTTAACTGAATAAACATCAAATGGCATACAGAAAACTGACCAAACAGATTCGGATTGTGTTGATACATTAGGACAATGATCCATGGGTCATTTGAGATGTGTACGAGTCAACCCCATCTAAATCTGAAATGCGGTGTGGCCAACACCACTCTAAATGTGTCTCTTTTGTTTAAAATGGATAGGATTAGAAGTGAAAACAACAACTGGCATATGGAAAACCAACCAAACGCATTTGGAATCTTTTGATAATTTATCAAAACGATCCATGGGTCATATGTGACTGGTATGAGTCAACACCGCCTCAATCCGAGGACTGGTGTGGCCGAGATCACTCTATGTGGCTCTCTATTGTTTAAAATGGACAACATTTTATGTACATACGGAAAATTGACCAAACATATTTTGATTGTTTTGATACTTTAGCACAAAGAGACATTGGTCATATGTGACAGGTAAGAGCCAAACCAGTCTCAATCTGAGTCACGGTGTGGCCAGGATCAGTCTAAGTGTCTCTCTTTTGTTTAAAATAGACATCATATTAAGTACATACGGAAGACAAAACAAACACATTTGGATTCCATTTAAACATTAGGAGAACGATACATGGGTCATATGGGATGTGTACGAATCAACCCCACCTCAATCAGAGATGCGTTGTGTCCGACACCACTCAAAGTGTCTTTCTTTTATTTCAAAAGGACATCATTTTATGTGAAAAAATATCAACTAGCATACCGAAAACCGACCAAACACATTCGTATAGTGTCGATACTTTATCACAATGATCCAAGGGTCATATGTGATGTGTACAAGTCAACCCTGTCTAAATCCGAAACATGGTGTGGCCGGGTACCAATTTAAATGTGTCTCTTTTGTTTAAAATGGACAGGATTATAAGTCAAAAGAACAACTAGAATATGGAAAACTGACCAAACTCATTATAAATGTGTTAATGATTTAGGAAAATGATTCTTGGGACATATGTGATGTGTATGAGTCAGCCCTCACTTAATCCATGGCATGGTGTGGCTAGTATCACTCTAAGTGGATCTCTTTTGTTTAAAATGGACAAAATTTTAAGTACATACGGAAAACTGACCAAACACATTCGGTTTATTTTGATACATTAGGAGAATGATATATGGGTTATATGTGACATGTACGAGTCAACCCTTCCTCAATATGAAGCATGGTGTGGCCGGAAACACTCAAAGTGTCTGTCTATTGTTTCAAAAGGACATCATTTTAAGTGAAAAACATCAACTGGCATACGGAAAACTGAACAACCGCATTCGGATTGTGTTGATACATTAGGAAAATGATTAATGGGTCATTTGGGACGTGTACGAGTCAACCTCGTTTAAATATGAGACGCAGTGTGGCCGGAACCACTCTAATTGTGCCTATTTTGTTTAGCATGGAGAGGTTTATAAGTGGAAAGAACAACTGGCATATGGAAAGCCGACCAAACGCATTCCGAATCTATTGATAATTTATCACAACGATCCATGGGTTATATGTGACGTGTAAGGGCCAACCCGAGCTCAATATGTGTCACGGTGTGGCCGGGATCAGTCTATGTGTCTCGATTTTGTTTAAAATGGACTACATTTTAAGTATATATGGAAAACGGACCAAACGCATCTATTTATAGTTGAAAATTTAGGAGAACGAACCATGGGTCATATGTGACGTGTACGAGTCAAACTCGCCTCAATCTGAGGTGCGGTGTGGTCGAAACCACTCAATGTGTATCTCTTTTGTTTAAAATTGACTTCATATTAAGTTAAAACAACAACTAGCATATAGAAAAACGACCAAACAGATTCTGATTATATCGGTACTCTATCACAACAATCAATGGGTCATATGTGACATGTATGAGTCAACCCCGGCTCAATCCAAGACGCGGTGTGGCCGAGAACATTTATAGTGACGTGGTGTGGCCGGCACCACTCAAAGTGTCTGTTTTTTGTTTCAAAAGGACATCATTTTATTTGAAAAACATCAACTAGCATATGGAAAACTGATCCAACACTTTCGGAAGATGTTGATACTTTAGGACAATGATCAATGGGTCATTTTTTATGTGTATAAGTTATCCTCACCTCAATCTGAGGCACGGTGTGTGCGGTATCACTCCAGGTGTATTTATTTTGTTTAAATTGGACATCATTTCAGGTAAAAATATATGGTATACAAAAAACTGATCAAATTAAGAATTGAATTCTGGATTCCACATATAATTTTCATCTAAATTTTAAATTTAATTCTAAATGAATTATGTATGTTTATAATTGCGTTATGAATTTTAATTTAATTATGGATGTGTATAGTTCCGGGATGCATTATATGTTAAATGTATATAAATATGTTCTCTATATGTATGTGTTAGTTGGTTATTACAGGTAAAATAATTGTATATGTATGTGTTAGTTTATTGCAGGTACAATAATTGGATTGAAAATGGGAGGGAATGCACAAAATGAGGCCTGCTGTGCAAATTGCAGAGCTGCTGTGCAATTTTCATAGCATAGGCTATGCCAACGGTTTCAAACCGGTGGCATAGCATCTCTAATTCTTTTATTACCAACGGTTCAATGAACCGTTGGGAAAGAGGAGAGTCCTTGGGATTTCCCAATGGTTCAAGCCAAACCGTTGGTAAAAACTATCCCAAAGGTTTGGCTCAAACGTTGGGATAGGTTAAATTTTCCCCACCCTATCCCAACGGTTTAGTGTAAACTATTGGGAAATGCTTTTCCCAAAGGATTACTTCCCTACGGTTTGCAGAACCATTGGTATATCATATACCAACGGTTCTGCAGCCTTTCCCAACAGTTCAAAACCATTGGGAAAGACTGTATTTACAGTAGTGTAATTTCAATTCTAAATAAAAAGACACACTATTAGTGATACCAGTCACTTGTTATTTTTTTCTCAATTTTGAGTAGGTTTGTTTCTCTAATAACAACTATATTGACCCAGATATTTCATACATATATATCACATCTTAGAAGATTAATATTCCTAACATAACATAATGATCCCTTCAAAAATAGTTTATGACTAATGATTTTGGAAATATGAAAACATAAAGAACTAGTTTATAAGAGTCTCTCACTAAGTTTTTATTTACTAGAAACCTTCTTAAACAATACATTTCTAAAACCATTCTTAATAACATAAGGATATGAAACATAATAAATGGTGATCATATATGTTCAATAAGTGTAAAAAAAGGAGATATCAATTATAATATAAGGATAACATAAGAATAAAGATGTTAGAAGGTGATATTAGCGTTATAAATTCATACATTTCCACTTGTGTAAAAAAAGATTTTTTTTGTCGGTTATTTTTTAATTTTTTACATCAGTTTTTAGCTGACGTTATTAAAAGAGACAGTATAAATATTTTTTTTATGTCGGTTATTTTAAAACTGACGTAAAAAGCATAAATCAGAATAATTTTTCACACCGGTTCCTAAATAACTGATGTGAAAAACCCTTCAAAGGATCAATTTATCACATCGGTTATTTAATAACTGGAATGGTATATATTTTTTCTTGTCAGTTATTAAATAAATGACATGATAATTTGAACCTCTGAAGGGTTTTTCATGTCGGTTCCTAAATAACCGATGTGGAAAATGATATATGATGTTGGTTATGTAATAACAAACATAATAAAATATACCCATTCATTTATTATGTGAGTTATAAAATAATGGATGTAAAAACCATTTTTTTAATAAAACTGCAATACCATTACTATGATCTGCCAAAGTAGACCTTAAATAAGGAGAAACTAGACAAAAAGAAAACCAAAACCAGACCAACATCTATAATAGAAAAACATTAGAACTTGTCCAAAATAAGAAGAACCCAAGAAAAATTAAATATTCACATATATAACATTCAAACCATAAAATTTCAACTAAAAAACATAAATCTAACCAAAACAACTACCAAATACAAAATTATAATTACAATATTCCAAATTACATTTTACACTACATACAAACCAACATCCAATCAAACCTATAAATTAATTTGACTATTCCACTTATAAGTGTTCGAACTCTTGAGAACTATAGCGTTGAGTGTCATAAAATTTCTAAAAATTAAAAGGAAAGTAGTTAACATGTATAATGAATAAATCAAATGAAATATTATGAAAAAGTTTATAAGGAAATCTAACTTGGTCAATGTTTATTATTATTCCCGTCATAATTATTGCATATATAAATCTTAACATAGAATATCCTCATTCAATGATGCCTTATTGTTCATGAAAATTCTATTTAAATGAGTGTCAATTCAAAAAATCATTTTTATGTAAAACATCAAAAAGTACAAATTATAAATGGATATTTACCTTTAATTTTACATATATAATCTTGGAACTCATTTTCATTGTATTTTTTCTAATGTATGCCCATACCCTATTAGAAAATAATATGAATTAGATAAATTCAAAAATTATAATAATATAAATAATTATTTATAAATTGAAACTTTCTTTTCCAACATATTCTTAAAACTTCACCACACATCGGCATAGATAAAGCATATCCAATAAACTATTTTCTCTTGTAAAAAAACACCTAACATCCAATGATCACTAAGATAAAAGAAAATTTAAGGTTAGTGGTTTTTATATTAAAATATATAGAATACATTTCAAGATATATATTTCATAACTCTCACAAAAAGGCATCATCCAACACTGTGTGATTATATTCTGTTCAAATATATTGGCAATATATATTGTTATTTGTTCCTCATCTAATGATTGTGCTTTAGGGGAAATCATATGTAGGTCCATGAATCCATATACATATGTTTGCTCATTCTTCTAACATATTTTATAAAAATAACTAATAAAAAACAGACATAAGAATACATTTTTAATAAAAATAATGCAGGGAAAGGTGTTAAGACTTACATGGAAAAAATATGCACCACATTGATGCCCAACTTATCTCTAGTAACAATATCCATGAAATCATTTTTCATAATCCACACATTTATTACACGTCCACAAACTTGATCATACATTGGAAACTAAAAATGATCTTCCAAAAAATTTGAATATCTTGACAATTTTTCAAGAATACTAGAATATATATCTGATTTCATATCCATTTTTATCTGTTGTATATACAATATTTATTTTCCTTTGAAGTATTACTATAAATAAATAGAAAAATATATTAGTTTTCAAATGTTAAAAAAAATTTAATAGAAAAAATAAAATAAAATATATAACATACATACCTATATGGTAATGAGTCGCATAAGTTTGGATGGACAAACTAAAAAGTGGCTCATACTATGTCCAACTGACATCACCTCATCTGTAGGTAATGGCACATGAGATGATCTATCTATAATATCATATACAATGACCCTATGAATCTCTACCTCTAAATATTGATGATGAACTGTATCTCCTATACAATATACCAGCCCATATGAAACTATATGATGGTGAGGATCAGAAATATATAACTCACAATAAGTAAGAAGATGTGGTGGAGGAGTAGGATAAAAAAATGGGGTCTGCAGGCTGAGATGGGGGAGTGTGAGCTACTGGCAGAGGTGGATGATAAATAATGGGGTCTGTAGGGGTATGTAGAGGAGTGTGAGCTGCAATCTAAAATTTTTTCTTCATGTCTGCAAACATAGACTGTACTGATGCTCTAATATTTTCCTCCATCATCTCATTAATATTATGAACTTCAGACTCCAATGATTCCATTTTTTTATAAACACCCTCAATGGAATATGTTGAAGAATATGGAAACACTTTTCTTACCTATACACTCATTGAAAATCCTCATACATGACCAGGGTGTTCAGGATTTCCCAATGCTGTAGAGAAAATATCTTTCCTCCCAGCAGCTATAAATACCCTCTATGATCTCTAATCCTCAAGAGAATACTGTATTAATTAATTTAACATTTCTATAATGATTCAATTTTTATAAAGAATATAATTATCTTAAATAAATAAAATAAATATCTTACACTAATCTTAGCTACGATTCTAAATTATTTTGAATGATATTACCCCTTTTCCCATCCAAGATGTCTTCCATTTTTCATGTTTAGATGGAGGGGATGGAGGGAAAACCTCTCTAGATTTTTAAGACTCAGCTCTTAGTTTTTGTAATTTTTTCACCATCATTTGTTCTTCCAATAATGTATACTCTCCCCGAGATAAACTATGAGGGTATACATTTTTATATTGGATCTCCTGATGAAATATCCTTGTTTTTTATAAATTAAGAATAAGAAATCATTAACAAAACATTAATAATATCATTTATATAAGAAATCTTATAAAATTTTTCATTTCCCTTACAAAAAATGAACCTTTTCTTGTAATTTAAAAAAATTGTCTCCATGTGTATTCATTTATTAAAGGATATATATGACATGGATTGTCATGATTCCTATGACCAAAAATGAAATTAGATGTGAGGGTTGATTTAAAATCCCTCCATCTCCTAGAATCCATCGATAAAAATATCCTCCTGACTTCTCCAGTGTTTGGAATATCAAATGTCATCTGATAAAGAATAAGTAAAACATATTATACTAGAAACATTTAAATATTAGTCAAACAATAGAAAAATATGTTACCAAAATTTTCTCCCACAGCTAAGATATTATTGCTTTTTTCCACACTTCTTCAATCATCATACAAAATGCTTACTTTGTTTTTAACCTGAGTTGATAAAAAACTCTTAAAATCTTTTACATTTGGACCTCTAGTAATATCATTCTCATCATACTCAATGAGTATCCTCTTTTCCTGGCTATAGGAAGGTGATAATTTTGGTAAATTTGTGTATCTATGTTTACCAACTCTTGAACTCTTCTTTGTCGTTATGGAAGTACATGAGGAATATTAGGGAACATCAAGAGCAGCATGTGAATGTTCCTCACCATAGGTATGATCATGATGATCATCTCCAGAATCATGTGGTTGATCAACTAATTGATATGCCAATATCCTTCAAATCAAAAGAGCAAACATTTGTTCACAAATATACAAATTCAAATATTATAATACTAATGTAAACAAAAAATGGAAAACAGAACTATGTTATATAATAATAAACATGGTAAATATGGTAAGCATGTTAATCAATGGAAAATATGGTAAACATGGTAAACATGGTAGTTTAATTTTCATTCAAAAAAATCAATAAATATATATGTTACGTAATGATAAACTATTGTAAACTATGGTAAACATGGTAAACATGGGAAACATGGTAAAAATGGTAAACATGGTAAAATAATTTTTATTAAAAAAAATCAATAAATATAGATGTTATGTAATGGTAAACATGATAAACTAAACTAAAAAATATTAAAATAATCAAAAAAATTCTACTTATTTGTTTTAATACACATTTTAATAATGAAATAAATTACAATATCAAACATTTTATGAAAATAATAATTGTAAACATGAAATAAAAATATGTTACCTATAATATTAGGACTACACAAATGGATTATTTTCCCAAATTCCATCGTGATGATCATTCCTTATGGCACAAACCATGTCTTCAATATGATCATCATTATTTTTTGCTAATCTTTCCATGGAAGTAGGGATCACACATAAATCAGCATCTTTATCAAGTTGATCCTCACCAACATATTTTTTTTTCCTTTTTAAAACAACAAGACACTATATATCTCATTGATCAACTACATATAAAATATATTTTGCATGTTTTTTCATTATAAAATAATCTATTGTGCCTTCTAAACTATTCATATCAACAAATGTCATTCCAAATTCATTATGTTTGACAATGTTGTTACCGATAAACCATTTTCAGTCAAAAATAGGAACTTTAATTTTAATGTAATAATCTTCCCATATTTCTTCAATGATTCTATAATATTCACTTGATGTAGAAATTGGGTTTTTGTCTTTAGAACTTGAAAAATTAATTGCTTTTGCAAACAACAATACACCACTATTCTGAACTGCACCTCTATTATCCTGATCTTTCGTACGAATTGTATATCCATTAATGTCATACCCGGACCATGTTATAATATTTAAACTTGGACCACCCACTAACCATCTTAATGTCTCTGATACATCTGATCTACAAAGTAAGGTCTTTTTAAACCATGGAAAAAATGTTTTATTGTGCTCATTCAAAATCCACATTTATTTCTTCGTTGAATGACATTGTTTCAACACATTAATATGAAATGTGATATAAGGTTTAGCATCAAATATGATATACAATATGTATAGTTCCACCTTCTTCATCTGTTTAGCTGATAATGATTTGACTTTCAAGCCAAAAATACTCTTTCTCTCATTATTAACTCATTCATGGTGAGATGGAGGAGAATCTATGTGCTCTGTCGTAGCCAAGTAGCTCATACAAAACTTTGCAACCTCCTTAGAAATATACTTTTCAATAATGGAGGCTTCAGGTTGTTATGGATTCTTAACAAACCCCTTCAATATTTTCATATACCTTTCAAAAGGATACATCGAATGAAGATATACAGGTCTACAAAGATATATTTCTCAAAACAGAAAAACCATTAAATGAACTATTATATCAAAAAAATATATAGGAAAATATATTTCCAATTGAAAAAGTATATAAATTGCATCCTTTTCCGAAATGTTCAAAGCATTCACATCAGCCACCTTATTTCAAATTGAATTGAAAAAATAACAAAACTTCATTATAGTATTTCTGACATGAATGGACAGTATTCCACTCAATGAAACTGGTAGAATTTGTTGCATCATGATGTGACAATCATTATATTTCATACCTATCAAATTAAAATCCTTCAAAGAGACAAATTTTTTTACATTTGAAGAATAAACTTGAGACACTTTGATATTATGAAGAAACTAAAAAAAATATAACTTTCTCCCTCTTGGATTATGTATGAAAAGATATAGGAAGTAATGTTTGTCTTCTATTAGGAGTGGTAGATGACTCAAAATGTATTCCCATTAATATTAAGTCTAATCTTGCATTGAAACCATATTTATTCATTCCATTAATATCTAACAATATTCCAATCAAACTGTCATAGATATTCTTCTTCACGTGCATGACATCAATATTATTTTTCACTTCCTGATATCTCCAATATTGTTACTCAAAAAATATTGACATTTTCTTCAAAATATGTATATCATTACAATATTTATGTGTATTTAACAAAGTCACATAAAATTTTCACACCCTCTCAAAATACACATCAGATGATGATGTTTTTGGAGAAATGTCAAATTCTTGTGATCCATTGAATGCATTTTTTATCCTTTTATAAGGGAGATCCAAAGACAAAACATTCGATAAACCATGTATACTGTTTCCCTCCCACAATGAAATTTACAATATGAAGTCTATTGTTCGCAAATTGTACATGCTTTATGCCCCTTAAAACTATATCCAAACAAATTTCCATAAGTTGGGAAGTCATTTATTGTGAACATAATCACTGCATGAAGTTGAAAATATTCAATTTTATAAGAATCATAAACCCTAATACCATCCTCCCATAAAAGATTCCAATCATCAATTAATGGTGAAAGGGAAAAATCAATATAATTTCCGAGTTTCGTCAGACCATAGATCATTATACTCAACATGACATATTTTCACAACATACAAACTTCCGGTCTGAGGTTGTAAATTACAAATAAAATAGTCCATGAATTATGTGTCCTACTGATGGTTAGGTATGGATTCAGTCCATCTGTGCACAACCCAAGTCTGAGATTTATAATTGCATTTCAAAATGTTGGATTTTTCTCATCAATTTTATTCCATTGTGGACAATCAAATGGATGACATATTTTCCCATCAGATATCCTCTCATCAGCATGACATCTTAACCTTTTTTCAACATGTAAATTTGCAAATAAATGTTTCAAATGATGAATTATAGAATGATACCAAAATACCTTGGCATGAATCTCTGTAATCTCTATATGAGCCTGTGATTTTTCTTTCAACTTATACTGTGATGTACCACATTTAAGACACTTTGAAAAAAATTCATATTCCTTCCAATATATCATACAAACATTTGGACATGCATTTATTTTACTGTATCCCAATCCCATCAGGCATAATATTTTCATGTCCTTATAATGTGAATCTAGAAGATCGTTTCCTTTTAGAATAACTTATTACAACAATTATAGAATCTCTGTAAAACGTCTGTCACTCCATCCATGTTTCACCTTCAGGTTAATCAACTTAACATTGCCAAAAAAACTAAGAAATCCATAAACCCATGATACAATTGTTTTTCATCATCACCATATAGACGTGACACTACCATTTCGATCTCAATATGTTATGCTACAATATCACGAATCATTTCTTCAATTCCATCCGAGTAACCATCTTGCAAATCATCATGATCAGTAGATCTGACATTATTTCTAGTTTCACCATGCCAAATACAAGGGTTGTAACTTGGATTAAAACCTTGACAAATCAAATGATCATTTATCACTCTACTTTTCAACATATTCATATTTAAACATTTCAAGACTAGACAGAAAAAAATGTCGCTTCTTGGAACATTTCATTTAGAAAATTCAAAAAAGGAATCAAAACCTTCCTCGTAATCATTACTCATTCGATGTTCCCTAATTCAACATTGACTCAATATTAACTATAACAAATATAAAAATTATATATCTTGTTAAGATAAGAAAATTTTATATTTATATGGAAAATATCATAATTTTAATGTAAAACAATTTATGAATATAAAACAAATATATGATTATTTGAAAAATATATGCATGAAAATGATTTCCAAAATTAAATAGAGTTAGATATAATAGTTTATATTTATATGAAAATTATTTTAGGATTACATCTATCACATATGGATCACGATATAATAGTATAAATTCATCTTCGATCCTTTCCTCTTATGGTATACAAATAATAGATCCTGGTGCAACTAGATACCAAATTCACCCTTCTGTAAACAAGATATATGATGTATAAATATTAAAATATGTATACTTTCACTACTGGAAATTAAACCTATCCCAATGATTTAAAACCATTGAAATACACCCTGAAATCGATGGGATAGAATATCCCAACGGTTTTACACACCATTGGGACAACCCCCCCCCCCCCAACCCTTTGACAACACCCACCGCCCGGACACCCCAACCCCTAGACACCCCATACCCCCATGGACAACCCCATTACCCCTGGATATCAACCCCACCCCTAGACACAACAATGCCATTGTACATCCCCTCACACACCTAGACACCACCCCCATCCCGTTGGACATCCCCATCCCCTTGGATAGCCCCCACCCCCTAGGCACCCCCACCCCATGGAGAGCCCCCATGGACACCCCAACCCCCTAGACACCCCCATCCCCATGGACAACCCCCAACCCCCTAGACACCCCAAACCTTGGAAAACCCCCACCCCCTAAACACCACCACACCCTTGGGAAACCCCCACCCCTTCGACACCCCACCCCCTAGACACCCCACCCCCTGGACAACCCCAATCCCCCTGCACAACCCCACCACTAGACACCCCCACCCCTGGACACCCCTACCCTCTTGGACAGCCCCCTTACCCCCTGGACACCACCCCACCCCCTGGACACCCTCAACCCCTTGGAAATACCCATCGCCCCCTAGAAACCAACCCACCCCCTTGGAAACCCCTTGGACACCCCCCTTGGATAGCCCCCCACACCCAGGACAACACCCCACCCCCAGGAAATCCCCACCCCTGGACACCCCCACCCCCTGGACACCCCTACCCCCTAGGAAAACCCCCCACCCCTGGATACCACCCCACCCTTGGACTCCAATACCACTTGGACAACCCCCTCACCCCTTGGACACCACCCCCATCCCCTTGGACACCCCTTGACACCCCCACCCCCTTGGACAACCCCTACCCCCTAGATACCCCCACCCCTAGACACCCCCACCCCCTGGACACCCCCACCCCCATGGAAAACCCCCCAACACCTTGGACAGCCCCCAACCCCAGGACACCCCCACCCCAGTGACACCCCCACCCCCTGGACACCCCCTCCCCCTTGGACAACCCCTCACCCTTGGACACAACCCCCAACCCCCTAGACACCCTCTACCCCCTTGGACAGCCCGTGCACCCCAATGGACACCACCCCACCCCTGGACACCCCTACCCCCTTGGATATCCCCCTCCCACCATGGACACCACCCCCACCCCCTTTGACACCCCCTAGACACCCCATCCCATTGGAAAAACCCCACCACCTAGACCCTACCACCCCCTGGACAGCCACCACCCCCTGGACACCCCTACCCCCTTGGACAACCCCCTCACCCCCTGGACACCACCCCTCGGACACTACCTACCCCCTTGGAAAGCCCCCACACACCACTGGACACCATCCCCACCCCCTTAGAAACCCCCTAGATACCACCACCTGCTTGGAATACTCCCAAGCCCTAGATAGCCCCCACCCCTAGACACCCCCACCCCCTAGACACCCCCACCCCTACAAACATGAAAGTACACGCACACACAAATGATAGAACACACATGGTAGCATCAAAAATCGTAGAACATGTATGATATCACTACCGTGGTTTATTTTACAAGAAAAGAATTTATCATGGTATAAAAGAACACTATGATACTTAACATGATAGAAATAACAAAGATATAAAAATAACATCTCAAAATACAAGTTTAGGGAATCATGAAAAATAAAAAATGATACTGAGGCGTGTGAGGCTTACTTCAGTGTTGCGAGTCAACCTGATAGATCTGGTGATAATAAAGATGATGAATGATGTTGATAAAACTAGGTTGGAGGGTACAACCTTGAAGAATCCTTTCTAGGCTTTCTGCGCGAGAGAGATGAATCGCAGGTCTCCCAATCGAATAAAATATAATGACACAATAGAGGGCATGATAAATCATTTAAAAGCTTTATCACATTGGTTATTTAATAAATGACGTGATTAACTATTTTTTATGTTTATAATGTTATTTATTTAATAACTGATGTACAAAATCCTTTATCACATCAGTTATTTTATAATCGACCTGATAAATTTCCGAGATATGATTTATCACGTCTGTTATAAAAAAATCGACACGATAAATCGCCCAGATTTGATCTTTCACATCAGTTATGAAATAACTGCTGTGATAAATCTAATATCCGTATTTTTTACATAATTCATTTTATAACTGATGTAAAAAACCAATTGATGTTGATTTATCATGGTGGTTATTTTATAACCGACATGATAAACTAATTTTTACACCTTTACACGTCAGTTATATGGAACCGATGTGAAAAATGCAGATGTGTTAAGCGTTTTTTCACTAGTGTGCATATCATAGATCATAATCATGTGTCATGGATAAAATCATGGAAGTTCAGAATACAATAATCTTAATGGATCAAAGATTATTATAAACTAAAAACAAACACTTTGAGACATACTGAGCATAATGAGTATCAAATTGAGGTGCGTCTGATTGATATGCAACTGATTAGTACACTTTTTAGGAAAATATTCATGATATATATTTTGGGAAGTCATAATTTTAATTAGAATACTAAGAATTAATACTTTTAATTCAACAAGTTCCCTATTTTATGGCTTTTTAGATATAGTTGAACGGAAAATATGACTTCCCAAAATATCTGTAAAATAAATAAATATGTATTAGATAAAAATGATAAATAACATAACATACAATTAGCAGATAAAATTATGAAAAAGATATTTAAATGAATAAGTTTTAGGAATTCACATTTTTATATTCTGGACCCATTTCCTTCTTTTCATTATCTCAATTGCATCCTCGAAGTACAATCTCTCACAAGCATGACAATATTTGAACAAACCGCCCCGAATCGAACAAAGGAATCCACCTATATAAAAAAATTCTTAAGTGCCTAATATTAAAAATAAGTAAATTATACAAAAATATGAAAAATACAATAATTATATGGAAGTCACATATTAATGCTATTTGTGTGCATTCTTCCATTAAGTATGTTTTTGATTCGTTTCTGAGAACATATATATCACCTTGTAAATATTAGTCTTTTCGACAGCCGTAATAGTGATTCAAAAATTTAAATACACAAATGATTAATAAATATATTAAATGGAATAGTAATTATCATTGAAAATACCTCTTCATTGATGCTAGTTTTTCACAGAATATGATCACTCTCATAAATTTACAAACATTATAACCACAATCTTTTACATTGGTTTGTTCTAGACACTGCTAAAAAATTGAGTAGAATAAGTAATTTGTTTTGATATTTGTTTGAATAGTGAAATCTTAATATATATACCTTGATACATATCCAATAATAGAACTTTTCTTCTTCCATGGGATTAGTCCTTGATCTCATTTAGTGTTTTTCATGATAGTTATGCACCACCCTATCATAACAGAATCCTCATTAAAAGGTAATATAAATTATACAACATGATGTTAAGTTCTAAAATGTTGGATTCAGTGTATTAAACATTTAAAAACTCCTTTATGTGTGGCTAGTTTTTTGGATATCCATGAATTGGATCTAGGAAATAATTCTTTAGTATATTTAAATTTACTAAAATGAGCATCCAGTTATATCAAAAAACACAAAAAAGTAATAAGTGATGAATGAAATGAAAATAAATTTGATATGATTAAATTGTAGAGTCTTACCCCTGCATCTCTGGTAATAAATAGATTTTTACATCCTAAATTTATCATCCAAAGAATTTGATTGGACCTTCCACTATTTCATCCTTTTTTTGGGTTCTATTTTTTCTTGTTCTTTAGAGGTGATGTGGTGACTAATGAGTCAGGTCTTTTTGTCCTGGAAAAATCCCTTCAATTTTTTTTTCATATATACGCCTGCCAAAAATATGAAATGTATTTACTCATAACTAAAACAATATATCAGATTTTTGAAAATGAAATTGTGGATACATACCTCATGTATACATTTAAAAATGAGCCACCCATCCAATAATAGTTGAGGATTTTAGTTACACTCTTAACACCTATGAAGTCTTGATCTTTCTATATGTACATATTTTATTCGAATTAAACTATGTGGTTGCAACCGTATTTTAATATTATATACACATGATCCTTGAATGACGTAAATGTGGATATTGAACGAGCAGGGTAATGTTGTTTTTTATATCTATTTGATCAGTTTCTCAATCTTTTCGGTGGGTTTGAGGTGGTTTTTTATTTCAACTTCTTATCTTTGTCCGTCTATAATATAATTCATCATTCTAGATATATTTTCATTATTTGTCAAATTTTTAGCTTGAAAAGTAAAATGAAAGTGAATACCTCCTATCAGTATGTTTTTACAAGATGTGACGGCCATGCGATGAATTTTCCAACAGTGTTTTCAACTGTATTACTATCATCCTCATGAATTGGAGTAGGTAGCTTGACATTTGTATCATGGGATACACTAATCGAAACTCACAAATGTCATGTTGGATGCGGTTTGTTGTGTAGAAATTCATTTCAAATATTTAACACTATATCCCATCCGAAAAGGTGTTGGTTAGGTATTTATAGATATAAATAATAGCCATTATCACCCTGTATAATATCAAAATAAGAAAGGTATCATTTTCAGTATGATTCACATTTCACAAAAACATCTATTATATCATTGATTACAACTTCTAATACATCTCTTTTATTGTAATCACTAGCCTCATAGTTGGTGGGGGTGGTTAGGGATCTCCTTTTAGTGGTTGTTCTTGAGTTGCTTCTTCTATTTTCCTCTCCCTCATTAATGTTTCTGACATCTATATATTCCATTAGAAATGTCCTTAATGGGTGGATGTTTTTTCTCTCATCAATTTTATTATTTCACTTTGACCATCCTCTTGTTTTCTTCTCAAAATATATTTCGAGCGTCACCCTAAAACCCACACCTCTAACATGACCACACTGTTCTAGATGCTTCAAGGCCACTGGAATTTTGTGTTCATATGAAACATGTATTCCTAATTCTTGTGACAATTTCAGATATAAAATATAGAAAAATAAGTGATCATTTTTATTTAATAGTGATTTGATGAAAATTTTATTATTATTTAATACATACACATGTTTCCCACACTTTTATGTGTTTTCATCTATTAGTATCACGTCTTTATTTTACGTGCCTCCTTCCATATCACACAACGTGAGATGGATGTGGTTTTTTATTTCATATCATAAATATGAATATAAATAGAGGAACATAATTGTGGTGTTTTTTCATGTCACATAAAAGTGTTACACTTATTTTAAAATATATACCCATTTTTTCAAGTGAAGCCTACACCATCCTTAAATTACAGTAGGGGTATGTTGGTTTTTTTGCTCGTTCATTGTTTCCATCACTCATTTTCTATTTCATAAATAAAAAATTATAAATCAAAGTGATGAATAAAGGAATCATCAAATAAGGTATTACTGACCACAATGTACATTAAAAGACACATCTTCACGATGTTCAATAAATGCACCCCACACTTCTTGGGTTATACTATGTTCATAGATCACCAGTTGGAGTAGGTTTATTTTCCCTTCATCATCATTATGATGGTGTATTGTTAGAATTGTTCGAAATACTTTAGTAATCCTTCTAGAAAGAATTAACACATAATTATTTTAGGAGTCAAATAATATAATTTCCCTCTACAATGGATGATGAAGAGTACGTTAATGATTTATTATTTTATTTTTATGTAAAATAAAGAAATGATATCATAATTTTATCATTATATCTTCCCACATCAGTGCCTTCATCCCATGAAAAACATGGCACCACAAATATCAGAATGCATTACCGAGTCAAGATTCCAATATAAATACTGAACATGGCCTTATTGGGGTTAACATGCTGACCCCGTGCATTCTATCCCACCTCAAATTTGATGCCTTTGAATTTCACCATAATAATTTTTTCTAACACAATGAAACTAAGGTGATCCTATTTTTTCAGGGAAAATGGTCCTTCATCACATAAAACTTCCTTGGAATCAACATTTTCAATATTTTCCTCTAGAGAGATAGAATTGACATGTGAAAATGGCCATTGTACCTATGCACTGGGATCAGTAGCAGGTTGAGAAACCTATTGTTCCTCAGGTTTGAAGCACCAACATGTGTATAAGGTCATTCCTATGCACTAAAATAAGAATCTGGTTAAGAGACCTGTTGTTCCTTAGGATTGGAAGAACAAACATGTGTAGAAGTCATTATCTACTGAAATGGTTTAATATTTAATTTAGAGTACATAAATATAGAAGCAAATGGATAATAACATGAGGTAACATGATGTATATTCAAAAAACGAATGTAACCTGAATATTGAATACTATTTTTTAATGGATGATGGGATTTTAACCATATATCAATGTTCCAAAACCCATCATTGCGGTCTCATCTATCATACAAAACTCTGCCAAGATTGGGACCACTATGAAATGATTGCAATGTCCCAATGAAATGGTCATCCTTGGTTGAATTTTTATCTGACCATTTAGTGGTTTTGTCCGATAACAAAACAATTGACCACTTTCAATTTGTGGGAACTGCAATATGAAATACTTATATTTCTTATAATGCCATTTTAAATGGGTTTTCATTTTAAACTTCCTTACTAAAATCAACATTCATTAATCCCCATTCATCTATTTTAATTGAAATCCTATTATTAACCCACTTGAACTGAAAAAATAAGCACTGGTAATTTTGTATAATCCAACTCCCATTTTTTTGATGACTCCAAATTATGAAATATTCCAGTAAATTTGATTTATTTTCCTACTACCAGAAACATTCATCACTTCATCTAGGAGTATTACTCCACTATTTTCATGGTACCATCTTTATCATGCTAACTTTTATAGAATGTATAACAATTAAATACATACCAATTTTATGATAATACATTCACCCTTGGTCCTCCAACTAACAAATGAAGTCTTTATAAAATTGAATCAGGATTTTCATCTGATTCTTTAAAAATATAGTCCCAAAAAGAACCTATAATGTGTTGATTATGTGTGTTTGATATCTATATTTAATCCCTTGATGGATTCAAATTCCCAATAATTTCTTTATGGGTTCAACTTATAGGGAAACCTCCAAATAGTTATGTAAAATGTAAAGGTTGTTCTACTTCTGATCTATAATATGGATTGTGAAAACATCTCTTCCATAAATTCCGTCACTCGTAAGCTGCCTATTAAGACAAGATTTAGGTAGACCAATTATTTCCACATTGAAAATGTATTCATTATATAATTAAATATAATCCTCATTAATATATCACTCCTTAATACAACCCTCTGGACGACATTGATCTTTTACATAACCTTTAAAAATCTTCATATACCATTTAATGGGGGTACATCCATCAATAGTGTACAATACCAAATAGATTAATCTCTCTCACTAAGTGAACCATAAAATGAACCATCATACTAAATAATGTTGGTGGAAGGATGTTTTCAATTCATATAATATGATGGAAATTTATCTTTCCATAGTTGGCAATTTCGTTGGGTCTATAAATTTTTTTCATAGCGGTTTAATGAAGAAATAGCGTTTTGTTAATATATGATGGACATTATTTGAAAAAATGAAACATAAACTTATATCCATTAGATCATTCATTAAAACATGGAATTCATGTTATTTTAGATCCTATAAAATTAAATCCGTTAATGAAATGATATTATTGAAATTTTATGAATACTCCTATAGAACCTTTACATCATTAATGAAGTTGGAAAATTGAAATCTATCCTTCTTAGAAAGAGTGTACGAAGTTAGAGGAAGAAAATTTTGTTTTCACCCTTTCATGGTCCCATCTCTTCTCGTATTCCCATGTCAACCATTTCAAACCTAGTCTTATTTCCACCATTTTTTTCGGGTGCATTTAGCAACATGCCGATGAAACCATCAAATACATTTTTTCAATATGCATAACATCAATAAAATATATGAAGTACATAAAATTCTATTAAGGAAACTAAAAAAACTAATCTCCTTTTTCAAACTTGTTTTTATAATGTTTTTAGAAATGGTTTACCAAAATTAGATTCCACATATTTTACCTTCTCAAAAATTTGATCACCTATTAGTGGAACTAGTGCTTTACATTCTTATAAACTTCCATCGAATGATGTCAACCAAGATAGGTACTTATGTCATCGCGGTAGAAATTTGTGATGTATTAGATACATGGTTTTCAACGAATTTTTCACTCTGATTTTCTATATACCTTTTCAAATATGGGGAAACCTTGAGTTCCATTAATGATATATCGTAAAAAAATTCCATACTCAGGAATTTAATTTTTCATCCCATACAACATGGATCTAAAATTGAAATATTCATTTCTATAAGCATCATACAACGTAACACCAGAATCCCATAATAATTTCAAATCTATGATCAATGGAGCCAAATAAATATCAATATCATTACCCAGTTGTTTTGGTCCTGATATAATCATAGATAACATGATTTATTTTTTTACCTTCATAACCACAATGGAAATTTATAATTTACCATCATTACCGGCCATGTACTGTGAGTGATTTTTTTAAAACCAAAAGGATTCACTCCATCTTTAGATAACTGAAGATGAATATTTCTTGGCTTTTTTCTGAATTCAGGATACTCATTATCAATTCTATTCCACTAAGGAGAGTTTTCCAGGTGAAAATGTTTCCTATATGTATTTCTAATATCTACGTGCCACATCAATTTCCCTTCAGTCTCATCACTTCCATATATGCAATTAAACCATAGAGTGATTGGAAAATACCATACAATTTTTTAGGACCAGATTAATCATTATTGTATCGAGAAGCACCATCCTTTGGGAATTATCTAAGTGATTTTTGGTCCTTGAAAAACCAATATACAATAAGTCTATTAGGCATGTATTCTTTCAGATATCATACACATTGAGTGTAGAAATCATGAACTTATTCTATGATAAAAATTGGTTTTATCGGGTGGACAAACCTTTTTACAAAGGTTGATCATTGGAGGAAGTCTACTAATGTAAAAAAATCCTTAAATTTTAAAAAAAATCCACCCTAATTTTGTCGAACAAAAACTCAAAATTATATAGAAATCCTTAGATTTTATAAAGAAACAAATTATTTGAAAAAAAATTAAATTTACAAACAAAAATGTATTGTTTTTTTGTTATAATCTATCTCATTGGTTGTTTAAAATATTGAATTAATAAAGAAATAAAAAATTATAAATTATGTTATTTTATCAATTTTTAGTTATTAAAATTGATAAATAAACCAACAAAAAATTGGTTAATAACCAATTAAATTTTTTACTAACAAATACTCATTTTATTATCATAGTTTGGTTCTTCTTTATTTTGTTTTCAATTAACATTTTTGCTAACCACCTATTTTCCCACCCTTAAGCACCATTACAGATTGGGGGGCAAGCTCTACAAAAATTTATTTCCATTTACGACTGGTTAGAAAAAAAATTACAAGATTACAAATATATATATATATATATTAAATGTTGTATAAAGGAAGATATGAGTCAAATGTTATATTATTGAATTAAAATCAACATTAAATATTATATGCCAGTCAACTATTCTAAAAATCTATTCTATATTAATAAATTCAAATTCAACAAAATTATTAAAATCTACAACATTGATAATTAGGTACAAAATGTTCATTAAAAATCACCCAACATTAGGGATGTTGACTCATCATGTACCCATAAAATTTGGGATAATCAAATTCCACCTCGGTTGATTTTATTCAATCCCTAATCCATTTATAACCCATTTATTTTTTAACTCATTATTTTTAAATATATTCGATTTTATTTTGAAGTATACCCAAATCAGTTTAATTAATGATATTTTTATTATTTTTAATTTTAAAAATTATTTATAAATCTAAAATCAATTGATATCAGAGAAAAAAATTTACTAATTTTATTTTCATTTTAAAATAAATCATTATTCATTTAACAAAAATTATTTTAATCTGATTTAGAATTTAGATTTCATTTCTAAATTTAATATGAACAATAATAAAAATACATAAATAAATTGGATATTTTTTCTGTCTTTTCAAAATTCAGTCAATAAATTAATTATAATTAAAAATTAGGGTTTGGTACTTCCTCAATATTAATTGGTGTTATAAATAAAATATTTCTCAATCCCTCCTTTCTAGCTATTAAATTATGAGAGGTATGTTTGAGGAGGTAATGGAAAATATAAAGGAATATGTTACTATATAATGGTGGAGGCTGTTCTTTCAAACTCCAAGCCTCCGACTAGATTACCCTTTTCACTAAAACCCCCACCCCCTGATGATGATGATAATGATGTTACATAGATAAATGGTTGGAACCTGGTGGAAGTCATGTTCTGGAGGAATATCGTTAGAAAATGTCAAAAATCCGGAGTAGTACCTTGGAGTCCCATGACCCCTCCTGAAGATGACAATGAGTTCTTCAATAAAATTGGCTATAACCAATGACCCGATCTTATTCCAGCAGAGAATGGAGGAATCCTACGAGGGGTCCTATCCCTCTATCCCCTTAGCCTAGGAACACTATGCTGGGGTACCTACGAAAGGAGATCTAAAACATACCCCAACCCAGGCACTGTAGAACCATAGGGGGAAGACACCTGTGGATGATTTTAATGGAAGGTGGTGTCCATCTATCCCATTCACCAAGGAACACTCCCCAGGGGTACCCAAGAAAGGAAATATCGAAGGTACCACAACTCCTACACCGGAAATTGAAAATCCCTTGGGGTACCCAAGAATGGGGATACCAATCAAACCCTAACTCCCCCAGGGCACCCAATACACATGAATGAACACCCCAACCTGCAATGTCCTAGATTATATCCAGCCTATTCTAATAGTCCAACGATTCTCAACAAAAAATACTTCTCCATTGGGCTACATTTTTACGAATGGTTTCAATGGAGGGTGGTTTCCAGTCCTCCCCTTCATCTGGGAACACTTCCCTAGAGTGACCAAGGAGATCCAGAAGTCATACCAATCTAGGAGGTCCTAGTAGAGGCGGAACATGGTTGAGGCGGGATGTGTATGTGTCGATGTGTAGGGTAGACCACATTATGGTTACTCTGCAAGGTCATAGTGCAGGAAGACCGTGGTAGAGGAGGGATGTGGATGTGTGAGCGTGTAGGGTGGAGCATGGTATTGTTGCTCTGGGATTTCATAGAGGAGGTAGAGTGTGGTTGAGGCGGGATGTGGATGTGATGATGTGTAGGGTGGTCATGGCGGGGTGAAACGTGGTCATGGTGTGTGGTCATGGTAGAGGTGGAATGCGGTTGAGGTGGGGATTCTTCGTGGCTGACCATCATTAGTGCGGTCATGGAGGTCGTGGAATTAAGGCGGAGACAGAGTTGGTGTGCGGGTCAGTAGGGCTTCAGCTATCTAGTGTATAATATTTTTCTCATGTTCAAATCCATGTTGAGTCAGGGGTGTGCAAGTGGGTGTAGGGTGGTATAACACTATTAAAGATTGTGGGTGTGCGACTAGTGTGGTTAAATGGAGGGATGTGGCATACATAGGTGGGGCTTTCTAGCACTGTTGTAAGGGGATCAACCGCTATTAAAAGATGTTGGTTCTACCCTTTGATTTACAATTTTTTTTTATTATTCAAATTTTATCAGTGCTTTTTTTAGCACTGATAAAATGTTCATTTATCAACGCTTTTTTGAGTATTGATAAAGTGAATCCCTTTTAATAGTGCCTCAACTATGAACGCTTTTTAAGTGGTGATAAAGGTTTTTTATCATTGATAAAACTCTGTTTTGTAGTAGTGATTGTTGTTCAGTTTCATTTGAGCACATTGAATTTCCCTATCACTGTAAAATCTTCTATGTTCATTGACCTAGTGGTTATGAGAGGGAGATTATTGGGTTAACCTACATCGATTATGAAGGGGCCAAATGTTTTAAATATATGTATATGGGAAACCCTTGCCTCATGGATTGGGGGTAAGAAGTCCTAATAATATTTACAAAGGCATGCAGTTGTGTCACGACCCATCCTCGGGGCCCGTGCCGTGACTACCCCAAGTGCGCCTTCCATAGGCCAGGGGTTGGAGACTTGCACCAAAGGAAAAAATCCCGATAAAAAGTGAATGCATTGCCTTTATAAAGTAAACAAACGCCACAGAGTAAGCATGCTGAAGTAAACACTAAGTAAACTGGGTACAACTGTAAGTGATCGACACTAAATGGGCCAGAATACAAACCCAACTGAAAGTAAAGTACAACTGAAAACAAAGTACAACAACTGAAAAGTAAACCAGCATTGTCGAGCCATACACTGGAAATACCACCTGAATGGTGGGTACATATAGTCTCCTCAACTCCTTAGGTCTAGCCATACGCTCCATGTACGTCCCGTCCAGTGGTCCACCTCCAGGCACTGTCCAGTTCCACGAGCTCCTACCTCAGTCAGCATTGTCCATCATCAACATCGAACACAATGTAGTGCGGGCATATCCCATGCAGGGGTGAGTATACGCTACATAGTAGGGACCCCGAGACCCCCGAAGGACTCCCAGAATCCACGAAGGATAAACAACAAAGGAAATTTACAATCACGAAGTAACAACCAACCCTACATAGGTATATTCACATACATATACCTAAGTCGTCAATTCCAGTTCGACTCCAACATCTGATCCCAAGATCGATCTAGTCCACACAGGATAGCACAATCCAATCCACACATGATAACACATCCCAATCCACACAGGACATCAAAACAATCATATCGAAGATAATGATTGAAAGTCAAGACTCAACTCACACAGGTATAATTCTTCATAAAATGATAGATTTGATCAGATGTATCCACTAATTCATCTAAGCTGTCGGACCCACATAGTATACAAGACCAGCTATGTTGTCAGACCCGCAAAGGATACGAGACCAGCTACTCTTCCGGACCCACATATGACATAGGTACATAGTCAAATACTGCCGGACCCACATAGGATACGAGAAAAGTATTCAAGTACTGAAGGACCCACACATGATACAAGAATAGTATCCATAACCATCAAACCCACGGAGGATTCCAAGATGGTCGTTGTCACTGCCGAACCCACGGAGGATCCCAGTACAGTCGTCGTCATCGTCGCAGTCGCAACCAGCTCTTGGGTTCCTGGACACAGCATGCTCGATTTCGGGAGGGTCCACTCCATGAGCTAAGGGGGTTCGATACATCAACTGACACGAAGTTTGGAGTTGATGTATCCCAATGTTCCGTCTCATCAATATGAACTCAACGCGATTGACGGCACGTTAATCAGACGCCTGGTCTGAGAGTCATTGGCATTTTGTCCCAGGGGCCTGGTTGGTTTCTAATTCAAAACCAACCCGACCGTACTCCAACTGCATCCAAACCTCGAGCCGAGTAATCCAAAAGAACCGTCTCACTATGATAATCCAATAACGTCGACGGCACGTCAATCCGACATCCAAAAATCATGTTATAAGTGTTTCTGCTCTGAAGGCCTGGTTGGTTTCATGTTTGAACCAACCTGACCATTCCCAAAGTTTTTCGAAACCGTGAGTTTGATATACTGAAACGACTGACCTGATCCATGGATCGCTACACAACTGACGGTGCGTTGATCGGAGTTCTGTAGCCCATGTTATGCGCATTTGAATGGATCTGTCCGAAAACATGGGGTTTTGGCCCGGTCTGACCCGGCCCAATACCCCTGGGTCGGCCCGAACTGGGTTGACCCAACCTGGTTGCTGGTCCGGCCCAGTTAGGCATGGCTCGGCCAGTCTGGCGCGGCCCGGCCCAGCGCGGGGGTTCGGCCCGGCCCAGGCGGCCAGGCCCAGCGCGGGCGGCCCGTCCCGGCGCATGCGGTCCGGCCTAGTGTGGCCAGTCCAGCCTGGGCGCCCGCGCGCTGAGGGGACACAGGGGGGGCTGCCCCCTTGCTTCGAAATGGCTGACCCGAGGGTCCGCCCTGCTGATCTGGACGGGGGTTCAACCCCAGGTTTTTCTGGATCCGGCCGGCCATAACGGCCGGCCGGTTGTGTGGTGCAGGACTAGCCGGTCCCGCCTCCTGAGCACCAGCGGTCGGGGGTACTGGCCACCCTCCCCTGCTCTGCTGTGGCCAAAGGCCGCGACCTTGGTCTGACCGGCATGGTGCGACGGCACCCCACCCCTCTACCGCGGCCCGACTCCGGCCGCAGCTTCTTTCAGCCTCAATGGTGCGGCGCGGCGATGCCGCGCTCCTTCGTCGCATGATATTCCTCATTCCCGCACGGTGCTGTTGCCCCACGCCGCCTTCATTCCAAACCACAATAGTCAACATCAACAAAGGGGGAGGAGGTTCAGCCATGTTCGTGTGGTCCAACCTCCACCCATTAATTTGATAACAGGTGGAAAAGAAAAATTAACAACGAACGCCAAAATAGGCCACGAACATAAAACAATCCCCTACTTCGATAACGAGTTGACGATCGGTGAGCATTGTGGAAAACAATGTCGCGGGGTGAGGCTCTGTACACATTGATGGAGATCGTCCGAGGTGGAGCGGCGTCTCACACCGGCTACGGAGAGGAGAAGAAAGGCACGATGGTCGCTCCTTGTAGTGACAGCGTTCTTCGTCGAGGTCCTTGACGTTCCTCGCATTCTCCAACAAAGAAGATGAAGAAACCCAAGGAATTAGTTATTTTCTCGCAATTATTATCGCACAACAACCACCAAATAAAATTATGTTCACCCTTATTTTATTAATCCCCAGCCATGAATTCAAAATTCAACTCTTAATTAAATAGATTGAATAACTTAATCAAATAATTTAATAAGATCGTTGACTCGTAATTAAGAGGGGGAGAGGATGATTTATACATTAAAGCAAGAGGGGGGTATTTAATGGGGTGTTAGAAAACTTAAGGAGGTGGGGGCTCAAGTGGGACCCACCCCACTTCCTCACAACTTCCTTTCCCTTAACTCATTAACCACTAGTGGTAAAATAAAATTACAATTGTAAAACAACTATAATTTTATTCTTCATATTTTTAACAACTTCTCCTGAGAAAATGCACCTTCAGACAATGTGTTCCTAATCAATTATCAGTGCTAAGGTTTCATCGGTTCCCTTGGATTTTTATTCAGAGCAACGATTCAAATGTTAAGAAAACCCACTCGTTCGTTCAATGAACGTACCCGAGATAAACGTAAGAAATTGATTCTGGGAACATTGGGCCTCGGAATTAGGAGCTGTCAGAAACTGCATACTCGTAAAATCCCAAAGAAATTAAAAAATATTCATTGAAATTTATAGGACTTTACATTACTCTAACCATAGAGCTTTACGTCTCTGTAAAGATTCATCACAAACTAGGGGAACAAATGAGGGTACTGAGAAAACATTTGAGCCTCCCGCTCCCAAGTGCTCTCCTGGAGGTTCCCGTGCAGCCACCTAATGCGCACAAGATGAATCGACCTCCCACATAGGACATGCTCCTATCTATCCTCGATCTCCATAGGGACCTCCGAAAATGTCGCCCCATCATCAATGTCCAGCTCCCCATAGTCGATGACATGCGTCGGGTCGTGCACGTATCTCCTCAGCTTAGATACGTGGAAGACGTCGTGCACCTGGTGCAACTAAGGTGGTAGAGCCAGGAGATAAGCCACCTTTCCTATCCTGTTGAGAACCTAGAATGGTCCGATGAAGCACTGAGATAACTTTCCGCCCTGACCAAATCTATGTAATCCACTTTGAGGTGAGACCCGCAAGAAAACGTGGTCGCCATCCTAAAACACAAGTGGTATCCACCTCCTATTAGCATAAAACTTCTGTCGGCTCTGAGTTGTCCTCATCTGCTCCTGGATGACTTGGACCTTCTCTGTCGTGGCCTGAACCATCTCCGGTCCCATAGGTGCTGACTCCCCAGGGTATGTCCAGCAGATAGGTGATTTTCAAGGTCGACCGCACAATGCCTCATATGGTGCCATCCCAATGGTGGAGTGGTAGCTGTTGTTGTACGAAAACTCCACCAATGGTAGGTGGTCCTCCCAGCTGTGACCAAAGTCGAGGACACATGCACGGAGCATGTCCTCTAGAGTCTAAATGGTCCTCTCCGTCTGACCATCCGTCTGAGGGTGAAAGGCAGTGCTCAGACGCCGCTGCATCCAGAATGCCTCCTACAACCCCATCCAAAGCCTGTAAGTAAAGCAAGCATCTGTATTGGAGATGATAGATGATGGAACACCATGAAGCTATACGATCTCCTGAACGTAGAGGTGTCCCAATATCTCCACTGAGCCCTACTCTCTGAAGGGTAAGATGTGGGACGACTTGGTAAGTCAGTTGAAAATCACCCAAATTGAGTCGTGGCCTATGGATGTACATGGTATTCAAGTCACGAAATCTATATATAACCAGTCCCACATCCACTCTGGGACCTCTAAGTGTTGTACCAAGCCTACTGGCACCTGGTCCTCCACCTTCACCTGGCGGTAGGTGAGGCATCGAGAAACGAACTCTACTACAGCCTTCTTCATACCTGGCCACCACTGCTGTCGTCTGAGATCCTGGTACATATTCGCCACTCCTGGATGTACCACTAATGGGGAAGTGAGAAACTCTTCAGCACCTCCTCCTGTAAAGAAACTGGTACCATGGTACGTCCTCTGAAAAGGACGACGGGCTCTCTTCCCACATGGAATCTATTTGGTCCCTATCTTGAGGATATTTCTGCACGTCGCGTCTCACAGTCAACATCTCCACATTGTGCCTCTCTGACCCGCTGAAGTAGTGGAGGAGTGAATGTGAGTGATTGAAGGAAGGTTGACCCATCTCTTTCCACGAAGGATATCTGCAATGCGGCTAGCTACTCTGTCACCTCTCCAAGTAGTTGAATTCTCGTCCTTCTGCTGAGTGCATCAGCTACAAGGTTCCCCTCTCCAAGAGCATAGAATATCTCAGAGTCATAGCCCTAGAGGAACTCGAGCCATCGCTGCTGTCTCAGGTTTAGGTCCTTCTTCGAGAAAATGTACATGAGACACTAGTGGTCAGAATAGACCGTAAACTGCTTGCCCATCTGATAGTGCCTCCACATCTTCAGAGTGAAGACCACTGCTGCTAACTCCAGGTCATGGGTAGCATAGTTCTGCTCATGATTCCTCAACTGTCGTGATCCATAGGAGATCACTACCCGCTCCTACATTAGGACTCACCCGAGTCCGGTCCCTGATGCATCGTAGTAGACTATTTACCCAACTCCCTCCTCTAGTAGCCTCATGATGGGTGCACTGGTCAATCTCTATATCTGCTCCTAGAAGCTCTGCTGACAACTGTCTGACCAGACGAAGGGTTTCCACTTATTTGTCAAAGATGATAGCAGTGCCGCAACTCTGGAGAAGTCTGGCACAAATCTCCGGTAGTACCTAGCCAAACCTAGGAAACTCCCCACCTCCGTCACGCTCCTGGGTGGCTCCCAAGATATCACTGCCTCGATCATCGCAGGATCCACTGCAATTCCCACCTCAGAGATGACGTGTCCCAAGAAGTGGACTTCACGTATCTAGAACTGACACTTCAAGGGCTTACCATAAAGCTAGTGCTCTCGGAGTGTGTCCAGTAGAACCCTCAAGTGGTATGCGTGCTCCTCCTCAGTAGTCTAGTATATCAAAATGCCATCGATGATGACCACGACAAATCGATTGAGGTAAGGCTGGAAGAATCCCTTTCCATGCATGTCTTCCAGTTGTACCCGTAGATCTCGAAGCTCAGCGGGAGCCGTCTGATATGCTGGAGTTGATATCGGAGTTGTCCCTGGGTACATTTCAATATAGAAGTCTACCTCTCTATGATGAGGTAGTCCTGGAATGTCGTCAGGAAAAACATCCGCATATTGATCCACCACTACAGGAAAAACTCGGACTCTGCACGTCAAAAGCTCCTAGGATGAGGCTTGACAACTGATGAGTGATTGGCTGTCCTCTCCTCTACTTGAGTCTATCCTGCGCTGAAAAGGCTCCCTTCTAGCCGATGAAGGTGAACTTGCTCCCATCGGTGCGAACACACCACACCTTGCACCTAATACAGTCGATCTGAGCATGGACTGTAGATAACCAATCAATGCCCAAGATGACATCGTAAGGCCTCGACGTCGCTACAAGAATATCCCAGCTAAAGCTCTCGCCTCCTAGAGTATGCTCACAATGCCGGAACCAATGTGTAATCGTCGAGTCTACTCCTGTAGGAGTCTCTAGCTATAAGGATCGAGCCAACGGCTCCATTGGAATCTCCGAGCTCCGAACGAGGGCAGTAGCAATGATAGAATGACTCTCTCCTGTGTCTATAAGAACTGAAGAAAGGGTGGAGTAGACAGAGATAGTACCTCGAATCATCTATGGTGAACCATGGTCATAGGCCTCCGCTGCTTGAAGGTGAGCCTGCCTCTGCCCGTGAGCTCCCTGTGGCTAGGGTGGACCTCGTTGTGGTGGTGTTCATAAAGCCACAAAGCATTTCCCACCACTTGTTGCTCGGACAGCTCCTCTGCCTCATCCACCTGCTCCATGTAGATTGCCACGGTCGACCATTTGCCTCTACTAGGGTGGTCCCTCAACCCTCTGCTGCTCCTCTGTATGGTGGGCCAGGCAGTGACGAGCCATGTGGCCCTGCCCTCTACATGTGTAGCACTGTCTACTCCTCATAATACTAGCTTTGCGCCATGTGCCCCGCACCTCTGAGCCAGTGTCCTGAGGTCATCCGCCTGATGGTCTGGTCTGCCTGGACCCCTGTGACATCTGTCAACTACCAGCTACAGAAGACTCAGCTACATGATTCCCTGTGGTAGGTCTCACTGGTGGTGTAGGCTCAGCGGGAAAGCTCTCTACGAGAAAGGCTCTCTCTAGTACTCTTGTCTGCGTCGGAATGCTGAGGGAGATCATCGATACCCTGAACTCATGCCTCAATCCCTTCTCGATGGTCCAAGCCCAGATGAATGGGTCTCGTACCGTGTCCGTGGAATAGCGCGAGAGATCGGTAAATCTCACTGAGTACGGGACTACCGTCATGCTGCCCTGCCGCAGCTGTAGTAGCTCCTGAATGCGCACCGCACGGAGGGTGTCTGGGACGAACTCCGAGCGAATGAGGCTCTCGATGTCTGACCAAATGAGAGATTCTTCATCGTGCACCTGGAGCATCAGGCTCCACCATATACCTGCTGCAGTGTGCAGGAAACCTGCTGCAGGGATCACCATGAGGTCAGCTGGTGTCCCTACTAACCTAAAAACTCAAATTATAGCCTCTTGCCAATCATCGACTGCATGAGTGTCCATCTCCCCACAGAATCTGGGCAGTCTCTAATGCTGAAATTCATGAAATACACTAAGACATCGTGCACTCTCAGTGGTTGGAGCTGGTGGCATCGGTGGCTCGATGGGTAGAGGGACCGCCAGTGCCTCCATTGTAATAGGCCCCTGCATCGAGGCCTCGTCGCTTGATGGGCTGTCGTCTCGCACAAAGCTCGGAACCCTAGCTGGCTGCCATCGTGGGGCAATCCTGAAAAGAAACAGGTGAACCATGGTCAATACAGTATACCTGGTGAGCTGACACAAATTAATCACAATGAAAACTTTTTAAACCCATATGCAATCAATGTTTTCGTGCACTGAGTCGGAAATCAGAATTCAGGGTCCTTGTGTATGTATGCGTCGACCGCCACACCAACAATAGACTCTCTGGACTGATAACCACACTCAATACCTTTAAAACTATTGCTTCACATAGAAGAAAGATCAGAGTCCTCAGTTCTGCGGTACAACTGAACTCCTCTGATACCAATTTGACAAGACCCGTCCTCGTGGCCCATGTCGTGACTACCCCAAGCCCGCCTTCCATAGTCCAGGGGCTGGCGACTAGCACCAAAGGTGAAAATCCTGATAAAATTTGAAGGAATTGCCTTTATAAAGTTAACAAACACCACAGAGTAAGCAAGGTGAAGTAAACACTAAGTAAACTGGGTACAACTGTAATTTCTGGAAAGTAAATGGGCCAGAATACAAACCTAACTAAAAGTAAAGTACAACTGAAAAGAATGTACAACAACTGAAAAATAAAGCAGCAATGCCGAGCCGTCCACTAGAAATCCCACCT
Source organism: Viscum album (assembly GCA_963277665.1). Lineage (NCBI taxonomy): Eukaryota > Viridiplantae > Streptophyta > Magnoliopsida > Santalales > Viscaceae > Viscum > Viscum album. Next base: position 906,978,164 of record OY728153.1, read on the forward strand.
GAAGGGTGGGTACATATAGTCTTCTCAACTCCTCGGGACTAGCCATCTGCTCCGTGTACATCCCATATAGTGGTCCACCTCCATGTACCGTCCAGCTCCACGAGCTCATACCTCTGTCTACGTTGTCCGTCATCTGCATCCAACACAACGTAGTGCAGACATAGCCCATGCAGGGGTGAGTATATGCTACTCAGTAGGGACCCCGAGACCCCCGATGGTCTCCCAGAATCCACGAATGATAAACCACAATGGAAAGTTACAATCACGAAGTAACAACCAACCATACTTAGGTATATGCCCATACATATACCTATGTCATCAATTCCAGTTCGGATCCAACATCCGAGCCCAAGTTTGATCTAGTCCACAGAGGATAGCATAATCCAATCCATACAGGATAACACAACCCAATCCACACATGATAGAAAAACAATCATATCGAAGATATTGATTGAAAGTCAAGACTCAGCTCACAGATGTATAATTCTTCATAAGACGATAGAGATGATCAGATGTAGCCACTGATTCATCTAAGCTATCATACCCACACAGGACACAAGTCCACCTAATCTGTCAGACCCACAAAGGATACAAGACCAGCTGCTCTACCGGACTCACGTAGGATACAAGTACATAGTCAAATATTACAGGACTCACATAGGATACGAGAAAAGTATTCAAGTACTACCAGACCCACACATGATACAAGAATAATAGTCATCGCCATCCAACCCACGGAGGATTTCAGTACGGTCGTCGTCGCTGTCGAACCCAATGAGGATCGCAATATAATCGTCGTCATCGTCGCAGTCGCAGCCAGCTCTAGGGTTCCTGCACACAGCATGATCGATTCTGGGTGGGTCCACTCCACAAGAAAAGGGGGGTCGATACATCAACTGCCACGAAGTCTGGAGTTGATGTATCCCAATGTTCCGTCTCATCAATAGGAACTCAACTCGACTGACGGTACGTCAATCAGACGCCCGGTCTGAGAGTTATTGGCTTTTTCGTCCCAGGGGCCCGGTTGGTTTTTAAGTCAAAACCTACCCAAAAATACTCCAACTACTTCCAAACCATGGGCGGAGTAAGCCAAAATAATTGTTTCACTAAGACAAATCCATTATAGTCGACGACACGTCAATCAGACGTCCGGATCTCACGTTATAAGTGTTTCCTCTCCGAAGGCCCGATTGGCTTCGTGTTTGAACCAACCCGGCTGTAACCAAAGTTCTCTGAAACCTTGAATGTGATATACTGAAATGACTGTCTCGATCCAAGGATCGCTACGCAACTAACGGTGCATCGATCGAAGGTTGGTATCCCATGTTAAGCGTGTTTGAACGGATCTGTCCGAAAATAGGGGGTTTGGGCCCGGTCCGACCTGGCCCAATACCCCCTGGGTTTGCCCGAAACGGGTCGACCCGACCCGGGTCCAGGTCCAGACTAGTTGGGCACGGCCCGGACCGGTTGGAGCAGCCTGGCTCGGCGTTGAGGTATGGCCCGGTGAGGGCGGCCCGGCCCGGCGAGGGCGGTCCGGCCCGGTGCGGTTGGTCCGGCCTGGGTGCTCGAGCGCAGAGCGAACGCAGGGGGGGTGGGGGAAGGGCGCTACACCCATTGTTTCGAAATGGCGGACCCGAGGGTCCACCCTGCTGAGCTGGCCGGTGGTTCAACCCCAGTTTTTTTTGGATCGGGCCGGTTGTGCCGTGTGGGAGTAGCCGTTTCCGCCTCTTGAGTGCAGGCGGCTGGCGGTTCTGGCGGCCCTCCCCTTCTCCACCGCGGCCTTGGTCGGACCGGCGAGGCACGACGGCGTTGTACCCCTCTTCCATGGCCTGCCCCAACCACGACCATCCATGGTTCTCCGGCGCAGCGTGACGGCGCCGCGCCCCTCCGCCGCGGCCCGACTCCGGCTGCGGCTTCTTTCGGCCTCAACTGCGCGGCGCGATGATGTCGTGCTCCTTCGCCGCATGATATTCCTCATTCCCGCATGGCACTGTTGCACCGCACCACCTTCGTTCCAAAACACAACGGTGACCATCAACAAAGGGGGAGTAGGATGGGCCGTGTTCGTGCGGTCTGTCCTCCTCCCGTTAATTTGATAACAGGCGGCTATGAAACATTAACAACCAATTCCATAATAAGCCATTAACATTAAACAATCCCCTTCCTCGATAACTATTTGACGATCGGTGAGCGTTGTGGAAAACGACGTCCCGGGGTGAGGCTCCATACACGTTGATGAAGATCATCCGAGGTGGAGCGGCATCTCACACCGGCTGCGGAGAGGAGAAGGAAGGCACGATGATCGCTCCTTGCGGTGACGGCATTCTTCATCGAGGTCCATGATGTTCCTCACGTTCTCCAATGAAGAAGATGAATAGCCCCAAGGCTTTGTGTATTTTCTATCAATTATTCTCACACAACAACTCCAAAATAAAATAAGGTTCACCCTTATTTTATTAATCCCCAGCCATGAATTCAAAATTAAACTCTTAATTAAATATATTGAATAACTTAATAAAATAATTTAATAAGAGTGTTGACTTGTAATTAAGCGGGGGAGAGGATGAGTTATACATTAAAGATAGAGGGGGTGTTTAATGGGGTTTTAGGAAATTTAAAGAGGTGGGGGCTCGTGTGGGCCGCACCCCACTTCCTCACAACTTCCATTCCCTTAAGTCATAAGCCACTAGTGGTAAAATAAAATTATAATTGTAAAACAACTATAATTTTATTCTTCACATTTTTAACAACTTCTCCTGAGCAAACGCACCATCAGAAAAGGTGTTACTAAGAAATTACTGGCGCTATGGTTTCATCGGTGCCCTCTGATTTCGATTCCGTGCACCAGTTCAAATGTTAGGAAAACCCGCATGTTCGTTCACTGAATATACCCGAGAAAAACTTTGGAAATTGATTTTGGGCACATCGGGCCCCAGAATCAGGTGCGGTTAGAAACTGCATACTCGTAAAATCCCAAAGAAATTAAAAAAAATTCTTGAAATTTATGGGTCGTTACAAGTTGTGCATGAAGATACCACACCAACACACCAAGACCTATGTTGTAGATATGTTTTCATATGCCTGGATGTAACCTTGTGTTAAACATGGGAAGCCTAGGAAAACCTTAGATACATTCATATGGCATAAAATTTCCCACATTCGATGTGGGATTCCTCGGGCTTCCGCGCCATCGAGAAGCCCTATAATAAGGGGAAGAAACCCATACGCGCCAGTTTCCCAGCATCCAGACATACCAGTGATGTCCAACGTGACTACTCCCCTGACCAAAGGTTGATGCCCTAACCAGACCCTTTGGAATTTCCGACAGAAGTAGTGTAATTAACTGGTGTCCAAGAAGATATGGCACTAGGAAGACTTTCATGAACAACATCTTAAATCTATAAGGGAGACCCGGACTAGGTGATGAGTTCCGAGGAGGAATCCATGGAAGGAGGAACCAAAATACTGTCATCCCATTTCGATCAAGGAGCAAACGTCCCTAAACAGGTGATGAATGTCGCCCGCCTTTGTAAAGTCGGAATGCAGAGCAACAAACAGAACCGCCATCCTCAAACAAGACGGATACGCGCACCCCGACGAAAGCGTCGAACACAGATCCCTATAATAAATTGGATAAATTGATTGATTGTTGTATTAATCTCGTGAATTGGCATAACAAGTGTGTTGTGTGATTTATTATGATATAATAACCTCATCTAATTGGGTTTATTGAGATATTAACTAAATTATGGTTAAATGATAAATGAAACAAGTTTGATATAATTATAATGATAATTGGGAACCTAAATTAATGAAATATACATGGATGAACAAGTGATAATTTAAAAAATTGATCATTTTGTCTTATGATCATATATCCAGCATGTGTGTTTTTTAACTTGTGATTACCTTCACAGATTTTATTTATATGATTCATTAATGTGATTGATGATTGATTCTAGGATGCTTTGTGGCCTGATGAGTTTTTTGGGCTATAACTCATGATTTATGTTGACACCCGAAGGTATAGTTCATGTTTTAGTACCTACTGAGGACTAGGCACACAAGTAATTTATGCTCGAGGGTAGATTATATGATCATATCGAATGTATGAGGACCAGATGCACAATTAATAGATGTTCGAGGGTGATATTCTAGATGCTTGAGGGTGTGGTTTCAAATAGCTTACATGCACAAGCCATTTAAGAATTTGATGTTTGTGCAATTCATACTTAGAAATAGAATATTCCACCTATTGGGCAATCCTTCTTGATGTAGGAGGATCCATCCCTAGTTAGAGATATCTGATGGGGCGCCAGAGTAGGTTTTGGGATGGCCTTGAGTGTAACCATAGAACTTGAGGGCCAACATGTTTATTTCATGTGCAGTTTAATTTATTAAATTAATACCCTATTATTTTTTTATTTCATTCACTGTATTTCTTAGACTTGATATGTTTAGACATGGTGGTGTCGACCTACTAAGTTGTACTCACACCCTAGATGGGCCTCCAATTGGTACCCGAATAGATTTCATGGATACAGGTTTGAATAACGACAAGAGACCCTAATGTTGATTTGTGTCTTGTTTGATGGTTTGGAGCTTGTAGATAGGACACCATGGGGTTTGAGATTGGGGTATTTGAAGTCATTATTTGAGTCTTCTTAGTATTTTATCTGTATGAATTTCATCATGTCATTTGGTTTCATTTATCCTATCATTAAATTATTACATTATTATTTGGATTTATTTAGATGGTCCTTTCACAGCTTTGGTTGTTTGATTATTTATTCATATTATTTCCACTATTTCTGTTACTAAGCTATTATTTTACAATTTTATTGTAACTATTTACCAAAGGGTATAGTCTATACACTATATTCTTTAAACCCTTGATTCTATTTAGTAGCCTTTGGTGTATTTGGAGGTATGCTTGAGGATACGTATCCAACCAGCTCAGTCACTTGAGGGATCACCAGATCAGGGACATTAAAAATTGGTATCAGAGGTAGATTTATTTTTTTGTTATTTTATAATTTGGGAAAGTTAGAAAGGATATTCAGATGTTTTTGGAATTGGTAATGATATTGTGTATGGGAGTATCTAACCCGTGTATGGGAGAAAATCTGAGTGCCTGGTGATGGGATTGCTATTCATGATGTTCGCTTGTTACAGTTTGATGTTATTTCACTTTGGGTGATTCACATGTTGTGTGATGTTATTTTTTCTTGAGATTTATATTCACGGCTCGATATTGAATGATATGTGTATGCATGCATCATGATAGACACATAATGATATATATTAACATGAGTTTTTCATGATAGGGATTAATTTTTTACATGTGATATATTTTCCTATATGAACTATGAAACAAGATACCTATTATATATAATAAATGAAAAGAAATAACTATTATGTTATGCCAACTCAATTTTTAATCCATGTTTAGAGAGACCATGAACTGGTGTTTATCTTTTGTAGTTAGCCGTTGAGGTCGATCTTTTGTGTACCATTTGTTATAAGAAGTGTGTTTGTATTGTAGAGAAAATGCCTCCTCTTCATCTTTGAATTGAGCATTAGGAGAGAGTAAATCAACATGATCTTAATGAATCTGATCTAAAGCTTCATGTAGCTCATAATAATTAGATGGATGTATATCTTCATGATAGCTTCATAAAGATCCTACGATCCATAGAAAGGGAGAATGTTTATATTGTTCCTTCGATGTCTGAGCTAATGAGAGAGTTTCAGTTGAAGAATATTCTTATGTTAAATAAGGAGGGAAGTCCCTAGGTAGTTAATTCATAGATTGATTCATTCTAGATAATCTTCAAGCCCCTCGAGACAACCACATATAAGAGAATGAAGCTTGATGCATACATGATTCATATATCTGGAAAGCATTGGTGGGACATTCTAGAGCAATCCCAATAATAATAGGAGTTTCCGTGGAAGTACTTTGAGGAATTTTTTTAATCCACTTATATCCTAAGATGTTGAGGGATGATAAGGCTCATGAGTTCATGCACCTGAAACATCTGATCTTTTCAATGATGGACTACGCTAGACACTTCACCGACCTGCAATTCTTTTCTCCATCCTTATCAGATAAAGTGGTTCTCATGAAAATATGTTTTTGGGATGGGAATAACTATGAGATCAGGTCATAGGTGAACATCTTTCATTTGAGAATCCTTGTGGATGTGATGAATCACACTATCATCATGGAAGGAAATCTAAGAGAGGCCCTTAGTGTTGGACTGATAGTTTCTTCAGGGTGATCTAGGAACTCTTTTTCTAGTGGAATGAAACGCCAATATGAGATTTATCACCAGGGAAGTAGTGGGAAGAGAAGTTAGGGAATAGAATTCCACCATAGGAATGTGGTTTGGTGTTGTGCTTTATGTGTGGTAGGTTGGTACACAAGTTCCCATAGTGTACTCAACTCGAAGTGGAGTGTCGTGTCTACAGAAAGCTGGGTCATATATAGATGTTTTGTGGGAACATTCTGTAGTAGAGAAGTGGTAGGGGATCATGATAGGAAACTAAGTCTAAAATAGGATTAGCTTCCCCTCAGTAGACTGGTAGATGGAGTTCCACTACCCATTAAAGATAAGGCATGGGATGTGGTACCTCAGTGTAGGAGTAGCAGTACCATTTAGAGGTTACAACACAGGGGAGTCTAGCAGGAGCCTAGGGAAGATGGGTGATCTAGCTGCATGTTATACAGTCTTCTCCGATTGGTTTGGATGTAATACCTCATACTTTCAGAGGTACAATTCTTATGTCATCTACCTTAGCTTATGTTTTGTTTGATACAAGAGAATCACATTCCTTTATATCTTCTATTTTTAAAAATGGTTTTGGGTTTGGTTGTGGAGATCATATATGGGTTCATTACCATTGACATACCATTGGGAGTGTGTTCAGAGGGCATCAGGCACTGTAAGGAGTGTTCTCTTGAAATTGGTGGCTATCATTTCATTTGGGAACTTATTTTCTATAAGTGACAAGATTTGATTTGGTTCTTGGAATGGATTGGATAGTTATATACCAAGATCATATCAACCATTATCAGAAGAGATTTAACTTTATATCTCCAGATAAGGGAGACAATACTCACTAGAGTGGGTGGGATTTTAGGCTAGTTGTGTAAGGCTAATTCAGTGTATATTGGATTGTCTCATGACTTATATAGAAAGACTTATTGTAGAAAATGGAGAAATTAAACAAGATAATTTTCATCTAGTGGTAGATCATTTTTAGGACATCTTTCTTGAAGCATTCTTTAGCTTACCACCTATGTGGGAGATTGAGTTCATAATAAAGATAGTTCCAAGTGCTAAGCTAGTTTCTATCCTGAATTTTAGGATGGTGCTAGAAGATCTTTTTGAAATCAAAGTTCAGTTGGAAGATCAGAAAGACAACGGTTTCATATGACCTAGTACATCTCTATGGGGTTCTCCAATTTTTTTTTCTAAGAAGGATGGTGAAACATTGTTCTTATGTGTGGATTATAATATATTGAACCAGATGATAGTCAAGAACCGACATATCCTTCCATGCATTGATGATCTCTTCAATTAGATGAGAATTTCTAGGATTTTCTCCAAGATTTACTCGAGGTCAGGGTACCACCAGTTCAGGGTGAGACCATTAGACATACCCCAGACTACTTTTAGGTGTAGTTATAGCTTATATGAGTTCATAGTGATGTCATTTGATATAAATAACACACCAAAAATATCCATGGGCTTCATAAATCAAATATTTAATCCATTATTTGACTAGTTTGTGGTGGTTTTAATCGAAGAAATATTAGTGTACTCCTAGTCCATAGATGATCATTCCCAACATCTTGACATCAACTTGAGTACATTGAGAGATCAAAAAATTTATGCCAAGCTATCCAAATGAAGTTTCTTGATTAATAGCATGTACTTATTGGTTCAAGTAATCTTAGAGGACAGAGTGTTTGTAGACTTAGAGAAGGTTGAAACCATGGTGTCTTGGAAGAAACATAATAATGACTTTGAAATTTTATTTTTTTTTTTTGGGTTTAGTAGGTTATTACCAACATTTTAACCAGGATTTATCCCATTTGGAAGCACCAATGTCTGATCTGACCAAGAAAGGGGTGAAGTTTTTTAGTTAGATTCTTGCAAGAGATATTTTTAGGAGATGAAAGGAAGGCTTACCTAGACACCAATCCTCACTTTTCTAGTGCTGGGTAATGCATATACAGTGTAATGTGATTCATATGGAGTTGGAAATGGAGCAGTACTGATACAGGAGGACCTAGTGGTTGCTTATGGATCCATACTACCAAGACTGCATAGAAGGAATTATCCTACTCATGATCTAGATTTGGTAGTGGTGGTACATGCCCTGAGATTTTAGAGACACTATCTTTTGGGGGATAGGTTTATGGTGTACATGGAACACAATATCCTCAAGTATATCTTTTATCAGTGAGACCTCAACCTTTAAAAAAAAAGGTGGGTAGGGTATCTATAGTATTTCGACTTTGATATGGATTATACACCAGGTAAGGGAAATGTCATTTCCAACACCTTGATCTGGAAGAAATAGACAAAGGTAGTGTGAGAATCTTATGATGAGTGGTGGATGATGGCACTCTTTGAATATATACATCTTGATGTACAGGAGTACCATGTATGAGTAGATCTAACTTTGACATCTGTAATAGCCATGCTTCTTGATCAGATCAATATGGATTAGTTATCTGATCCATAGGTATTATCCCCAAGGGACATCATATATGGAGAGGATCCACCAATAGTATGGTATCTAGGTGGAAGTGTTAGTTTTCTCGTTCATGTAAAAGTATGGGTTCTTATGGGTTTGAATAGGGATCCACTAACAGGAAGGTATCTAGTCAGAAGTGACATTCTTCTCTTTCATGGTGATGTATGGGTTCTTATGGGTTTTCACATGGAGATGATGAAAGAGTTTCATGCCTCTAGATGGGAGATACATCATGTTTTGACAAAGATGTATCATGATCTTAATAGGTAGTACTGGTGGATAGGGATGAAAAAGGAGATAATAGGTTTCATGGTGAGATGTTTCACCTATAATCAAGTGAAGACTAAGCATCAGAGGCTTTCTAGGCTGTTGCATCCACTTCCCATTCTGGTGTAGAAGTGGGATGATGTCACTTTGGATTTTGAGATAGGATCATCTAGGAAACCTTGAAATAATGATGTTGTATGGGTGATTATGGATTTAATGATTAAGGTAGACCACTTCTTACGCATTATGGATACCTTCAACGTTGATGATTTGGGTAGTATTTATGTGCATGAGATAGTTTGGTTTCATGGTGTTTCAAGGAGGATTATTCCTGATTCGGATTCTCATATCACGTCTCGATTTAGTCAGGTTCTTTAAAAGGCTTTAAGATCATAGGTTCTTTTGATCACAGCCTATCATCCATAGACTGTCATTCAATCTGAGAGGGCTATTCATATTTTATAAGATATGCTACGAGCCCATGTTTCAGATTTCAGTGGTTTATGGGGGAATTATATGGAACTCATGGATTTTGAGTATAATAACAACTTATATGCATCGATCCAAATGACACCTTTCGAGTCCTTATATGGTTTGTCATTTTTTTAACCTATTTTTTGGTTAGTGGAAGGCGAGTCAGTACTTGTTGGACCTAGTTCATGCAGGAGATGTCTAAGCAGATTCAGTTGATCAGGATGCGGTTAGTGACCGTGTAGAGTAGGTAGAAATTGCATTGAACATTGGAGATTACCTTTAGTGTTTGAGGTTGGCCATCGTGTTTCCATTTGTGTGTTGCATAGGTTAGGGAAAACTGTATCAAGAAATAAGGAAAGTTACCACCTCAATTTGTTGGGCTATTTGAGATAGTTGTAAGGGTTGGTCTAGTGGTGTACCAATTAACCCTTCCATAGTGCTAACATTCTATGCATGATGTGTTTCATGTGTTGAAACTTTAGATATATTATCCTGACCCTTATCATGTGGCAGATGTTGAGGAATTTGAGCTTAGGGTAGATAGTCCTTTGAGGAGCATCTGATACAGATTGTGGACTAAGTGAGAAGTATCTCTTGGATAGGACTATACCTATAGTTTTAGTAGAGTTGAATCATGGGCATGTTCAGATAGAGACATGGGAGAGGGTGTCTGATGTGAGAGCATAGTGGCCAAAATTATTTATTAAGACCCCAAAATGATGCTCGGAGTAGCTCAGGGATGAGCTGTTATATGGTAGGGAGGTTGTAAGATCCCATTTCTTTCCACGTATGCCCCTCTTTGAGATTTTCATTAAACCTCTTTTTTTGGGTTTTTATTTGTCTTCAAGACTTGTTATATGTGACTTGTTCAGAGATAAAGAGATTTAGTTGGGGAAAATGACATTGATTTTATGGAAGTATTCTTGTTTTAATTAATGGAGTCTGGGTATAAACATGTTAGATTTTATTATGAGGGTTTTCCATCAATTTGGAAGGTTTTAGAGGTGGTTCAAGCTCTTCTATAGAATCTTGGGTTTAAATATGCCTGTAGGAAATTTATATGAAATGTAAATGTATTATAAAATGTGTAACAATCGATAGGTAGATTCCATGAAAGGAATAAATTCCCTAAACTGGTTTATGACATGAATTGATTAGACACCGTGAATCTATATTGCATGACATGTAATGTTTAAGCATGGTTAATTTGACCCGAGGTGGTGCGATTTTTAGTGTAACTTAAAAATAGAAAATACATGACATGTAATACATTTACACACCATGTATATTTTTGTTTGGGATGTTTCAAATCCATGAAGCACTTATATTATCATTCTTCATCCACTGTATCCCTTCTCTCTTGATCCTAGGATATTTCTAGGTGATCTTGGAGTCTCCTCTTCCATTCTGATTGTCCCATTCAAGCGATCAATCCTCGATGAGTTATTTTTCTTAGGATTTCCCTTCTCTTCTATTTATATCCATTGTAGTGGTGGAATATCTTGACTATGGTTGTTTTGGGTGTTGATCTTGATCTCGTGTGATCTAGGTTTCTTCTTGTGATCTTTTGTGCCTTCATTCTTGTTGGCATTACCTATTAGATGATTTGTCTTGATCACCAGATTTAGATGGGTGGTCTAAAACTTATCCATTGAGTATGATTTAATTATCTATATTATGTGAAATATGGGCAATCACATCGACACATTTCATGCATGAAAAAATAAATTGGATAATCCTTATTAAATTATACTTGTTCATTTTATACCATCCATTAGATCATGTTCGGTCCATAGACATGAATACTAAGATCTATAGTCACCCTATTGGTGTACCATTCTTGGACCATATTGAGAATTAGTCAATTTGATGTTAGATCCCGATAATAAGTTGGATAAATTGACTGACTATTGGATTAATATTTTTAATTATCATAATAAGTATATTTTTTGATTGCTTATGATAAAACCACCTCAGCTAATTGGATTGAATGATATGTTAATGAACTTAGGGTTAAATGATAAATGAAACATGTTTTGATATAATTATGTTGATAATTGGGAACATGAATTAATGAAATATACTTGGATGAAAAATGATAATTATATAAATTGATCATTTTGTCTTATGATTATATATATAGCATGTGTGATTTTTCCTTGTGACTGACTACATAGATTTTGTGTTTATATGACACTAATGTGATTTATTCCTGAGGGTGGGATGATTTATGGAATGTTGATTTTTTTCAGGATACAACTCATGATTTATGTTGATGCCTAAGGGCATGGTGCATGTTTTTGTTCCATATAAGGGCTAGAACCACAGGTACTTGATGCTTGAGGGTAGAGTATATGATTATATCAAATGTCTAAAGACCATATGCACAGTCATTGGATGCGTAAGTGTGAGGTTCTGGGTATACCGTAGGTAGAGTTCATTTGTGAATTTGATTAATGTGCGACTAATCCTCGGTGGGAGAATCTTCCACTGATTGGGTGATCTGTCCTAATACTAGAGGATCTTTCCCCTGATAGAGATATCTTAAAAAGTGCCAAAGCAGGTTTTGGGATGATCTTGGTTGTCATCCTAGAACTTGATGGACATTATTTTTATTTATTGTGTAGTATTAATTTATTAAATTAATACCCTATTATTCACTTTATCCAATGCACTACATTTCTCAAACTGGATATGTTTAAACATGGGGGTTTTGGCTTACTGAGTTGTACTTTGACCCTGGATGGTCCACCTGTTGGTAACTAAATAGATTTCATGGATGGAGGTTTTAACAAGGGAAAGGGACACTGCAGTTTATTTGTGGCTTGCTAGATGGGTTGGAGTTTGGATATGGGACCAATATGGGGCTCAAGACTAGGGTTTTTGGAGTCTTTATTTGAGTCATCTTAGTGTTTTATATATATGAATTTTAGCATGTCATTTAGTTTCATTCATTCTATCATTAAATTATTCTTTTATTATTTGGATTTATTTAGTTGGTCCTTTCTCAACTTTTCGTCTTTGATTATTTATTCGTATTATTTCCTCTATTTCTGCTACTATGATATTTCATTTATCTTTTATTAAAAATCTTTACCAGAGGGTATAGTATCACCACTATATTCTTTAGACCCCTGCAGCTAGTTGGAAGCCTCTGGCGTACAAGGAGGTTCACCTGAGGTCACATATCCAATCAGCTTGGTTACTCGAGAGAGCATCGGGTTAAGGATGTTACAAATGATGCATTATATTTTTGGATCAAGGAATCAAATACCTTGTTTTCTTTACCTAGATGATAGTTAATAGTGCAATAATAATCCTTTATCATTTCTTAATATATTCTTTTCCACATGCTTGAGTCTTTTTTAGTGAATATATACTTTAAATTTTTTTGGTTAGTATATATTTCAAATTCTACCCCATATAAAACTTACCTCCAAAATTTTAATGAAAAAACCATTCTTGTAAGCTCAAGATCATGTGTTGTATAATTATTCTCATAGAGTTTCAATTGGTGCGATACATATAAAATTACCTATTCATCTTTCATAAAGACACAACTAATGCCATTTAGTGAATCATCACTATAAATAAAAAAGAACCCATTTCTAGATGGAAAGGATAACATTGGAACATTAACCAATCATATTTTAAATTTCTAAAAACGTTCATCACATTATTTTATCTGAAAGTATTTAAATAAATTTCGAATTAACTTGGTCAGTGAGCTAGATAACCAAGAAAATCTTTCAATAAACTGTCAGTAGTAACCCACTAATCTTAGAAAACTTTGAATCTCTATGAAATTTATAGGTCTTTACCACTCTTCCACCAATTTAGTTTTAGCAGGGTAAATAATTATGCCATCTTTAGAAACAATATTCCCAAGGAAAGAAATCTATTTTAGGAAAAATTCACAATTACTAAATTTTCCATACAACTTATTTTATTTTAAGGACTAAAAAACAATCCTTATATGTTTCAAATTAACTTCATAACTTTTATAATATACCATAATGTCACTGGTGAAAAAACCCACAAATTTATCCAAATATTCATGGGAAAATATATTTATAAGATACATAAATAAAATGGGTGCATTCATCAACCCAAAAGTCATAACCACGAAGGTGTAATGACTATACCTAGTATGAAACACTATCCTCAAAACATCATCTTCCTTCCCTTTTAGCTGATGGTAACCAGATGTAAGAAAAATCTTGGAAAATTATTGAACACCCTTGAGCTAATAAAACAAGTCATTGATATGAGGAAAAAAAATACTTTTTTCTTAATAGTAATATTATTGAGTTCTCTATAATTAATGATAAATCTCATAGAACCATATTTATTTTTATCAAAAAATAGGATCACCATAAGGTGAAGTGCTAGGGTGGATGAAACCCTTCTCAAGAAATTATTGTAATTGGTTTTTCAATTCCAATAGATTTAATAGAGCTATTTGACTAAGAGGTTTTGAAATTAGATCAGTATCAATAACTAAGTCAACAAAAAATTCAACCTCCTAACCAGGAATAACACCATGAAAATCATCAAGAAATACATCCAAAAATTCATTTACCATGTGTACATCACTAAGCTGAATAATTCCTTTATTTTCAATGAAATGTGAAAGATAACTCTCACCCCCATATTTAATCAATTTATCAGCTTCTTGATATATTATCACATGTAGGAAGTCATTCTTATATACAAATTGAAACTCAATCTAAGGAATGGATATTATTTTTTATCTTTTTAATCTATCTTAGTATTAAAAAATCAAAGCCGATCCATACCTGGAATAACATGAAAATCCACTAAGGGAAATTCAACTAGATTTTTAGGAAAAATAATTCCATATATGAAGATATGAAGGTTCCCATAAATCTCTATTACATTAATACTTCCAAAAAATGTTTTTACCAAAATTTATGTCTTCATTTTTTGAGATGATATTTACATTTTACTAGAAAAATTGCAAAAAATAAAATAATATGTACACCAAAAACCAAAAAATAAATTGGAACAATTTGAGAGAACAAGTAGTGAAACTTTCCCCACTTCATTCGATGGCCTTTTGTTTTCTAAGACAGTTATGATCTTGATGATCTCTATCCTTTATTTTTTTTCTCTAGACACGCACTTTTATAATGTCCCATATCATTATAATTAAAATAGTTTACAGATGGCTTATCATAATCGGTATGACCTTTACCATTACTATTTTATTTACTATCATGATCTATATGTCCCAACTTACTGCATGAATAACACTTCTAGTATTCATTAGATACTCTTCAGAATGATTATTACCACACTTATCATAAGAGGGAACCTTAATTTTATTACCATTATATTTTTTGATGGATTATTACCTATTACTTGTCACATGTTTTGATTCTTCTCCTTGTTAATATATAAATAAAAAACTCTATCTAAAACTTCTCCACACATCAAATAATATCATAATAACTTCTAAACTCATGAGTAACCAAATACCTTTGAAAACTTGGTTTCAAACCTGAGTAAAATCAATCAATTTTACTTTAATGGCCTAGAATGAAATTTAGCACATACCTAGACAATCTAGTAAAATTGTTTCCATATAAAAAAATTGATTACCTCTCTTTTTACATCAATTCCAAGAATGACCTTTCCATTATAAGATAAACAAATTTAGGAAAATATTTCTCAAGGAAAATATCATTTAATGTTGTACACTTCATAGAATCAATCTCATATTTCTTATTAGTATTACTAATCAGAGACTAATATTGATCGACTTCACCTTCAAGATGATAAATTGTGGGAGTTACCTTCACATGATCTATACATCCCAAAACATTAAATAATTTTTAGAACAATTAATCCATCCTTCAGTTATCACTGTATCTGAAGATCCACCAAAAGCCAAACGGTGTTGTTTCATGAAATGTTCCACTATAAAAATGTTACTCTTTTGAGAATTCAGTTTCTACCTTATATGAGTTACACTATTTATATTCTATATAGACTAATTGAATATAAACACATATTTCTCATTTCCAACACCAATTATTCCAGGTTATTGATAACAAAGGATATTATTCTCTTCATTTCCTTCCTAATTAATTTTCCCTATTTTACCTATAAAAAAATATTCTGAATAGACATGGATTAGATAAATAAAAATTAAAATAATTAAAATATATCTCATGATAATATAACCATAAATTGTAATATCTTAAAAGTATCTTTTTGTATCACCTCACCTCTAAATTTATATAAACCTTTCCTATGACACCAACTATAACACCCATAACATAATCAACACATAATTACATGATTTATAACAAGGGTTTCACTTTATTACATATCATGATCTTTTAGGTTTAGAATTTTACAGAATTAGGAAAACCATTACATAATATATTGAAAATTTTCACACAATGTACATTTTTTCAACAAAAATTGGTTCCTATGTTTACACTCCTATTTCATTATTGAAATTTTTTCTTCATTTGGGATGTTTCAGGATTGACCTTTCTATAATTCCTACACATCCTTAAGACATGTGGAAAACATTTGAAAACATGGGATGAGAAAAAAAATTCAATTAGGGATATAAAATAAGGGAAACCCATTAGTACTTTTGAAAATTCATGAAAACCAATAAGTAAATTTACCTTTTTACATAATAAACTTTGAGCTCAAAATAATCATTCCTTACTCATGAATTAAAATCTAAAGCCCATAGTTTTCAAAAAACAATTTTCAAGAAATTAAAAATACAGAATCATCTCATGAAAAAAACATGGGAACATGAGCCTTAGCCCGGTTGGTAAGAACTCTGCAAGTGCATCCGGGAGACCCAAGATCAAATCCAGGTGGAGACATTATTTCCGGGTTACTGTAGCAGCACTGTAGTAGTAATGTAGTAGGTACTGTAGCGAGAAATGTGCAGTACTATAGTAGGTACTGTAGTGGGAACTGTAGTAGGTACTGTTTGACACTGTAGCAGTTGGGAATATGCCCCCGTTTGGGCCTTCGGGCCACCGATGTGGTCCCTGAGTCCTTTAAGGACTTCGGTCCACCCAGGCCTTCGGGTTAGTTAGGCCTTCGGGCCACCTCAAGGCCTTCAGGCGACCTTAAGTGAAGATGTAAACCAGATGACCTATGAGGAACAAGCTCTACAAGGAGGATAAGGAAGGAGCATTCACCACAACAGAGGCTAAACGGATTGCAAGAATGAGAGGGTATAACACCTGCCATCGGGACAAGATTGTGCATGCATGAGAATGCCTAGCCAAAGAGCCATGCGAAGGTGGAGATCTGATTTCATGATGAAGATGCTGGGGAGGAGTAATTCCAAGTAGTTAGTCTGGGTTGTATATAATGTTTGAAGCCCTTGGGCAAATAAATTCTTCTAAGGCCTATGGACCATGTAATACATACGCCTATGGGCCTTGTAAGGGTTCGACCTCACCCCTTGAAAGGTAGATTATCAAAACCAATAAAAAATGAAGGCCTTCGGGCCATTGAAAGAAACTTGGGAAAAAAATTAGAACTCATGAAAACAAAACATTCACCTATAGAATATCATAAAATTTTCTTTAATCATGAGTTAATTTTATTACCTTATAGAACCAAAATATTATTATAAAAACCCATTTGAATGCATAGAAAAACTATGTAGGTATCTTGGGAAATAATACTTATATTTACCCTTATAAAAATCATTACAAAGAAATAACTGTCACAGTTAAATCTAATATATCACTTTGGAGTAACATAATTCTTATTAACTCTGTCAGTTTACATAATGCATTTGAGAGCTATATCTGGCTCACCCATCACCAGAGCTATATCATGATCTACCATTATCATATAAAATGTCTAAGTACTATATAATTTTAAAAAAACATATAATTATTCATTTATATCCTTAAATATCCTAAAATATTATATTTAACACATATGTAGAAGCACATTTTGGATTTATGTAAAAAAAAGTATAAAAATCCTTTTTTCCATTGAAAAATCTTAAAATGAAAAATTACCGAAAGAGTATAAAAAAGGATATTCTATGAAAAACCATAGAAAATTTTGGAGTAATTTTTATGAAGAATAATATCTATAGAAATTATAAAATTTAGCCAAGTGGTAAATTTTAAAAAAATATTCTTTTTCACTTTGGTAAAAAAGTCAAAAGTGAATCATATGGAAAAAGTTTAAAAATTCCTTTTTAAAACATTATTTAAAATTAAAATGTAGTATAAACATGCATTAAAAATAATTTAAATGTATATATATGAACTTATATAAAACAATTTGAATATTATGGACATGGAGGATAAATAGTTTACAATATTTAAAAGAAGGTTTTAAAGAAAAATCTTTTACCTCATCTCTTGACTCGCCACATACATACTTTAATTTCCCAAATAATAAAATTGTATTAATTTTATACTTGATTAATAATTTTTTTTAGTTTTATTACCTTATAAAAACCAATTTTATTTAAATTATTATCATGTATTATATATTTACTATACCCATTAATTTCATGTTATATATTTTGAGGTCATTCAGTTTATAACATCAAAAAAAAACTTCAGTGCATTGAACGTGGTCAAAGGGGTCATTGTTCCAATATATAAAAAATATTTATTATGATATAATTATAATTTATATATATTAAATACATTTTTATAACCATTTATATAAAGTGATTATAAAAAACAAATCGCATCACATTGTGGAGGTGGTACTCCACACATACACAAGAGTAACACTATCATTTTTAAATAGTTTTAAAGGTAAAAAGGTAAGTAATATATTAAATTTCCATAATCATAAAAATGTAATAAAAATATAATATATTCATTAATTACATATTTATAACCATTTATGTGAGGCAATTATGGAAAATGAAATACATCGCTTCCTAGAGGTGGTAGTCCATAGATACGCACGAGTGATGTTTTGATTTCCCATAGAATAGAAAAAGCGATGAAAAAAGGTAATACCATAAAAAAAATTAGTATATTTTATATACTTTTGTTATTATATAAGATTGGTTAGGATAGATTTGAAGGAGGTAGAAAAGGAAATAATAAAGAAAGATCTTGGTTAACCTCTTCTTTGGAAAACCTCCTTTGGCTTACACCTTAAGCCTTCTAGGTTGGTATTTTAGAGAGAAAAAAACCCCTAGGATTTGGAGAAGGATTATAGGATGGGGTTTGGGATAATATTTATTGATCTAGAGTTATCAATGATTATGAATAACTGATGAGAGCAGGTTCCCTTTTATAAGCAAGGGGAGTCTCACTATTATAATTATTTGTTACTTTTAAATATTATAAATGTCTTACTCATGGTCAAGTGAAAATAAATCAAATAAATTTTTAATATAAGGTGATAAGGGTAAAAATAATATAATATAATAACAATTGAGATCAGATTTTAGTACCAAATAACTTATTTTTTACATTAATTAACCCGTTTTACCCTTTACCGTAGTGACAAAAATTATCCATAGCTACTATCTATTACGACCAAAAATTAAATTGACATCACAAATAAATTTTAAACACAATATTAAAAAAATGAATTAATTTTTTCAATATTTAAATTTTATAAGTGGAAAAAATTAATTTTAATATAAGCATGTAAAATGCAATGAAAAATAGTTTTTCTAGAAAAATGTGTTTAAGATTAAAAATGAATTTATACCAAAATGAAGTATAAATTTGATTCTCATGGAATTAATTATATTATTTTTAATCTCATAAGACTAATTTGACTTTAAAACTAATCCAAAATGTAATTATACTTTTTAAATTATTGAAATTAAATAGAAATTTTTATATAAATCAATATTTTTTACCATTCACCCACAAATCAATCTTTTCAGAAAAAACCAAAAAATTTCCTTATAATATATTTTATATGCTGATATAAAAATTTAATTTCATTTCATAAAATTTTATTTTATAAATTTATAATTTTAACTTTTAAATAAAACTATATAATTAATGGAAAACAATTCATTTCGTATAAAACTATATATATTTCAATTGAAAAATTACTTAAAATTATTACAGTGAACATGAATCTATAAAATCTAATAATGAATATCATTAAGACATGGAATTGATTTATTATTTACATTACCTTGTTTTTTACACCTTATGTGTGTATTTATTAAGTCACCCTTAGTGCGGACAAGAAGCATATTTGACCATGTTAGGTAACATGTTAGGTTTGCACTTTCTTCAATAAGATTTATTATACATTTTCCACATTTTCATGAATGTATTTGGGAAATATCTCACTAATTATAATTAAATTATCACCGCTATATTCTATATCTTATTTTTATATATTTTTCGGGATTAATTTAGTGATCATGTAAGACATTTCATGCTTATGGTGATTATTAGAGTTGTAGTTTCCACTATAGGAGTTGATTTTATTCTTGGTATTGTTTTTGATGTATGTATTTTATTAGATGAATTATGAGATCATATTTTATTTCATATTAATAATTTTAATTTATCAATGGTTTCTTTATTTTATCCTTGGTATTTATAAGGGTAGTGTCTCCTATATGTGTGTTTTATACGTCAGGCACTAGTTTAAAACTTATAAGATATTAGAGGTGAGATTTGAGGGTCACATTTGTCTTTACTACTAGCCTAGGGGGATTCCAGTGGGGATGGGTCATGGAAGAGTGGTATCTAATTATTGGTTATGAGTTTGGATGTAGTTTAGATTTAGGCATAGGTGGGGGATTCATTTGTTTGGTAGAAAAAATTAATTATTTAAACTTTGAATATGATGTAAGTAAGGGGGACTAACTTGAATGCAAAGAGGTCCCCTATGATCTAACATAAGGAACATAAGATTATTTAATATACTAAAGTGATATTATTCTAATTGTGGGGTGGATACCTAGGTGTGGAACATACATCATGATTGATTGTGTGTGTGTTTGAATTGAGAAATTTTGGGGAATAAAAATGATTTTTTATAAATGATTTGAAAATTAATTATATATCCCAAATGTAAGTGTTATTATTAATTTTATAAAATGGTTTGTGAATGTAATCCTTGTGTTATTTGGGTGGGGGGAGTGTGGTAGAATTATTCAGTTTATTAGAGATGGTTTGATACCAAGGAGGATGATTTTTGGAGGCAATGTATGATTTTTAACATTAGAGTTTACCTAAGAATAAGGGGACTATATCTGATCAAAATACAAAGAAATTGTTTGAGTATCTTGATATTTAACTTATCATAATCTTGGAAAGTAAATATCATTATATTCCTCTAGTTGTTAGCTTATTATGAGGAGCATTTCAGTGGAGGTTTATTCTATTTCTCAGTGATTGTGAAGAGTTAGAGGTATCATGGATGAATCTCTACAGTTATGTAAGGACCTGACCTTAATAAATCCATAAATTGAGTCTTTATAAAATAATTTAAATTATTTCATTTCAAGGATCTTTTCAGGTTTATAGTTTTATATAGTTAGGTCTTAACTCTTACATAATAAACCCATACATTACATGTTGTAAAATTCCTATTAATATCATTTTTCCCCGTAATACACAACTTTTAAAATAAAACACATTTTATTTTATGAAAGATATTTAAAATTTTCATCATGATTTATTCTTTATTCCTCCTCATCCTTAAATACTATTAAAAACATTTAAAAACATGGTACGATAACAAAAATCTCAATATGGTATATAAATGCAATTAATCTATTACTCCATTGAAAAAATAAATACCCATAAAATGTTTACCTTTTCATAATAATCTTTGAGAATATGAAATAGATCATGTAAACATAAAAAACAAACATATGTTTTTCTCAAATAAAACCTTTAAAACCCATAACAAACTAATAGAAACCCTTTTAGGCAACATAAAGCATTATATTGATAACCTGTGTCAGAAATAACTAGAGCCCAGTTAAATCCATTGGAGAAACCTCCCGATTCAACTACCTAATTATTTCCTATGAAGATAAGGAACACCAACCAATGTATTTTAGATCTATATTGGGCTCACCTTTTGTATAAGATATATCGGGATCACCCGTTATATAAGATGTATCAGGCTCTTCTGTCATATAAGCAGTATCGGGATCACCCATCGTATAAGATATATTAGTCTCACACATAATATAAGATGTATCAGGCTCACCTATCATCACATATAATGATTAAGTACTATATAATGAATAATTTTTTTTTATCTTTCACCTTTTCATATTAAAACCCTTAAAAACTCTTTTGAACCCATGTTCAAACTACTATCAAATTTCAAAATACTATTTCCTTTTAAAAACCCATTATCAAAACTAAAATAGTTTGAATGAGGGAATAAGGGTTTTTCTTTGAAGAAAATATGAAATATTATAAATGAATAAAAATAACAAATAATACTTTTGGTGGTGGGAAAATCCGTTGACACCGTATAAATTAAAATAGAATGTTTTTCCTTTCGTAAAGAAGTTAAAACATTTCTTATAAAATAAGTAAAATGATTTATTTTGAAAACATTTGAAATAAATTAAAAATATACATAAAATTTAATTTATAATTATTTTATATCTATTTAAATACATCCATAAAATAATTTTAAGAATATGTACATGGAACAACAGTATTTAGAAAATAAATCTTTAAATCATTTTAAAATGTGGTTTTAAGTTAAAGTGTCTCTTACCTCGAGTCGGACTCATCACATACATTCTTTATCTTACTAAATAATAAAATCATGTTCATTATTTAATTTATTAACAAAAAAATTTTGATTTTATTATTCCTTTTATTTTGTTTGTTACCATGATATATATAGTTACTCAATAAATTAAGTTCATATTGGATGTTTTGATGATATTCATCTCATATGTCCAAAATGATATGGGTAAGTTGACTATGGTAAAAGAGGTAATTATTAAATAATATCCAAAATAATAATAATGAAATAATAATTATTTTTATCTACCAATTATACTTTTAAAATCAAGCATGAAAGATAGTTATGAAAAATGAACTATGTTACTATCATGGAGATGGTAGACCGTACGTACACATGAGTAACAGTTACATTTTTCAATGAACATGATGGAAAGAAGGTAAGTATTATTTTATCATTTTATAATTACGATTATATCATAAATATAATATCATTTATTTAAATACACTTATATACAGCATCCATGTGACATGGTTATTAAAAATGAATCACATCGCTTTGTGGTGGTGGTAATCCACATGTACGCACGAATGGTGTTATCGTTTTTCAATGGATTGAAAGGTATGAAAATAAATGATATTTATATTTAAATAATTATAATTATGACATAAATAAAATATATATATAAATTTAACTAATAATTATAACTAGCCGTGGGAGGCGGTGATGGAAAACAAATTACAGCAGTTTGCGATGCGGTAGTCCTGTGTACACCCCCCCGAATGGCCCAAAGGACTTATTTTAAATTTTATTTTATTATAGATAATCCCCCTTTTAAGGGTTGAAGGGGAACCCGTAGACCTTCGTACACACAAACGATATTTTATTTTCCCATTTGATGGAAGAGGAGATAGATATAGGTTATCAAATTAACATAAAAACATCTCAATATATAAAATTTATTAGTCTTATTATTTCATAATGTTTGAATAATATTTGAAGGAGGTATAATAATAAATAAAACCAAGAGGTCATGTTAAAAGTTATATCACTTCCTTAGACAAACTCATTTTCTTTACACCTTAAGCCCTCTAATGTTGGTATAATGACAAATCTAAGACCTATAAAATTAAAGGAGAGTTTTTAGGCTTATATTTGGTCAGGTATTATCAAAAATAAAATTTGTATAAGTTTATTTGATGTTTTCATCCTTATATCATTGTTTTAACCCCGTTAACCCTTTTGACAATTACAGTGATATCAATGTGTTTTATTATTCATAGGTCAATAATGTTACTATAATGGGACCATTAAATAATAAATGGACCATGGTTGATATTTTAAAAAATATATTATTCAATTGGATTAATATAACATTTTTATTAATTTTAAATCATTGAATAAAATGTTGTTTATTATAAAATATCATTTATGTTATTTTTAAAAATACATGAAATATTATAATATAATATGTGTAAAACACATTTAAAATGGATAAAAAATGGATATAATAAGTATATGGTCTTAATATAGTCATACAATCAAATTCATATAGATTTATATGTCATTTTATATCTTATATTTTGGTTTAACACCTTGGTTAACAAAATTTAACCTTACTTGTGGTAATAACTTTTTCAATATTAAAGGGTTATAATTTTACTCATAAGGTGAAAATTGGATCATAAATAGAAAATGTATGACATTTTAGACCATTTATTATATGAATTGTTTTATTTCAATATTTTTATGATTTATAAATAATTTAATAAAATACTATTTTTCATAAAATATCATTAATGTTATTTTGACACTATTTATTTAGTTTGACTTTAAAGAGAAGAATATGGAAATGGATTTAGAATATAAACCATTAATATATCCTTAATATTTTATATTGATGTAAAAAATTCATGGAAAACAATAACTCACCCAAAAAAATACTACTTTTATAGTTTTTAAAATCATTTACTCGATCTTTCTATAACTTGTACAAGCACTGAGTTGGCATTGCATAAGCATTTAAGGTAATTATTTCATCAATAAAAATTAAAAATAAATTAAAACCATAAAAATAAAAAAATTAAGTTTAATATAAACCTTTATATTCATTAAATATATATATTTACTCAAATCCATGTCATGACAACATATTTAATATGTTATTTTAATTTTTCTAGCCCTATACAAACATTGCAAAAGCATTTAGATAAGTAACTTGTTATATAACACAAAAATTAGAATCTATTAATAAATATAATCAATAATACTTTATATTTATTAAAAAGTTTGATCAAATACTTATTTATTATTAAAATTATCTTTAGGACATGAAATTTTACTTCTCCAGCGCTACACAAGCACTGCGTCGACACTGAAAATGATTTTTATATTTATCCTGAAATAAATTTATATTTTTTGAATTATTTTTATATTATATTTATATTATATTATCATAAATTATTCATTCCATAAATTTAATAAATTTTTATATCATATTTATATTCTCATGATATCATAAATGATATTATATTTCATTAGAACTGTACATGTTTACTATTCAAAATAAAATTAACTTCTTCAGAAAAATATAAAAAATTCATCCTAGGATAAGTTTGAGTTTATAAGTAAAAAAATTAATTACATTTTATCAAATTCAATCTCTATCAGTGACATAAATTACTTTAAATATAAATTTGTAAAACACAATAAAAACCCATTTTAAAAAATGCGTTTTAAGCATAAACAAAAACATATACTGAAATCAAGTCTAATGATGATTAAAATGTAATTAATTAGATTATATTTAACTAAATAATTCATATTTTATTTTAAGATCAAATTCAAATAATAATGTGTATTTTAAATAAAAATAAATATTTGTTTTACAAATATTTATTATTTTCACTATTTATTGAAAAATCAATCTTTTTAGAAAAATCAAAAAAATTCACGCTATGCTAATTTTGATATGATTATTTAAAAAATTATATAATTTTTATAAAATAAAATTTCTAAATTTTTTAGAAATTAATTATAATATTCACTCACATAAAGCAATAAAACCCATTTAAAAAAAACTTATTTTTGAAGAATAAAACCACTTTACTGAAAATTGAGTGCATATTTCCTAATAATTAATCAATAAATTTGAATTGAGTAGGAAATTTATATATATTTTATAATTTGGTTAATGTTATTCATAAATTAAAATTTAACATCTATGTTATGACTAAGAAATTTAAATAATAATATTTCATGGTTCGTTTAAGCTTGATTGTGTGTGTTGTATTCACTATATAACATAATACTTTTTTAAAATATAAGGATATTACATTATTACCAATTTAATAAATTTCATTATTGAAATTTAAACTTGATCTATGTAATCAAGGGTTAAACATTAGAAAATACCATTTTTGAAATCTCACATCATAAAAAGGGTTATTCAAACTTCCTCTTGAAAAGAGGAAAATGAAATATGAATGTAATCTTGAATAACACATACTAGGTTTCCAAATAGGAGAACACTAGTGGGAAGTGAAAATATCGACAGGGAGGAAATTTTAATTCCCAAATAATGATGGTGAGTGATATATAATATTGATCACAAGAATTTGAATGATCATGAGAATGTTAATGACTACAAAACCGTAAATCAATGAATTGTGAAAAAAGTCCATCGATTCATCATAATTAAAGGAAACAAGACAACATTTTTGTTTCATGATATTTTTCCTAGAGTTGAGGAATTTATTAACCATCCAAACTAATATAATATTAAAATATACTTACTTATAAAGTATATTTTCATCCTTTAATCAATTTCCACCACAATATCAACATTCACTTCAAACAATGAGTATTTGAGATGATTTTTTCATACCCGAAGAACTTAAATAAAATTATTATATATCACATATTCCCTAAAAGGAAAATGAGAAATTCCTCATGTATTTATACATTAAACAAAATCAAAAATGGATAACCTAAGGTAAGATAATTCCCAAAATTTATAAACCTTCATATGATGGAATAATACATTAATCTTTAAAATTCAACAGTATCACCCAAAGCTAAAACCAAATCATTCCCTAAATAACTATCTATAAGGACTCGACCTTAAAACATTACTTAATATTGAATTAAATGAATAATTCACATAGAGGATCTTTTCAGGTTTAGAGTTTTAGAGAATTAGGACATAACTATTACATCTCATAAGATTATAAAGTAGACACTTCTACTAACTTTCCATAAAATAAAAACTCTTAAAAAGAAACATTACTAGTTTCATGTTTTAGATAGCATGTATTTCCATTATCCCATCCTTGACCATATTCATCTTTAAGTCCTATGTAAAACATTTCAAAAACTAGGGATGAGCATAAAAATCCCATTAAAGGATACACAAAGAAAGAAAATTGTTAGTTTTTCAAAACAACAAGTAATCCATGAATAATTTATCAATGTAATACTTTTCACCTTTATGAAGTAGTAAATAATCTTCACCGAATAAAAGATCACTACTTATCCTTTGTAACCAAAAGATTACTATAAACCCATATAAAGAACACATGACATATAACGGTAACTTGTGACATAAACATACTTAAATAGAACAACAATACGGTCAACTTCCACACATATCACAACATGGAATAGCCATATGACCGACTTCTATACCCAATGCATTGGAGGTTATAATGTAACCACCCGTCCTGGTATTCACGGCACCACCCGTCGTATGGTTTATCACGTAACCACCCGTCAAATGTCCAGGTACCATTATTAAATCATAGCACATAAAATATTGAAAATATATATATTTCACTATTAAAATTTCATTTCAAATCACAATATATCATTTTAAGATATTGACAAAATCAATGATTTATCAAACTATTTTAAAAACCATTTAATAAAGAGATTTTTGAATCAAAGTGTCCCACACCACTTTGAAGCTTTTAAAGGAATAACCTTTAATCAAAACTTTATAATATCATTAGAATAAATGTATTCATGATATAATATTCCAAAGGATAGTATATACACCATATCAAAGTGAATTGGTGGAAAACAACAATGAAGTCTCAATGGAATGTAAATTGATACAAAATCCCTTATAAAGACAGTATCCTTTGATTAAGGATAAATAAATTACATAATTATGTGTGAAAAATATAAATGCAACCAATATAAGTGGATATTAAGTGTAAAACAATCAGATTCATTCACACATATTCATAGAATGACATATTCAAGGAGTACAAGTTTAACCCAAAGAAATGAAATTGATTTAACAAGTTCCTTTGCAAAAATTCGACAGCCTAACGACATCACATTAATGTTCATAAAATTAGTTGATGAGAGAGAAAATGGTATCTCATCACTTGGACATAAAATTTACATCAATAAGTATATAAAAGAACATATCCCCAGATAAGAAGATGTAAATTAAAATACCTAACAAAAAGAAGTATTTTAAAAAGAGGAGGGTGAAAGGTTCTCTTACAGATTTGGGTAACTTTCGAAACGTACACCCCATGAAAGAAGGACTATACAACATTGATGTAAATAATCATAAACGAAATTATATTACACAAAGAGTAGAATAATGGGAAGTACATACACCACTCAAATAAAATAGTGGCAAATGTAGCATAAATCTCACTAGAATAAAAGTGAGATGAAAAATCCCTTACGAAAACTCAATTGCCTAACGGCGCCGCATAAAACTTCAAAAATGGATTGAAGAGATCAAATAGGGTCTCTCATCATATGAATATAAAATTTACAGTAAGAGAAATATAAAATAACATCCCCAAACATAATAAAGCAATCTTAAAAGAAATGACATAAAAGAGAGTTCTTAAAAAGAAACAGAGAGGTAGGATCCCTTACCTCAAGTCCGACTTGTCTTGTTCATTTCGTTATATTCCTGAATAATAAACTAGAGTTAATTTATACTTTCTTAAGAACCATTTTCATGGTCATTATTCATTTTATATCAATTATTACCATTTTATGAACATTATGTAATTATTTAAGTTAATAACGGTCATTTTTTCGATCATTGGTACTTGAGTCCAAAATAAACTTCTTATAATTACAAGTTATTCATGTGGTAAAATATTCATTATATCCATAATTATATTCATGATTTAGATATAATATATATAATATATATCCATTATATACTTGCATTTATAATATTACATAAAATTTAAAGGTAATAAATGAAATGCACCGTTCATGGAGACGGTATGTCGTACGTACGCATGAATGCTACTTTCATTTATATTCCGTATTTAATAGAATTAAAACTAAATGAGATATATTTATATTATAATTTTATTATAATATATATGTTATATATGTCACATAAGTTCATTAATTTTATTCTTTATACATTCCATGTATTGCATGAACGAGTCACATCACTTGAGGGGGCGGTAGTCCACACTTCCTCAAATGAAATTATCGCATTTGCACAACATGCAGAGCATAAAGGTATGTTTTAAATGTAAAATACAGAAGAATATAGAGGAAATAAATATAATATATATCATAAATAAATATAGTTTCATCATAATGGCCACCATGAGGGGTGGTAGGAGAAGATAGAACAATCATCATTTCATGAGGTCGTAATTCACCATCCACGGAAACAATATGTTCTTTAACCATTGGACGGAGGTGTGTGTATGTGTAGCTCGAATCCATCTCATAACAACATCATAGTATATTTAAGATACTGGTTTTGTTACCAAATAAAGGAATAAAAAGTGTTTAGGGGGTTGGATAAGCAAAATAAAACAGAAGAACATAAGAGAGGACATTACCTTTAAATCGGGTAACTCCCTTTGGTTTGAACCAAAAGGGTTTCTTGAAGAGATTTATGCCTAAGGTAAGGCTTCTAGGATGAAGATAGGGATTTGTAGAGATAAAAAGACCAGATTTTCATCGAGCCAACATCTTGAGAGGTGTGGGTAAGGGGGTAGAGGTGGGGGCCTTTTATAAGAGGGAGGAGGGGTACTCTTGGAATGTTATAAAATGTAACTTTATTATAAAATGATTTTCGGATATCAAAGGTCCCACAATTATATATTTTGAGGATAAGGTGATAACGGTTCAAAATCCACCCAAACAATAGGTTTTTGAAAATTTTATGTCTTGGATTTTATATTATCTTTTCATTTTATTTAAATCATTCATTAATGAGGTAATCGCTGCATCATCATGGTGTCATAAATAAATTAATTTATTTAATTTCTAAAAATTATAAAAAAATTACTATGATGTAGGAAATATTTTTATCTTTCCAATTAATATTTATAGTAAAAAATATGACTTGTATAACCCCATGTAAAAATTGTTTTAGTAAAACAATACAAGTTTGTGACATTTTTATTTTAACTTTAAATAAAAAGTTATTAATGTCACTTTCTTACCCAAGTGGCACCATGGGGTCCCAGTGTTGACCCATGGACTGTATTGGTCGTCCATGACTCATCCAATAATGGTAGGGAATTGTCAAGTTTATTTCATATTATTATAACATTATCTTTACCTTCAATTACACTAATTACCTTTAATCGCTATTAATAAAACTTAAAAGTTACTATTCACCAAAAAAAATATTTTCATCCCATTGAACCAAATTTTACATCCTAATGACAACCATGTATGTCGGATTATTGAAATTCAAATCACATAGGTGGTAAAATTTCATTTAAACAAAAATTTAGTTTTTTAACTACCATTTAGTGGTTTCACTATTCATCAACAATTGAAGTTTTTCAGAAAAATACCAAAAATTACCCCTAAGCTATATTTTATATTCCAAATTAAAAAATGATGTCTATTTTACAAAAATCAAGAAATATAATTTGTATTAATCAATTTAATAATTAATTTCCATTGTCAAAATAAATAGCATGTTTTTAAGAAACAAAATATATCAAAAGATTGACACTAGTTTATGTCCAATTTCAAAGTAAATTAATTCCAATGACCACCATTAGATTAAATGGTAAAAATATATTCTAATTGAACATTAAATCCAATTAAAAATATAATCTAATAATATAAATAAATTAGATTAAAAGGAGGTTTTGAATTAAAATATAGCATTTTACACCATTCATAAAAAAATGAACATTATCGGAAAAATACCAAAAATTTATACAAAGTAAATTTTGATGCCCCGATTCTAAAAAGAATTTTATTTTGTCAAATATAACATATAAAATTGTCAAAAAGTTGATTTAAAAGGGGTTCTCCATCAAAAGGCTATTAATCGACCTTTTAATGAATATTAGAATATTTACGCTTAAAATTGGATTCATTCACAATTTAAGCATTTAACATTTATTAAATAAATGAAAAAATATTTTACAAGTATATATAATCACTTTTTAGTTAGTTCAGTTCATTCCCGCCATTACAATGGCTAGGCATTAATGACCATTTAAAATAATATTATTTTATTATTAGAGTGCAACGTAAGATTTCAAAGAAACTCGTTGTTGGGTATTGGGTACGCCATCGAGCATAGAATTCCCTTTAAATTAATATTTATTCACAAATATGGATAAATATGAAAATTTCATATTCTTTAATTACCTGGGATGTTACTTCCTTCCCCCCTTTTGGGAATTGCGTCCTCGCAATTTAAAATTGGGCTCGGAAACTTCATTGAAAATCCCACATTGGAACAAGAGTCAGTAAAACTATCACTTTCAAATAAAGAAAGAGAATTACAGAGGTCACCTGAGTTAACCCATACTAGGATTACATGTAGGAAAACATGGACATGGAAGAGAAAACAAAGGGTCATTTTCTGATGGAGAGTGATGGAAAACATGATGAGGAGAAAGTTAACCACAAGAAAATCACAAACCTGTGATTGTTTAAACGGTATTTGATTCCCCAGTAGGAAAAATTAACAGAAAACATTTTTGGTTTAAAGCTACTTTTCATTGAGGAATTTATTTATGAGCTTAACTAAATCATAAGGAAACATACTTACTTGTCTTGTAGACTCTCATCTCCTACTATATTTCTTACACAAACTCATATTTTCTCCAAAAGATGAGTATTTAGGATGACTTGTTATCATTAAGAGAGCTATAATCAACTTCTAGAGAATCACCTAATCCACAAAAGAGAACTATATATATCCCATGTCTTTAGACCTTAACCAAAACCAAAATTGTTAGAACAAGATCAGATAATCCACAAAAGGATAATCCATTATAAAAAAGAAAATCTATTCTTAATCTCCAAAATTTGTCCAACAAAACCCAATGTTCAAAGAAGACTATTCGATAAATAATTTGTCCATAAAATTCATCAAAGTAAACCAAACTAATATTGAAACCCAAATATTTGAAGGATTTAATCACATAGTCTTCCAAGGTACAAATTAACATTTATCTCCAAATAACATCAGTTTCTCTTAAAGTCTCATATTGAAAAGTAATTAACCTAATCATATATCCTCCATGATAGGTCAATATTTTCATAGATAACCCAAAATCAACTTATTCTTGATTCATAAAATCATCTAATTAAAAATAATTAGTCATACTAACCAGGGACTTCACGTAGTCTGGTGGTATGTGATGCGCCCTTATCGCCCTTCAGTTGTGGGTTTGATTCATGCGGCCTTACCAGATGGAACAGGTTGCCACCCATCCTAGGGGTTGTCATTTTTATAAATCTCCAAAAATAACCCTCACATGTTTTACCCTCAATGGTTTCCTTATAACTCTCATTTTCATCCAAATTCATTACAATCTCAACATCTTAATTCTTGATGTCTTATTTCACCACCATAAGATAAAATAAAACAATTCCCAAAAAAATAAGAACATCATACCTTGTTCATGGTGTCCATTTGGTTTCATCGTCATCCTGTTCACGTAGGTAGAAGGTCCATGCATTGCAACAATGATTTTGAGATCCTTTAAAATCATTTTCTTCCTCCACCCAAATACACCTTGTACAACATGGGTCATAAGGGTGTTCACCGAAAAACAGTTTTGGAAAATAATCATGTATGACATATAATTTCAAGACATCTGATAAAACATGATTTCTATAAAACAGTCGGAATGATTTTGAGTTGAAAAATTCAATTAATGGTCCTTTTAAAATACCATATGTTTGTGCCGAGAGACTATATTGTAAATGAAAATATAAATAGGTTGAACTAGGGTCTCGTTCTTCAGCACCTTTTTTTAAAATCATAATATGCTTCAAAATATTGTGATAAGGTAAAATATTTGAAAATGCCTTGATAAAATTTACCTTTCTTGAAAATATGTGAATATTGTGAAAATATTATTTGTCAAAATACAACCCATGATCCACGATGATAACGAGGTATAGTGGAGGTGTTTGATATCTCAAACAACTGCTTGCAAGTGAGTTGTATGCTAGAAAAATTTTCACAATCATCCTAACATGACTTTGCAATAATTATTGCAAGCATGTCCTCAGGAAGAGATAGGAATTTCGTTTGAGATCCTCCTCCTTCCATTCGTAACTGACTTTACTTCACCTGAAAAAAAAAGTTATAAAATAAGGATTTAACTGAAATAATAGATATAAGGACTAACCATGTATCTATCGAAAACTCCTAATACCTAATGTTTTCTAAACCGACCACTGATACAAACTATAAGGACCCAACCTTAATACATTACTTAATATTGAATTAAATGAATAATTCACATAGAGGATCCTTTCATGTTTAGTGTTTTAGAAAATTAGGACATAACTATTACATCTCAAAAGATTACAAAGCAGACACTTCTACTAAGTTTATATAAAATAAAAACTCTTAAAAAGAAACATGTCTAGTTCCATGTTTTAGGTAGCGTGTATTTTAATGATCCCATCCTTGACCCTATTCATCTTTAAGTCCTGTGGAAAACATTTCAAAAACTAGGAATGAGTATAAAAATCCCAGTAAAGGATAGACAAAGAAAAAAAACTGTTAGTTTTTTAAAACAACAAGTAATCCATGAATACTTTATCAAAGTAATACTTTTCACCTTTATGAAGTAGTAAATACTCTTCACTAAATAAAAGATCACTACTTATCCTTTGTAACCAAAAGATTACCATAAACCCATATAAAGAATACATAACATATAAAGGTAACTTGGGACATAAATATACTTAAATGGAACAACCATACGGTTGACTTTCGCACATATCACTACATGGAATAGCCATACGACCGACTTCCATACTCGATGCATTAGAGGTTATAATGTAACCACCCGTCCTGGTATTCACGACACCACCTGTTGTATGGTTTATCATGTAACCACCCGTCAAATGTCCAAGGAACATTATAAAATCATAGACCATAAAATATTGAAAATATAAATATTTCACTATTAAAATTTCATTTGAAATCACAATATATCATTTCAATATATTTACAAAATCAATTATTTATCAAACTATTTTAAAAACCATTTAATAAAGAGATTTTTGAATCAAAGTGTCCCACACCACTTTGAAGATTTTAAAGGAATAACATTTAATCAAAACATTATAATATCATGAGAATAAAGGTATTCATGATATAATATTCCAAAGGAAAGTATATACACCATATCAATGTGAATTGGCGCAAAACAATAATGAAGTCTCAATGGAATGTAAATTGAGATGAAATCCCTTATAAAGATAGTATCCTTTGATTAAGGATAAATCAATTACATAATTATGTGTGAAAAATATAAATACACCCAATATAAGTGGATATTAAGTGTAAAAAAATTATAGGCATTCACACATATTCATAGAATGACATATTCAAGGAGTACAAGTTTAACCCAAAAAATTGAAATTGAGTTAAGAAGTTTCTTTGAAAAAAATCGACAGCCTAACGACGTCACATTAAAGTTCATAAAATTATTTGATGAGAGAGAAAATGGTATCTCATCACTTGGACATAAAATTTACATCAATAAGGATATAGAAGAAAATATCCCCACATAAGAATATGTAAATTAAAAGACCTAACAAAAAGTAGTCTTTTAAAAAGGGGAGGGTGAAAGGTTCCCTTACCGATTTGGGCAACTTTCGAAACGTACACCCCATGAAAGAAGGACTATAAAAAATTGATGTCAATACTCATAAATGAAATTATATTACACAAAGAGTAGAATAATGGGAAGTACATACACCACTCAAAGTAAATAGTGGCAAATGTATCATAAATCTCACTAGAATAAAAGTGAGATGAAAAATCCCTTACAAAAACTCGGCAGCCTAACAGCGCCATATAAAACATCCAAAAATGGATTGATGAGGTCAAATAGGGTCTCTCATCATATGAAAATATAATTTACAGTAAGAATAATATAAAATAACATATCCCATCATAAGAAAGAGAAGCTTAAAAGAAATGACATAAAAGAGAGTTCTTAAAAAGAAAGAGAGAGGCAGGATCCCTTACCTCAAGTCTGACTTGTCTTGTTCATTTCTTTATATTCCTGAATTATAAACTAGAGTTAATTTCTACTTTCTTAAGAACCTTTTTCAAGTTCATTATTCATTTTATATAACTTATTACCATGTTATTAACATTATTTAATTATTTAAGTTAATAACGGTCGTTTTGTCGATCATTGGAACTTGAGTCCAAAATAAACTTCTTATAATTACATGTTGTTCATGTGTTAAAATATTCATTATATCCAAAATTATATTAATGATGTAGATATCATATATATAATATATATCTAGTATATAATTTCATTTATAATATTACATAACATTTTAAGGTAACAAATGAAACGCACCGTTCATGGAGACGGTAAGTCGTACGTACGCATGAACGCTACTTTCATTTCTATTTCATATTAAATGGAATTAAAACTAAATGAGAGATATATATATTATAATTACAGTATAATATATATGTTATATAGGTCACATAAGTTCATTAATTTCATTCTTTATACATTCCATGTATTGAATGAACGAGTCACATCACTTGATGGGGCAGTATTCCACACTTCCTCAAATGAAATTATCGCATTTGCACAAAATGCAAAGCATAAAGGTATATTTTAAATGTAAAATACAGAAGCATATAGAGGAAAAAAATATAATATATATCATAAATAAATATAGTTCCACAATAATGGCCACCATGAGAGGTGGTAGAAGAAGATAGAACAATCATCGTTTCGTTAGGTAGTAATTCACCATCCACGGAAACAGTATGTTCTTTAACCATTAGACAGAGGTGTGTGTAAGTGTAGCTCGAATCCATCTCATAATAACATCATATTATATTTAATATACCGGTTTTGTTACAAAGGAATGAAATAAAAAGAGTTTAGGGGGTAGGAGAAGAAAAAAAAAGAACATAAGAGAGAACATTACCTTTAAATCGGGTAACTCCCTTTGGTTTGAACCAAAAGGGTTTCTTGAAAAGATTTATGCCTAAGGTAAGGCTTCTAGGATGAAGATAGGGATGTGGAGAGATAAAATGAGCAGAGTTTGGCCGAGCCAAAGGCTTGAGAGGTGTGGGTAAGGGGGTAGAGGTGGGGGGCTTTTATAAGTGGGAGGATGGGTACTCTTGGAATGTTATAAAATGTAACTTTATTATAAAATTATTTTTGGATATCAAGTCCCACAATTATATATTTCGAGTATAAGGTGGTAAGGTTTTGAAATCCACCCATACAATAGGTTTTTGACAAGTGTATGTCTTGGATTATACATTATCATTTCATTTTATTTAAATCGTTCATTAGTGAGGCAATCGCTACATCATCATGGTGTCATAAATAAATTATTTTATTTAATGTCTAAAAATTATAAAAAAAATAACTCGATGTAGGAAATATTATTATCTTTCCAATGAATATTTATAGTCAAAAATATGACTTGTATAACCCCATGTAAAAATTATTTTAGTAAAACAATACATGTTTGTGACATTTTTATGTTAACTTTAAATAAAAAAGTTATTAACGTCACTTTCTTAACCAGGTGGCTCCATGGGGCCCCTGTAACACCCCGAGATTTTATGAAAAATATTCTTTTAATTTCATTAAATTTCTTGTGTTGTATACTACACCAAGATTACCTTGCGCTAAATGCAACACTGTATTAGCTTGCAGTATACGCAACACTATTCTTGGATCGTGTTACACACAATTTTGATATTAGTTATTCTACGCAACATTGAGTATATATATATATATTCAATGTATAAATTAAATATGGTTGTATTCTGTTATACGAAACAACGAAGGATTCTTTCACAACACGCAACCCTGACTTGGCTTGCATTACACGCAATCGCGACTTTCCTCGATAGCGTGTGTTGTACGCAATACCGAGTTTTAATAAACAACAATATATTATTATAATATTGTCATGAACTAGCCGTTATGAATAGTATTAACTAAATTTTTAATTTTATAACATTATTATTAATCTTACACATTTTCTAGAACATGGTATAAGAACAAAATAAATTTTTCGGGTAAAATAAGTATTTTTCAAAAAATGCAGTTTTACCGCCATTTGATGGCGCACCAACTTTAAATCTAGTTTTTGACATGTTTATAAGTTCAATTTGACAAAATAAAATTCTTCTTTTGAATCAGGATATAAAAATTTACATTAGATAAAGTTTTGATATTTTTCGATAACTTTCATATTTTAATGAATTGTAAAAACACGCTATATTTAAACAAAAACAACTTTTTTCATCGTAATAAATTATGTGGTTAAATTATAATATTGAATGGTTTTAAAGTATAAATAAAATATATTTTTACCATTTCATATAATGTATGTCATTAGCATTGATTTTACCTTGAATTCGTAGGTTAAATCAATTGAATCTTTTGCAATGTTTTAAAGAAAATCCATTTTCTTTCGACAACGGGATTAATTTTAATTTAATTTCTGCAACTTTTGTGTATTGAATTTGGAAAAATGGATTCCATATTTGGAATCAGTGAATCAAAATTATGTTAATAATCTACTTTTTATTTTTGGGAATTATGAATAGTAACTACGGTAAATTTTATTTACCATAGTTAAAGGTAAATCGGGTAATTAGGGTAAATATAATATTTTAAAATTACCCTAACAAATGTCAAAATCCTATTGGATGACTAAAAGTAGACCCATATCAACTAAAGGTCGGATTAGATTCATTTAAGTAAATTTTTTCAACAAAAATAATTTAATTATTATTAAAACCAAAGAATGTGGCAACATGTCACTTTCTTAAATCATATAAGTATAATAATTTTAATCTAGTGACAAACTTCATGAATCTTCGAACCTGAATAGTCTCCAGAAAGTTAATACAATTATCTACATCATAGGAATTTGTTTATAATTTTTAGGGATTAAATAATTATCATTTATTATGACACAAAGATGATGCAGTAATTGTCTTATTAATGAAATATTGACATAATTGATGTTATAAATGTCCAAATAAATGTAAATTGAAGCTTCTTATGACTTAAAATAATTTTCTAGATTAATATGAAATGTTATTGTTGATTTAAGTAACTTGGTTTGAACTTATCATTCTATTATGAATTTCATAAAAAATCATGTACCAAATAGTGTCAAAATTGACATAAATTAGTTTTTAAAACAAATATTATATTATTAATTGTTATTTTATTACTAAAAATATAAGGTTCGGCCAAATGACTTAGATAAGATTATATATATTAATAATAAACAACTTGTGGTTCGTTTGGCTTGATATAGTAAGTTTATTAACCATATAGTGTAAGAAAACAAAAAGACACGGTAAGAGTTAAATTATTTAACATAGAGTTAAATCTAATTGATAAGGTCAAAATAATAACTTAAACTTGTCTAAATCCTCTTGGATGAGATTATTTCGACCCATAACCCCTTTATATTCGAAATAAGACCCTTTGGAACCATTATAAACCGGATTTGACCTTAAATAAAATAATACTTTGAGATTTTCCTAAGGTGCCCCTCTCCTCCCTTATAAAAGGGCACCTCCTCCCTCTCCTTCTCACACCAATTTGAGCATTCAAGCTCGGCCAACCCCTGCCAAATTCCCTTCTCCACTTCTCTATCAACATCCTAGAGGTCCTGGACTTCTTAAAAGACCATCCTTAGTTCTTTAAGTGGAGGTTAAGTGAAGGCGCGTCAAAAAGAGGTAATATCCATTACCGATCTTTTTCAATTTCTTTCTTCTTCAACTTCTTCTTCTTTATTTGTTTCATGATAAAGTAATAACATCAGTATTTCTTATATACTGATATGTTATTATAAATATGAAACAACTCTAATTAACCTTCTATCCATCCTACGGAAAAAGGAAATCACCGCGCGTGCGTACGTACGGAATACCGTCTCCACGCCGTGGTGTAATCTATTTTCCACCACCACCTTAATTGGATGGGTATAATGGTGTAATGAGTAACTATATATGATTATTATAAAGTGATATTGATACTGAAATAGTAAACATACACTTCAACACAAGTTCACGATCATGAGAACGATATCATCGCTCGTGCGTACGTACGGAATACCGTCTCCACGATGCGATGAGATTCATTCTCCATGTTAACCGTTTAAGAATTATTATAAAGTATATATAAGCAATAATAATGAAATATATGACATTATAAAGCTACTGGATTTATGTATACATTTATGTCATCTACTTACTTCTATTCAAGACAATAAGGAAAGGAAAACAGCATTCATGCGTACGAACGGACTACCGTCTCCATGAACGGTGTGTTTAATTTAATTTATCTATATACTCTATATATATATATATATACTGAATATATATGATATATAAATCATGTTTTATATTCTGGAAGTAAGTAAATCATGATATAAGTAATAATAATGTCAAGAACAACAAGTCCAACCACCTACGATAAATGAAACGATTTTACCCAAAACGCTTCTTTAACATGGAATTTACAAAAGAACGGGTAATATAAAGTCATAAATGAACCATATATGATATCATAACAATGAATATGATTCTGTAATAAGTTAATGACATTATTTAAATCATTATACAGGAGGTTCGGATAAGTACAAAGCATATCGGACATAAGGTAAGGGAAATATCACAATCTCATTTTTATCCGAGATTGTTTATACTTTGGTATTTACTGGGGTGTGTTTTATCATCCACGTCCATGTTTCCTAAATATGTAATATTATTTCCATCTACATACAATTTTTCTAATACAATTTTACCCTTCGGTGAGTTTTTAGTAAAAGATATGAAATGAATGTTTTGTCGTTTTTCGTACGAGGTACTTTTTTGACTTTTCCGACAAAAGTACGAGAAGAATGTTTTTTTAACTTATACGGCATGAATGGATTTTTAAAACAATATTTCCAAGAATCTTCCTTTACAATTTTTCAAGTTTATTTTTGATCAAATTATTTTAGTTTAAAATTTTATGACATGTTAAGAAAGGAAAATATTTTTGAAGTAGAAAGGATATTTTCTTCAAGAATGAAGTTCAAGTGTTTTATCAAAATTATTTTACATCTAAGATAATAAAGTGTTATATTTATATCCCTATTATTACATGGATTTGATTATGTTGTGATGGAAATATTTTTATGAATTCCTTTATCTTATATGAATTGTTTTATGATGTCATGTTGTTTAAGAATCCCATTTTTATTACATGGGTTATGTTATGATGTATGGTTTATGATTTTGTGGCACACATAAGAATGGTATCATTATGAGATGGGTGGGACCTATATCTCCCTCCAATGCATTGGGTAAAGATTTTATATCTCATGAGATAGACATGGCTGGAACGGTAGGTTATACCGTTTCAGTGAAACAGGACTAAAACGAGGGTGACTCGGTTCAGAAATGGACTTTTTCCACTAAGATAGTCTTGGTAATGAGTCTTGACTAATAAGAAATGATTCCCTATGATTTTGTGTGTATGCCACAAAGTTTCATGTTTTAAGTTATGATTATTGGGATTACATTTCACTACTATGATTTATCCCATGTTATGAAATTATGCTCTCTTTTGCAGGTTAAGATTTCTAAAATGTTATGTTCTTATGAATATGATGTGATTGATATTTCTTTTGTTTACCCTTACTAAGCATTTGAGCTCACCCTTTTATGTTTTCTTTTCCCCAGGATATAAAGAAAGGTTTTAGGTAAAAAAAGGGAAGATCTTTATGGGAGATGTGGAAGATCTTTCACTATGATTAGAAGATTACGTTCCGAGTTTCCAAAGACACTAAACTATTACGGTCCTTGTGTGAATGTTTTTGTTATGTAATAAGTATTCCGCAAAAGTAATGTAATGTCCTTGTACGTTAAGCTTCGGGTCTCTACAGTTGGTATTAGAGGAAAGGATTAGTCAACCTTTGGAAACTAGGATGTGTGAACGTTAGTGAGATCCCTAGAGATATTTCTAAGGTATGTCTAGGGATGTCCCTAAGGATAAGTATACGTATAGGATATAGTCCTAGAACTATGGTAATGATCATAGAATTTAACCTAAGATGTTAGATATTGAGGGTAATCCCCCTTTACTATTTTGTTTTCCCTAGCATTATTTTTGTCTCTCATACTATTCTTTTTGGGTTTTAGACGATGGATGGAACCCGAAGGAACCGTGTTGATCACTGTATTGGACAATGCAATGATTGTCCTCCTGAACAAGCAAATGTTATGGTAGATGGAGTGAAAAATCTTATTGATATACTTACACAAGCTATGAATCATTCTAGACTTCCAAATGAGGAGAGAAGGGAAAAATATTCTATTGAGTCCTTCATGAGGCAACGTCCACCTTATTTCAGTGGGTCTTCCGATCCACTTGTTGCTGAACAATGTATCAGTACCACTGAAAAGATATTTTCAGTTATTCAATTTTCTGAACATGATAAAGCCATCTTAGCAGTATATCGTTTGGAAGGTGAAGCTGATCAATGGTGGAATCTTATCAAGAATACCAGGCCAAGAGATGAAATTGAGTCCATAGAATGGGACGAGTTCAAGAACTTGTTTTTCAGTAAGTACTTCCCTCGTATTCTTCGAACAAAGATGGAAAAGGAGTTTCTTGAGCTGAAGAAGAAGGATGATGAATCTGTTGGTATATACGAAGCGAATTTTAAAAAACTTGCAAGGTATGCATCTGGCATTATCATCCAACATGAATGTAAAGTTGATCAATTTTCAGTGGCTTAAAACTAAGTCTTCGAAGGGAATTGTCTATAAGAGACTTCAGTAGCTATGAAGAAATTGTGCGTTGTGCTATCAAGGTATAAATGGAAGTTTGTATTACATATCCATCTCATGGTTTTGACAAGAAACGAAAGATAGACTTCATGGAGAAATCTCAGAATAATGGTGAAAAGAAGATGAATGTTTCCTTATGCACAAAGTGTGGAAAGAAGCATGGTGGAGATTATCTTAAAGGGACTAGAAAATGTTTTAAGTGTGTAAAAGAAGGTCATCGAGCAGCTGAGTGTCGAAGTAATGGAAAAAGGGTTTCTAATGATGTGAATAAAGCAAACACTGCAGAGAACGCACCACCAACGCTTCAATGCTTCAAGTGCATGGAAATGGGGCATTATGATAATAAATGCCCTAATCCAAGGGTTAGTGATGATCGACATGAGAAACCACTTAAGGCAAAGGACAAAGGGAAGACACATGCGATCACTATTGGGGATTTTGAATATGACAACGATGTGGTGGAATGATTAAGTGTTTATGTAATGGGATTTCAAAATAGTATCATGGAATCTCATTTATGGTATTGTGGAATTTTGGAATATCTATGTATTGGTTTTCAATAAGTATATTATACTGGTAACCAGGAAAAAAAAGTGATTGAAATATTTTTGGAAAGTAGATGATATGCGCATAATGAAGGGACAAGAAGATAATGAGATGTTTGATTGTATTCATGAGCTCATGACTGATATAAGGACTAAGTGATATCATGGTTTGAGTATATAGAATTT
The DNA here is from genome assembly GCA_963277665.1 of Viscum album. NCBI lineage: Eukaryota > Viridiplantae > Streptophyta > Magnoliopsida > Santalales > Viscaceae > Viscum > Viscum album. Next base: position 907,020,425 of record OY728153.1, read on the forward strand.
TGATGATTTTGGTATGTGGAAAGAGTAAACCTTTAACAGCACTCATCGTTTCAATAAGGTTCAATGGGTATTCAAGAGAGTACAAGATTAAGGCCATTGAATGTTTGGAATGTGACCAACAAGATATATCTTATGATATATGGGGATCAACGATGGTATTAAATCTCTGAGAGTAGACTGCAGTATTATGGATAAGCCTAAAGATTGGAATGGATTAGGTTAGACATAAGTTAGTATTGTTTTTTTTCGATATTATTGATGGGATGTTATAGTAATATAGATTTAGAAAAAGGACAACCTGCAGGACGGGCGACATCCCATCACGTCGGACAAGGCTGTGGGAATCGAACCCACAACCGAAGTGCGACTGGCCTTTATCGCCTACCACTGGCCTACAGGAAGTCCCCATTTAGTATAAAATAGTTTTATTATATTAAGCAGTATGATATATGAAGTATACGTCCATTTTAGGAACCATATATGATTAATCTCACTATTGATGGACTTATGTATTTTTTGATAACTTTTCTAACCTTTTGTTTGAGACAGATGGAATGACTCATCATTCTATCACATGATCTGTTAACACTTCACGAATAACAAATTCAACTTCATTTCTTTAAGGGATGAAGTGGAAATTGTTCAATTCACAAACAACAGTGAGATTGTACCAAAATCATGCAAGTATTTCTTTTAATTCATCAAATTTAGGGAAATGATCTTGAAAACAAAAAATGTTGTCCTAGTTCCCTTATATCCGATAAATCAGATGGTACCTTAGATTATCACAAATCTATGGCTTTGTGATCGATGGCTTTTTCATAGCCATGTTCTCTACCACTCTCCATCGTAACTTGATGGTTAGATTTTTCTTCCATATCCATATTTTCACCTATGTTCTCCTACGTGGAAACCCAGTGATGAGTTAATTTGGGTAACCGTTACATTTCATACTTTAGTTTTTAAATCCATGTTTTGGTATTCCTTTTTACGATGTGGGTTTCTATTAAACAAACTTTCGAGTAGTAAACCATTTATAACCCCGACGAATTTCGAGGGCGAAATTCATTTTAAGGGGGGTAGAATGTAACACCCCGTGATTTTATGAAAAATATTCTTTTAATTTCTTAAATGTCTTGTGTTTTATGCTACACCAAGATTACCTTGCGCTATACGCAACACCGTATTAGCTTGCAGTATATGCAACACTATTCTTGGATCGTGTTATACACAATTTTGATAATAGTTATTCTATGCAACATTGAGTATATATATATATATATTCAATGTATAAATTAAATATGGTTGGATTATTTTATACGAAACAACGAAGGATTCTTTCACAACACGCAACCCTGACTTGGCTTGCATTACACGCAATCACGACCTTCCTCGATAGCGTGTGTTGTACGCAATACCGGGTTTTAATAAACAACGATATATTATTATAATATTGTCATGAACTAGCCATTATGAATAGTATTAACTAAATTTTGAATTTTATAACATTATTATTCATCTTACACATTTTCTAGAACATGGTATAAGAACAAAATAAATTTTTCGGGTAAAATAAGTATTTTTCAAAAAATGCAGTTTTGCCGCCATTTGATGGCGCACCCACTTTAAATCTAGTTTTTGACATGTTTATAAGTTAAATTTGTCAAAATAAAATTCTTATTTTGAATCAGGACATAAAAATTTACATTACATAAAGTTTTGATATTTTTCCGATAACTTTCATATTTTAATGAATAGTAAAAACACACTATATTTTAATTAAGAACAACTGTTTTCATCATAATATCTTATGTGGTTAAATTATAATATTGAATGGTTTTAAAGTATAAATAGAATATATTTTTACCATTTAATATAATGTATGTCATTATCATTGATTTTACCTTGAATTCGTAGGTTAAATCAATTCAATCTTTTGCAATGTTTTAAAGAAAAACCCATTTTCTTTCGACAACGAGATTATTTTTAATTTAATTTATGCAACTTTTTTGTATTGAATTTGGAAAAATAGATTCCATATTTGGAATCAGTGGATCAAAATTATGTTAATAAGCGACTTTTTATTTTTGGGAATTATGAATAGTAACTACGGTAAATTTTATTTACCATAGTTAAAGGTAAATCGGGTAATTAAGTGTAAATATAATATTTTAAAATTACCCTAACAAATGTCAAAATCCTATTGGATGACTAAAAGTCGACCCATATCACCTAAGGGTCGGATTAGTTTCATTTAATTAAATTTTTCCAATGACAATAATTTAATTATTATTAAAACCAAAGAATGTGGCAACATGTCACTTTCTTAAATCTTAGAAGTATAATAATTTTAATCTAGTGATAAACTTCATGAAACTTAGAAAATTAATAGTCTACAGAAATATAATACAATTATCTACATCATAGGAATTTATCTATAATTTTTAGGGATTAAATAATTATCATTTATTATGACACAAAGATGATGCAGTAATTGTCTTATTAATGAAATATTGACATAATTGATGTTATAAATGCCCAAATAAATGTAATTTGAGACATTTTATGACTTACAATAATTTTCTAGGTTAATATGACATGTTATTGTTGATTTAAGTAACTTATTTCGAACTTATCATTCTATTATGAATTTCATAAAAATCATGTACCAAATATTGTCAAAATTGACATAAATTAGTTTTTAAAACAAATATTATATTATTAATTGTTATTTTATTACTAAAAATCTAAGGTTCGGCCAAATGACATAGGTAAGATTATATATATTAATAATAAACATCTTGGGGTTCGTTTGGCTTGATATAGTAAGTTTATTAACCATATAGTGTAAGAAAACAAAAAGACACGGTAAAAGATAAATTATTTAACTTAGAGTTAAATCTAATCGATAAGGTTAAAATAATAACCTAAACTTGTTTAAATCCTATTGGATGAGCGTATTTCGACCCATAACCCCTTTATCTTCGAAATAAGACCCTTTGGAACCATTATAAACCGAATGTGACCTTAAAATAAAATAATATTTTGAGATTTTATTAAGGTGCCCCTCTCCTCCCTTATAAAAGGGAACCTCCTCCCTCTCCTTCTCACACCAATTTGAGCATTCAAGCTCGGAAAACCCCTGACAAATTCCCTTCTCCACTTCCCTAGAAACATCATAGAGGTCCTGGTCTTCTTCAATGACCATCCTTAGTTCTCTAAGTGGAGGTTAAGTGAAGGCGCGTCAAAAAAGGTAATATCCATTACCGATATTTTTTAATTTCTTTCTTCTTCAACTTCTTCTTCTTTAGTTGTTTCATGATAAAGTAATAAGATCATTATTTCTTATGTACTGATATGTTATTATAAATATGAAACAACTATAATTAACCATCTATCCATCCTACGGAAAAAGGAAATCACCGCGCGTGCGTACGTACGGAATACCGTCTCCACGCCGCGGTGTAATCTATTTTCCACCACCACCTTAATTGGATGGGTATAATGGTGTAATGAGTAACTATATATGATTATTATAAAGTTATATTGATACTTAAATAGTAAACATACACTTCAACACAGGTTCACGATCATGAGAACGATATCATCGCTCGTGCGTACGTACGGAATACCGTCTCCACGACGTGATGAGATTCATTCTCCATGTTAACCATTTAAGAATGATTATAAAGTATATATAAGAAATATTAATGAAATATATGATATTATAAAGCTACTGGATTTATGTATATATGTATGTCATCTACTTACTTCCATTCAAGACAATAAGGAAAGGAAAACAACGTTAATGCGTACGTACAGACTACCGTCTCCATGAACGGTGTTTTTCATTTCATTTATCTATCTAATATATATATATATATATATACTGAATATATATGATATATAAAGCATGATTTATATTCTGGAAGTAAGTAAATCATGATATAAGTAATAATAATGTCAATAACAACAAGTCCAAACACCTACGATAAATGAAACGATTTTACCCAAAACGCTTCTTTAACATGGAATTTACAAAAGAACGGGTAATATAAAGTCATAAATGAACCATATATGATATCATAAAAATTAATATGATTCTTTAATAAGTTAATGACATTATTTAAATCATTATACAGGAGGTTTGGATACGTACAAAGCATATCGGACATAAGGTAAGGGAAATATCACAATCTCATTTTTATCCGAGATTGTTTATACTTTGATATTTACTGAGGTATATTTTATCATCCAAATCCATGTTTCCTCAATATGTAATATTATTTCCATACACCTACAATTTTTCAAATACAATTTTACCCTTAGGTGAGTTTTTAGTAAAAGATATGAAAGGAATCTTTTGTCGTTTTTCGTACGAGATACTTTTTTGACTTTTCCAACAAAAGTACGAGAAGAATGTTTTTTTTAACTTATACGGCATGAATGTATTTTTAAAACAATATTTCCAAGAAGCTTCCTTTACAAGTTTTCTAGTTTATTTTTGATCAACTTCTTTTAGTTTAAAATTGTATGACATGTTAAGAAAGGAAAATGTTTTTGAAGTAGAAAGGATATTTTCCTCAAGAATGAAGTTCAAGTGTTTTATCAAAATTATTTTCTATCTAAGATAATAACGGGTTTAGTTTCTATCCCTATTATTACATGGATTTGATTATGTTGTGATGGAAATATTTTTATGAATTCCTTTATCTTATATGAATTGTTTTATGATGTCATGTTGTTTAAGAATCCCATTTTAATTACATGGGTTATGCTATGATGTATGGTTTATGATTTTGTGGCACAGATAAGAATGGTATCATTATGAGATGGGTGAGACCTATATCTCCCTCTGATGCATTGGGTAAATATTTTATATCTCATGAGATATACATGGCTGGAACGGTAGGTTATACCGGTTCAGTGAAATAGGACTGAAATGAGGGTGACTCGGTTCAGAAATGGACTTTGTCCACTAAGATTATCTTGGCAATGAGTCTTGACTAATAAGAAATGATTCTCTATGATTGTGTGTGTATGCCACAAAGTTTCATGTTTTAAGTTATGATTATTGGGATTACATTTCACTACTATGATTTATCCCATGTTATGAAATTATGCTCTCTTTTGCAGGTTAAGATTTCCAAAATGTTATGTTCTTATGAATATCATGTGATTGATATTTCTTTTGTTTACCCTTACTGAGCATTTGAGCTCACCCTTTTATGTTTTCTTTTCCCCATGATATAAAGAAAGGTTTTAGGTAAAAAAAGGGAAGATCTTTCTGGGAGATGTTGAAGATCATTCACCATGATTAGAAGATTACGTTCCGAGTTTCCAATGACACTAAACTATTACGGTCCTTGTGTGTGTGTTTTTGTTATGTAATAAGTATTCCGAAAAAGTAATGTAATGTCCTTGTACGTTAAGCTTCGGGTCTCTACAGCCCCCAAGTTGAGCCATGGATTGTCTTGGTCGGACATGACACATCCAATAAGGCTAGGACATGTGTCAAGGTCATTTCATATTATTATAACATTATCTTTACCTTAAATTACACTAATTACCTTTAATCGTGATTAATAAAAATTAAAAGTTACTATTCAACAAAAAATTATATTCATCCCATTGAACCACATTTTACATCCTAATGAGAACCATGTATGTCAAATTTTTGAAATTCAAATCACAGTGGTGGTAAAATTTCATTTAAACGAAAAATTAGTTTTTTAACTACCACTTAGTGGTTTCACTATTCATCAAAAATTGAGGTTTTTTAGAAAAATACCAAAAATACCCCCTAAGCTATATTTTATATTGAAAAATCAAAAATGATTTCTATTTTACAAAAGTCAAAACATATAAGTTGCATTAATAAATTTAATAATTAATTCCTGTTGTCAAAACAAATAGCGTGTTTTTAAGAAACAAAATATATCAAAAGATTGACACTAGTTTAAGTCCAATTTCAAAGTGAAATTAATTCCAATGACCACCATTGGATTAAATGGTAAAAATAAATTATAATTTCACATTAAAACCAATTAAAAAGATAATATAATCATATAAATAAATTAGATTAAAAAGAGGTTTTGAATTAAAATACAACATTTTACACCATTCATAAAAAAATGAACTTTATCGGAAAAATACCAAAAATTTATACAAATTAAATTTTGATGTCCCGATTATAAAAAGAATTTTATTTTGTCAAATATAACATATAAAATTGTAAAAAAGTGTATTTAAAAGGGGTTCTCCATCAAAAGGTGGTTAATCGACCTTTGAAATAATATTAGAATATTTTCGCTTAAAATTGGATTCATTCGCATTTTAATCATTTAACATTTATTGAGTAAAAGTAAAAATATTTGAAAAGTATATATAATCACTTTTTAGTTAGTTCTGTTCATTCCCGCCATTGAAACAGCTAGGCATTAACTACCATTTAAAATAATATTATTTTATTATTAGAGTGCAATGTAAGATTTCAAAGAAACTCGTTGTTGCGTATTGGGTACGCCATCGAGCATAAAGTTCCCTTTAAATTAATATTTATTCACAAATATGGATAAATATTAAAATTTCATATTCTTTATTTACCTGGGATGTTACACTACCCTTAAAATTATTTAAAATATTTATGACTAATATTGGATCCTAAATATTATAATGAATTTTTAAAATATTCTTCCAAGATAAATTATTTATTTATCTCCAAATAACATCAATCACTCATAAAGTAACATACCAAAAATTTATATGCCCTAATAATATAATTTACAAGATATGATAATAATTTCTATAAATAACCTGAATCACCATAAAGCCATATTGAAAAGGATGAAACTATATAAAAATGATGGAAAGGTGGTAAGTATTATTTTATATTACTAAAATTATGATTATATCATAAATATAATATTATTTCTTTAAATACACTTATAAGTAGCATCCATGTGATGTGGTTATGAAAAATGAATCACATCGCTTCATGGAGGTGGTAAACCACACGTATGCACGAACGATGTTATCATTTTTCAATGGATTTAAAGGTAAGAAAATTGATGATATATTATTTTTATATAATGATAATTATGTTATTAATATCATATATTTTTATTAAATCCATCATTATAACTTGGTGTGAGAGGCGATGATGGAAAAAGAATTTCATTAGATCGCGAGGTGGTAGTCCTCCGTACACACGAATGATAGTTTCATTTTCCATTTTATGTAAGAGGATATGGATATTGGATATTAAATAAAAATAAAAAATATAAATATATATAAGATACTTATTTTATTATTTCATAATGTTTTAAGTATATTTAATGGAGGAAGAAGAATAAATAAAACTAAAATATTCAGTTAAACACTATGTCTCTTTTCTAGAAAACCTCCTTTGATTTACACCTTAATCCCTCTAAGGTTGGTATTGTGACCAAAATAATACCTCTAAAATGTTGGTATAGATTTTAGAAATGGATTTATTAAGGTATATTATGAACCAAATGGATCTAGAAGCATGGATAAGATATGATAGTTGGTTTCCTTTTATAAATGAGGGGAGGGGAATTCTTAGAATTTCATAATGTATTAAATTAATATAGATAAATTTTCATGTAAAAATGGATTAAAATTGATGTAATTAGAATATATGATGATTATGAGTTAATATAATCGAATAAAATAAAATTTTTACAAGTTTAGGTGATGTTTTTACCCTTATCTCTTTATTTTAACCCCCCATTAACCCTTTTGATAATTACCATAATATTAATATTTTTTACTATTTAGGGGTTAATAAAATTTCTATAAAAGGATAAGTAACCCATAAATAGACCATGATTTAAATTTTAAATAATATATAGTTTACTTTTCCAAAGATAGTATTCTTATGAATTTTAAATCATTTAATAAAATATTGTTTGTTATAAAATATTATTTATGTCATTTTTTAGAAATACATAAAATATTATAAAATAATATGTGTCTAACTCACATAAAATAGTTATAAAATGTCATTTATTTAAATATATTTATGAAACATTCTTAATATAATCATTCAATTGAATTTACATAGGTTTATATATCATTTTAAACCTTATCTTTTTATTTAACCCCTTGGTTAATCAATTTTAACCTTACCAGTGGTAATGACTTTTTCAATATTAAAGGGTTATAAGGTGATAAATGGATCATAAATGGAAAAGGTATGTAATTTTAGACCATTTATAATCCTAATTTTCCTATTGAATTTTTTTTATGATTTTTAAGCAATTTAATAAAATATTATTTAATATAAAATATCAATAATTTCATTCTTGACACTATTCATTTAGTTTGATTTTAAAGGAAATAATATAGAAATTTATTTAAAATATAAACATTTAACACATACTTAATATGTTATATTGACTAATATTTTTTTTGTAACACTATAACTCTCCCAAAAAATATTACTTTTTAGATTTTTTAAAATCATTTACTTGATTTTTTTCTACTTACAGAAGCACTAAGTCAGTGTTTCTTAAACATTTAAGCTAATTATTTCATTATAAAATTTAAAAATAAAATACAATCGTAAAAATAAATAAATAAATTTTAATATAAACCTTTATATTCATTCAATATTTATATTTACTCACATATATGTCGTGATAACTTATTTAATATGTTATTTTTGACTTTTTTAGCCTTACACATGCATTGCACAAGAATTTGGATAAGTCACTTGATATATAACTCCAAAATTAGAATATATCCCTAAATATTATCAATAATAATTCATATTTATTAATTAAGTTGATCAAAAAATTCTTTATTCTCAAATATTATCTTTAAGACACTAAATTTGACCTTTCTAGTGTTGAGAAAGCATCGTGTCGGTACTGTAAATGATTTTCATATTTATCATGAAATAAATTTTTTTGAATTATTTTTGTATGTTATTTGTATTATATTTTCATACATTATTAATTCCATTAGTTTCATAAATTTTTATATCATATTTATGTATTGGTGATATTATAAAAGATACCGTATTTCATAAAAATTGTAATTTTTTATTATTCAACAAAAATTTAAATTCTTTAGAAAAATGTAAAAAATTAATAATAGGATAATTTTTTATCAATGAATCTAAAAATTAATTCCAATTTATCAAATTAAATTCCTATAAGTGGTATAAATTAATTTTAATATAAATCTGTCAAACGCAAAGAAAACTAGTTTTAAAAAATTATGTTTTTAAGTACAAAAATCATCATATACCAAAATAAAGTATAATGAAGATTCAAATTTAATTAATTAGATTATATATAATAAAATAATAACATTTTTAATATAATATTAAAATCATAATTGGATTTTTCTATGAAAATAAATTATAGATTTACAAAAATCGGTATTCTTCACTATTCATTGAAAAATCAATCTTTTCAAAAAAAATCCAAAATTTCACCATAAGATAATTTTGATAAGATTATTTCAAAAACTATATCATTTTTATAAAAATAAAATTACTAAAAGTTTTAGAAATTAATAATAATATTCACTCACAAAAATAAATAAAAACTATTTAATTTTTTTTAAGAATAAAATGACTAGTAAAAATTGAATACTAATTTCCTAAGAATTAGTAAATAAATTTTTATTGATTAATACTTATATATATATATATGTTTCAAAATAAATTTTATTATATTCATACTTTCCAATTTAATGGAGAGGTTATAACTATAACAATTAAATAATAATATTTCATAGTTTCTTTAAGTTCGATGTTGTGTGTTGAATATGTGATTGATCATAGTGTTCTTTTAAAGTCTTAGGATATTAAATGTTAGTTTTTGGTTGAGTTTCTATATTTGAAATTGAATTTATCATGGTGGTAGGAGTTACTCTCTCTTTAGTAGGATAGATTGAGTGTATTGGAGCTTAGAGTTCAGTTCATGCATCTTCTTTGAGGATATGTTACATACGAAGGTCTAGTGTCTGGTCACCCCTTTTGCATTGTTATTATATCTTGAGGTGCTGGAAAAGGATTTGGTAATAGATAATATAATGAAACAAATATATTTATCTTTATATATAAGTGATCATAATTTCCCAAGGAGTAGAGATATGGATAGAGGTTCTCATTTTATTAGGTTGTCAAGGTTTTGGTTGATGGGTATCTAGTCTTAGTTTTCTCCTTCCTTTTCATCTATATATGGTAGTTATTTGTCTTATATAAGGATATTTAGTGTGTTTTTATTTTTATATGGAGTTTAAAGACATTAAAATTTCTAATGTTTAACCATTTTTGGAAATCAACATCGAATAGGTGGTTATTATCATGTGCAACCTCAACAACTATTACCTATAAAGCCTTAGCAATAGTAGTTGGGAAAACTTGATTTTGGGCATCAGGGATGATATTGATAATTCAAAGGGAAGCCCTAAGATATTACTTATCCTTAGGGACCAAGGGTTAAGCATGGTCTTAAAGCTGGATATCATTAGGGACATCAATGTATAGAAGTTGGACGTATCTAGATTCATGCTATGAAGCTTGAAACACTAGGAGAACCATATCTTGTTCAAGGAACCATCTATTTATCTTGAACCCTAGTCTATATATTATTTTATTCAAGATATTTAAACTCCTTCATCTTACCTACCTTTTTATGAGATTTAGGAGTCAAGATGGAGAGACTTAGAGTGCCCTTGGTGTTAACTATTCCTGTTGAATGTTAGTTTTGTATGGTTGAGGTGTGTTAGGGTTTCGAGATGATGATGAGGAAACATGATTTATTAGTAGATTTGTTTTTATTACATGTACAACCATATAATTAAAATCTTGTAAAATCTGTATTATATTCCGTGTGAGTGTTATCAATTAATTTTAGATGAGAGTTGTTTTGTTTGATGTGGAAGTTGAGCATGTAGTTTTTATCAGTGAGAGGGATCATCAGATAAATCATAAGTGTTTGGATCCAATTTCCTATTAGTAGGTGATAGTGTTTTTGAGGTATGTGGAATATTTTCATGATGTTTTTTCTTAAACAGGTTATCACACTACCCCATTAGTGTGATATCGAGTTTGGGATAGAGTTTCAACTTTGTTCCCCTATAATATAAATGAATATTTATAGGAAGAAACCCTCTATGTTTCTTGAGATATGAATTTAAATTAATGATCTATTATAGAAAGGTTTCATCCATTCTAGTGTGTCACCTTATAGTGCTTTAATATTGTTCTTAAATAAGGTTAACAATAGTTTACAGATGTGTATTGATTAATGTCAGTTAAATTAGGTAAATGTAATGAACAACTATCCTCTCCTAAGGATTAATGATTTTTTGATCAGTTAGAGAGAGATAGATGGTTCTTAAAGATCTATTTGTGGTCTGGGTATCATTATATCAGGTTAAAAGATGATGTCATCAGAAATACCATATTTATGTTTTGTTATGAACACTTTAAGTTCATGGTATTTCCTTTTATTGTAACTAATTACCTAACTATATTTCTAGGACTAACAATATTTGCGTTGTATGAGTTTCTAAATATATTTATAGTTGTGTTCATCAATGATATCTAGGTGTATTCAATATCATAGGAGGATCATATAGAGCATTTTATGGTTGTTTTATATTCCCTTTGGTGAAATAAAATGTATAAGAAGCTATCTAAGTTTATGTTATGAATACGTGAGATGAATTTACTTATACATATTATGTTTCAAAAAGGTGTGAAAATTTTCATTTTGAAGATTGAGGTGGATATTTATTGGGAGGCTCTCAATAATTCTATAGAGGGTCACAATTTCTATGGTCTTGTAGGATATTATAGAAGGTTCATGTCTGGTTTATTTTAGATTATAGTACGTTCGATATCCCTAGTAATAAAATATCGAAAATTCATAATGATAAATCCATGTCATAAAATATTTGATTACGCAAAGGATAAACTGATTAGTGCTATTATTATTTTTATACTAAAATAGGGAGTCATGTTAAAGGTGTTGTGTGAAGATTCTCATATTATCCTAGGTTATGTTATGATGCACCAGAGAGTGGTAGCCTCATATGGTTTTCTCCAATAACATTCTTACAAATTTAACTTCACTACTAATGATCTCAAGCTTGTAGTGAGGGTGTTTTCCCCAAAGACCTGGATAAATTATCTTATTGGGGAGTTATTTGTGGTCTTAACATATCACTATATCATTCGATAAAGATTATCTTTGGGGAATTAGAATTTTCATTAGTGAATATAGGTGGAGTAATTATAGGACTACATCTTTAAGATCTACCACACTATGGGGAAAATTAATGTGGTATCTGATGCACATAGTAGGAAGTATCATGGTGTTAGTATTCATGAGTCTATAGGTGAGGGGAGACTAATGGAGGAGCTTGAAACCTTGCATTTAGATATAAAGGAAGGTAGTAGTGGTGTTTTCTTATACTGAATGAGAGTGAAATATTTATCATTTCAGTTTTCAGAAGAGTCTTAGTTAGGATATCCTGATGTGGAGGTTTGGGGATATCTATCATTTGTGGAGATACTCTCGAGGGATGATAAGAGGATGGTCAATATCAAGTATTGTTTCAAGGGAAGATATTTATTCCATTAGTGATGCATGATATGGTACTTTATGAGTTTAAAAACTCACCTCTAGTAGTATATACCAGTTTATCCAAGATTTATCACGCCTTGAAGAGTTAGTTATAGTGGAAGGGTATGAAGATATCTATAAATGATTTCATTTCTCAATTTTTATTGTTTAAGTGTATTAAAGTTGATCATAGAGTCCCTAATAGTTTTTATAGACATTTGATGATCCTCATTGGATATGGGAGGAAATTTTAATGGATTTTATTACTAGTTTACTTTGATATTTGGGTGTATTTCATGCCATTAGTTTTAATGTGGATCGATTGATGAAGTAGGATAATTTCATAGTAATAATGTATTTGAGTATGGTGGATACTATTGCAGAGATATAACTAGATGAGGTGGTGTGACTATGGATTTATAAGGAAAATCATCTCTAATCAAGATTATATATTTATATCATGAGCATAAAAGAGTGTTCAATATAATTTTTACTCTCAATTATTTCTTAACACTTCTTTTCATACTCATATGGATGGTTGAATGGAGTGGATTATATAGACACTAAATGAAATGTTGTGTGCCTGTGTTATTGATTTTCAAGGTTTTTTTCTGAACCATTTACCCTTGGTCAATATTTTTTTAATAATAAATATATCTTATACATTGGTTTGAATCTATTAAAATAATTCTATATGAGACCTTGTAAATATTGGTTATGCTGGGCCAAGGTTAGAGGGTTAATGATTTTTAGATAGGATGTGGTATATATCATGAAAAATAAAGGTTAGGAAATTCCTGAGCTGATGAAATCTATTTAGGATCATTATTAGTCTTATTATAATCAAATATGGATACCTATGGAGTTCATGTTTAGTTATCATGTGTTTTTGAATGTTTCTCCTCATCATGGGTATTATAGGTTTGTTATAGTTAATAATATTTATCCTTAGTTCATCAAATATTTTGATGTTTTGGAGTGAGTTAGTGAGGTGGAATATTTCTAATCTCTTACTCTATAGATGGATTAGATCCATGATGATTTCCACAAGCCAAATCTTCAATGATATCTTCATAATTAATCCCATTTAATTGATTGGGGAGATTTGAATATTGAAGATTATGTGACATTTATGGAGATACTAATTGAGATTTAGGATCTTCAATTGAAAGTACCACGTGGGTGTTTTATTCCTTTAGTTCATGTCTTATGAAAGCATAGTGTCTCAGTGGAATTCATGTTAGATCACCAATCATAGTCGTGTGTTCAATACCCTATGTTTTTTTTGATTTTTTGATTTCTATTTAGATGTTGAGGTTGATTTTATACTAAAATGATTGGATATTTTTTTCTCTTTTATATTGTGTTTGCACTGTTGCGACTAAAAAATTCATATTTGAGAAGTATCTTGTGGGGTGTCTGGATTTGAGGTTACATTAATTTAATTTTTAGGTTTTATTATTGATTCTTGATGATGAGAATCATTTTATAGGTATCGAATATAAAGGTATGAATTTTATTTTTCCTCTAATTTATTGCTAGGGGGTGTTAAAGTGGATCTTTGTGGTAGTATGCATGTGAATATAGGTGTTTGGTCATTTTAAAGGGTACCAAATTGTGGTATGATATTCTATATATTATGGAAAGTATGAAGTTGGTCAGGATATTACTGTGGTCATGTTAGCTTGTTCATTTTCCTAGGTTTATAAAGTTGAGTTTTTAAAATGGAAGTTATGGGAAGGTTTATGATATGGTGGTCTATTATGAAATTTTACTGTGCGTTTTAGTGGTTATAGTTGGATATTAAAATCTCTATCTACCATAGGAATATTAAAATGATTGTTTGTGGTGTCATGGTGCATTATGACATGTTCAAGGGAACACTATTCTGTGGTGGTATTGTTGAGGTAGGATATAAATAGTGAGGTTGCTAGGATTTTTTATATGGTGGTTGATGGTTACAGTTAGGAGAGTGGAGGGATCACAACATGATGGATAACACTATGTCATGAGAGTGGTTGCAACCATTTTTAAAATGTAAATGAATAGTTTTTCATAAGGGATTAATCCATTTTAAAATCCAAGAATCTTGGATCTCTTTTGACTGAGCTTCACTATGACGTGATCAATCCCTCACCATGTTTTCATGTAGTCATATAATTTTTATTATAAATTTATCCATATATCATTCCTTATTAAATTATATTCTTATTCTCTCAATCCCTAAGTGATTTATGTTATATTTTTTGGTTTACATGGTTATCCCTTATAAAATATCTTAGTTTGTATTTAGTTGATAGATCCCTTATGATCCAAGTTTCCATTCTTGGTTTTTTTCATTATTTTATTATTATTACTGCTCATAAGTCTTGGAATATGTTATGGATTGTTTTGTGGTTGATCAAAGTATATATTGAGGATTGATGTGTATAGGTTTATTGGGAAATTATTGTGATTTTAGAAGTGTTTTATCATCATTTTCTTCTCATTCTCATGCCATGATTTTTGAAGCTTCAATTGAGTTAGAAGATTCCTAATCTCTCTCAAATTTATTTTCTGTTAAATTTAGAGTAACTGTAATTTGTTTTGTTTAGGTAAAGAGTTGGGATTAAACTAATTGTGATAATAAAATAGATTAAATAATTAAAGTGAAGGGATTAAAGTCTAGTTTTAAATATTTTTTATATTATCATTGGATCATTTCTTGTTGCTTGAATTATTAAGGTAGCATGATACTATGATTATTGTTGCTTTTAATGTGAGAAACATGTATAAATTGGGAAAATAACAAAAAGACAATAAAGAGGAGAACTAGGGTAAATCTAGAATTTGATATTGATATTGTTTAGAATTATTTATAAATAAGTAAAGAAGCCCGAAGTTGTAGAAATTTTTTGGATGTGGTTTTGTATTGTGTTGTTATTATACTAAGGTTTTGGTGATGAGTTGGTGGTTTTTTTTTATTGTGATAGAATGAGGAAGTGTTTATATATTTTATCATTTTGGTTATGTGTGTTTTATTTCTATGGGAATAGTTATGTCATGGTTGTTGGCATAATTGTTGGTTCAGTGGCATGAAAAAGTTGATGAGATTAGTTTTATAGTTTCCCAATGATATAAAAATGAATCTAGAATAAATAATAAAAATAAATGATTAAATGAAAGTGGAATAGGATTTAGTGATATAATAAGGTTTTATAAATAATTAATGAAGTGTTAAGTTAATATATATGGTAAATGAATTATAATTTGGGTTGTATGATATATAAATTATCTAGGAATTATTGTGTAGTTAATGAAAATTTTTGATCGATAATTGATTAATAAATTAAGATAAGTGATAAAATATGAAATAGGATGAAAATTATTAATGTGAGGAAATGGTTATACCTTCTTGTAGTGTATTTTTGTTATTGTATAGTTAGTGGTAGAAGCAGATGATGATGGGTGGTGGTGGCATTGTAGCGATGAGGTTTGGTGACAGTGATGCTATGGTAGAAGTGGATCATATCATGGGATTGTGTGTTATTATTATATATTCATTTCATTTTATATTATTTATTACACATTTTTACTCAATTTAGGTAATGAAATTGACACCTATATGAAGTTTTGGGTTATGGGTGTGCCCCCAACATCTAAGACATGGGTGATATGGATGGATGACTACTCCTTCCTCACCCACTCTTCTCGGCATAGTATTTACTATAATGGTATGATGTTATGATATGAGGTTAGGATTTCTGGAAGTGGTGTGTTGATTTACCAAGGATTTGATGATGATGTGGTATTTTATATGTGACAACGGTATATGGTATGATTCCATGGCATGTGGTATGAAGTTATGGTTTTGTAGTTGAAAGTGTGATGTGGGTATGTAGTATATGGTTATGAGGATATAGATTGGATTAGAGTCCCAAGACATATGTTTTTGGGGCTTGTGAGTGACTAATTTTGTGGTGAAGTGGGTGTGAGATTCCTTTTAAATATATATTTTCATGATATTATATTACCATACTCATGTGTGGATTTGACGAGTGATCCTTGGTAAGGATGTAAGGAATAGTGGTCTTGGTTAGGTTATGAGATGGTTTCACTATTTATTCATAGAGGATTTACTATGTTTCTTCTATATTTTCATGAGATTTTATAAGGGGGATCCTACTAAGTATACTTGTATATCACCCATATCTGGTATATCATATTTTTATATATTTATAGGATAGATTTGATTATTGGTATGAACATTAAAAGCTTTTGATGATCGTCAAAGTTAAAGTCGATTCCAAAGTAGTTGGTTTTATTCTTAGTATTGTTTTTTTGTTTATGTATATAATTACATACATTATAAGATCATGGTTTATTTTTTATTATTTAATTATAGTTTACTGGTGGTTTATTTCTTTTGTTATTGTGATTTATAAGATAAATTCCACATATATGTGTGTTTTATACCATCAGTGCTAATCACTAACTCATGGACTATTGGAGGGAGTATTTGAGGGTTATACTTGTCTTCAATACTGACCTAGGGGGGTTCCATTGGGTATGAGTCATGAAAGAATGGTATCAAATCATTTTTTGGGAGTTAGAAAATATTATGAAGTTAGGCATTGGTGATGATTGTATTGGATTGATAGGGTGAAAACTTTATTCAAAACTTAGCATGTAATGCAGGCAAGAAAGACTAGATATGATGTAGATAGGGCCCCTATGATCCCATGAAAGGAACTTAATATTAATTTGTTGGGTTTTTATAACTTAATATGCTCATAATAAAAAAATAAACCCATTAATTGGTTGGATTTATCCTTATAGAATCAATATTTAAGTGAATAACATAAATATAAGAAAGAACACCTCAAGTCCATTGTGCTCCATCTTGATAGAGCATGATTGGGGAATATCACTATGAAATAAAACTTAGGATCTTTCCACCATAGGTAGTACATTAGCCAATAAAATCCTTATATTCTGTGTGAGGACCCCTAAGACTATAAAGGTGTACTAGAACCATCCACTTAAAGATAAATGGAGAACATAGAGGAAGAGATATTTGATTTGGAATAACAATCTATACCCCCAACAAGAAGGATCACATATTTTATATAGACTCTATTCATTTAATGAGGGATATTAGGAATTGGTTTCCAATGTTTGGAATCCACCCTAAATTAATTATAATGCAAACTCATTGGTTGTATATGATTGTTGAATGTTTCAAAAATCAGAATTACAATCTTAAATCCATAAATGAATTATATAAATGATTCATAACTATCGATAAACCTTTTAGGATCACATGATAGTTCCCATGCACTTGATATCATATATCATCAACCATACCATATTTCATACCATATTACCTAGACATCCCATGCCGTTAATGATATATCCACATCATTTTTTGAGATATGAATCAAATATATATCATGGGTTATTATATGGATGAATCAGTCACTATGATTCATTCCATTTTGGTGCATAAATTTCAATCTCCCACTTTCACTAATATCCAATAAAGACATTATGGAAAACATCACAACTCTTTTTGAATCCATCCAAAATGTCTTGGTTATATATCATCAATCTATCTTCATTTTGAATCAAATATTTCATCCAAGATTTAATATTTATTCTAAATAAAAAATATGTAACCCTATGAGACATTATATCATTTTAAAAAATATAAATTCTTGAATTTATAAATGTAATAAAAGAGTAACCTCTAGTAAAATTTCATTGCTACTAAAGTTACAAAGGGTTAAAGAGTGATCTCGATCAAACAAAATCATATCTCCATATAAACATATAGAACATATGATCCATCATATAAGTCATATGTTTAATTATACAATACCTTTTTAACTGGCATAAAGTGACTACTATACATGGAACATGTCAATGTAGTATAGGTCAACTCATTTATTTTTGAATCTATGAGTAGATTGATCATATAAAATGATTACATCACATGTTAGTCATTTTAGAAGATAATCACATCACATGTCACTTATCTCATCACGACCATGAATTTTATAAATCACTCAATTTAAGGCCCAAATTAATTTTGTTATCATAAAAGTGAACAAATACCATATTAGTTGAACTCAACTACCTACATGATAAACAACATACCCAACCACCCTTGATTATCTCAGCCTTAAAACTATCATATGAAAGGAAAAAACATACGAAGGTTCACATGATAATTAAATTTGAATACTTAGGTAATATGGATTCAATAATAATCATACACCCTTAAGTTTAACAATGATCATATGAAATTCCTTATGATATACTTTTATGGGCCAGTCCTGATAATAAGTATCAATTTTTTTTCTAATGAGACTACTTTGTATCATATATGAGACATTTACTCATGATAATCTTTAAATATCATCACATACTGAATTAATATTTGAAATATTTGATTAGAGATAACTCAAAGTCACACTTTGAGTTTTTTTATCATATTACTATTCTTATTTAATAAGTGAAACATATATTAATGAATAATAAATAGAGATTTACTTTATTATAAAATCATGATATATTTTATAACCATTAAATACAATATCTTATGTATCCAATATCCAGAGATATAACATGACCCTTAAATTTTTTCCCTGATAATGGTTCCATATCGAATACACTAGATTATCTTATGTAGCCACCCAATATATTTTTACATCACTCATCTCAACATTCTCTTGAATGAGGTGGTATTGGAAGAAGATGTGTTTTGTTCTTTAGTGAGACTGAGGCACCTTAGCGTGAGTAATATCCCCATTATTTTCATCGTAAATCTCAAATTTTCCCTCAATACTAGGAACCACCCCAACTTAGTAATGAACTTCTTGATCCAAAAAAAATTTATTTGTAGACTAACATATATCATGTCTTGGAAACTAACATAAGTGTAACCCCATAAAATGAGACCATCCTCTCCTCTAAGTAAATAGAACAAATCATTAATTATTCTTAATTACTTAAATATATTCTTCAAAAAAATCAAATTAATTTCACTATAATTGTATTGGTATCCACTTTTTATGCTCAAATCATAAGTGACATCAAGTCAAGTACAAAATATGTAATACATGACAGATCATATAGTATATTCATTTAAAATACTATTAATCCTTACAAAATATTAAGAATAATCTTGAATATTACTAATATTTGTGCCATGAAACATTGGTAAATACCCCCTTTTGAAGTTATCCATGTTAATTCCTTAGAAAATTACCAATATATGTGCTCTGAATTAGTCTAAGAAATAACTTTGATATATCTCTATATGATATCATACTCAATATATAGACTGCTTCACCCAAGTATTTTTATTAATAATCGTTTTCCAAACCACATATTAATAGAATGAAAATCTTTGACATCATTTCCAATAAGTATTATGTTATCCACATAAAATAATAGGAATACCATAGTGCACCCAAAAACTCTCTTGTATACATAAGAACCATATATGTTCTTGATGAAACCAAACTATTTGATTAAATTATCAATATAACAACCTAGTAATAATGTACATAGACATTATATCAATTTTGAGGAAAACATAAAACATTATAAAAATAGCCGCCCAAAGATCATATTAGTTTAGTGCCTTTGTAAACATGGAAACATGAAAATTAGTACATAAGTGAGCCAAATTATTTACCACTAGGTTATTATTGACTAGAACCCTTATTAAACACATCATAATTAATACATGTCTTCATAACCTGGGGAAAGAAACATAAAAAAGGGGTGAACTCAAATGATAAATAAGGGTAAACAAGAGAGACATATAAGAATAAACATGAAAATAGGAGTATGAGAATGTGATAATTTTTTTTGAAGATTATAACCTACACATAAAATATCATAAACATGAATCATGGAATAAATCTTGACAGTTCATAAGACATGAATCATAAGAAAATAAAGAACATAAGCCATGAAATAAAAAGATATGAATAAAATATGGAATTAGGTCAACTACATAAGCATATAATATGATTTCCATAGTATCCAAGGCATTTCTTCCAAGATCATATTAGTAATTTGGGTTCACTCTCTATATCATCTTGGTAGTTATGGTTCACTCCCATGGTTATCTTAGTAGCATGAGTTGACTCTTTATACCATCTTGTTAGTCATGGTTCACTCTAATGGACATCTTAGCAGTCAAGGTTCACCCCCAAGACCATCTTAGTCCATCCTATGAGATATAAATCTTTACCTAATTCATTGGAGGGAGATATACGTCCCACCCATATCATAATGAAATCATGCATACTTGTGAAAAAAAATCATAAAAAATAATATCATGACCCATGAAATTAAATGGGTATCATAAACATGAAATCATATCATAACCTATAGAAAAAGATATAGGCTTCATAATTATTTTAACAAAATCAAAACCCATCAAGGAAGTAGCTTTTTAAAAAATATAACCCGTGAAAGATAAATAAGTATCATAAAAATCATGAAATTAAAACATACACCATTCAAAGAAGTAATATGAATGGAAAAATTGAATCATTTACCCAAAATGCATTAGTAACACCAACTGATGTTAGATTATATGGAATATAATTTTTAATGATCTTTTTAAAAGATTTTTTGACTAAAATATCCTTCTTCATTGAACAATAATTTTTAAAACATAAAATCTTATGAAAACTATTTTATTTTAAAAAAAACGTGAAAAATTATAATGTAAGCTTGAATTTTTTTAAAACTTTTTTCCTTTAAACTTATAAAGAATCTTGAAACCCATTTCTAAACCATTTTCATTAAGGAAATATAAAATATTCTTAAAAACCATTGGAAAAATAAAACAAATTAAAGAAATATCATAGAAGGGATATGTAAATACTCATAAATTTAATAATAATAATCATAGAATACATACATGTGTAGTATATACACCACACAAAAGAAAATAGTGGTGAACATGTCATGTATCTCACATATATAAAAAGTGAGATGAAATTCCCTTACCTTTTGTCTTGACTCTCTTCGTAATCATACAATATTCCTATATAATAAATTTATGTTTATTATAAATCCTGTAAATAATAATATTCTTATATCTAATACCATATATGGTTTTATTATGACCTTATATTACCTACTTGTTAACAATTCTATGTTAAGGTTTCACTTCGGGTAATATCCGCTTTGTTCTTTGCATGTGTCATAATTTATTATATCTTTGGTCCTTATAATTATATCATGAATTAAAAAAATATAAAAAATGATATAAATATAATTTATAATAAGTATATTTGTATTATAATAATATATAGTATATATAAGTATGAAATATAATACATCGTTCATGAAGATGGTAGGCTGTACGTATGCATGAATGTTATTTCAATTTTATTGTCGTATTAAAAGAAAGAGAGTAAATGAAATATAAGTATATATATGTATATATATAATTATTAAAGTATCATTATTATATCATATATATCATATAATTTCACTAAACACATCCTTAATACATTCCATGTAGTGTGTGAACAAATCACATCGCTTTGTGGGGGGAGTAGTCCACATTTCCTCAAACAAAATTATTGTATTTACATAAGATGGAATGTATAAATATATGTGTTATAAAATAATTAAATAATCATAAATACAATTTAAATATAATAAATATTATATAAAAATATATTTTTCATCATAATCTCAACCATGAGAGGTGGTAAATGAATAATGAATAATTATCATTTTGTGAGGTGGTAGTTCACTGTACACATAAGCAATATGTTTGTTACCCATTAGATGGAAGTGTGTCTATGTGTAGGTAAAAATACTAGAATAAAAAAATCTTAGTATATTTAAGATATTTGTGTTGTTTTATAATAATGGAATAAGGATTGTGGAGGGGATGGAGAATGAAAATAAGATAAAGGTGTTTGAAAGAAGATGTTACCTCTTCTTTGGGTAACTCCTCTTGGTTTTCACAAAAGTAATTACTTGGATTGATTTCTTCCAAAATGAATTATTAAAGGAGGATGAGATAGATTTTAGGGATATATTTGGTTATATCTTGGTCTAAATTAATTGTATTTAAAGGTGTGTGGAAGTGGGAGGAGAGGAGGCCTTTTATAGTGGAGGAGAAGCGACACTCTTGTAATATTTTTGAAAAGGGAAACCCCAGCCATGTTTTTTTATTGAAAGTGGATCCAATAAAGATACAAATTCGATAAAAGTGAGTATATGGTAGAAATATGGTCATAAATTTTATTTTTTATAAGTTTCTAGGTCATATTAGGCCTTAAGTTTAGGGTTCATTCAGTTGTTAAGCTTAATTTAATCTTAATCATTGTAATTAATTTTAATTACCTTCACTAATATTTTTGGTAAAAAAATATGTTGATATTATTAGAAATTATAAATTATTATAATTCAAAATATTTATTCCATTTTTCCAAATTCCAATCACAGAAGTGGTAGAAATTAATTTAAATTAAATCCCATAGCTGAGACGATAAATCAGGGTTTCAAAGTAAAAACATTCACAAGTTTTTTAGGTTTCTATAACCAATTTCAATGTGAAATTTATTAAAATTCCCTAAATTGGATAAATTGGTAAAAATTTGATCTAATTAAACTTTAAAATAAATTAATAATATATTTTAACCTTATAAATAAATTAGATGAAAAATCATTTTTGAGTTAAATTCCAGTATTTTTCACTATTCATTACAAAATGAAACCCCATAGAAAAATTCCAAAAATTAATTCTAACCTATTTTTTATTTTTTATATTTAAAAAAGCAATTTCATCATGTCATATAAAATTTATAAAAGTGAAAAAATTTATATTTTAAATAGGATCACCATCAAAATGAGGTAAAATTACCTTAATAAAAATATAGGTTTTTATGTGTAATATTGAGTTTGTTCTTATATTATACCTATATAATCTATTGAATGAATATAAAAATATTTTTTGAATATATAATATATATTACATTAATATCACTCACTAATTGAAATTAATTTAATTTATTATGATAAAAAAACTTTGTGAGCATAAAAATATTCCCTTTATATTCAATTGGTTCATTGTAACTAATGAATTAATTTTATATTTTTGTCAACCATAGGTTTTCCTAATTTAGTTTACACTATTCATAAACGTTAACTTAACAACTAGTTTATGTCTTAATATATAATATTTTAATAATATATTTTTATTTGGTAGAACTCAGAGTTGTGTGTAAGGAATGTTTGACTTAGTGCATTGAAAAACATAAATGAAAATTAATACATTAGATAGAAATTAAAAATTAAAAGTCCATAAGAACTTGGGGTGTTACATTATAGCCCCCTTAAAATTAATTTTTCCCTCAAAATTTTTTATTCTAGTACAAATAAATGAGGATAGTTCTGCTTTATCATATCCTCAAGTTCCTATATAGCTTCCTCTAATTGGTGATTTCTCTACAAGTCCTTGACCAGGTGAGTTGTCCTTTTTCATAGAAATTTTCTTGTATGATCCATAATTTCAACTTGTTATTCCTTGTAAGAAATATCTTGATCTAGCGGTATGAACTCTGAGTTTAGTATATGTGAAGTGTCAGGTATATACTTCCTCAAGAGAGATACAAGAAACACATCATGGACTTGAGAGAGATTTAGAGGAAGTTCCAAGTGATAGGATGTCATCTCGATATGATCAATAATGTAAAAGGGACTGATATACTTAGGTAATAGTTTTCGTTTCTTCCCTAATATCATAACCTTCTTTTAGGGAGAGATTTTTAGAAACACCTTTTCACTAATTTCAAATTTTAGATCATGCCAACAATTATCAATATAACTTTTGTAATGACTTTAAGATGCCTTGATATAATACTAAATTACTCTAAACTTCTATTCCATTTCTCTAGAGATCTTAGGTCCCAATATCTTTCTTTCTCTAACTTCATACTAGCATGTTGGAGCTCTACATTTATTCCCATAGAGGGATTCATAAGGTGCCATATGAATTCTTGAGTGAAAGCTATTTTTGTAAGAAAACTCAACTAGAAGAAAGTTTTGATCCCAAACACCTTTGAAATATAACGAATAAGATATCAACATATCCTATAGGGTTTGAATTATTCTTTCATTTTGACCATCCGTCCGAGGATGATAATCAGTTCTAATACTCAATTTTGTATCAAGTGTTTGCTAAAGAGTTTTCCAGAATTTTGAGGTAAACCTCAGATCCTGATCAAATGCAATGGAATGTGGTACTCCATGTAGGCTTACCACTTTCTTAATGTATATCATGGAAATACGATCTAGATAGAAATATTATTTGATAGAAATGAAGTGATCTGAATTAGTAAGACAATCGACCACCACCCATATAACATTAAACCCTTTAGAGGTTTTGGGTATTCCAACGAGAAAATCCATAGTGATATTCTCCCATTGCCATTATAATTTGGGTATTGGATGAAAAATTCCTTTAGAATTTTGTCTTTCATCCTTAACTTGCTGGCATACTAAGAATAGAGACACAAACTCTGCAATATCTCTCTTCATGGCATCCCACCAAAAATATTATTTCAAATCCCTATACATCTTCGTACTTCTATGATTAATAGTTAATTAAGAACTATGAGATTAATCTAATATATCATTCTTCAAATATACTATGTAAGGAACACATAAACGGTTCATGAACCTTATCATTCCATCCCGATCAAGGTTAAACTCAGAAACATTTCTTACTTTCTGTTGCAGCTCTACATATTCCTTATATTCCTCTTTAATCTTCACTTGGATAGAGGGTTGAACATTCATTTGACAAAGACAATATTTTTACCCTTCCTTCAATATTTTTAGATAAATTATTTTCAAATCCAGAAATATTGGATCTTTTGTGATCCTCATCATGGATAAGCTAGCATGATCCTTTCGACTTAAAGTATCGACCAACTTGTTCACTTTCTCAGGGTAGTAATGTATTAAACAGTCATAATCATTTATTAGTTCCAACCATCTTCTCTAGCGCATGTTTGACTCCTTCTATATGAATATTTATTTCATAATTATATGATAAGTATATATATCACACTTTTCTCTATAAATATAATTCCTCCATATCTTTAATGAATAAATTACTATTTCAAACTCCAAAATCATGAGATGGGTACTTTTATCATGAATCTTCAAATATCACGAGTCATAGGCTATAACCTTGTTATTATACATAAGAACACCTCCCAATCCCTTATTGTATGTATTGATATATATTACAAACCCTTCTCCACTATAGGGTAATGTAAGCACATGTGCATTGACCAAAATTTTCTTCAGTTCCTTGAAAATTTCCTCACATTCATCTATCCAAAGGAACATGACATATTTCCAAGTTAAAATGGTTATTGGATTAGATATTAGTGAGAAATTTTCCACAAACCATCAATAATATCCATATAAACCAAGAAATCTATGGATCTTAGTCACCATGGTTTGTGTAGTCTAGTATTCAATATCCTTCATCTTTGATGGATCTACTACTATACAATATCTTGGGATTATGTGACCAAAAATTGAAACCTTTTCAGCTAAAACATACACTTTATGATTTTTTTCATATAGTTTCTCCTTCCTTAGGAAATTTAGTACAATTATCAAGTTGTTTTAATTCTCTTCCGTTATCTTTGAATATATAAAAATATCATCTATAAATACTACAAAAAACTGATCAAGGTAATCTTTAAAGACTCTATTCATTAAATCTATGAAGATAGAAGTGGAATTAGTAAACCCAAAAGGCATTACTATATATTCATGGTGTCCATTCCTTGTAAAAAAATTTATCTTAGGTATATCCTCCTTTTCGACCCTCAATTGATGATATCTAGAATGAAGGTCAATTTGTGAAAAGTATTGAGCTCCGTGCAATCGATCAAACAAGTCATCAATGTGGGGAAGATGATATTTGTTCCTGATTGTGATTTTATTCAACTCATTATATTCAATTTATAATCTCATTGATCCATATTTATTTTCACAAAAATAATAGGTTCACCCCAAGGTGACACACTTGGCTGAATGAGTCCCTTGTCAAGGTTTTATTGGAGTTTCTTCTTCAATTCATACAACTCAATCAAGGAAATTCTATAGGGAGTCTTTGAAATTGGCGTGGAACTAGGTATGAGTTATATTGAGAACTCAAATTCACATTTTAGTGGAAGTCTAGGAAAATATTTTTGGAAAGACATCGAAAAATTCCTAAACAATGGGAATATAATAAATTTTGATTTTCTCACTATCCATTTGAGATAAAAATACCTTATTAATGGGAATTAATACCCATACACTGGATGCAATCTCTACAGGAAGTTCATACTTATCATCACATTGATGGAAGATCATAGGAAATTTTGAAATATCAAATGTAACTTCCCATCCACAATAATTGATGTGACCTTTATTTAGAGAGATCCAATACATGACTAAGATGACATCAAATTAAAACACAGGAAGAATGAAAATATTTATTGGAAGAACATTCCCAAAAATATAAAGTGGAGAGGAATCATAAACATAGGATGAAATCATTGTACCATTAGAGGTTTTCACTACTAAATACACAGATAATAATTTTTTGGAATCTTAAAACCATTATAAAATTATTTATATTTGAAAGAGTGGGTAGATCCACAATCAAATAATACATTAATAGTCCTAGAGTGGGTGATAAGTGTAACTTTCACCATATTATTATCAAACACCTCATCAAAAATAGTGATTGCATGATATTTACCCTTCTACCTTGTCTTAAGAGGTTACTTAAGTCAATTATCCTCACCAGCCCTTAGGTTTGGGCATTGGTTAGAATAATTCCCATTCTCCTCACACTTTTAGTATTAAAGTATAAGATGTGCATTCTATGCTGCTTTTTATCCATTATCACTGTTAGCTAACTTCTTCCCATCACTTTAGAAATAAAATTCCCAATGGTCTTCCCTTCCATACTTAAAACACTTATTATACCCCTTAAGGAAATATCCTCCATGATTCTTCCCACACTTAGAGCCTAAAGGAATGATCATGTTATTCTCTTCAGGTTTTTTAGAGTTTCCTCTAAACTCCATATTCCATTTATTTTCAAAACCATGGGGTTGATATGTGACTCCAATATCCATTTAAACCTTGATTGTATAAAGCACAATTTCTTTGTAGCTAATAAAATCTCTTATGGACAACACCCTTTTGAGACTTGTCTTTAATCCACTTAATAACCTATCAATGTTGCTTTTAGGTTGGATAATAATTCCAGAAGTATACATCTCAAGTCTCATGAAATTATCCTATTAGGTACCGATAAATTCATCATCCCTTTTCTCCAACTCAAGGAACTCTTTATCCATATTTTATAAAGAATATGAGGAAAGTAATTATTGAAAAAATAATTTCTTGAACTCATCCTAATCCATGGATTAAATTTCATCTTACTGCCTTATATTATTAATTAGAGTCCACCACTAGTATGCTTCACCTTCTAACCGATAAATATCCAAAATGACTTTATCATGCTCTGAACAATGGAGAACAGAGAATATATTTTTAGTAGTACTAATCCACTGTTCAAAAATAAGAGGATTAGAAGATCCTTTAAAAGAATGTGGGCGTTACCTCACAAAAGACTCAACAGAATGTTGTTCCCTTCTTTGATCATTTTGAATTCCACCATGATTCATAGCTTGAGAAAGCTATTTGATCATAATAACAAGATTTTTCATTCCAAATCCCATAGAATTCATTTTCTCAGAAGGAAAATCATTGCATTTTCCATAGAAATCATTATTAACATGGTTCCTTCATGTTCCAACCATTGAATAAAACCAAAAGCATAGAGTAAGAAACAATTATCATAATGAGGAACGACATAATCATAAAAATTCACATCTATTTTTTGACACCATACATAATATATGACACCTTAGTTTTATTTCACCTTAATCATAGCCAACTTATATTTAAATGATTCATGATTTTTTTTAGAGTTTGTGAATTCCCATAGCATATCCCCCAGGAGTGTCAAACTAGGTGTGCGATAAGGCCTATTGTTGTGTACCAGGTTACCCTAAGTGTGGAATGAAATACCTTTTTGAAGTTGTTACTCCTAGGTACATCTATTAAATAAACACTTCCACTAGTATTATCCATATAGATATTTATTTCTAGGAAACCACTCACTCTATCCTTTACCAAAATTCTTGGACATTTTCCTATACTATTCTTTATCCTTATAATTATACTTAGACATGTCATTAGAGTTATTACTAATGTTTTATCATCCTCATTTCCAAATATTAAATAAACCTTCACTCTGATAACAACTATAAAAACCCAGTCTTAATGTACATGCACATTACATCACTTTTGAGGAATATATAAAACATTAAAAAAAACAGACACCCAAATATCATATTAGTTTAGTGACTTTGGAAAATGGAAACATGAACACCAGTACATAAGTGAGCTACATTATCTACCACTAGGTTCTTCTTGACTAGAACCATTCTTAAATACATCATACTTAACACATATCTTTCTAACATGGGGAAGGAAACATAAAAAATCGGTGAGCTTAGATACTTAGTAAGGGTAAATAAGGGAAACATTTAACCATAAAAATGATCATAAGAGTATGATAATGTGATCAAAACATTTTGAAGATTTGAAACATCATATCAAAGATCATAAAAATGAATAATGTTATAAATATTGATAGTTCATAAGACATGAATTATAAGTAAATAAATAACATATTCCATGAAAGCATAACATAGGAATAAAACATGGAATTGTGGCAACCACATAAACTTTTAATTTTATTTTTATAGTATCTAGGGAAATGCTTACAAGACTGTCTTAGTAGTATGGGTTCACTCCCCATACCATCTTGGTTGCCATGGATCACTCCAATAACTATCATAGTATCATGAGTTCACTCCTTATACCATATTGGTAGTCATGGTTCACTCCCATGGCCATCTTAGTAGTCAAGGTTCACTCCCAATAAAATCTTAGTCAATCTCATGATATCTAAATATTTACCCAAAGCATTGGAGGGAGATATAGGTTCCACCTATATCATAATTAAATCATACATACTTGCACCAAAAAATAAAAAACAATCATATCATAACCCATGAAATTAAATTGGTATCATAAACATGAAATCATATCATAATCTATAGAAAAAGTTACATGCATCATAATCAATTCAAAAAAATCATAACCCATCAAAGAAGTATGTTTTAAAAGAATATAACCCATGAAGGAGAAATAGGTTTCAGAAAAATCATTCCATCAAAACATAATCCATTAAGATAAATAATTTGAATAGAAACATTGAATCATTCCCAAAATGGCACGAGTAACACCAATAGATGTTATCTTATATAGGAGATAATTTTGAATGATCATTTAAAAAAATTTCTTGAGGAAAATATCCTTTTTCTTTGAAATTTTGTTTTAAAACATAAAACCTTTTGAAAATTATTTTATTTGAAAATAAACTTGAAAACTTATCATGGAAGCTTCAAAACATTTTTAAAACATTTTCCCTTGAAACTTATAAAGAAACTTAAAAACCATTTCAAAACTGTTTTCCTTGAGGATATATAAAATAATATTTAAAAAAATTTGAAACCTAAACCCAATTAAAGAAAGATAATAAGAGGGATACATAAATACCCATTAATTTAATAATAATTATTATCATAGAACACATTCATGTGTAGTATATACACCACGCGAATTAAAATAAGGGTGAACATGGCATGTATCTCACTGATTTAAAAAGTGAGATGAAATTACCTTACCATACATCATGAATCTCTCCATAATGATACAAGATTCTTGTATAATAAATGTTAGTTTATTATACATATTTTATAGAATAATATTCTTATATCTAATACCATATATTTTTTGATTTTGATAATATATTATCTACTTGTTAAAAATTCTATGTTATGGTTTCACTTTGGGTAATATCTCTTTTGTTCTTCCCATGTATCTTAATTTA
The DNA here is from genome assembly GCA_963277665.1 of Viscum album. NCBI lineage: Eukaryota > Viridiplantae > Streptophyta > Magnoliopsida > Santalales > Viscaceae > Viscum > Viscum album. Next base: position 907,051,115 of record OY728153.1, read on the forward strand.
TTATATCTTTGGTCCTTATACTTATATAATGATTTAAATAATGTATAAAATGATATAAATATCATTTATATTCATTATATTCATGTTATAATAATATATAGGATATATAAGTATGAAATGGAATACACCATTCATGGGGACGGTAGGTCGTACGTATGCATGAACACTATTTCCATTTTATTGTTCTATTGGAAGAAAGAGAGTAGATGTAATATAAGTATATATATATATATATATGTATATATATAATTAGTATATTATAATTATTATATCATATATATCAAATATTTTTTCTAAAAAGACCCTTAATACATTCCATGTAGTGTGTGAACAAATCACATCGCTTTGAGGGGGAGGTAGTTTACACTTCCTCAAAAGGAATTATCATATTTACACAAGATGGAAATTATAAATAAATGTGTTTTAAAATAATTAAATATGTTTAATTAAATTATAAATATTGTAAATATTATATAAAAATAGAGTGTTCATCATAAATTCCACCATGAGAGGTGGTAAGAGTATAATGAACAATCATCATTTTGTGAGGCAGTAGTTTACCGTACACATAAATAATATGTTTATTACCCATTAGATGAAAGTGTGTGTATTTTTAGGTCAAAATATTAGTCTAAAACATCTCAGTATATTGATGATACAGGTTTTTTTTTATAATAATGGAATAAGGAGAGTGGAAGTTTTGAATAATGAAAATAAGGTAAAGGAGTTTGAGGGAGGATGTTACATCTTCTTTGGGTAACTCCTTTTGGTTTTCATTTAAAGACTTCCTCGAAATAATTTCTACCAAAAGGGAGGTTTTACGAAGGAATTTAAGGATTTTTAAGAGATATTTGGGTAGATATTGGATGAAATTATGTGGCGTGAGAGGTGTGTGGAAGTGGGAGGAGAGGAGGAATTTTTGTAATGGAGGAGGAGTGACACTCTTGTAATATTTTGTAAAAGGGAAACCCCACCCATGTTTTTTTATTGATAGTGGATCCAATAATGGTCCAAATTAAATAACAGAGATTATAGGGTATAAATATGGACATAAAATATATTTTGGACAAGTTTATAGGTCATATTGGGCCTTAAGTTTAGGGTTTACTCCCTTGTTAAGCTTAATTTAATCTTAATCATTAAAATTAATTTTAATAACCTTCACCAATATTTTTGGTAAAAAACTAATTTTATCTTATTAGAAATTAGAAATAATTATTATTACAAATATGGAATCCAATTTTAAAAATTACAATCATATAAGTGGTAGAAATTAATTTAAATTTAATCCCAAAGACAAGACGGCGAAGCAAGTTTTTAAATTAAAAATGTTCAAAATTTTGCTAGGTTTTCATAATAAATTTCAATGTGAAATTGATTCAAATGAACTAAATTGGGTAAATTGATAAAAATTTGATCTAATTAAACTTTAAAATAAATTAAAACTACAATTTAACCATATAAATAAATTAGATGAAAAAACAATTTTGAGTTAAATTTCAGTATTTTTCCCTATTCATTAAAAAATGAAACTTCACAAAAAAATTCCAAAAAATCACCCTAACCTAATTTTTATGTTTAGATTTAAAAAATTAATTTTATTTTTAAATATAAAATTTATAAAATTTCCAAAATTTAGATTTAAAAAAGGTTCACCATCAAAAGGCAGTAAAAGTACATTAATAAAAATATAGGGTTTGTATGTATAAAATTAGGTTTGTTCTTATATTATGACTATTAAATATATTGGATGAATATAAAAAATATTTTATTGGATATATAATATATATATTACATTAATATCACTCACTAATTGTAATTAATTTAATTTGTTAGGATAAAATATCTTTTTGAGCATAAAAATAGTTTTCTATAAAAATATTCCCTTTATATTCAATTGGTAAATTGTAACTAATGAATTCATTTTATATTTGTGTAAACCATAGGTTTTCATAATTTAGTAAATAATATTCATATCCTCTAACTTAACTACTAGGGTAATTATTAATATATAAATTTTTTATAATATATTGTTGTTCAGTAAAACTCAGTGTTATGTGTAAGGAATGTTTGAATTAGTGTGTTGCAATACATCAATGAAAATTAATTCATTCGATAGAAATAAAATAAAAAAGTCCATAAAAACTCAGGGTGTTAAAATAAAACTATATGCCCTTAATATTAGAATCTTTATTCAATACATAAATTGACCATTGTAAATTACTAACCTTTTCTGTCTCATTATGCACATCAAAACCTTCAAGTCATGTCACATACTAATCCTGTGCCAAGTTTAAATTTTGGAAAGTGTTTTTTACATCCATTAGATATATATATTAGTTATATTGAGTTTTTATGTTAATAAATATTTTAATGGACTTTATCATAACCATTGGAGTAAATATTTCTTTATAGTCTATACCATGAATTTATTTGAATCCTGTTTCTATTAAACTAGATTTATTGGTTGAAACATTACCATCCATGTAATTTTTATTATGAAAACCTTGATTTCACCTAATGAGGCTCACCCATTCAATAAAATCCACCAAGTTCCAAACCTAGTTAGCGTACATAGAGTCCATCTCAAGTTTCATTGCCTCTAACCATTTCATAGAACATGAAATCTCAATGGAATCTCACTAGGTAGAAGGCTTATCATCTATGAACATTTCTTATTCACAATTTTGTATATTAAATATATATATCATAGGATCCTAATGAATCTTATAAGACCTTTTAGGTTCTCATGTTATCTAATCTAGTTCTTATTCCATAATTCTTTATAATTGGATCAACTTCCATCCTAAGTACACTTTCTACTTATTGGTCTTGAACTTATCCAAGTTCACTTTTCCTCCCATCAACTCCTTGATTCATGTGTTTCATATCAATTAAAAAACCATATTGGGCTACAAATTTTTTATCTCTAAGATTATAGAAATAAAATTTCATTTTTTCTTTAGGATAAATAAAAAATAAGAATTTATCTAATTTACGGTCAATTTTGTTGGAATCCAAACATTGTACATATATCTCACAACCACAGATACTCATAAAATACAGATTATGACATTTCACATTCTATATATCATCTATTGTATTTATGAATGATTTAAATGGATTTAAATTATGTAATAATGTAACAATTTATTTATAATATCCCTCGAATGATATAGGGAGGTCACAATGACTCATCATTGATCAAATGATGTCCAATAAGGTATAATTACTCCTCTCAACCACAAAATTTCACTATGGACTTACAAGAGGTGTGTGTTGTGAAAACATTCCATAATTTCTCATATTATTAATGAATTTCTAGATTAAGTACTCACCACCCTAATTTTATTATAGAATCTTAATACACTTCCTTGAGCATTCTACACTTCACTTTTGAACACCTTTAACTTTTAAAATGTTTTAATTTTTTATATCATGAGGAACACATAATTATGCTAACTAAAATCATAAGTAAAGGTTATGAATTACTTATAACCACCACTTTATTGAGTACTCATTAGTCCATATACATCACTATATATAAGTTCCAATATCCCACTAGCTCTTTTACCTTTTAAACTAAGAGGTTCTTCAATAATTTTTTTTAATAAAAAATATTCACAATTATCAAATGATTCATAATTGATTAAGTCAAATAGTCTAAATATATAGTGTCTTTGTATATGTTTCTTATATATATATATATATAAGGTGGAAATACTAATGTTAAGTGGTGTTAGAATCAAAATCTACCTATTTATCTTAAATGTTGTAGATAATATTATCTATATCAAAAATATATAAACCATTCACCATAATACAAATGACAAATAGAATTTCATTCATATATATATAAAAACTCTTTTTCATAATAATGAATGAAAAACATTTCTTGTCCAAACAAGTTATAGAAATCAAATTAATATTTCTGACTAGAACATAGTAATACTTTTTAAATTACAGAACCAATACAGTAGGTAAAATTAGATCATATGTTTTGACATCTAATAAATTAATTCTTACCACATACAAACAAATAGATCTAATTAATATTTTATCATTTATCTTATATTTTTGAGTCAGTGTTTATTAGATCAAATGTGTGATGCACACCCAGTATTCAATACCCATGAGTTATATTTATAGAAATTTATTTATATAACATTCATAAATATATACTAATAATTATTATCTTTTATAACAAGTCTCTAACTTAAATACTAATATAAAATTAATTTATATGTTATACCTATAATATATCTCAAAATTACAATCGTGATGCATGAAATAAACCACAAAAAAGACATATCAATGGTTGAGTATCATGTTTTATATTTTTTTATCAATAAATTTGTATGAAAGTGCTCCCCCTTAAATTATGAACCCATGAATCATTAAATTTAGCATTATTAGATCCATATTTGAGTTTAATTTAGTGTTCATGAAAAACTTTAGCTATTTAATTTGGATTTCAACCTATTCATATCACATGTGATTCTTCTGTAGTTGAGTGGAAAACCCTTTTACCAAATATATTAAATGGATAAACTAAAATATATCCATACTATATATTATCTTATAAGGTTTACTAGCTAAGTGTAAGCTAAATATTATAATAGGATTTTGTTACCTAACTCATTGGGAAAACCATTTCTACCATTAATTACATAATATAATCTTGGGTCACCTAGATTTAGTATGAAACTACTCGATTGGATGATCGGGGTTTTGAGATGTTTTTACTTTGAAGGAATCCCACACTTAATATTTTAAGGTTATTCCTTGGTCACAATAATTTAATATAAAAAATATGCATATTAAGTCCATAACTATTGTATATCATGTAATATTTACTATATCATGTTTTATTCCTATATGTATGAATTCTTTTAACAATTTATTTTTGGAATCCATATTCCATCCAAAAAATTAATACATTAATACCATACTGATTTGAAACTCTTTACACAACTCAGAGATTGTGTTGCTAACCCAAAAATAAAAAAAATATATTCACTCATATCTAAATTCAGAATAGGAATAAGATACATGAAACATTTTCATGTAAAGTAATAAAATTTTATGAAATTAATAATCTCCATAAGAGTAATAATGGAGTGATGGTCAGTAAATCCTCACATTTATAGATAAGGCATAAACCTCTAGGCTTATGAGAATTCTAACCCAAATTCCATCTTCCCATAGTTCTTTACTCAATATATAATTTTATTCCATTATAACTCTAACACATAATATATACAAACTATACCTAACCACTAAATTCAATCTCATAACTTAATAAAAAATCGAATTCACAGTAGATAACTAAATTTTATATTTTCATATGTTGTATATAATGAATGGTAATAAAATTTTATAAGAATAAATTTATCACATAAATTAAATAATATATAATATTCACTTCATATAAACATTTTGTTGAATAGAATATTTAAATAGGATTATATAAATAAGTAAACATTTTATTTATTTTATAAACATAATATATAAATATGTAAAATTCATATTCTATTTAAATATAAAAATATTCCATTTATAATTACCAACACTTATCTTTTATAAAAAATTATAAACCAGAAGAATTTTTTTTAAAATAATAAAATTTCACATTTTAGCCTATATCATATTATATGATAAGTAATATCTATCATAAGAAGTGACCCAATCATAACATATGATAAAAACTACCACTAATGGCCTGTAATATTCTAATACACATGCTATAATATAATATGGTTCAATGTTCGAACCCAACCATAACCAGTGACATCAGCTATATCACTATTATGATAGGACACTCTATTTTGTGAAAACCAGGATTCTCAATAACAGTTCACAAAAAGTCTTATTATAGTTTATGATTTAGTATAAAATAGTGGGATTTGATGAATCATATGTTATAATTCATTAATACATACCCTACGATTATGAAAAACACTTATTTATTCTTTATAATATCCCATATCATAAACAATAACAAAAAAATCCTATGTATAACACTTAGACACATCATATCATACCTTACGATATCATATTTAGAATATTATGACATAGATTTTCTTTATAAAATCATTATAAAAACATGGTTATTCCATGATAAAGGTGAATCTAATACCAGTGATGGGTTTTTTTAGATCATCATATACTCATAATAGCAGACAAAACTTATTAATTAGATAAATATATCGATATAAAATCATCATATACATGAAGAAAACGAATATAAACATGTGTACCTAAAGTTTATTTTAATCTATCTCAATAGAGCATGCTTGATGAAAATTACTAAGAAACATCATTTAGGTTCCTGCCTCCATAGGTAGTACACCAAATACTAGAATCCACATAAGCTACGTGAGGACCCTGAAACTCCAAAGGTGTAATAACACCTCCTCCCAAAATTAAAATAGAGAATAAGGAAAAATATATCTTTAATTTGGTTTAACAATATATTCCCCCAATTGAGAGGATCACATCCTTTATATAGACTCTTTTTATTCAATGAAGGAGACCAAGCGTCAACTAACAACATTTAACAGCTTCCATACATTACTTATAACACATTCATGTTGGGTGATTATGATTATTAAACATTTAAATAATCATATTTATGATATTTATGCCATAAATTTATCATCTTTATGATTCATTATTTATGATAATCCTTTAAGAATATGTGGTAGTTTCCATGAACCTAATATCATATATTGTTATCCATACCATATATCATACCATACAATCGAAATATCCTATGCCTTGAATGATATAATCGAATCATAGACTACATTATAAATCAAATATATATCAAGGGTTATAATATGAATTAATTTTACAATATGATTCATCCCATTTTAGTGTGTAACCATCATATGAACATATTAAAGCGAGATGATGCTAATATGGGGTAGAGAATTAGGTGTGGTACACACATCATGATTGATTTCATGTCCGTTTGAATTGAGAAATATTATATAATTAAAATTAATTTAATAAATTTTATTAAATTTATTTCTATATCTTGAGCTTACAATTTCTTGTTACCTTTTTATAATTGACTAGTGGAAGGTGTCTACATGCTTTTTAGGTGGGGAAAGTGTAATAAGATGCCTTGGTCGATCATAGTAAAGTTTATCCTAGGGAGTATGATTTTTGTAGGAAGGTGATAAATGAATTTCAACATTATAATTTACTAAAGTGTGAGGGGAAAATATGATATTTTTATTGATTTTATTATGATTCATATAATAAAATAGTATTATATTTCTTTGGTTGTCAGCTTGTTTTGAGTATTAACTCATCCATGGTGGATTCTATTTCTTAGCTATCAAGAAGAGTTTGTGATATCATGGTAGAAGTTCTATAGTCAGTTTTAGATTGAGATTATCTCATTTACACTGATGATGAAACTGTGATAACAGTTTCATTATCTTTCATAGGGGATTTTGAGTGTATGTGAGTTTGGAATCTAGTTCATGAATCAATCTTCTACTAGATGAATAGGATAGTGATTTTTTTGAGGAATAGTACATATATATCTATCACTAGGACACCAATATTATGTTGTTGAAATATCTTAAGGTTGTGGTGAATGTTGAGGTGATATAAAATATTCTAGGGTGAACAAGTTCACTTGATAGGAAAGTCATCTGAATTTCCTAAGGAGTAGTCCTATAGATGGAGATTATAATTTTCCTAGGTTGTCAAGGTTTAGGAAAATAGGGTGTTAGTATGAACTTTTTTCTTCTTATTTCTCTAGCGATGACACTTCTCAGGATTCTACCAGGTGCTCCGACATAATCATTTTTTTTTTTGAGATTGAGTATAGTGGAAGTTTTAGTGTCCTTTTTCTTAGTGATAAATGTGGAACAAGTGGTCAGTATCATATTCAACCTCATCTATAATTACCTCTGATTTATTATTAGTAATAGTTGGGTAAACATGATTTTGGCCACTAGAGAGGAAATTTAGAGGAATCCATAAGTTATTCATCATCTCCAAGGACCTAAAGATAAGCTTGTTTGTGGTGGTGGACATCATCAGGGGTAGAGAGTTAGAGGGGATAAATATAGCTAGATACATTCTATGGAGTTTATAATTCTATAAGGATATGATGTTATTCAATGAAATAACTATTTTTATATACCCTGATCAATATATTATTTGAGTTTAGAGATTCAAAATCCTTTATGACACCTTTAGTGGTTTGATCTCTGAGACTTAGGGGAGAGACTATTCTTATGACTATGGTATTGATTATGCCAGATAGAGGATAATCTAGTTTGGTTAACGTTTTTAGGGTCGGGATATGATTATGGGACAACATTAGTCAGTGGTAGAGTTCATTTTATTGTATATACAAGAATATGATGTCATACTTGGGATGGATTTGTAGTAATATTTATGATTTGTTATCAATTTATTTTAGAGGAGAGTTTTTTTCTTTGATGTTGAAGGTGAAAATGCATTGTTTGTTAGTGATCAGGATCATTGGATGGATTATAAGTGTTTGGTGCATTTTTCTTCTCAACTAATAAAATTGATTTTAGGGTCAGTAGAAGTTTATACTATGGTGTTTCAAATTATTTTGGAAGAGTTTCAGGATGTTTTTCTTAAATAAATTATGAAACTACCTCTTATTCATGATATCAAGTTTATGATAGAGTTACAACTTGTTGTCCCGCAAATTTCTATGTATCCTTATAGGATGAACCCTTTTGAGTTGTTATAGATGTGAATTTAGATTAATTATCTATTATATAAGGGTTTAATATGATTGAGTGTGTTTCCTTAAAGTTCACCAATGTTATTCACAAAGAATATTGATGGTAGTTTATGAATTTTAATCAATTACCATTGATTGAGCTTAGTGATGGTGAAGAACCACTATATCCTCCCATTATTTATTCAATCAGTTAAAGATAACTAGATAGTTCTCAATGATAAATTTATAGTCCTGGTATCATTGGATGAGGGTGTAGAAGAAATATATCCTAAATAATTTCTTCATGTGACATTATATAAACTTTAAGCAAATGGTAATGAATTTTAGTGTCATGAGTTCCCAATTATTTTCATAGTACATATGAGCTCAGTATTTCTTGAGTTCCTAGAGCAATTTATGGTTATTTCATCAATTATATATTTATATATACATGATTTTAGTAGGTTCATGATAATAATTTAAGGGCGTTTTTTGAAGTCCTTTAATAAAATATTCTATATGGGATGTTTTCCAAGTATAAATTTTGGATGTGTGAGGTGTATTTCTTAAGATATTTTATGTATCATTAGGGAGTGGTAGCTAATATTTTAAAAATTGAGGTAGTTGTTTCTTAGGTGAATCTAAAGAATATTATAGAGGTTCATAATATACTTGGTCCTACATGCTATTATAGGAAGTTTGTGTTTATTTTTTATTATATATTAGAACCTTTGACATCCTTAAATAGAATTGATCAAGACTTTGTATAAAAAAACTATTTTTAGGTAGTATTTGAGTACCTAAAGAAGAATATATTAAATAACCTATTTATTTTCTACCAGAAGAGGATGTCATGGTCAAGGATTTCGTTAATACTTTTATTCTTTTATTGAGTTGTGTTATAATGAAATATAGAGTTGTGATGTCCTATGGTTCTTAGTGGTTACATCCTAATGAACATAAATTTTCTACTCATGAACTTGAGCTTGCAACATAGGTTTTTCCTTGATGATGTGGAGGTATTATCTAGTTAGTGAGTTCTTTTTTGCCTTCAAAAATTACAAGATCATGTGATATATCTTCTCTAAAAAAGATTTGAATTTGAATCAATGGATATAGATAGAGTTTTTATAGGATTATAGCTTAAATATCTTCTAAACTCAAGATAAATTCAATGTGGTAGTTTATTCAATGTTCAAAAACTCTCATGGAAATGTTAGTTTAGAGGTTAGAGATTATTATAAGACAAAAAAGGAGTTTAAAACCTTATATATAGATATAAATGAAGTCAATAGTGGGTTTTTACTATACCAGATACTAATGAAATATTTATTATTTCATAAAGTGGAGGTGTCTTATCTAGGAGATCCTAAGGTGGAGGCATGAAGAGTGTGTATTATATGTGGTGATTCTCTTAAGAGATGACCAAAGGATGATCAAAATCAAGTGTTGTTTCAAAGGAATATATTTTTTGTTAGAAATTGGTGAGATGGTTCTTCAAGGGTTTCACAACTTATTTTTAGTAGTAAATCCTGGTATGTTCAATATATATCATACCTTGAGGTGTTATTTATGGTTATAGGGGATAAATATATCATTATCTTAGTTCATGTCTCAATTTTTCATCTGTTAGAGGGTGAAAGTCAAGAATACAGTCCTTAATAATTTTTTAGACTTTAGATGTTTCTTAATTAAAATGGGTGGATATTTCAATTTATTTTATTATAAGTTTAATTTAATCTTGGGGTGGATGTGGTGTCATTAAGGTGATTGTGAATTAGTTGACGAATTCAACTAATTTATAAGTAATCAAGGAGTTAAGTGTGGTGATTTATTTAGCAAGGATGTGTGTGGATAACATGGCATGGATTCATAGAGTTCCTAGGATGATCAAATAAAATTGATATCTTATATTACCTCAATAACATGGAATATTATTCAATGTTCTTTTTCCACTCACTTATTCTTTAGTGATACTTTTCATACATAGATGATTGGATGGAGAAAATGTTTCAGACCCTATAGGTTATGTTTCATTTTTTAATAATAAGTATCAATAATCCATAAATATATCTCTATTTGAATCATTTTATAGGTGTACTTGTAGATCTCTATTTGCGTTAGACCGTGGTAAGATATTTAGTGAATATTTGAATAGATTTAGTACAGAATATGATAAAGAAAACACTGGTGATTCATGAGTGGATGAGAGGTTTATAGGTTCACCAGAAGTATTATAATGATTAAAGGATGATACCTATAATTCTTGAGGATAGTGATAATGTGTTTTTTGAAATTTTATCTTCATCATGGGAAGGGGATGTTCAGTAGAGTCAATAATCTTTCTCCTCAGTTTATCACACCTTTTGAGGTGTTGGAATGAGTTGACAAGGTGGTTTATCAGTTAGATATTCCACTTAAAATGGATTAGATTAATGAATTCTTGTAACAACATATGTAAATTTAGCTTTTTTTTATATTAATTAATGCTGGGATAATTTTATTTGTTATAATATTCAGGCTTTAGATTTTAATTTTTGACAGTTTTCCCTCTATGAACTATTATTTTATGGTTACTACATAGTAAGTAGAATACATAAAGATGTCCCATATGTGGGAGCTTTGAGGTTCATGGTTTAGGGAACATAGTTTAGGAGAAACTATTCATGTTACACTTATGTAGAGATATTGTATTTCATTTTTGAACTTGTGAAATTAGTCTTCATGGGTAGCACATGACTAGGGGAAAACATTTGGTATTACGTTTATATGTAGGTCATGGGATGCACAGGTTGAACACAATTTGTAAAAACCATGCTAAAATCACATGAAGTGTGATATATATTGAAAAAAATATTTTTCAGGATTATTTCATAGTTTTCTAAACCATGTGTCCTAACCAATTATGCTTCCTAAAATAACTTAAATGTTATTTCCCCCCTTTTCCATCTTGTTTTTTAAGAGGGTATACCCTCTTATTTATCTCTGTCTTGTTTGAATGGCCCTAGGGATCTACCAAGGGTACCTATCCCTACATATTTTAGTTTTTATCAAGCTACTTAAACCTCATTCTAAGATGATTTCCTTGGTTAATCTCTTTCTTCCTCATGTTTATTTTTTCCTTCTTCCTCTTACCCATATTTATTAGATCAATGTTTCTCCCATAATCCCTAAGAGGGTTATTAGGTTGATATTGGGGTTTAGAGTGACCTAATCATTGGGTTTTTGGTTTTTAGGTCTTGATCAACTGTTTTCTTATTGTAGAAGTGGCCACTGAAGATTATGACTTCCGAATTGATTGTTGTTAAACCGAGGTGGGTATTTTTGTGCATTTAATTTACTTGGAATAACATTGGTTATTAATGTTTCTAAATGTTTTAATTGATTAATTATGACTATATAAAATAGTTAAAAAAATACATATAAATGTTCTCGAGTGATTTCCCATTTGGACTAAATGGTATATCAAAGGGGTTTTGTTTTCTAAAGAGATATTCACATACCAAGGGTTGTAAAAAGGATTAAATTATTTTGAATATGGACCATATGAATCTTTTGAATGGTTTAAAAATGGCATGGGTATTTGAGACCATCTTGATCCTCCGTTTTATTGTTATTGATATAGATTATGTCCCAAGGGGTATACTTTATATTTTATGTGATATGGATGAGGTGATTGTAGTTGTTTTTTGTGAGGGAGAAGGAGGTGAGGTAAGATTTATGATTCTACTTTATTATTGATGGTATGAATAATTTTAATAATCACCTATTATTTATCATTTTAGAGATACAATAGGAATTTTGTGAGGGAACTAGACTTATGCTATACTATATATCCATACACTATTAGTGTCCCCCTAGTTTGAGATAGTATTAGATGGGTAGTCCCCTCAATGATGGATAGATGCAGGCTAGTTGGGTGGATTTTTTATAAGAAACAACATAGGCAGATAGTTGGTCTATGTTTGGTAAATTCTAGGACTGGTCTTACCATAGGACCTTATGTGTAACTCATAATACTAAATGTCTCCAAATAGGACTTTCATTTGTGTCTCCTAGCTTGATTTGAATCTATGGAACCATGAATTCTATTTAATTATTTGTTTATATTCATTTTCCTTGTAATGTGTTGCATTAGTGTTTTATTTTTTATCCTTGAGTATTGACCTGATTTATAAAATAGAGACTAATTTTTTCAAAAAATTTATTTCCAAATTGGTTTCAAAAGTTTATTTTAAATTGGTATTTTGATAAATGAGGATTGGGCCTAAAAATGTTTCCGAAGTGATTGTTTTTATTTAAATAAAATAGAAATATAATTTTAAATTTTTTTTATGGAAGTGATATTTTATTTTATGTTTTTGTGTTTAGAAAACATATTTTTTTTGTTTTTTAGACTATCATGGATAAAGTGTCATTTGAAAGGAATTACAAAAAATCTTTGGTGAAATCTAACTTGGCATAATTTTTCTCAAACCTTGCATACACCATTTTTTTTATGCAACTCATATATTTCCTTTCTAGGTTCCACATTATTATTTTTTATTTTGGTTTAGGATTTTAGGTTGTTTATAATGGATGTATGAGGCATGGAGAGTGACTAAGGGTCACACAGAGATGTTATTTATTTTATTTGTGTTTTTTATTTTATCCCAGGATGTTTCTATATCGATCTTTTGTCTTGGATTTTGTATTCAGTTCATTTGGTACAAAATATACTAGTTTTTTTCTTATTCAGTTAATGTGATGTATTTATTTATTGTTAAATTTATTTTATGGATTGATTATACGAGTTCTATTTTATTTACATGATATATATTCTTTGATTATATGTGATTATTTTATATGTGGTTGAATTTTTTTGACATGTAGATACCCTAGTTCTTGCTGCTAGTCTAGGGAAATTAGTAATGCACCTTAGACCATATCATGGGATGAATCTGGTGTCCAGTTTATGGATTAATGAGGTTGATTCATGAAAAATGGTAATAGATTACCCTATTTCTATTTTGGGTGTTCATGGGTTACATAGAGACTATGATCGTTATTTGTTTATGGTTGAAGGGTGTGGAAAAGTTCTTGGATGGTTCTTTTTGCATCAAACCTCATGTTTCTAGGGGATTCTAGGATTTGAGTCTTCATTTTGAGTATCATTGATCGATTTTTATATGTTATGATGATACTTTAGTCTTTGATGAGTGTATTGATGATTTATAGGGCTAGTTTTAGTTTTAGATATAGAAGTGGTGAACCGAATAGGGTTACATAGTTATCCTGCACAATATGGTAAACTATGTAGAGCCTATGTAGAATGGGTTTTCAACCATTATAGATCCAAATTCAAGCTTTACACATGGTTTACCAGCCCATGCAACCAAACCATGTAGAGCATTTTTCATCTATGGAAATATTTTTTTCCTCCTCCACTTTATGAAATGATCCCAATGGTATGTTTCATAAGTGTGATGTAAATTAAGGGATATTAGTGGTGTGTTAATGTGATTTTATGTGGTTATATTTGAGATTAATATTTGTATATTTGGATTCATGTGATGAATTTTTTTTATGCTTATGAAAATAGTTTTTTCTTTTGGAAGTGCTGTTTTATGTTTTGGAAAACAAGTTTATGGTTATAAAATAGATTTCTTTAATTGTTTGTAATTTTTTTAAAAATCATGTGATATTTTAAATTATTAATTTAGAGTGTTTTCAAATGAAATCAATTTAAAAATGGAATTTTGAAAATATTTTGGGATGAAAAAGTGTTTGAAACATAATGGATTTTATTGTTTTTTGGGGGAGGGGGTTCTGTTTTGATATGAAGTCTTGTGAGTATTTTGACATGAGAGAAAACATTTATGAAAGGTTTTGGTTTTATGATGAAAACTTATAAGATGTTTTCAATTAAAAAATGGGTATTTTTAAAAAAGTTCGAACAAAATGAGATGTTTTGATGGGCTCTTTGGAAATTTATATTGGATGTGAGAATTTTAAGGATTTATACATGTTTTGGTTAGTGAGTTACATTTTTATATCTTTGTTTGGTTTATATTGGTATTGTGTGATTGGATTTAATGAATATGGACTAATTCATGTTTGTGTTTTGATTCATTTTCTATATGACACCCATGAAGATCTTGATAAAGTATAAAGTGGTTATCCTTTGGGGAATTTTCTATATGGACTCTTCCATCCCATAGAATAGACCCTTTCTATATTCTTGTTACTTCATAGACTCCAAGGGAAGTGGTTTTAATGCCCCAACCTTAAACATTACATAATTTTGAATTAAGTCAATAATTCAAACTAAGGATCTTTTCAGGTTTAGAGGTTTAGATAATGAGGTCATAAATTATACATAACAACTTGAATATTATAAGTAGACACTTCTACCCACTATCCATTTTTTCATGAAAAAAACTCTAAAAAAAGAAACATGATTAGTTCCATGTTTTAGACAACATGAATTTTCCTTGATCCCATCCTTGACCCAATTATTCTTTAAGTCTAATGAAAAACATTTCAAAACTTGTGATGAGTATAAAAAGCTCAATAAGTGTTATAAAATAAGGAAAGAAAACATTAGCCCATAAATTCATACAAATCAATGAAATAATACTTTTCACTCATATGACATAATCTATTTAACATACCTCATGAAATCATAAGATTTATTGAAAACATGCAGAAATCATAAATAATAAAGGTAACTTGTGGCATCTATAAAATACTTACATTGTAGCTTTCATAACTACATAAGGAGTTACATTTGGAATACCCATCACAGTATATTCCCTAAATATCTTAGGAGAAACATTAACATTTACCTTCATCACGTTACCCAATGAATCAGAAAGCTATCTTGGGCTCACCAACCCTTAGTTTATCATGGAACCACCCGTGTATGTAAACAGTTCCCAATAACCATATCGTATTCATAACACATAAAACAAGTATAAAGGAGAGATAAAATTTAAACATTTCAATCACAATATATCATTTCAAGATACTAAAATAATCAATGCTTTATAAAAAAACTATTTTCAATACCAAAATATTTAAAAAGGGAATATGGTATTTATTTTCCGTTTAAAAACATTACAACTTGTTAATGAATTCAAATATCAAATAATGATTGCGGTGACAGAAAAGTTGTTTTCGTCACATATGTTAAAAAGAAACATTCCTTTTTTCATTTAGTAAAAAACCTCATAGAAAAAGATTACTTTTTAAAATAATTTAATTAAATTAAAAGAAAAATGGTATAATTATACACCATATAAAAGAAGGTTGTGTATAAACCAAAATACACCTCAATGAAAGGAGATTGAGACTAAGTCCCTAATAAAGATCTTATAAATGATGTAAGAATTTATCAAGGGGGTTTTTATGTGTATAAATAGTATATACACACAAAGGGAAGTGAAAATTAAAACATAAATAAATAAATAGTTATTCCACACATAATCCTGGAAAAATATAATCAATGAAGCATGCATAAAACCTAATGAGTGGAAATTGAGTTTAGAAATCCCCTTATGAAAATTCGACAGCCTAATGGTGTCACTTAAAAATTCAGAAAATGAGTTGATTAGAGAGAAAAGAGCCTCTTATAACATTGACATAAAATGTACAGAAATAAGGATATATAATAACATATCCCAACATAATAAAATATAAATTAAAAGACATAATATAAAATAAGCCTTTGACTAAAAGAGGAGGGTGAAAGGTTCCCTTACCGTGAGCCTGACTCGTCATGTATGTTACTTGTTCTTCCTAAATAATAAACTTAATTTAATTTCTAATTGATTCTGAACCATTTTCAATATTATTATTCCTTTTATATCACTTAATACCTCATTATAAAAATTACTTAATTATATAAGTTAATATCAATTGTTTTGTCGATATTGGGTACTTGAGTCGAAAATGATCTTGTTATAATTATAAATTGTCCATGTGGTCAAAAGTAAATTATCTCCAGAATAGTATTCATGATTTAAATATCATATATATACACTATAAATGTATTTATAATATAACATAACATTTGGATATAATAAATGAAATGCACCATTCATTGAGACGATAAGCCGTACGTACACATAAATAGTACTTTCATTTATTTGTCATATTAAATAAATAAAATATAAATGATAATAGGTATATTATAAATCAGTTATAATATAATATGATATATTTATATATGTTACAAAAATTTATTAACTTCATCCTTTATACGTTCTATGTATGCCATGAACGAGTCATATCACTTTGAGGAGGCAGTAGTCCACACTTCCTCAAATGAAATTATCATATTTACACATCATGAAAAGCATAAAGGTATGTATGTAAATAAAAATTATATTATTGTAGAGACAATATAAATATAATATATATCATATATAAATATAGTTCCATCATAATGGCCACCACGATAGGTGGTACGGGAAAATTGAACAATCATCGTTTCGTGAGGCAGTAGTTCGTTGTACACAGGAATATTATGTTTGTATCCATTAGATGGAGGTGTGTGTAAGTGCATTTAAAATACTTAATATAACAACATACTAGTATATTGAGTATACTGGTGCTGTTATATAAAAAATCATAAGAAGAGCAGAGAGAGTGGAGAAATAAAAATAAAGAAAAGAAACTTGATAGAAGACGTTACCTCTAAATCGGGTAACTTCTTTTGATTTGAGCCTAAAGGATTTCTTTAATTACCCTATACCCAAGTTAAGGCTTTTAAGAGGAATAGAGAGATTTTGGGATCTTATTTGGGTAGAGTTTGGATGAGTCAAGGGGCTTGATATGTGTGAGTAAGGGGTTAGGGGTGGTGGCCTTTTATAAGAGGGAGGGGGTACTTTAGGAATGTCTTGAACGATTATTTTATTATAAACTAAATTTCAATTTGAAAAGGTCTAAAACTCATAATTAAAATATAAGATGAGTATTTTTTGAAATACTCTAAACGAATAGTTTTTAGACAAGTTTTTGTTTCAAATTTGACCTTATCATTTAGCATTAACCCTTAGTTAACTAATTCAACTCATACCATGTCTTCTTGTGTATTCATACTACATGGTTAATATAGTTACCATAAAATGAAAATTGAATCATAAGTGGTTCATTAATGTCATGTTAAAAATTGTCTAAGTCATTTATACGAATCATAGATTTTTAAAACTATTATATTATTTAATAAAATAGTATTTATTTTAAAAACTCATTCATGTTAATTTTTATACTATTCATATCATGACTTTTTAAATGTCCATAAAAACATGATTATTTCAAAAAAAACTTCATTAATTAAAATATAAAAATTCATACTCATCCCTAAAATTCGTGTATGACATAAAAAATTTCAAAATAAATTTATTTTAATATTTATAATATCATTTATTTAAATATTTCATTAATAAGGTAATCACTACATCATCTTTATGTCATAAATAAATTTATTTATTTGATGTCTAAAAATTATAAATAAAATAACATGATGTAGGAAATATTTTTATATTTCTAATTACTATTTATTGTAAAAATAATCACTTATATAACTCCATATAAATTTTTTTGACTAAAAGATACTTGTTTATTTTTCATTTTTTACTTTAAATTAATTCTTATAAAATGTCATTTTCACATCCAAGTTGATCCATGGCGTCCCAAAATTGATCCAAGGATGCCCATAGTTGGAAATATCTCATCCAATAGGATTATTAAATGTGTTAGAGTAGTTTTATATTATTATAATATTATTTTTACCCTTATTTACCAGATTTATCCTTTAACCGTGATAAATAAAATAATTACTAAAGTTACTATTCATAATGTCTAAAAATAAAAGGTTCCTATTCATAAAATTTAGAACCACTGATTAAAAATATGGAATCCATTTTTTCAAATTCGAAACACAGATGTTGCAGTAATTAATTTAAAAATAATTCTCATTGTCAAAACCAAAATACGGGTTTTTAAGAAGTAATAATTATCAAAAGATTGACATCTGTTTATGTCCAATTTCAAAGTGAAATTACTTACATGATCATAATTGAATTAAATTATAATAATATAATCCAATTATTCATTAAAACCAATTAAAATTATAATCTAACTATATAAAAAAATTATATTAAAAGATCGTATTGAATTAAAATGCAGTATTTTTCACTATTCATAAAAATATGAATTTTATCAGAAAAATATCAAAATTTCCTCTAATGTAAATTTTGAAGTAGTGCTTCTAAATAATAAATTTATTTTGTAAAATTTAACATATAAAAGTGACAAAATCTAGATTTAAAAAGGTTCCCCCTCAAAATGCAGTAAAACTGCATTTTTTGAGAAATACTTCTTTTATCCAAAAAAATTGAATTTTTTCTTATATCATATATAGAAAACATATAAGATGAATTTAAAACATTACATTGAATATATAACATATATTTTTAATTAAATAAAAATCCATAAAGAGTGATATGATTTTATAAACACAATTATTCTCTTTTAAATAGGTTTTCATAAAAACACATCATTTATATTCAATTGGTTTTTATTTCCTTTTATAATAAATTTGCTAACTGATGAATCATTATTTAAACATGTGTAAACCATATTTAAAAATTCATTTGATACTATTCATTCACACCGTTCCGATATCTACGCGTTAACTACCATTTAAAATAATAATAATATTATTGTATTATATTTCGATACAACTCAAATTTGTGTGCAACTTATGATTTCAGAGAAACTCGTTGTGATGTGTCGAGTACGCTATAGGAAGAAGAATCCCCTTTAACATGAAATTAATATATTATTCATTAGTATTAATAGAAATCAAAATGTATTATTATATAAGTACCCAGGTTGTTACATCCTTCCCCCTTTTGGAAATTACGTCCTCGAAATTTTAAAATCGGGCTTAGATACTTCATTGAAAGTCCTACATCAGAAAAGGAGTCAATAAAACTAAATATTTAAAAGAATGAAATAGAAGTAAAAAGGTCAACCAAGATAAAACCAACTATGATTCCATATATATATGGAAGAAAAAATGACTTTCATTGACTAATAGAGAGTGATAGAGAACTTGATCACAAAAAGTTAACCACCACAATACCGTAAATTTGTGGTTGGGTAAAATATTGTTGATAAAAGAATGTGTCTAACAATTTTTTTCATCAAGATCATTTTTATAGAGTTGAATAATTTTATTACTAATTAGACTAAGATAATAAGGAAATATACTTACTTGAAAAGTAGTGTTTCATCCTTTAATAAATATCTACCACAAACTCATCTTTTCTCCAAATAATGAGTACTCAAGATGACTTGGTCATACCTGAAGTACTAGAATAAACTTCTATAGGATTAAATAATCCAAAAAAGATGAATTATATATTTCCCCTATCTTTATACATTAACCAAAACCTAAATGGTTAGTATAAGATTAGATAATTCCCAAAAATAATAATCCTTTATAAAAAGAAATACTACTCTTAATCTCAAAAATTCAATAAACAAAACTCAAAGTTCAACAAAGACCATTAAATACAAAATTTATTTTAAAATTCTTCAAAACAATCCAAACTAATATTTAAATCCAAAATTCAGAAGGATTTGAATATATAGTCTTCCGCGATAAATCTTAACATGTATCTCCAAATAACATCGACTACTCTTAATGTATATTACTTAAAAGTAATTATACTAATCAAATAATCTCAAATATAGGTTAATCATTTCCATAAATAACCAAAATATACCAAATCAACCATTTTTATTCAAATGAAATTCCATAGTATTCTATTTTCCTTAGGCATATGGTTTTCTAAAAGAGAAAACATCTTCCAAAATAACTATTACCACTTAATCACCAAATCATTTTTCTATACTAAGGATATCCATTTGAGAAAACATAAGTTCCCAAAATAAACTTAATATTAATCCATAAAATCATATAACTAAAAATAATAAGTCATGCTAACCAAGGACTTCACATAGTCTAGTGGTAGGTGATAAATCCCAGTAGCACTTTAGCTGTGGGTTTGATTCCCACATCTTTGTCCAATGTGATGGGATATCACATGGTATCTGTGTTGTCATTTTTCAAAAACTATATAATTTTATAACATTACCAAAAATTAATAACCTATAATTTCCTCAAATTCATGGATCATATAAACCCAAATGGTTCTTTAAAACTATATCCACAAAATAAAAGTTAATTCTTCCTCAATTAACATTTTTATATATCAACATAAGGGTTAAAAAATACTAGAACTCTTACAAAGTAGTCCCATAAAAAAGAGCATTAATACATTTAAACATTTCATCACCTAGATATATAACATAAATCTTGAATTTATAAAATGTAGACATATTAATTGCCTAGCATTCTTAATGATCCATTAACCATTTTTTCCAACTTATTCTGTAATACTTCTTTCCTACAAACAAAATCACGAATCATATCCTAAGATTCAATAATGTTAAAACATCAGCTAAGAAATAATACATACCTTTCATAGGTGATTTTCAGTTTCCTCATCTTCAATTGGAATGGAATTAGTCATTGGTAAACATAGATTTGTATGGTCCAACTAATCCCATTCCCGAACCTTCTTCGTTGGACATCTATTTGTATAATGACCATGCCCACCACATTTAAAACACTCAATTGATCCCTAGGAAAGAACTTATTTCCCCTTACTTGATTCAAATAAACACTTCCTTTTTCCATGACAGGTTATTGATTTATAATGTTCATTACCACATCTGTAACATCTTACCGTCCCTTTGAATCATTTTCCTAGGTGTATCTTTCCACATACATGAAACATATGTTTTTTTAATATACTTACCTTTATGATTATTACCTGAACTTACATAGGGATTTGTTTATCATATATATGATTCCATAGAGAGATCACTAACATTAATGTGGTCAATTAGGACTCCAGATAACTGGTTAAGAATAACCACAAGAGTTCTCATTGTAGCTCCCATTTCATTTGGTTGCTCATTCAGAAAACCACTACAGTTTCCTTCACATCCATTGTTACTATGGTTCTTGCTAGATCAAACCATTTACTCTAAAACCAAAAATGTCAGTGTGAGTATATCAGTAAAATCATCATATAATATCTTATAATGAGGGTAAACACTAAGATATACTTATTCATGTTATCTTAAACTCATTCAATTTATATAAAATAATAATGACTCTTTCTAACATGCTAACCATTATGGTTATCTAACTTATGCTTAAATAACACCCTAACCTATAAAGTTATCTAAATTGACATTTGATACCAACTATAATGCCCCAGCCTTA
Source organism: Viscum album (assembly GCA_963277665.1). Taxonomy (NCBI): domain Eukaryota; kingdom Viridiplantae; phylum Streptophyta; class Magnoliopsida; order Santalales; family Viscaceae; genus Viscum; species Viscum album. Next base: position 907,073,191 of record OY728153.1, read on the forward strand.
AACATTACATAATTTTAATTAACTCAACAATTCACATTGAGGATATTTTTAGGTTTAGTGGTTTAGAGAATTAGGTCATAACTTATACATAACAACTTGAGTATTACAAGTAGACACTTCTACCCACTATACTTTTTTTCATGAAACAAGAAATCTAAAAAAAATAAACATGTTTTGTTCTATGTTTTAGATAGCATGACTTTTCCTTGATCCCAGAATTGACCTTATTCATCTTTAAGTCCTATGAATAACATTTCAAAACTAGGGATGGGCATAAAAATCTCAGTAAGGGTTATAAAATAAGGAAAGAAAACATTCATCCATCAACTCATAAAAATCAATGAAATCATTCTTTTCACTCATATAACACAATCTATTTAACATACCTCATGAAATATTAAGATTTATGAATAACATGCAAAAATCATAAATCATAAAGGTAACTTGTGGAATCTATTTCATACTTACATTTTTGCTTTCACAGCTACAATGGGTGTTACGTTTGGAATACCCATCACAGTACATTACCTAAATCTCTTAGGGGAAACATTAACATTTACCTTCATCATGTTACCTAATGAATTGAAGAGCTATATCTGGCTCACCCACCTTTTCTTTATCATAGAACCACCCTTATACATAAACAATTCCCAATAACCATAACATATACATAACACATAAAACAATCATAAAGGAAAGATAACATTTCCACATTTCAATCACAATATATCATTTCAAGATATTGACATAATCAATGATTTCTCAAAACCATTTTCAATACTAAAATATGTAAACATAGTATATGTTATTTATTTTAATTTTTTAAAACATTACATCTTGTTAATTAAGCCAAATATCAAATAATGTTTGCAGTGGTGGAAAAGTCATTGTCATCATGTATGTTAAAAAGAAACATTCCTTTTGTTATTTAGTAAATTACCTCTTAAAAAAAGATTCCTTTTGAAAATAATTGAATGAAATTAAAAGAAAAGCGGTATAATTATACACCATATAAAATAACATCTTGTATAAACAAAAATACACCTCAATGAAAGGATATTGAGACGAAGTCCCTTTAAAAAGATCTTATAAATGACGTAAGATTTTATCAATGCGGTGATTATGTGTAGAAATAGTATATCCACACAAAGGGAAGTGGAAATTACAATATAAATAAATAAATACTGATTCCACACATAATCGTGACATTATATAATCAACTAAGTATGCATAAAATCCAAAGAGTAGAGATTGACTTCAGAAATTCCCTTATAAAAATTCGGTAGCCGAACGACGTCACTTAAAAATTCCAACAATGAGTTGATGAGAGAGAAAAGGGTCTCTCATCCCTTGGAAATAAAATTTACAGAAATAAATATATATAAGAACACATCCCAAAATAATAAAATGGAAATTAAAAGACATAACATAAAATAAGTCATTGACTAAAAGAGGAGGTTGAAAGGTTCCCTTACCTTGAGTTCGACTCGTCACGTATGTTCCTTGTTCTTCCTAAACAATAAACTTAAGTTAATTTATACTTGCTTCAGAGCCTTTTTTTAAGTTTATTATTACTTTTATATCCCTTCTTACCACATTATAAAAATTACATAATTATTTAAGTTAATATCATTCATTTTTTCGATATTGGGTACTTGAGTCGAAAATGATCTTATTATAATTAAAAATTGTCCATGTGGTCAAAAGTAAATTATCTCAAGAATAGTATTCATGATTTAAATATCATATGTATCTATTATATATGTATTTATAATAGTACATAACATTTGGATATAAGAAATGAAATGCACCGTTCATGGAGACGGTAAGCCGTACGTATGCATGAACGCTACTTTCATTTATTTGTCATATTAAAGAAATGAAAACTAAATTATACATTGGTATATTATAATTAAAATATAATATCATATGATATATATATGTTATATTAGTTCATTAATTCCATCCTTTATATGTTCCATGTTTGACATGAATGAGTCATATCACTTTGAGGGGGATGTAGTCCACACTTCCTCAAATGAAATTATCATATTTACAAATCATGAAAAGAATAAAGGTATGTTTTTAAATAAAAATTACAGTATCATAGAGAAAATATAAATATAATATATATCATATATAAATACATTTCCATTATAATTTCCACCATGATAGGTGGTAGGGGAAAATTGAACAATCATCGTTTCGTGAGATAGTAGTTCGTCGTACACAGAAATAGTATGTTTATATCCATTAGATGGAGGTGTGTGTAATTGTAGTTAAAATAATTATTATAACAACATACTAGTATATTGAGGTTACTGGTTTTGTTATGTAAACAAATCCTAAGAAGAGCATATGGAGTGGATAAGGAAAATAAAGAAAAGAAACTTGAGAGAAGACATTACCTCTAAATCGTGTAACTTCTTTTAATTTGAGCCTAAAGGATTACTTTAATTACCCTCTTCCCAGGTTAAGGCTTTTAAGAGGACTAGTGGGATGTTGGTATCTTATTTGGGTAGAGGATGGATGAGTGAAGGGGCTTGAGAGGTGTGAGTAAGGGGTTAGGGTTGGTGGCCTTTTATAAGAGGGAGGAGGGGTACTTTAGGAATGTCTTGAAATATTATCTTATTATAAACTAAATTTAGATTTCAAAAGGTCCACAACTCATTTAATTCAAAGATAAGATGAGGATTGTTCGAAATACTCTAAACCAATAGTTTTTAGACAAGTTTCGGTTTCAAATTTGACCTTATCATTTAGCATTAACCCTTAGTTAACTAATTTAACTCTTACCATGTCTTCTTGTGTATTCATACTACATGGTTAATATAGTTACCATAAAATTAAAATCGAACCATAAGTGGTTCATTAATGTCATGTTAAAAATTATCTAAGTCATTCAGATGAATCATAGATATTTAGGACTATTATATTATTTAATAAAATAGTATTTATTTTAAAAACGCATTCATGTCAATTTTTATATTATTCATATCATGACTTTTTAAAAGTCCATAAAAATTTGATTATTTCAAAAAAACTTCATTAATTAAAATATAACAAGTCATACTCATCCCTAAAATTCGTGGATGACAAAAAAAGTTTCAAATAAAATTTATTTTAATATTTATAATATCATTTATTTAAATCTTTCATTAATAAGGTAATCACTATATCATCATTGCGTCATAAATAAATTTATTTAATTGTTGTCTAAAAATTATAAATAAAATACCATGATGTATGAAATATTTATATATATATATATACTTCTTAAAAGGTTAGGGCCAAAGCCTCATTTATTATTAAAGCAAAGAAAATACCTATTTTAACAGGGTAGAGGGAGACCCATTACATAGCCCAAAGGACCAGTGGACATTTAACCCATTACATGGCCCGTAGGACCAATTTTTTGGCCCAAATCCCATTCTGTGAACAATGCTGCTATAGTACCGCCACTGCTACAGTTCCCTGTCGCCGCTATAGTGACATGCTACTTCTACAGTGCCCACTATTACTACAGTGCTGCCACTTTTAAAATAGAATCAGTACATGTGTTAGGGTTGTTTTATATTATTATAATATTATTTTTTACCCTTATTTACCAGATTTACCCTTTAACCATGATAAATAAAATAATTTCTAAATTTACTATTCATAATGTCTAAAAATAAAAGGTACCTATTTAAAAAATTTAGAACTAATGATTTCAAATATGGAATCCATTTTTCCAAATTCAAAACATAGAAGTTGTAGTAATTAATTTAAAAATAATTCCCATTGTTAAAACCAAAATGCATGTTTTAAAGAAGTAATAACTATCAAAATATTGATATCTCTTTATGTCTAATTTCAATGTGAAATTACATCCAATGATCATAATTGGATTAAATTATAATAATATAATCAAATTATTCTTTAAAACCAATTAAAATCACAATCTAACTATATAAATAAATTAGATTAAAAGGTAGTATTGAATTAAAATGCAGTATTTTTCACTATTCATAAAAAATCTGAATTTTATCATAAAAATACCATAATTTCCTCCATTGTAAATTTTGAAGTATTGATTCTAAATAATAAATTTATTTTGTCAAATTGAACATATAAAAGTGACAAAATCTAGATTTAAAAAAGGTTCGCCATCAAATGGCAGTAAAACTGCAGTTTTAGAGAAATACTTCTTTTATCCAAAAAAATTGATTTTGTTCTTATATAATATATAGAAAACATATAAAATGAATTTAAAACACTACATTGAATATATAAAATATATTTTTATTTAAATAGAAATCCATAAAGAGTGATCAGATTTTATAAACACAATTATTCTCTTTTAAATAGGTTTTCATAAAAAACCATCATTTATATTCAATTGGTTTTTATTTCCTTTTATAATAAATTTGGTAACCGATGAATCATTATTTAATCATGTGTAAAACATATTTCAAAATTCAGTTGATACTATTCATTCCCTCCATTCCGATGGATAGGCATTAACTACCATTTTAAATAATAATATTATTATTGTATTATATTTTGGTATAACTAGAATTTGTGTGCAACGTAAGATTTCGGAGAAAATCGCTGTTGTGTGTCGAGTATCCTATCGGAAGAAGCATACCATTGAAATTTAAATTAATATATTACTCATAAGTATTAATAGAAATCAAAAATTATTATTCTATAAGTACCTACGTCATTAAATCCTTCCCCCATTTTGTAAATTACATCCACACAATTTTAAAATTGGGCTAAAAACCTCATTGAAAGTCCCACATCGGAAAAAGAGTCAATAAAACTATAAATTTAAAAGAAAGAAATAGATTTAAAAAGGTTACCCTATATAAAACCTACTAGGATTCCATATTGATATGGAAGAAAAACTGACTCTCATAGACTAATAGAGATTGATAGAGAACTTGATCACAGAAAGTTAAAAACAACAATACAGTAAATTTGTGGTTTGGTAAAATTCTATTGATAAAAGAAAGCTTCTAATAATTTTTTTTCATCACGATCCTTTTTATAGAGTTGAATAATTTTATTACTACCTAGACTAATATCCTAAGGAAATATACATACATGAGAAGTATTGTTTTATCCTTTAATAAATATCTACCACAAACTCATCTTTTCTCACAACAATGGGTACTCAAGATGACTTGGTTATACCTAATGTGCTAGAATAAACTTATATAGGATCAAATAATCCACCAAATAAGAATTATATATTTCCCCTATCTTTAGACATTAACCAAAACCTAAATGGTTAGTACAAGATCAGATAATATCCAAAATAAAAAATCCTCTATAAGAAGAAATACTACTCTTAATCTCTAAAATTCAACAAACAATACTCAAAGTTCAACAAAGACCATTAAATACACAATTTACCTTAAATTTTTTAAAAATAATCCAAACTAAGATTGAAATCCAAAATTCAGAAGGATTTGATTACATATCCTTCCACGGTAAATCTTAACATTTATCTCCAAATAACATCGACTACTCTTAAATTATCTTACTTTAAAGTAATTATACTAATAACATATTCTCAAAGATAGGTTAATAATTTCCATAAATAACCAAAATAACCAAAATAAACCATTATTTTTTAAATGAAATCCCATAGTATTCTATTTTCCTTAGGCATATAATTTTCCAAAAGAGAAAACATCTTCCCAACTAACCATTATCACATAATCACCAAATCATTTTCATATACTAAGGATATCTATTTGATAAAACATAAGTTCCAAAAATCAACTTATTATTGATCAGCAAAATCACTTAACTAAAAATAATAATTCATACTAACCAAGGACTTCACGTAGTCTAGTGGTAGGAGATAAATCCCAGTAACACTTTGGTTGTGGGTTTGATTCACACAGCTTTGTCCAACGCGGTGAGTTGTCACATGGTCTGCGTATTGTCCTTTTTTTAAAAACTATAGAATTTTATAACATTCCCAAAAAGTGATAATCTATAATTTCCCAAATTCAGGGATCATATAAACCCTAATGGTTATTTATAACTATATCCACAAAATAAAAGATAATTATTCCTCAATTATCATTTTTATATAACAACTTAAGGGTTACAAATACTAGAAGTCTTCCAAAGTAGTCCAATAAAAATGCGCATTAATACATTTAAACATTTCATCACTTACATATCTAACATAAATCATGAATTAATATAATGTAGATATATTAATCTTCTATAATTCTTAATGATCCATTAACCATTTTTTCCAACTTATTCTGTAATACTTATTTCCTACAAAAAAATCATGAATCATATCCTAAGATTTAATAACGTCAAAACATCCTCTAAGAAATAATACATACCTTTCATAGGTCATTTTATGTCTCCTCGTCTTCAATTGGAATGGAATTAGGCCTTGGTAAACATATATTTTTATGGTCCTAATGATCCCATTCCCTAACCTTCTTTGTAGGGCATCTATTTGTATATTGACCATGCACAACACATTTAAAACATTCAATTGATCATTCGGAAAGAACTTATTTCCCTTTCTTGGAGTCAGCTAAACACTTCTTTTTCCATGAAAATTCATTGATTTATGACCTTGATAACCACATCTATAACAACTTCTTATCCCTTTGAAGCAATTTCCTATGTGTTTCTTTCAACATCCATGACACATAGGTTTTTTTAATATACGTACCTTTATGATTATTACCTGAACTTCCATAGGGATTCATTTATCGTATATATGATTCCTTATAAAGATCACTAATGTTCAAGTGGTCAATCCAGACTCTAGATAGTTGGTTAAGAATAACCACAAGAGTTCTTATTTCAGCTCCCATTTTAGTCAATTGCTCATTCAAAAAACCACCACAGTTTCCTTCACATCCATTGTTACTATGGTGCCTGCTAGATCCATCCATTTACTCTCAAACCAAAAAGGTTAGTGTGATTATATCAGTAAAATCATCATATAATATCTTATAATGAGGGTAAACACTAAGATATATTTATTCATGTTATCTTAAACTCAATCAATTTATCTAATATAACAACGACTCTTTATAATTTTCTAACCATTATGGTTATCTAACTTATGCCTAAATAACACCCTAATCTCTAAAGATATCTATACCGACATATGATACCAACTATAATGCCCCAACCTTAAAAATTAAATAATTTTTAATTAAGTCAACAATTCACATTGAGGATATTTTCAGGTTTAGAGATTTAGAGAATTAGGCCATAACTTATACATAATAACTTGAATATTACAAGTAGACACTTCTACCCACTATATGTTTTTTTCATGAAACAAAAACTCTAAAAAAACATGTTTAGTTCCATGTTTTAGACAACATGACTTCTCCTTGATCCCATCCTTGACCCTATTCATCTTTAAGTCCTGTGAAAAACATTTCCAAACATGGGATGGGCATAAAAAATTCAATAAGAGTTATAAAATAAGGAAATAAAAAATTAGTCTGTCAATTCCTAAATATCAATGAAACCATGATTTTCACTCATATAACACAAGATATTTAACATATCTCATTAAATCACAATATTTATGAATAAGAAGCCGAAATGATAAATCATAAAGGTAACTTGTGTCATCTATAACAAACTTACATTATAGCTTTCACAGCTACATAAGGAGTTACGTTTGGAATACCCATCAGAGTATATTCCCTAAATCTATTAGGAGAAACATTAAAATTTACCTTCATCACATTACCCAATGCATTGGAGATATATATCGGGCTCACCTACCTTTGGTTTATAATGGAACCACCCGTATACGTAAAAAATTTCCAATAACCATAACATATTCATAAGACATAAAACAATCATAAAGTAAAGAAAACATTTTTTCATTTCAATCACAATATATCATTTCATGATATTGACATAATCAACGCTTTATAAAAACCATTTTCAATACCAAAATTTGTAAAAAAGGGTATATGGTATTTATTTAAATTTTTAAAAACATTACAACTTGTTAAGTAAGCCGAATATCAAATAATGTTTGCAGTGGTGTAAAAGTCGTTGTCATCACGTATGTTTAAAAGAAACATTCCTTTTATTATTTAGTAAAATGACTCTTATAAAAACATTCCTTTTGAAAATAATTGAATTAAATTAAAAGAAACATGGTATAATTATACACCATATAAAATAAGGTCTTGTATAAACCAAAATATGCCTCAATGAAAAGATATTGAGATGAAGTCCCTTTAAAAGATCTTATAAATGATGTAAGAATTTATCAATGGGGTGATTATGTGTTGAAATAGTATATTCACACAAAGGGAAGTGGATATTACAACATAAATAAATAAATAGAGATTCCACACATAATATTGACATAATATAATCAACTAAGTATGCATAAAATCCAATGAGTGGAGATTAAGTTCAGAAAATCCCTTATAAAAATTCAGCAGTCGAACGACGTCATTTAAAAATTCCAAAAATGAGTTGATGAGAGAGAAAAGGGTCTCTCATCCCTTGGACATAAAATTTACAGCAATAAATATATATAAGAACACATCCCAAAATAATAAAATAGAAATTAAAATACATAACATAAAAGAATTCATTGACAAAATGAGGAGGGTGAAAGGTTCCCTTACCTTGAGTTCGAGTGGTCACGTATATTCCTTGTTCTTCATGAATAATAAACTTAAGTCAATTTATACTTGCTTAAGAGCCTTTTTTGAAGTTTATTATTCATTTTACATCCCTTATTACCTCTTTATAAAAATTAAATAATTATTTAAGTTAATATCATTCATTTTGTCGATATTGGGTACTTGAGTGGAAATGATCTTATTATAATTAAAAATTGTCCATGTGGTCAAAAGTAAATTATCTCAATAATAGTATTCATGATTTTAATAACATATCTATCTAGTATATATTTATTTATAATATTACATAACATTTGGATATAAGAAATTAAATTCATCATTCATAGAGACGGTAACCTGTACGTACGCATGAACGATACTTTCATTTATTTGTCATATTAAAGAAATGAAAACTAAATGATACATAATTATATTATAATTAAAATATAATATCATATGATATATATATTTTACATAAGTTCATTAATTCCAACCTTTATATTTTCCATGTATGACATGAATGAGTCATATCACTTTGAGGGGGCTGTAGTCCACACTTCCTCAAGTGAAATTATCATATTTACACATCATGAAAAGAATAAAGGTATGTTTGTAAATAAAAAATACACTATCATAGAGAAAATATAAATATAATAAATATAATATATAAATAAAGTGCCATTATAATGGCCACCATGATAGGTGGTAGTGTAAAATTGAACAATCATCGTTTTGTGAGGCAGTAGTTCGTCGTACATATAAATAGTATGTTCGTATCCATTAGATAGAGGTGTGTGTAAGTGTAGTTAAAATACTTATTATAAAAACATCCTTTTATATTGAGGTTACTGGTTTTGTTATGCAAACAAAGCATAAGAAGAGCATAGAGAGTGGAGAAGGAAAATAAATAAAAGAAACTCCAGAGAGGACATTACCTCTAAATCGGGTAACTTCTTTTGATTTGAGCCTAAAGGATTACTTTAATTGCCCTCTTAACAAGTTAAGGATTTTAAGAAGACTATTGGGATGTTGGTATCTTATTTGAGTAGAGGTTGGATGAGCCAAGGGGCTTGAGAGGTTTGAGTAAGGGGTTAGTGTTGGTGGCCTTTTATAAGAGGGAGGAGGGGTACTTTAGGAATTTCTTGAAATATTATCTTATTATAAACTAAATTTCGATTTCAAAAGGTCCAAAACTCATTTAATTATAAGATAAGATGTGGATTGTTCGAAATAATCTAAACCAATAGTTTTTAGACTTGTTTTGGATTCAAATTGGACCTTATCATTTAGCATTAACACTTAGTTAACTAATTTAACTCTTACCATGTCTTCTTGTGTATTCATACTACAATGTTAATAAAGTTACCATAAAATGAAAATCTAACCATAAGTTTTTAATTAATGTCATGTTAAAAATTATCTAAGTCATTTAGTCGAATCATAGATTTTTAGTACTATTAATTTATTTAATAAAATAGTACTTATTTTAAAAGCCCATTCATGTCAATTTTTATACTATTCATATAATGAATTTTTAAAAGTCCCTAAAAACTTGATTATTTCAAAAAAAAACTTCATTAATTAAAACATAACAAGTCATACTCATCCCTATTATTAGTAGATGACATAAAATGTTTCAAAAAAAATTATTTAAATATTTATATTATCATTTATTTAAATATTTCATTAATAAGGTAATCACTACATCATCATTGTGTCATAAATATTTTTTTTATTTGATGTCTAAAAATTTTAAATAAAATACCATGATGTAGGAAATATTTATATATATATATTTCTTAAAAGGTTAGGGAAGAAGCCTCATTTATTATTAAAGAAAAGCAAATACCTCTTTTAACAGGGTAGAGGGAGACCCATTATATAGCCCGAAGGCCTAGTGGGCATTTATCCCATTACATGGCCAATAGGACCAATTTTTTGGCCCAAAGCCCATTCTGTGAACAATACTGCTACAGTACCACCGCTACTATAGTTCCCTGCCGCCGCTACAGTGACCTGCTACCGCTACAGTGCCCACCATTACTATTGTGTCGACACTTATACAGTAGAATTAGTACATGTGTTAGGGTTGTTTTATATTATTATAATATTATTTTTTACACTTATTTACCAGATTTACCCTTTAACCAAGATAAATAAAATAATTTCTAAAGTTACTATTCATAAAGTCTACAAATAATATGTACCTATTTAAAAAATTTAGACCTACAGATTTAAAATAGGGAATCCATTTTTCCAAATTCAAAATTTAGAAGTTGCAGTAATTAATTTAAAAATAATTCCCATTATTAAAACCAAAAATCGGTTTTCTAAGAAGTAATAACTATCAAAATATTGAAATCTCTTTATTTCCAATTTCAAAGTGAAATTACTTCCAATGATCATAACTGAATTAAATTATAATAATATAATCAAATTATTATTTAAAAACAATTAAAATAACAATCTAACTATATAAATAAATTATATTAAGAGGTAGTATTGAATTAAAATGCAGTATTTTTAACTATTCATAAAAAATATGAATTTTATCAGAAAAATTCCAAAATTTCCTCCAATATAAATTTTGAAGTACTGATTCTAAATAAGATTTTATTTTATCAAATTGAACATATAAAAGTGACAAAATCTAGATTTAAAAAAGGATCGCCATCAAATGGCAGTAAAACTGCATTTTTAGAGAAATACTTCTTTTATCCAAAAAAATTGATTTTGTTCTTATATCATATATAGAAAAGACATAAAATGAATTTAAAACATTACATTGAATATATAACATATATTTTTAATTAAATAAAAACCCATAATGAGTGATAGGATTTTATAAACACAATATTTCTCTTTTAAATAGGTTTTCATAAAAACCCATCATTTATATTCAATTGGTTTTTATTTCCTTTTATAATAAATTTAGTAACCAATAAATCATAATTTAATCATGTATAAACCATATTTCAAAATTCAGTTGATACTATTCAATCCCTCCATTCTGATGGCTAGGCATTAACTACCATTTTAAATAATAATAATATTATTGTATTATATTTTGGTATAACTCAAATTTGTGTGCAACATAAGATTTCGGAGAAAATCATTGTTGTGTGTCGAGTACGCTATTGGAAGAAGCATCCCCTTTAACATGAAATTAATATTTTATTCATAAGTATTAATAGAAATCAAAATGTATTATTCTATAAGTACTTGGGTCATTAAATCCTTCCCCCATTTTGTAAATTACATCCATGCAATTTTAAAATTGGGCTCAAAAACTCCATTGAAAGTCCCACATCGGAAAAACAGTCAATAAAACTGTCAATTTAAAAGAAAGAAATAGATGTAAAAAGGTTACCCAATATAAAACCTACTAGGATTCCATATATATATAGAAGAAAAACTGACTCTCATAGACTAATAGAGAGTGATAGAGTACTTGATCACAGAAAGTTAACCACTACAAGACTGTAAATTTGTGGTTGGGTAAAATTCTATTGATAAAAGAAAGCATCTAAATTTTTTTTCATCAAGATCATTTTTATAGAGTTGAATAATTTTATTACTACCGAGACTAAGATCCTAATGAAATATACTTACTTGAAAAGTAGTGTTTTATCCTTTAATAAATATCTACCAAAAACTCATCTTTTCTCCAAACAATGGGTACTCAAGATGACTTGGTCATTCCTAGAGTGCTAGAATCAACTTCTATAGGATAAAATAATCCACAAAAGAAGAATTATATATTTCCCCTATCTTTAGACATTAAATAAATCCTAAATGGTTAGTACAAGATCAGATAATCCCCAAAAATAAAAATCCTTTATAAGAAGAAATACTACTCTTAATATCCAAAATCAAACAAATAATAATAAAAGTTCAACAAAGACCATTCAATACACTATTTCCCTTAAATTTTTTCAAAATTATCTAAACTATGATTGAAATCCAAAATTCAGAGGGAATTGATTACATAGTCTTCCATGATAAATCTTAACATTTGTCCCCAAATAATATCTACTACTCTTAAATTATCTTACTTAAAAGTAATTATAATAATAACATATTCTCAAAGATAGGTTAATAATTTCCATAAATAACCAAAATATCCAAAATAAACCATTATTATTTAAATGAAATCCCATAGTATTCTATTTTCCTTAGGAATATAGTTTTCCAAAAGAGAAAACATCTTCCGAACTTACCATTATCATTTAATCACCAAATAATTTTCCTATACTAAGGATATCCATTTGATAAAACAGAAGTTCCAAAAATCAACTTATTATTGATCCGTAAAATCATTTAACTAAAAATAATAAGTCATACAAACCAAGGACTTCACGTAGTCTATTGGTAGGTGATAAATCCCAGTAGCACTTTGGTTGTGGGTTTGATTCCCACAGCTTTGTCCAACGTGGCGGGTTGTCACATGGTCTGTGTATCATCCTTAAAAAAACTATAGAATTTTATAACTTTACCAAAAGTAGTAATCTATAATTTCCCCAAATTCTGGGATCATATAAACCCTAATAGTTCTTTATAACGATATCCACAAAAGAAAAGATAATTCTTCCTCAATTAATATTTTTATATAACAACTTAAGGGTTACAAATACTAGAAGTCTTCCCAAGTAGTCCAATAAAAATGCACATTAATACATTTAAAAATTTCATCACTTAGATATCTAACATAAATCATGAATTTATAAAATGTAGACATCTTAATCATCTATCATTCTTAATGATCCATTAACCAATTTTTTCCAACTTATTCCCTAATACTTATTTCCTACAAACAAAATCATGAATCATATCCTAATATTCAATAACATCAAAACATCAGCTAAGAAATAATACATACCTTTCATAGGTGATTTTCAGTTTCCTCATCTTCAATTGGAATGGAATTAGGACTTGGTAAACATATATTTGTATGTTCTTACTGATCCCATTCCCAAACCTTCTTTGTAGGACATCTATTTGTATAATGATCATGCACTCCACATTTAAAACCTTCAATTGATCCTTCAGAACGAACTTATTTACCTTTCATGCAGTCAACTAAACACTTCTTTTTCCATGATAGTTTATTGATTTATGACCTTCATTACCACATATATAACAACTTACCATACCTTTGAAGCATTTTCCTTGGGGTTTCTTTCCACATCCATGACACATAGGTTTTTTGAATATACTTACCTTTATGATTATTACATGAACTTCTATAGGGATTCATTTATCGTATATATGATTCCTTATAGAGATCACTAATGTTCAAGTGGTCAATCAGGACTCTAGATAGTTGGTTGAGAATAACCATAAGAGTTCTTATTGCAGCTCCCATTTTTTCGGTTGATCATTCAAAAAACCACCACAATTTCCTTCACATCCATTGTTACTTTGGTGCCTACTAGATCCATCCATTTACTCTAAAACCAAAAAGGTTAGTGTGATTATATCAGTAAAATCTTCATATAATATCTTATAATGGGGGTAAACACTAAGATATACTTATTCATGTTATCTAAAACTCATTCAATTTATCTAAAATAACAACGACTCTTTATAATTTTCTAACCATTATGGTTATCTAACTTATGCCTAAATAACACCCTAATCTCTAAAGTTATCTAAACCGACATATGATACCAACTATAATTCCCCAACCTTAAAAATTACATAATTTTAAATTAAGTCAACAATTAACATTGAGGATATTTTCAGGTTTAGAGTTTTAGAGAATTAGGTCATAACTTATACATAACAACTTTAGTATTGCAAGTAGACACTTCTACCCACTATCTATTTTTTTCATGAAACAAAAACTATAAAAAACATGTTTAGTTGCATGTTTTAGACAAAATGACTTCTCCTTGATCCCATCCTTGACCCTATTCATCTTTAAGTCCTATGAAAAACATTTCCAAACTTGGGATGGGCATAAAAATCCTAGTAAGAGTTATAAAATAAGGAAATAAAACATTAGTTCGTCAATTGATACAAATCAATGAAACCATGATTTTCACTCATATAACACATGATATTTAACATATCTCATTAAATAACAATATTTATGAATAAGAAATAGAAATCATAAATCATAAAGTTAACTTGTGGCATCTATAACATACTTACATTGTAGCTTTCACAACTACATAGGGAGTTATGTTTGGAATACCCATCAGAGTATATTCCATAAATCTATTAAGAGAAACATTAACATTTACCTTCTTCACATTACCCAATGAATTAGAGGGATATATCGGGCTCACTTTCCTTTGGTTTATAATGGAACCACCCGTATATGTAAACAATTCCCAATAACCGTAACATATTCATAGGACATAAAACAATCATAAAGTAAAGATAACATTTTCGCATTTCAATCACAATATATCATTTCAAGATATTGACATAATCAACGCTTTCTAAAAACCACTTTAAATACCAAAATATGTAAAAAGGGTATATGGTATTTATTTAAAATTTTAAAAACATTACATCTTGTTAAGTAAGACAAATATCAAATAATGTTTGTAGCGGTGTAAAAGTAATATCAAATAATGTTTGCAGCGGTGTAAAAGTTGTTGTTGTCGCGTATGTTAAAAAGAAACATTCCTTTTGTCATATAGTAAAAGGCATCTTAGAAAAAGATTCCTTTCTAAAATAATTGAATTAAATTAAAAGAAAAATGGTATAATTATACACCGTATAAAAGATGGTCATGTATAAACCAAAATACACCTCAATTAAAGGAGATTGAGATGAAGTCCCTTACAAAGATCTTATAAATGAAGTAAGAATTTATCAATGGGGTGATTATGTGTAGAAATAGTATATCCACACAAAGGGAAGTGGAAATTGCAACATAATTAAATAAACAGTGATTCCACACATAATATTGATATAATATAATCAACCAAGTATGCATAAAATCCAATGAGTGGAGATTGAGTTTAGAAATTCCCTTATAAAAATTTGGCAACTGAACAACGTCACTTAAAAATTCCTAAAATGAGATGATGAGAGAGAAAAGGGTATCTCATAACTTGGACATAAAATTTACAGCAATAAGGATATATAAGAATACATCACAACAAAATAAAATGGAAATTAAAAGACATAACATAAAATAATTCATTGACTATAAGAGGAGGGTGAAAGGTTCCCTTACATTGAGTCTGACTCATCACGTATGTTCCTTGTTCTTCATGAATAATAAACATAAGTTAATTTATAATTTCTTTATAACCAATTTTTAATTTTATTATTCCTTTTATATCACTTATTACCCTATTATAAAAATTACATAATTATTTAAGTTAATATCATTCGTTTTGTCGATATTGGGTACTTGCGTCGAAAATGATCTTATTATAATTACAAATTGTCCATAAGGTCAAAAGTACCTTATCTATAGAATAGTATTCATGATTTAAATATAATTTATATCCAGTATATATGTATTTATAATATTACATAACATTTGGATATAAGAAATGAAATCCACCATTCATGGAGATGGCAAGCCGTACGTATGCATGAACACTACTTTCATTTATTTTTCATATTAATGAAATTAAAACTAAATGATACATAGGTATATTATAATTAAATTATACTATCATATGATATATATATTTTTAACTTACGTTTTTTAATTCTATCCTTTATAGGGTCCATGTACAGCATGAATGAGTCATATCACTTTGAGGGGGCGGTAGTACACACTTCCTCAAATGAAATTATCATATTTACACATCATGAAAAAAATAAAGGTGTGTTTGTAAATAAAAATTATAGAATCATATGCACAATATAAATTTAATATATATCACATATAAATACAGTTCCATCATAATGGTCACCATCATAGGTGGTAGGGGAAAAGCGAACAATCATCATTTAATGAGGTAGTAGTTCGCTGTACATAGAAACAATATGTTCATATCCATTAGATGGAGGTGTGTGTAAGTGTAGTTAGAATACTTATTATAACAACATACTAGTTTAATGATGATACAAGTTTTTTTATGTAAACAAATCATAATAAGAGCATTGGGAGTGGAGAAGGAAAATAAAGAAAAGGAACTTGAGAGAAGATGTTACCTCTAAATCGGGTAACTTCTTTTGATTTGAGCATAAATGATTTATTTAAATGCCAACTGCCCAAGTTAAGGCTTTTACGAGGAATAGTGAAATTTTGGGATCTTTTTTGGGTAGAGGTTGGATGATCCAAGGGGCTTGAGAGATTTGAGTAAGGGGTTAGGGGTGGTGGCCTTTTATAAGACTAAGTAGAGGTACTTTAGAAATGTCTTGAAAGATTGTTTTATTATAAATTGAATTTCAATTTCAAAAGGTCCAAAACTCATTTAATTCAAATATAAGATGAGTATTTTTCTAAATAATCTAAACGAATAGTTTTTATACAAGTTTTGGTTTCAAATTTAACTTTATCATTTATCATTATCCCTTAGTTAACTAATTTAACTCTTACCGTGTCTTCTTGTGTATTCATACTATATGTTTAATATAGTTACCATAAAATGAAAATAGAATCATAAGTGGTTAATTAATGAAATTTTAAAAATTATCGAAGTCATTTGGATGAATCATAGATTTTATGTACTATTATATTATTTAATAAAATAGTGTTTATTTTAAAAACTCCTTCATGTCAATTTTTATACTATTCATATCCTAACTTTTAAAAAATCCATAACAACTTGATTCTTTCAAAAAAACTTCATTAAATAAAATATAACAAGTCATAATCATCCCTAAAATTTGTGTATAACATAAAAAGTTTTAAAATATATTTATTTTCATATTTATAATCTCATTTATTTAAATCTTTCATTAATAATGTAATCACTACATCATCATTGTGTCATAAATAAATTTATTTATTTGATGTCTAAAAATTATAAATAAAATATCAAGATCTAGGAAATATTTTTATATTTCTAATGAATTTTTTTTCGAATATATTACTTATATAACCGTATATAAATATTGTTTTACTAAAAGATACATGTTTATTTTACATTTTTCTTTACTTTAAATTACTTCTTATAAAATGTCATTTTCACATCCAAGTGGCTCCATGGGGTTCCAAAATAGACCCAAGGATTCACATGGTCGGACATATCCCATTCAATAGGATTATTATACATGTTAGGGTAGTTTTATATTATTATAATATTATTTTTTAACCTTATTTACCTTATTTACCCTTTAACCATGGTAAATAAAATAATTACTAAAGTTAATATTCATAATATATAAAAATAAAACATACCTATTTACACAATATGGACCCCCTAATTCCAAATATGGAATAAATTTTTCAAAATTCAAAACAAAGAAGTTGCAGTAATTAATTTAAAATTAATTGCCATTGTCAAAACCAAAAGGTGGGTTTTTAAGAAGTAATAGCTATCAAAAGATTAACATCTATTTATATCCAATTTCGTAGTTAAATTACTTACAACGACTATAAATATATTAAATGATAAAAATATAATCTAATTACAACTTAAAAATAAAAAAAAAGTACTATATCACTATATAAATAAATTATATTAAAAGGTAATTTTGAATTAAAATGCAGTATTTTTCACTATTCATAAAAATATTAATTTTATTAGAAAAATACAAAAACTTCCTCCAAAGTATATTTTGATGTCCCACTTTTAACAAAAAAAATTATTTTGTCAAATTGAACATATAAAAGTGACAAAAACAAGATTTAAAAGGGGTTTTCCATCAAAAGACCATAAAACTAACTGAATGGCCCGAAGGCCTTATTTTTTATTGATTTCTTGATAACCCCCTTTCATGGGATGAGGGGAAACCCTAACAAGGCCTGTAGTATTGGATACATTACATGAACCATAGGTCTTAAGGAAATCATACAGACTATGACTACTTGAAACTGCTCCTCCCCAGCATCTGCATCATGATCAACTCTCCACCTTTGCATGACTATTCGGGTAGCATGCCCATGTGCAGGGGTACACAGGCACGGTAAAGATGGAAAATTACATACCCTCTCATTCTTATAAATTCCATTTATCCCTACTCTAGTGGATGCGCCCTGCGCTTTCCTCCTTTGGAGTGGTTCCTTGTTGAATTTGTTTGTGCAACTACAAATCAGGTGGCCTTAAGGCCCTTGAGGTGGCACGAAGGCCATGAGGTGGCCCGAAAGCCTTATTGACGTGAAGTCCTTTCGTGTCACGAAGTATTTAAGGACTCTAAGCTCAAACCGGTGGCACAAGGTGAATAGTTCTGACTACTATAATACCAAACAGTAACTGCTACAATACTGCTATAGTTCCTACTACAGTGACTGCTACAGTAGCTGCTATAGTACTGCTACAGTACCCCCCCCCAAATTATGCCTCCACCTAGTTTTGAACTTGATTCTCATGGATGCGCTTAAAGATACCTCACCAACTGGGCTGAGGCTCTTGGGAAAAAGGCCATAAAACAACATTTTTAGAGAAATACTTCTTTTATGCCAAAAAATTGAAATTGTTCTTATATAATATCTAGAAAACATATAAGATGAATTTAAAACATTACATTGAATATATAAAATATATTTTTTATTAAATAAAAATCTATAAAGGGTGATATTATTTTATAAACACAATTATTCTATTTTAAATAATTTTTCATAAAAACACATCATTTATATTCAATTGGTTTTTATTTCCTTTTCTAATAAATTTGGTAACCAATGAATTATTATTTAAACATGTGTAAAAAATATTTCAAAATTCAGTTGACACCATTAATTCTCACCATTCCAATGGATAGGCATTAACCACCATTTAAAATAATAAAAATAATATTGTATTATATTTCAATATAACTCAAGGTTGTGTGAAACATAAGATTTCAGAGAAACCAGCTATTGCGATTCGAGTACGATATCAGAAGAAGCTTCCCCTTTAACATAAAATTAATATCTTATTCATATGTATTAATAGGAATCAACAAGTATTATTGTATAAGTACCTAGGTTGTTACATCCTTCCCCCTTTTGGAAATCGTGTCCTCACAATTTTAAAATTGGGCTCAGAAACTTCATTGAAAGTCCCACATCAGAAAAAGAGTCAATAAAACTGTAAATATAAAAGAAACAAATAGAAGTAAAAAAGGTCACCCAAGATAACACCTACTAGGATTCCACATGGATATGGAATAAAAACAAACTCTCATAGAATAATAGAGAGTGATAGAGAACTTGATCACAGAAAGTTAACCACCAAAATACCATAAGTTTATGGTTGGGTAAAAGTCTGTTGATAAAATAAAGCATTTAACAATTTTATTTCATCAAAATACTTTTTATAAAGTTGAATAATTTTATTACTACCTAGACTAAGATCATAAGGAAATATAATTACATGAAAATTAGTGTTTCATCCTTTAATAACTATCTACCACAAACTCATCTTTTCTCCAAACAACGAGTACTCAAGATGACTTGGTCATACCCGGAGTGATAGAATCAACTTTTAGGGGATTACATAATCTAAAAAAGATAAATTATATAATTCCCCTATCTTTAGAAATTAACTAGAACCAAAATGGTTAGTATAAGATCAGATAATTCCCAAAAATATTAATCATTTATAAAAACAAATACTACTCTTAATCTCCAAAATTCTACAAATAATACCCAAAGTTCAAAAAATACCATTTAATACACAATTTACCTTAAATTTATTCAAAATAATCCAAAATAATATTGAAATCCAAAATTTATAAGGATTTTATCACATAGTATTCCATGATAAATCTTAACATTTATCTCCAAATAACATCGACTATTCTTAAAGTATCATACTTAAAAGTAATTATCCTTATCACATATTCTCAAAGATAGGTTAATCATTTCCTTAAATACCCCAAATCTATAAAATCAACCATTAATATTCAAATTAAATCCTATAGTATTCTATTTTCCTTAGACAAATAGTTTCCCAAAAGAGAAAACTTCTTCCAAAATAACCTTTATCACTTAATCACAAAATCATTTTCCAATTCTAATGATATCCATTTGATAAAACAAAAGTTCCCAAAATCAACCTATTCTTAATCCATAAAATTATTTAACTAAAAAGAAAAAGTCACACTAACTAGGGACTTCACGTAGTCTAGTGGTAGGTGATAAATCCCAGTATCACATTGGTTTCTGGTTCAATTCCCATAGCTTTGTCCAATGTGACAGGTTGTCACATGGTCTGCATGTTATCCTTTTTCAAAAGCTATATAATTTTATAACATACCCAAAAAGTAATGACCTATAAGTGCCTCACATTTAGGGATCATATAAACCCTAATGGTTCATTATAACTATATCCATGAAAGAAAAGATAATTCTTCCTCAATTAACATTTTTATAAAACAACTTAAGGTTTACAAATACTATAAGTCTTGCAATGTAATCCTATAAAAAAAAGAATTAATAATTTTAAACATTTCATCACGTAGATATCTATCATAAATCTAGAATTTATAAAATGAAGACATCTTAATTGTCTAGAATTCTTAATGACCCATTAACCATTTTTCAAACTTATTCCGTAATACTTCATTCCTAATAAAAAAATCACGAATCATATCCTCAGATTCAATAATGTCAAAACATTAGCTAAGAAATAATACATACCTCTCATATGTCATTTTCAATCTCCTCATCTTTAATTGTAATGGAATAAGTCATTGGTAGACATATATTTGTATGATCCTACTGATCACATTCTTGAACCTTCTTCATAGGATATCTATTTGTATATTGACCATGCACATCACATTTAAAACACTCAATTGATCCCTTGGAAAGAACTTATTACCCTTTCCTAGAGTCAACTGAACACTTTCTTTTTCCATGATAGGTTATTGCTTTATGACCTTCATTACCACATCTATAACATCTTCTTGTCCCTTTGAAGCATTTTCCTAGGTGTTTCTTTCCACATCCTTGACACATAGGTTTTTTGAATATACTTACCTTTATGATTATTACCTAAACTTCCATAGGGATTTGTTTCTCATATATATGATTCCTTATAGAGGTCACTAATGTTCAAGTGGTTAATCAGGAATCTAGATAGTTGGTTGAGAATAACCACAAGAGTTCTTATTACATCTCCCATTTTATTCGGTTGCTCATTCAAAAAACCACCACAGTTTCCTTCACATCCATTGTTACTTTGGTGCCTGCTAGATCCAGCCATTTACTCTAAAACCAAAATGGTTAGTGTGATAATATTAGTAAAATCATCATATAATATCTTATAAGGAGGGTAAACAGTAAGATATACTTATTTATGTTATCTTAAACTCATTCACTTCATCTAAAATAACAATGACTCTTTCTAATTTGATAACTATTATGGGTATCTAACTTATGATTAAATAACACCCTAATCTCTAAAGTTATATAAAATGAAATATGATACCAACTATAATGACCCAACCTTAAACATTACTTAATTTTGAATTCATTCAACAATTAACATTGAGGATATTTTTAGGTTATCTTAAACTCATTAAATTTATCTAAAATAACTATGATTCTTTTTAATATCCTAACCATTATGGTTATGTAACTTATTATTAAATAAAACCCTAACCTGTAAAGTTATCTAAACCGACCTATGATACCAACTATAAGGCCCTATCCTTAAAGATTACATAACTTTGAATTAAGTCAATAATTCACATTGAAGATCTTTTTAGGTTTAGAGATTTAGAGAATGAGGTCATAACTTATACATAATAACTTGAATATTATAAGTAGACACTTCTACTCACTATCCATTTTTATAATGAAACAAAATCTCTAAAAAAAATAAACATGTTTAGTTCTATGTTTTAGGTAGCATGAATTTTCATTGATCCCATCCTTGACCCTATTCTTCTTTAAGTCCTGTGAAAAACATTACAAAACATGGGATTAGAATAAAAAGCTCATTATGTGTTATAAAATAAGGAAATAAAACATTAGTCCATCAATTCATACAAATCAATGAAATCATGATTTTCAATCATATAAGATAATCTATTTAACGCTACTCATGAAATAACAAGATTTATGAATAATATGAAAAAAATCATAAATCATAAAGGTAACTTGTGGAATCTATAACATACATACATTGTACCTTTCACATATACATAGAGAGTTACATTTTCAATACCCATCATAGTATATTCCCTAAATCTATTAGGAGAAACATTAAAGTTTACCCCTGTCACATAACCCAATGCATTGGAGGGATATCTTGGGATAACCCACCCTCAGTTTATCATGGAACCACCCATATATGTAAATAATTACAAAGAACCATAACATATTCATAACACATAAAATAGGTATAGAGGAAAGATAACATTTCCACATTTCAATGACAATATATCATTTCAAGATATGGAAATAATCAATGTTTTCTCAAAACCATTTTCCATACAAAAATAAGTAAAAACGGTAGATGGTATTTATTTTTATTTTAAAAATATTATGGATTGTTAAGGAATCCAAATATCTAATAATGCTTGCGGTGGTGGAAAAGTCATCGTCATCACGTACGTTAAAAAGAAAGATTCCTTTTGTCATTTAGTAAAATGCCTCATAGAAAAATATTAATTTTGAAAATTATTGAATTAAATGAAAATAAAAATGGTATAATTATATACCGTATAAAAGAAGGTCATGTATAAACCAATATACACCTCAATGAATGGATATTGAGAAGAAGTCCCTTACAAAGATTAATAAATGATGTAAGAATTTATCAATGGGGTGATTTTGTGTAGAAATAGTATATACACACAAAGGGAAGTGGAAATTACAACATAAATGAATAAAAAATTATTCCACACATATTCTTGGCATAATAAAATCAACAAATTATTCATAAAACCCAATGAGTAGAAATTGAGTTTAGAAACTCCCTTATGAAAATTCGGCTTCCTAACGACGTCACTTAAAAGTTCATAAAATGAGTTTATGGGTGACATAAGGGTCTCTAATAACTTGGAAATAATATTTACAACAATAATTATATATAATAACATATCCCAACATAATAAAATGGAAATTAAAAGACATATCATAAAAGAAGTCTTTGACTAAAAGTGGAGGGTGAAAGGTTTCTTTACCTTGAGTCTGACTCGTCACGTATGTTCCTTTTTATTCATGAATAATAAACGTAAGTTAATTTAAACTTGATTAAGAACCTTTTTAAATTTTATTATTCCTTTTATATCACTTATTACCTTGTTATAAACATTAAAAAATTATTTAAGTTAATATCAGTCGTTTTGTCGATATTGGGTACTTAAGTCAAAAATGATCTTGTTATAATTACAAATTGTCCATGTCGTCAAAAGTACATTATCTACAGAATAGTATTAATTATTTATATTTCATATATATCTAGTATATATATATTTATAATATTCCATAACATTTGGATATAAGAAATGAAATGCACTGTTCATGGAGATGGTAAGTCGTACGTATGCAAGAACGCTACTTTCATTTATTTTTAATATTAAAGAAATGAAAACTAAATGATACATAGGTATATTATAATTCATGTATAATATAATATTATATATATATGCTACATAATTTTATTAACTCCATAATTTATACGTTCCATGTATGGCATGAACAAGTCATATCACTTTGAGGGAAAGGTAGTCTGCACTTCTTCAAATGAAATTATCATATTTACACATCATGAAAAGCATATAGGTTTGTTTGTAAATAAAAATTACAGTATCATAGAGACAATATAAATATAATATATATCATATATAAATATAGTTCCATCATAATGGTCACTATGATAGGTGGTAGGGGAAAACTGAACAATCATTGTTTCATGAGGCAGTAACTCACCGTACACAGAAACAGTATGTTCATATCAATTAAATGGAGGTGTGTGTAAGTGTAGTTCCAATAATTCTCATAAAAAAATACTAGTATATTTTGGATAATTCTTTTTTTATTTAAACAAATAATAAGAAGAGCATAGGGAGTGTAGAAGGAAAATAAAGGAAAGAAACTTGAGAGAAGACGTTATCTCTAAATAGGGTAACTTCTTTTGAATTGAGCCTAAAGGATTTATTGAATTCCCTTCTACCCAAGGTAGTACTTCTAGGAGGAATATAGGGATGTTAGGAGCTTATTTGTTTAGAATATGGATGTTACTATGGCTTTAGAGGTGTGAGTAAGGGGTTAGGGGTGGTGGCCTTTTATAAGAGGTAGGAGGGGTACTTTAGTAATGTCTTGAAATATTATTTTATTATAAACTAAATTTTTATTTAAAAAGGTCCAAAACTCATTTATTTAAAATATAAGATGATTATTTTTCTAAATAATCTCAACCAATAGTTTTTATACAACTTTTGGTTTCAAATTTAAACTTATCATTTAGCATTAACCCTTAGTTAACTAATTTAACTCTTACCATGTCTTCTTATGTACTCATACTATATGGTCAATATAGTTACCATAAAATGACAATAGAACCACAAGTGGTTCATTAATTACATTTTAAACATTATCTAAGTCATTTGGATGAATCAGGTATTTTTAGGACTATTATATGATTTAATGAAATTGTATTTATTTTAAAAACTCATTTATGTCAATTTTATACTACTAATATCATGACTTTTTAAAAATCTATAAAAAATTTATTATTTCATGAAAACTTCATTAATTAAAATATAATAAGTCATAATCATCCCTAAAATTCATGGATGGAAAAAAAAGTTTAAAAATAAATTTATTTTAATATTTAAAATCTCATTTATTTTAATCATTCATTAATAAGGTAATCACTATATCATCATTGTGTCATAAATAAATTTATTAATTTGATGTCTAAAAATTATAAATAAAATAACATGATGTATGAAATATTTTTATATTTATAATGACTATTTAATATCAAAAATATCACTTATATAACCCCATATAAATTTTTTTCCTAAAATATACATGTTTATTTAAAAAATTTCTTTACTTTAAATTAGTTCTTATAAAATGACATTTTCACATCCAAGTAGCTCCATGAGGTCCCAAAATAGAATAAAGGATGGCCATGTTCAGAAATATCTCATCAAATAGGACTATGACATATTTTATGGTAATTTTATATTATTATAATATTATTTTTACCTTTATTTACTAGATTTACCCTTTAACCATGACAAATAAAATAATTACTGAAGTTACTATTCCTAATGTATAAAAATAAAAGGTAACTATTTACACAATTGAGAACTCCTGATTCCAAATATATAATCCATTTTTCTAGATTCATAACATATAAGTTTCAGTAATTAATTTAAAATTATTTACCGTTGTCAAAACCAAAAAGCGGGTTTTTAAGAAGTAATAACTATAAAAAGATTGACATCTGTTTATGTCCAATTTCAAAGTGAAATTACTTCCAATGATCATAATTGGATTAAATTATAAAAATATAATACTATTATAATTTAAAACCAATTAAAATTATAATATAACTATATAAATAAATTACATTAAAAGACAATCTTGAATTAAAATGTAGTATTTTTAATTATTCATAAAAATATGAATTTTATGAGAAAAATATCAAAATTTGTTCCAAAGTAAATTTTGATGTCTCTATTATAAATAAGAAATTTATTTTGTTAAATTAAATATATAAAAGTGAAAAAAGTAGATTTAAAAAGAGTTCATCATCAAAAGGCGGTAAAACTGCATTTTTAGGGAAATACTTCTTTTATCCAAATAAATTGAAGTTGTTCTTATATCATATATAGAAAAAATTTAATATGAATTTAAAACATTACATTGAATATATAAAATATATTTTTCATTAAATTAAAATCCATAAAGAGTGATATGATTTTATAAAAACAATTATTCTCTTTTAAATAGGTTTTCATAAAAACACATCCTTTATATTTAATTGGTTTTTATTTCCTTTTCTAATAGATTTGGTAACTAATGAATAATTATTTAAGCATGTGTAAACCATATTTCAAAATTCAGTTGATAATATTCATTTCCACCATACTAATGGCTAGGCGTTAACTACCATTTAAAATAATAATAATATTATTGTATTATATTTTGGTATAACTCAAAGTTGTGTGCAATGTAAGATTTCAGAGAAATCCATTATTGCATGTTGAGTACGATATCATAAGAAGAATAACCATTAAAATAAAATTAATATCTTATTCATAAGTATTAATAGAAATAAAAAATTAGTCTTCTATAAATACCTGGGTCTTTATAGTGGTGGACTTAGAACTATTTCTACTAATGAAGTTGTGGGTCGGTTAAATCGGATTGTAATTCCTTCTTTGTGAGTTCGGTTAGGATTGAAGCTCGGGTATTGAAGTTTTTTGGTTTTTTTCTCAGGGAAATTTTTTGTTTTCCTTGGTGGATTATTCATTTTGGAATTCTTATATAGGGCATAGAGGATCTTGATATGGATTTTTTGGATGGTGTTGTATTGTTGTTTTGTGTGTGCAGTGTTTCTTGGGTTGTAATTTCTAGGGATATATTATTTATATTATATGTTTTGAGTTTGATTTTTTAGTGTATTAAGAATGGGAGAAATTGGGTTGTTTCTTGGGTGGCAAGGATGGGTCTTGACTTTATGATGTCAGGAACATGGGGTTACTAGTTTTGATTTTTTTTTGGGTCTCTAGGAGACAAAATCCCCACTTGAGGTCTTAGTGCTCCCATTTAAGCTCAGTGACTCAGGTATTGGACCATATTGGGGATGGTTGGTGTCTTGGTTCCTTTATTTCCTTGGGTTTTATGGTCGTGTTTATTTATGGTTTCATTCTTATAGATGTCGGGTTTCATTTGAGATGTGTTTTTACTAAAAAGTTTTGGATCAATTTATTCAGTGACTAGTGGTTTTGTGGGGTTGTGCTTCTCAGAAATGGTCATCCTTGAGGAATATTTCACTCCAAAGTTATTCCATTTTAGATTAATTATAAATTTTGGGAATATCTATGCTAAGTATCCATCCCCTTAGGATTTATTCCTCATGGTCATGAAGCATTTCAGTTGGAGACACCTCTTATGTTTTATAGAGTTGGTTGTGTTTGGTGGTTCTCCTATATTGGTCATTCTTATGTTCCTTTTCCACCCAATCCACCTATTTCATGGGGTGTTATTGAGGTATTTATTTCGGTACATCCTCTTTTATTGAGGAATTTATGGGAGAATAAAGTGAGATGATAGGGATATTATAACACCTTATTTCACAATATCTATTATTACAGTAATTAATTTTGGGGTAATTTGAATTTTAATAATTATTGGGGTTTATATTTTATTTTTTATAGTTTTCCATATGAATACAGTTATTTAATAGTCACCATATGATCATTAGAAATGAAATCAACAATCCTTAAATGGGGCCTTTTAGGTGTATGGTTTGAGGCACACATTTTAGGATAAATTGTTCATGTTACACTTAAGTAGGGCATTTTTAGTTCATTTTTGGATGTGTATAGTTAGTCTGCATGGGTAATGTATGACTAAGGGAAACCAATAAAGGTTAAACATATGTCTAGAATGTGGGATTCATAGGTTTCACATGTTAGTAAAATCCATGCAGAAACTAGGAACATAAAGTTACATCTTAATAAAGATGTTTTCATGGTTGGAGAATGGTTTGTCAAACCATGAGGCCTAATCATGCATGCTCCCAAGAATCACTTAAATGTTATTTTCCACCTTTTCTATTTTTATTTTTAATAGGTTTGACCCTCCTCTTTCTCTACCCCTTATTTGAATTACCCTTGTTCTTTTCCAAGGGTTTCTCTCCCTCCCTCTAGTGTTTTCATGCTTCTTCAAACTCATTCCACGTAGATTTCCTTAGGTTAGATATGTTTTCCTCTTGTTTCTTATTAATCTTCTTCATACCCCTATTTCTTGGATCAGTTTTTCTCCCATGAACCCTAAGGGGATTATTGGACCAAGATTTGGGTTTTAAGTGAAAAAATTATATGGGTTTTGGTTATTAGGGATCTCTTAGGATGACTTGTTTCTTGTGGCATCATTGTCCACCAAAGGCGGTGACTTCCAGTTGATTGCAATTGAACCGAGGTTGGTGTTTTTGTGAGTTTATTTTACATGGAATAAACTTGATTCTTTATGTTTCTAAATGTATTAATTGTTCAATTATGCTTATATATGATAGTGAAAAAGGAGCTATAAATGTTTTGGAGTGATTTCCTGCTTAGCATAAAGGGCATTTCAAATGGTTTTATTCTAAAAAGAATTTCTTGTACAAAGTTTTGTAAAAAATATTCAATGATTTGTTTCAAGTGAACTTGTTATTTTAAATTAATGTGACAAAATTTGGGCCATGAATTAAATAAAGGGTAGGTTTTAGTTTCTTTAATAGGTTTATAGGAAAAAGGGGTGATACTTTAAATAGATTGAATATGGTTTTAAGTGGTTGTTTTTAAGAAATTATTTTGAAATGGAATTTTAAAAAAAGAGAAATAAAGGGTCTCAAAAATTAGAGTTTATTTTTATAAGTCCTTTTTGATAATGTTGAATGGTTTTAAAATGAAATTATCCTGTGATACCTTCTTGATACCCTATTTGATTGTTATTGATAGAGATTGTGTCCCAAGGGGCATGCTTTATATTTACATCTATCTCTATCAATTTAAAAAACCAATATGGTTATTATAAGTTATCCAATATAATAAATTAATATGTAAAACTCAAAAGTAACACCACTGGTTCATCTTTAATATATATTCATCAAATTGTTTAACAAAAAAAATAACATATTAACTAGGACACCGCGTAGGCCAATAGTGGATGTTAAACCCTTATCGCCCTTCGATCATGGGTCAATCCCCACGACCTTTACTAAATTGATGGGTTTTCACTCAACATGCGGGTTTTCATTTTTCTAAACTATATTAATATAATTACTATAAAAAAATAATGTACATCCTTTAAGTAAAATTAATCATTAAATAACCTTTTTACTAAGGTTTTAAATACAACCCCATTACATAAATACATAATCTATTTTATTTCCACATAGATACTTCCTTGGTCTAGGGGTTAACCTTTAGAAGAGGGAATTGACTCAGACAATTCCTAGTTTACACAAATTTAAGACAATGAACTATAAATGGATCTCTAGGATGAGATTTATTTCCTTCCATTATACTATTCATTTTTTCTTAGGAATTCATTACTTTATGCCCTTATTTTTTCCCTCATAAAAAAATTCCCTTTCTTTTGATACACCTTATTTTCAACCTAAGGCAACTTATGTTTAACCTACATCATTAATTGTCATCATATATTCAAGTCCTTTATAATGGTTTGTAAATAAAATGTGAATTTTCCTAAGCAGATCCCCCATGATTGTCAAACCAGGTGCACAATAAGACCCATTGTCGTGCACTAGGTGACAATCAGGTCAAGCCCAATGCACCCTTTTTGAAGTTATTACCACTAGGTATATGTCTTCTAGAAACATGTGAACTTGTGGTATCCAAAAAAGGATGTATTGTAAGGAAAAACCACATAATCTATACCTTGCCAAAATTTTAAGATGTTCTTCTCTACTTATCCTCAAATTATATCATAGGGTAATCTTCCATAATATATGTTTTCTTAAATCTAGTTCCCAAGGCTTCCATTAAACTTACCTTGATAACAACTATAGTGACCCCAACCCCAGTATCCCAGATCCAGTGTCTATTTTGTTACATTGGAATAAGATACAATGAATCATATCTCGAGGGACCATAATATTTTAGTAATTTTTATAAACTATATACCTGCATAATACCCATATTACATTGGAATACACAAATTAAAACATAATTTTTTTTATAATAACTCTATTACATCTATTTTATCCCTACATATCATTAATAGTAATGTTCATGGAAACTTAAGGAAAGGAAACAAAATAACTGTGAGATCAAATGCTTAGTAAGGTTTAAGAATAGTGGAATAAATCACAAATAAATGAAGAATGATCAATAATGAATGAACAATATGGAAAGATAAATATCTGAACACACATTACATTTAAATAATTAACTATAATAATCAATGAAAAGTTAATAAACCAAAAAACACATGCCATTTAATCAATAAAATGACTATTATAACTAGATAAGTCATAATCAATATGAAAAGGTAAATAACTAAAAACACATTCCATTAATAAATAAATGACAATGAATTGCATACAGAGTAATATTATTATGAAAATATCATGGATAATAATAATTGAACTTTAAATGAAGGTAATGCTTGAATATCAAACTTCATATTTCCTAGGAACATGATTACTTTACCGTCAAGACCTTTCACAATACTGTTTATAACATACTTGGTGAAAACCCATTTAACTAAGGATATCCAACAAATTTATCCAACAATACTATTGATAAATCGAGGGGATTTCTATAAATGGTCCCCAACCCATGTCATGTATATCCAAATAATTTGTCAGATATAAAATAATCATTTTAATTCATAAAAAATATGCCTTATCATAAAGTATATATATTGAGTAAAGAATACAAATTTATAGATATTTCCCTAGTTAATCAAATAAATTTCAAAGTAAAACACTTCATATATAAATGAGATATAATTTAAGAAATAATAATATCCTTGGTAAATGATATAGATAATCAAGGGAAATTTAATGTCCAATGATCACATGAAATTTAATATTTCAAAGGGAAGTTAATGACAACAAAAATAAATCAAGGAAGTGAATGTCAATATTTTATTTGGTCTAAATAATCATAAACCACCCAGAGGAATTAAAATGATAATATCAATCCAACTTATACCCATTGGAGTAAGAATAATGGGTTGTTGTCTTCGATTAATAAAAATAACATAAAAAGACCATTAAATACATTCTTGAGGAAAATTTACTTTCCATTTTGAAAATAATTTTTTAAAACATAAAATATTTTTAAAAATAATTTTATTTCAAAATAAAATTGAATACACATAAAGTAATATTTAAAAAAATTGAGGTCATAATGGTGTAAAATTCTATATATTTCATACACACAAAAACAAAGATCCCATTCACATTTTCAGTAAAATACAAACGAGCATTTTTTTGAAAATGATATAAATATTTATTTTAAAACTTTTTTTAAAAAGTAAAAATTGGTAAAAATGACTTTAATAAATTATTTAGAAAATTTTAAAAATGTTTTTGCAGAATTTTTTTAGAAATCATGGTTTTAAAAGAAAATCGGCTTCTGAATGGAGAGAGAAAGGATGTTGGATTCTCTTATAAACATTTTTCAATTAATTTAAGTAAAAAAGAGTAGAAAATGATAATATTAATTGAAAATATTATATATAACTATAAGAGAATAAAATTAAAGGGTTTATTAGACAATTATCACATAATTTCCTTTAATTTAAATCCAATAATAAATAATCCAGATTAAAATGAGACTGTAAAGTAAACCCTTGAAAATATCATAACGTTAAAGTGAGAATAAAATAAATGAATCAATTATTGTATAAGATATAAATCCACATAAAACACATTTAAATTCCACAAGATATAATAAAAATTTATTATATACATAATCTTACAATAATAACAACTATGAGGAAGTAATATAACCTAATGAAAAGAAATTTAGTTATGAAATTCTTTACCACTTGGTAACTCTTAATTCAAAACAAATTTAATGAAATAATTCCAAATTGAAACATAAAATGCCATGAATAATTAATTATTTATGATAATACATGTCAATGGGGAAATATATACACTATATAAAATAAATTAGGCATATAACATTAGAACATGATTTAATGAAATAATATTGAGGTGAAATCCCTTACATTGTGCTTCCTTCTAGATGAACATTATTTAACCCTATGTATAGTTGTTTTAAACATGTTATTAACTTAATATAGAACCAAATTAATATTTATAATAATATATATTATCCTTTTATAACATCTTATTAATTTTTCATTAATAACCTTTCGTTATTTTCATTCTTTCAGGTGTTAATTACGTTGTTTTCTCAAACGTGTTTCATCATGAAAGATCTAGTTCTTGCACATATTATATAGTTATATATCAACTATGGAATAATAATCATGAAATAATTATCATATTTATACCAGAATTTCACTTTTAAAACCAATCATGAATAATGATTATGAAAAATGAAGTACGTTAGGATCATGGATACGAAAAGTCTTACGTACGCATGAGTAACATTTCCATTTTTCAATGATCATTATGAAAAGGAGGTAGGTAATATTTTAACTTTATATAATGAAAATAATATAATATATACAATATTATATACTTATATATATCATTCATGTGTTGCGGTGATGAAAAAAGAGTCACATCGCTTCGTGAAGGCCGTAGTCTGCACGTACATGAATGATGTTATCATTTTTATGTGAGTGAAAAGAAAATAAAGAAAATGATATAAATTATCTTTAAATAATGATAAATATGTCATTAATATCATAATTATATCATTTATATCACATATAATCATTAAATTTATCTTTATCACCTTCCATGTTAAGCCTTAGTGAAAGATGAATCACATCACTTCGTGAGGCGGTAATCCACCGTACACACGAGCAACGTTATAATATGTTCTATAAAATGATAGGTAATATATATTTATATATATATATTATAGTGACTATATGGGTATAAATATTTTATAAATATCACATACATACTTTATATCTATCATCATACCCAACCTTGGGCGGTGGAATTGGAAAAATGAACGACATCTGTTCACGAGGAGGTAGTCTGACGTACACATGGACAATGATTTCAGAACCCATTTGTTGGAAGTAGAGATAGTTTCAAGTCATGAAATTATTATACAAAATCCCGTTATATTTAATATACTGAGGTTATTATATCATAATTTTTTAATAAAAAGTGAATTCGGTGGAGAAAGAAGTGAAATAAATACACTTGTTGAAGAATATTACCTCTTCTTTGGGTATCCTCCTTAGGTTTTCACTAAAGCCTTCCTAGGTTGGATTTATTCCCAAAATAATGCTTATAAGATGAGGGGATGGAATTTGGGAAGTTATTTGATTAGGTCTTGGCCAAACCAAATTGGTTTGAAGGTGTGAAGTGGAGAGTATATGGGGATGACCTTTTATAAGCGAGGTGAGTGACACGCTTGTAATTGTTTAGAAAGATTCAATCATACCCAAATTTTTATCATGAAAAAAGCTTCAAAAATTTGAAATTATAGAAAAAATAAGATATAAAGTCTAAATATGTCCATAAAAAGGGTATTATACAAGTTGGTAGATCATTTTCAACCCGTATCTTCTCAGTTTAACCCCCAATAAATAAGTGCTTACCATAACCGTGGTAAATAATTTTTACTATTTTTACTATTCATTTTGGTAAAAAAAAATATTGATCTTATAAGAAATTAGAAATTATTCTTATTATTAATATAAAATTAATTTTTAAAAATTCAATTCATAGAAGTGAAAAATTTTAATTTAAAATTAATCCCTATGATGCAACGGGAAAGTGAGTTTTTAAAGAGAAAATGTCCACAAGTATACAAAATTTTTATATTAAAATTCAATATGAAAATGATCCCAATGAAATAAATTGTATTAATTGATATATTTTTTAACTAATTTAAAATTAAAACCAATTAAAAATATAATTTATCAATATAAATTATTTAAATGAAAAGATTGTTTTCAATTAAAATTCAGCATGTTCACTATTCATCAAAAAATAAAACTTCTCAGAAAAATATCAAATATTTACCCTAAGTTATTTTTTTTATTATGATTTCAAAAATAATTTTTATTTTTTCAAATAAATTTTATAAAAGTGTTAAAATTAATTTTAAATTAAGTGCGCAAATCAGGACTAAATTGTCTTATAGAAAAAATATAGTTTTTCATAAAACATTTTTTTTATTTTAAATGATTCTTGTTTTATTAATAATCAATAGATAAATAATAAATGTGTATAAAATATATACTTTCATAATTTAGTTAATCCTATTCATACCCACCATTCTAATGATTAGGCGATAAATATCATATTAAATAATAATATCAATAGTATATTATTGTTCAGTAAAACTTGGTCTTGCATGTAACACAAGTTATAGAAGAAACTCATTATTTCATGTAACATAAGATAAAATAAGTTTTGTATGTAATTCAAGATATTTAAGTGATTTAATTTATTTAAAATTAAATATATCATAAAGTTTCATGGTGTTATATTTTCTTCTAATCTTGGTGTAGTGTTTCATATACACTATTGAATACAATATTCTTCTTTTAAAATTTCAGGGTGTTACATTCTCCCCACCTTAAATAAATTAGATCCTTGAAATTTAACCTTTATCTTGGTAATCCAGGGATTGATATTTGAAAATTTCTTTGTTGGAAAACCCACATCGTAAAAGGGTTAATAAAACAACTAATTAATAAGAGAGAGGGAAGTACTAATTTCATATAGACTAACACATAACTAAGTTTCTAAGTTGAAGAAAATTGGTGGAAAGTGAAGACATAGATATGTAATAAAAGTATAAATATTTATAGAGAGTGATAGTGGTCATTGAACATAATAAATTAAATAATAAATGTAAAGTTAAGGGCCTCAAAACCCTAAATATTTGATATTTTAAAAGACAATATGATTCATCAGATATGAATGCATTGGGATAACATTTTTATTTCTAGATACATTTTATAAAGTTGAGGAATTATTTTATTATCTAGGAATATAAAAAAATATTCTTAATTTATATATTTCTATTTCATAAGAAAAATATAATTCTTTGTTTGTGCTTTGATCAATTTCAAATTCATCACTTACTATAAGAAATGAATATCCAAAAATGATATTTTATGTCTGAAGCACTAAAATTCACTTTTAACATATCATAAAATCCACAAAACAAGTTTTTTTGATTGTCTCTAACTATTTTTAAAAACCAATATGGTTAGTAAAAGTTATCCAATATAATAAATTAATTTGTAAACCTCAACAGTAATACCACTAGTTCATCATTAATATTTATTCATCAAATTGTTTAATTAAATAGTAACATATTACCCAAGACACAACATAGGATTATAGTTGTCACTAAACCATTATCATACTTCAGTAATGAGTTTAAGCCCCATGACCTTGTTAGAAACGTTGGGTTGTCACCCAACATGTAGTTTTTTACTTTTCTAAACTATATTAATATAATTCCTATAATGAAAAAAATAATGGACATACTTGAAATAAAATTAATCATTAAATAACATATTTAATAAGGTTTTCAATACAACACCAATACATAAATACTTCATCCATTTTATTATCACATAGGTCCTTTTTGGTATAGGGGTTAACCTTTAAAAGAGGGTATTGATTTAAATAATGCCCAGGTTCTCCACATTTAAGACAATGAACTATAAATGGATCCTTAGGATGATATTTATTTCCTTATATCATACTCTTAATTTTTCTGTGAAAATTCTTTTTTTATTATTTTTTTCACACACAAAACATTTTCCCATTTCTTTGAGTCAAATTGTTTTCATTCTAAGAAACATTAGGTTTAACCTATATCATTCATTGTCATTATATATCCAAATCATTCATAATGGTTTGTAATGAAAATGTGAATTTTTTAAGCATATCCCATGGGCGTGTCAAACCAGGTGCATAGTAAGTCCCATTTTCATACACCGAGTGATGATCAAGTTAAGACCAATACACCCTTTTTGGAATTATTACCACATGGTATATCAATTCTAGAACCAAACCCACCTGTAGTTTCTAGACAGAGATGTATTTTAAGAAAAAAAACACATAATCTCTACTTTTCCAAAATTTTAGGATGTTATTCCATACTTATCGTCAAATTATATCATAGGCTTATGTTTCCTAATCAATGTTTTACTAAATCTAGTTCCCAAGGTTTCTACTAAACTTCCTATAATACCAACTATAGTTACCCGGATCCCAATATCCCAAAGTCAGTGTTTGCTTTATCATATTGGCATAAGATACAAGGAATCCCATCATGAATGAATGAATAGTTTGGTAGTTTTGGTAATCTAGATACATACATGATACCCATATTATATTGGAAAACACAAATTACAACATAATTTATTTTCAAGAATAATTTTATTCCATTTAGCATATCCCTGCATTCCATTCATATTAAACTTCATGTAATCACGGGGAAAGAAAAAAACAAGGTGAGCTCAAATGATCCGTAAGGGTTATGTACAGTGGAAGTAATAGTGAATAAATGAAGCATCATCAATAAGGAATGAACAATATGGTATGGTAAATATCTAAACACACATTCTATTTAAATAATTGAATACCAAAATCAATGGAAAGGTAAATAACTAAAAACACATGATATTTAATTAATAAAATAACTATTATAACTAGATAAGTCATAATAAATATGTTAAGGTAAATAACTAAAAACACATGCCATTAATCAAAAAATATGAATGAAATTAATCTAGAGATAATATCATTGTGAAAATATCAAGGACAATAATAACTGAACTCTGAATAAAGAAAATCCTTAAATACTGGATGTCATGTTTCCTAAGAACATGATACCTTTACCTTCAATACCTTTCACTAGACAGTTTAGAATATACCAGGTGAAAACCAAATTAATTAATGATAGCCAACTGGTTCATCCCATGAGACTACTAATGCATCAAGTGGATTTCTATAAATGGCACCCAACCCATTTCATGCATGTCCAAATCATTCCTTATATATTGAATAATCTATTTAATTTACAAACAATGTGACTTATCATAAAGTATCCATATTTAGTAAAAAATAAAGATTTATCAATATTTCCATAGTTAATAAAATAACATTCAATGTAAAATAATGTATATATAAATGAGATAAAATTTAAGAAATAAGCATATCCATGATAAATTATATATATAAATAGGTGAAATTTAATGTCCAATGATCACAGGAAAGTGAATATTCCAATGGAATGTTAATGTCTACAAAAATGAATCAAGGAAGTAAATGTCAATAATATCCTTAGTCTAAATAATCATAAATCATATAGAGGAATAATTAGGATATTATCAATCCAAATTATACCCATTAGATTAAGAATAATGGCTTATTGTCATTAATGAATAAAAATACCATAAAAATATCTTTAAATACTATAAGCACCCATTTTTTCATTTAGGTATAGATCCTTTAAATTTTGGTCTAAATCATTACTTTGGACCTATTTTAGATTCCCATTGGGTTATTGAAGTACTTAGGGGTGTTTGGGGCTTGTCTGGATCCTAGAACCCATCTTTTTTTGGGGGAAATCCTTAGAACACGGTTTAGTGAAAACTATGTAGGAATGTCGCACTGTTTGGAAAACTATGCGGATGGTTTTTTTTAACATATCCACCTTGAATAGTGGGCACACGACCGTGC
This sequence comes from Viscum album, assembly GCA_963277665.1. NCBI lineage: Eukaryota > Viridiplantae > Streptophyta > Magnoliopsida > Santalales > Viscaceae > Viscum > Viscum album. The sequence goes on from OY728153.1 coordinate 907,111,421, forward strand.
AGCCTAACCGTGTGAACACCCATTTTTTCCTAGGTAACCATGCATCAGTTGCACACCGTTAGGCCAAACCGTGTGTAGGGTGTTTTTCAGACAGAATCATCTCACATGGTTTGCGCACGGTTTGGAAAACCCTGCGAGAAAACCATGCATGTGATTTTTTTATCTGTGTAAAATGCCCAAATTTTCCTTAATGATCTATTTTTATCCCCTTATTCCCCAAATCGAGATTCAATGAGATTTACCTCAAATTCTCTCAATTTAGAGGTTTTTGAAGAACTAATAAAGGGGTCAAGAGATCTCCTTTATCCGACAACCAATCGAGATTCTGTTCATCATGTTGGATATGAAATGGTATGTACTTGAGTCCTCTTGATACATTCTTCCTCTCTTTTTCTCTTGACCTAGTTATCATGGTTTGAGAGTTTTTTTACCTTTTATTAGATCTACTCCAATCTGAGGAAAATTAAGGGATGATGCCCGAGGAGGAGAGTCATACACCCCTAAGGTGGGTGGTCTATATATCATCCCTAAAGTTCATCAATTTTGGAATATATATTTGGGGCCCACCGATTTCATTGTGTGTTGTTTCTTAAATTTACATACCAACATTATTCTTGTTAAAACCATATGGTTATTCTCATTCTAAATATGTGATTAGTTGTTAGTGGTTATACCCAAAACTCAATTCTCCCCATGTCGATGGTTATTCCATATTTGGGTTTTTGTGTTTTGACAAGTTTGATCCACCATTTGGGTGTGCCTTCACTTGATCTATCGAAGGGTAAGATTTCTATATTGAATGGCTTGTTTATACTGTGAAATGCATAATGGCAAGTACCATGTATGCTTAACACTTGACCCGCCTAAGGTAAGTCCTTCAATTAATGATTAAATGTGAAATAGAAATTGGAACTTATAATAAGTATATGAATTGGAATTAAATGTAAATGACTGGTAGGTTTCATATCCTTATAACCCATTATCACATTAATGGATGGTATCAAAATGAACCTTGAATATGGAATATAATTTAAATGGATTAAATGAATGGTTGCATGCTAATTGATATTTTCACACTAATAAAAGGAAAGGCTTAGACCAAATGACATGATTAAAAAGGCTATAGCTACTTGAATTTATCAGACTAATGAGAGTCAAGGATTGAACCAAATGAAATATTACATTACCTCATACTTAAATAGGAATGTCCTGACCCAAGCTTGCCTTGGATTCTGATCGAAGAATTCCATGAGTGCTCAGAAACCCCATTTTGATTCAAGGAAATGACTTTCTTAGTTTGATACCCACCTAGATACCAATCCTTGTTTGTTCTTGAATGCCCAGTATGACATCGTAGGATCCCTTTCAATATCATTATAGGAGGCCTTGGATACACTCCTTAGATCCAGCATTGACAGGTAGGTTCTATAGTTATAGCCCATAGGGCCCTATCTCTACTTAGCCCCATTTTACCTTGGTCGATCCCCTTGGACTCGGTAGTCACCTCATTTTGGAATGACTTGGACAATTCTCCTTGGATTACACTCTTACTTCATGTTAGGATATAGTTATAATGGAATTGGCGACCATTGAGGTCTATGTTTCCTTGGTTACTACCTTGGAACTTCATTATCAAATATAATTGATCATGGTTTCCTTATTACATCTTAGAACCTCCACTATTTACATTATCATGAGTTGATCTATGTGTTAGATATGCCTCACAAGAACCATCAATATAAAATTGGCAATTACATAAATTAAATGAACTGGTTATATGTTTAGACACCAACCGATGGTTGAAGAAGGTACTTGGGTATTTAGTTACATTGTATTGATTTAATTATATATATATATATATATATATATATATGAATGCTTGTATACTGTTACATTTCCATTACATGGGCCATAGGTTATAGAAAACCTTGGTGGTGGTCCATTTAGATTTATATCTCACCCTCTACAGGCACCGTTTGGTACCCGAAGTAGATTATTGGACTGCAGTTGTTGATAAAGGGAAGCATATGACATCAAACACTTGATTGATTGCTGTTTAGATTGGAGATTGATGGCATAGGATCAAGTTGGATCTCAAGATTCTTGGGATAGTATTTTCTTTCCTTTATAATTTTTTGGAACATGTTATTCCTTCCATCTGGTATCCATGATTTCCAGTTTTCTAATGACATGACATATCATCATTTGTTGAATGTTATACTAGTTGTTATACAATTATTGTTATTCCTTGTTTATCTATTCCTATTATCTTCTTCCGCCATTTAGTTATATTTATTCCTCTATTTACCTATATTTAATTCCACCTTCTATACTAAAATTTGGTAATGAGGGCATAGTCTCCCCACAGACACACCCTAGGCCCTCACTACAGTCGGCAGCCTCTGGCATTCAGGGAGATGCACTTGAGGATATGTGGCCCACCGGGATCGGGGCACCCATTAAGTGGAATCCAGGTCTAGGACATCAAAAAGTGATATCAGAGGGTTTCTTTTCTTGCCTTACTATTTTGAGGCAATATATTGAAGACTAGGAATACTTGGGACTTGGTCATAAGCAGTTCTTGGGCATCGCTAACCCATGTTCGAGCTAAAAATCAAGTTTCTTAAATTATAATTGTTTTTCTGCTTCTTCCTATTACAGTTGATATTATTTCATAATTGGGTGAAGAACATGCTATGTGGTGTTGTAAATTATTACTCTATTTGAGTATTTTCTTACATATTTGGCCCAATGATATGAGGGAAAGGAGAATTGTCACATGCATCATTATAGGCACATAGAAATTCACATGTCATGCATATTTCCATGCCATATAGGTGCATTTTACTGCTTTGCATTGCTTGATATGCCTGTTATTGTTGAGTAATTTTATGGTAGTTATCTTATTATTTTATTAATTTTGGTCACAATTGAGTGATTTCTTGTCTCAATTCCAGTGGTGTATAGGCCCTCATGGGTTGGGATGAGTAATTTAACAAGTAGATCCATTATGCTATAAATAAATGAGTGATGTTTCTAGTGATAGGTGTATGGGAACTGATTCACCAGAAATGGCTATCCAATATAAAGTGAATCATGAAATCTAAAATAAATTGGTTACACATCCTGATATCACCTTGTCATGACTATGAAACTTAAAGGAGTGAATCTAGAAATTAAATGTAAAATAAAAGGAAACTTATACTTGAGGACTTACCGATACCCGGCTGTCTAAGCAGGTAGTTGGCCTTGGGTATTGAGTTTCTTATGTTCAGCTTCTACTAGTGTTTCTATCTTATGCTTATAACCTTTTTCTGAGGCGTTTTCTAAGAATTTGTAGACCAATGCCTCTATGAAGTCCTCATGTAATTCTCTAAGAAGGTGGTTACGATCATGCTCGAGACATGGTGGGCCCTAAGCTACCAGTCATACCTCCAGGAGTAACACTTGAGGCACCGCCTACTGTACCTAATTTGGGCACCAATTCCCAAGTTCATGATAGTTTCCTATATTTGACGCAGTCTATACATGGTGCTCCATGGCTTGCACCCACAATGTCTGATCTGACTCGTGAGTTCTAGTAGAAATATCCTCCAAAATTTTTAAGGGATAATAGTCCTTAGGATGTTGATTCTTGGATAGAATCCACCATATCTATCTTAAAGAATCTAGAGATGCCTCCAGAGTGGAGGGTGAAGCTTTCCACATATATTCTTAGAGATTCATCCAAGAACTGGTGGGATGTGATTACCCAGGCTGGTCATCATCAGGGCATGTTATAGGATGATTTCCAGACAACCTTATATGATTAGTTCTTTCTTCAGATGCTGAGAGATGATAGATCTAGATATTTCATGAATCTCGAGAAGGGTTCTATGTCAGTCATGGAATATTCTGCAAATTTCATGGAGTTACAACACTTTGCACCACTCCTAGCTAGAGATGAGATTTTACGTGCTATAAGTTACAAGGATGGGCTCCAATACACTATCTGTATACAGGTCAATGTCTTTATCCTACCTAATTTTTCTGAAATAGTCAATTAGGCTCTTATTAATGAGCGTAACCTAAGGGATGACAATATTACTAGGTATATAGGACCAGTTATGTGTCCGTCCAGTAGTTCTTCTGGTGGTAGGAAATGTTCTTTTGAGGTTTCTCATCAGGGAAGTGACAAACAGAGTGCCTATTTCGATAGCTCCAAAGAGTGTCATTAGTGTGGATGATGGGGGCACAAAAATCCTCAATGTGATTGAAAACCAATGGATTTCCAGGATTGCATCCATATGGGGAATCATTAATGTTTCTGGAGGACCTTTCCACTAGTTGTGAGTGGGAAAGGATCCGCACCAGCTCCAACTTCAAGAGAAGGTTATTTTGTGCCGTGTCAGGTGGGGATTGGGAATAGAACCAGTAGGTCTAGATGAGGAGGAGGTCGTTGTCATGGTAGCTAGAACCTTGATCACCAGAAACACCAATAGAGAATTTTTTATCATGGTAGTCCATATGTTACACAAGGCTGCAGATCAGGCCAATTATATGCATTACAGCCGATACCTGAGGATTAGAATGAGGGACCTTCTATAGTACGAGGTACTATACTAGTAGCCTCTACTATAGTATATTCTTTATATGATATAATTTCTTCAAACTATTTTATCTCTATATCTATTGTGGAAAGTATCAGACTAGAGATATAATTTTACTTTGGTGTAATGACCCTAGATACACTATCAGGTGTACAAACAAAGGGAATACCCCAGTGTAGGGACTATACCCTTGAGAAAGGCAGTTACCCTTTCTTATAGAACCTTTTTATTCTCAAGATGATGGGGTTTTCTTTCATTATAGGAATGGACTGGTTGGTTCACTATCATGCTTTTGTAGACTACTATCATTTCATGGTATCTTTTACATCGCCACAACATATGGGTGAGTGGGATATCTAGGTTGGTAGAGATGGAATAGAGCATCATGAGATAGGTTTAGTGACCACACATATTGAAAATATATTTATGAAGGATCAGGGTTTACATCAAGCTAATTTTCCTCTAGTAGGGGATTATTTTAGGGATGTTTTTTTAGATAATTTTTCTAGATTAACTCTTAATAGATAGGTAGATATTACAATCAATATTTTTTTGGGAGTATCTCCAGTGTCCATTCCTCCATACAGGGTGGAACCTACAGAGCTTCAATAGCTTAAGTAGAAGTTAGGGGATTTAGAGGCCAAAGGTTTTATACATCCCAACACATACTCTTGGGGTTTTCCAATTCTTTTATCTAATAAGGAGGATATAACCTTCCATATATGCATGGATTAATGATGGTTTAACCATCTTATAATCAAGAACTGGTATCCACTACCTCGAATAGGTGATTGCTTTGACTAGCTATGAGGAGCAAGGGTCTTCTCCAAGATCAACCTGAGATCGGGTTACCATCAGGTGTGAGTCAGACCATCAGAAATGCCTCATACAAATTTTTGTAGTAGCTATGGTCTGTATGAGTACCTTGTCATGTCGTTCGGTCTTATGGATGAACTCACCATCTTCATGGATTTGATGAATAGGGTGTTCCACCCCTATTTGGTATCTTTGTCATGATCTTTGTGGATGAAATCTTGGTTTATTTTGACACGTGTAGTGACCATGCTAATAATCTTTATATCATTATATGTACACTAAGAGAGCATAATCTTTATGAAAAGCTTGCTAAGTATCACTTATGGATCGACAAAGTTCACTTCTTGGTTCATATAATTTTAGAATTAGGAGTATTTATGGACCCAGAAAAGGCTAGTGCTGTAGTTTCTTGGGAGCATCCCAAGAATGTGTTTGATATCAAGAGTTTCTTGGCGATGGAAGAATATTACAGGTGTTTCATACAAGTCTTATAATGCCTTGCTTCACCTATTACTGGTCTTACAAAGAAGGGTTTCATGCTTGTGTGGTTAGAAATGCGTGAGAAAGACTCTCTGGAGCTAAAAGGGAGGCTTATATCTACACCCATTCGAATTCTTCCAAAGCCTAGAAAAGGCTATAATGTCTTCTGTGATGCATCAGGTATTATCCTAGGAGTAGTATTGATGTAAGAAGAAAAAGTTTTTGCATATGGATATTAGTAGTTGAGGCCACATGAGATAAATTACCAAACGCACAACCTTGAGCTAGCAACAGTTTTCTATGCCTTACATCGCTGGAGAGATTATCTTTTGGGTGATCACATTGTGGTGTACACAGACCACAAGAGCCTCAAATATATCTTTTCTCAGTGTGAATTGAACCTAAAATAGTGGACATGGGTTGGATATATATAATAATTTGATTTTGAGATTTCCTATACGCCTGGGAAGGGCAATGTGGTTATAGATGTACTGAGTCAGAAAACCTAGGAACAAGCAGTATGAGAAGCCAATGATGAATGAAATCTAATGGCCCTATTTCTTGAGTTGCATATGAAGTTTCATGACAGTCATGAGTAGTCTCATCTTTTACCCTTGACAGTTAACTCTTCCCTCCTTAAAAAGGTAAAGAGTAGTTTGTTTTCAGATCTTGAAGGCTTGGTTCTCTGTGAGAGTATATTAGGAGATAACATGCCTATAGATTGGTATGTAGATATATACAATGTCCTTAATCTATGTGGATGTATCTGGGTCCCTATAAACATAATATAGGAGTTAATGAAAGATTCTCATGCCTCCCAGTGGGAAGTTCATCCAGGCATCTCGAAGATGTATTGAGATATGAAACACAAGTATTGGTGGCCTAGGATGAAACACCAAGTAGTAGGGTGTATCACCAGGTATTCCACCTATCAGCAGGTGAAGGTGGAGAACTAGAGACCTGTAGGCTTGTTACAATTTCTTCCATTCAATGAATAGAAATGGGAAGATGTTACTATGGATTTTTTAGTCATCTTACCTAGGTTACTGAGAGGTAGTGATGCTATATGGGTAGTCATTGACCGACTAATGAAATCATCCCACTTCATTCATATTTGGGAGACTATCTCAGTTGATGAGTTGGAAAAAATGTATGTATGTGAGATCATAGGACTACAAATGGTTCCTCATACTATCATTTCATATCGAGACTCTCATTTCGATTCATGGTTCTGGCCAGATTTGCAGAAAGCTATGGGAACTCCGGCACTTCTAAGCACAAATGTTTAACCTCAGACTGACATACAATCAGAACGGACGATACAGGTTTTAAAGGACATGCTCTAAGAACTTTTACTTGATTTATGAAGTTTATGGTAAAGGCATATCCCTATCGTTGAGTTATATTTTAATAAAAAATTTCTGGAAAAAATTTAGATGGATCCTTTTGAATCTTGGTATGGTAGGCCATGCCATTCACCCCTGTGCTAGCTGGAGGTAGGTGAGGTAGCCCTACTAGGTCCTCATCTCGTTTAGGAGACTTTAGAGTAGGTTTAGCTGATTTGGAATCATATGAATAATGCTTAATCTAGACATAAATATTATACCGATCTCCATCGACAACCTCTTGAGTTCAAGGTTAGGGATTGTGTTTTTCTTCAAGTATCACCCAGGCTAGGTCATAGACGATCATGGAAGAAGGGAAAGCTATCAAATCATTACATAGGGAAATTATATATTCTAGAGAGAGTCAAGATAGTAGCCTATTGATTATTACTACCTCAGAGGTACTGTGGCATGCACAATGTCTTTCATGTCTTGCAGCTTCACCAATATCATACTGACCCATCACATAATTTTTATCTCAAGGAAGTTGAGTTAGATGCCAATGCTACCTTTGAGTAGAATCCAGTATGCATCGTTAACTAGAGCACAAAGGCTCTCCAAGGCCATTCTATCCCTCTGGTATGAGTGCTACGGTAGCATGATTGGGTACAAGATAATACTTGGAAAGGGAAGTCGACATACATTCCTAATGGATAGAGTTGTTCTCAAACAATGTTTATCCACCATTGGAAGGTGAACTCAAGGATGAGTTCTTTTAAGGGGGAAGATTGTAAGAAACCAATTTTTCACTGTGGTATGTATCCTTTAAATTTTGGTCTATGTATTTACTTTGGGCTTCTTCTGGATGCCCATTGGGTTAGTGAAGGCCTTAGGGGTGACCAGGGCTTGTTTGAATCCCAAAGCCCATATTTTTATGGGAAAAATTCTTTTTACATGGGTTAGAGAAAAATATACAGGAAAGACACAAATTTTGGAAAACTATTTAGATGGTGTTCTTTTGGATAGAACCACCTTACATGATTGGTGCACAGTCGTGCAGCCTAAACGTGTAACTGCCCCTTTTTTCTCAAGTACCCTTGCTTGTGTTGCATACAGTTAGGCTAAACCATGTGTATGGTGTTTTTTTGGGTAGAACCATCTCGCACGGTTTGTGCACAGTTTGAAAAACCATGCACATGATTTTTTTCTAGGTAAAATGCACAAAATTCCCTTAATGATCTATTTTGATCCCCTTCTTCCCTAACTCCATATTCAGGGGGTTTTACCACTATAGATCTCAATTTGGAGTTTTTTTCATATCTGATCAAGGGATCAAGAGATTACCTTCATCCAGAAACCAATCGAGATTTCGTTCATCACATTGGAAGTGAAATGGTAAGTACTTGAGTCCTCTGGATCCATTCTTCCTCACTTTTTCTCTCGACCTAGTTATCATGGTTTGATCATTTTTACATTTTCTTAGATCTACTTTGATCTGAGGAAAATCAAGGGTCGATATCATAAGAGGAGATTCGTAAAAGCCAAAGGTGGGTGGTTTATAACTCATCCCCAAAGCGCATCAATTTGGTAATATGCGTGTGGGGACCACCAATTTCATCGGGTACCATTTCTTAAATTTATATTCCAATATTACACTTGTTAGAACCGTATGGTTATGCTCTTTCTAAATATGTGGTTATTTGTTAGTGGTTACACCCAAAACTCAATCCGCCCCATGTTGTAGGTTATGCCATATTTGGTTTTTTGGTGTTTTGACATGTTTGAGCCACCGTTTGATTGTTCCTTCTCTTGAAATATCTAAGGGTAATATTTATATATTTAATAGCATGTTTATATTGTGAATTTCATAATGTCAAGTAACATGTATTCTTACCACTTGAACTGCCTAAGGTAAGTTCTTAAATTGATGATTAAATGTGAAATTGAAATTGGTAAGTATACTAACTATATGACTTGGCCTTAAATGTAAATGAATGGTAGGTTTCATACCCTTATAACCCCTTACCACATTAATGGAAGGTAGTAGAATGAACCTTAAATATGAAATATGATTTAAATGGATGAAATGAATGGTTTTATGAAACTTGGACATCTCACACTAATGAAAGGCAAGGCTTGGACCATATGACTTGATTAAAAAGGTTGCATGTTACTTGACCTTGTCACATGAATGAGTGGAAAGGACTGAAATAAATGAAATATTACATAACTTAATACTTAAATAGGAATGGCCTAACTCGAGTTCACATTGGATTCTGATCAGAGAATTCCATAAGCACTTGAGAACCCCATTTTGATTCAAGGACATGGCTTGCTTAGGTTGAGACCAATGCCATGATTCCTTGGATACATTCCTTAGATCCAGCATTGACATGTAGGTTCCATGGTTACAGCTCATAGGGCCCTATCTATGCTTAGACCCATTTTACCTTGGTCGATCACCTTATACTCCATAGGCACCTCATTGTGGAATTCCTTGGACAATGCTCCTTGGATTACACTTTTACCCCATGCCAGGCTACAATTATTACTGAGTTGGAGACCCTTTAGGTCTACATTTCCTTGGTTACTACCTTGTACCTTCATTATTAAATATCATTGATCATGGTTTCCTTGTTACATCTTATAACCTCCACTATTTACACAATCATGAGGTGATGTCGATGTTGTCTATGCCTCGCGAGACCCACCAATCTAAAATTGATAATTACTTAAATTAAATGAATTGGTTACATGTTCAGACACCAACCAAGGGTTGAAGCATGTACTTGGGTATTTAGTTAAATTATATTACTTTACTTTATATATATAGACAAGCTTCCAAACTGTTACATTTCCATCACACGGGCCGGAGGTTATATAAACCGTTAGTGGTGGACCACTGAGAATTTTCTTAAACCCTTTCTAGGCGCCATTTAGTACCCGAAGTAGATTACATGACTAGAGGTGTTGAAAAAGGGAATTATATGACTACAAACACTTGATTGATTTCTGTTTAAATTGGATCTTGATAGTAGAGGACTGATTTGGATATCAGGATGCTTGGGATAATATTTTATTTCCATTATACATTTGTAAAACATGTTATGCTAGACATCTTGTATCTATGCTTTCCAAATTTCTAGTGACATGACATATCATTAGTTGTTGAACACTATTCTAGTTTTTATATATTTATTTATATTCCTTTTTTATCTATTCCTATTATCTACTTCCACTGTTTACTTATATTGCTTATGATATTTACCTATGTTTACTTCCACCCGCTGCGCTACACTTTGGTAATGAGGGCATAATATCCCCACAGACACAGCCTAGGCCCTCACTTCTAGTCGGAAGCCTATGGAATTTGGGGAGATGTGCTTGAGGCCATGTGGCCCACCTAGATTAGGGACCCTATTAAGTGGAATCCAGATCTAGGATCTCACAAAGTTGTTCTTGAGGAAAATATCCTTTTCATTTTGAAGATATTTTTTTAAAACATAAAATATTTTTAAATTAAATTTATTTTAAATTAAAATTGAATACTTATAAATTATTATTTAAAACATTTTGAGGTCATTATGGTGGAAAATTCCATACATGTAGTACACATTAAAATAAATATTTCTTTCACATTTATTGTAAAATACAAACGAGCATTGTTCTGAAAATGAAAAAAAGATTCCATTGATTTTTTTTCAGAAATTAAAAATGGTTAAAAAATTATTTAATAAATAATTTTTAAAAGGTTAATATTTTTTTAAAACATTTCAAGAAAACATGATTTTGGAAGAAAATCGGTTTCCGGTCTAAGAGAGAAATGAAGTCTAATTTTCTTAAAAAAAATCATTAATTAATCTAAGAAACAAAGAGTGAAAAAATGGTATTATTACTTGAAAATATCATGAATAAACAAATTTGAACAAAATTAATGGTTTTATTAAACACTTATCAAATAATTTTCTTCAATTTAAATTCAAGAATAAACAATCTCAATTAAAATGAGATTGTGAAGTAAACCCTTGTAAAGATCATAACATTAAAGTGAGAATAAACTAATGAATAAATTATGTGTATAAAATATAAGTCCACATAAATAAAGTGTAAATACAACATAATATAATCAAAAGTAATTATACAAATAATCTTATAATATTAATGAGTATGAGGATGTAATATAACCCAATGAAAAGAAACTACGTTATGAAATTTCTTACCACTTGGTGACTCTTAATTAAAATCCCCTTAAATGAAATAATTCCAAATTAAAACATAAAATACCCTTAATAATGAATTAATCATGATATTACATGTCAAATATGAATTATATACACTATATAAAATAATTTAGGCACATATCATTACAATATTCCTCAATGAAATGAATTTGAGACAAAATTCCTTACCTTACACTTCCTTTTGGCCGAACATGCTTTAAAATCATGTATAGTGGCTTTATACAAGTTATTAACTTATTAAATAAACATATTAATATTTATAATATCTTATATTATCCTCTTATAACATCTTATTACCAATTCATTAATAATAATCCATTATTTTTATTGTTTTGGGTGTTAATTGCCTTGTTTTCTCAAGAGTGTTTCATCATGAAAGATCCTAATCTTGCACATATTATACAGTTTTATAATCTATATAATAAATATAATGAAATAATTATAATATTTTTACATCAATTTTAATTTTAAAACTAATCATGAATGATGGTTATGAAAAATGTACTATGTTACGATCATAGATACGGTATGCCGAACATACGCATGAGTAACGTTTCCATTTTTCAATGATCATTATAGAAAGAAGTTAAGTAATATTTTACCTTTAAAAAATTAAAATTATATAATATATACCATATTATATACTTATATATATCATCAATGTAGTTTAGTGATGAAAACAGAGTCACATCACTTCGTGAAGGCGGTAGTCCACACGTACACAAACAATGTTATCATTTTTACGTGAGTGTGAAGGAAATAAATAAAATGATATATATTTTCTTTATAAAAAGATAAATATGTAATTAATACAATTATTATTTCATTTATATCACATACAATAATTATATTTTTCTTTATCATATTCCATGTGAAGCGTTAGCGAAAAACAAATCACATCGCTTCGTGAGGCAATAGTCCCCCGTACACATGAGGGGCATTATTGTATCTCATAAGGAATAGAAGGTATATATATATATATGATATTGTGAATAAATAGGTATAAATATTTTATAAGTATCATATACATACTTTAGATACACCATCATACCCAACCTTGAGAGGTGGAAATTGAAAAATGAACAACATCGGTTCGTGAGGAGGAAGTCTTCCATACACACGAACGATGATTTCATAAACCATTTGATATTAGTGTAGATGGTTTTACGTAATGAAATTATCATAAAACATCCAAGTATATGGAATAAACTAATGTTATTATTTCATCATGTTTTAATAAAAATTAAAGTGGATGGAGAAAGAAGTAAAATAAAGACACTCATTGAAGAATATTACCTCTTCTTCAAGTATCCTACTTAGGTTTGAAATAAATACTTAATAGGTTGGATTAATTACCAAAATAAGGATTATAAGATTATGGGAGGGAAGTTTTTATGTGATTTGGGAAGGTATTGTTGGAGAAAATAGTGGTTTGATGGTGTGAATAGGAGAAGATATGGGGTGACCTTTTATAAGTGAGGTTAGTGGCACACTTGTAATTTTTTGAAAAGATTCAATCATCCCACATTTTTATTATAAAAATAATATTCAAAAATGGGAAATTATAGAATCTAGAAGATATAAGTTCAAAATATTACCAGAAAATAGGTTTTTTATAAGTTTTTTTCCCATTTTAAACCCTTATCCTATTAGTTTAACCCCTAGTAAATCAGTTTTTACTTTAACCATTGTAAATATTTATTATTATTATTATTATTCATTTTGGTCAAAAATAAAGTTGATCTTATTAAAAATTATAAATTATTATGATTATAAACATGGTATACATTTTTAAAAATTCAATTAACTGAAGTGAAAAAATTCAATATCAAATTAATACCACTGACAAGACGAGAAAACAAGTTTTTAAAGAGAAAATGTCCAAAAGATTACAATGTTTTTATATAAAAATTCAATATAAAAATGATTCAAATGACATAAATTGGATTAATTGATATAAATTTAATCTAATTTTACTTTAAAACTAACTCAAATTATAATTTTACATTATTTTCATTTATATGAAAATAAAGTTTTCAATTAAAATTCAGTATTTTTCACTATTTATCAAAAAATGAAACTTTTTAGAAAAATACCAAAAATTCACCCTTATATAATTTTAGTATTTTGATTTAAAATTTTATATTTATTTTGGAAATTAAATTTTCTAAAATTGGTAAAAATTAATTTTAAATTAATTTCACAAAGCGTGACTAAACCATCTTTTAGAAAAAATTTAATTTTTCTGAAAACATTTATTTTTCTTTTAAATGATACTTATTTAATTGATAATAAATATATATCTAATAAATGTGTCTAAAAAATATATTTTCATAAGTTAGTTAATCCTATTCATACTCACCATTCGAATAACTAGGAGATAAATTTCATATTAAATAATAATATTAATAATATATTTTTATTCAGTAAAACTCGATCTTATGTATAACACAAGATATCAAAGAAAAACATTATTGTGTGTAACAAAAGATAAACTTAGTATTGTGTGTAATGAAAAATATATAAGAGATTTAATTTATTTAAAAATAAATATATCATAATATCATAGGGTGTCATATTTTATTCTATGATTGGTGTTGCGTTTCATATACGCTATTGAATACAATGTTCTTATTTTATAATTTTGTGGTGTGACACTATTATTGGATGTTTTTATTATATATGAAGGTGAAATCATTCTATTTTTTGCACTATTGATACCCTGAATCTTATTTCCATCTTAGAGAAATCAGGAATGCACCTCGGTCCATGTCATGGGCCCACTCGGTTGTCAGGTTTAGGTATGACATGAGCTGATTTGTGAAAAAAATGGTTTTATAGCACCCTATTTCTATATTGGGTGTGTTGGGGTAGTATAGGGACTAGTATCTTCATTGGGACTTAGGTGAAGTTTGTGGAAATGTTCTTGGATATCTCTTCTTTACAATGAACCTCATGTTTTTATTGGATTCAAATATTTGAGTCTTTATTTTTAGTATCTTTGATGGATTTTTATATGGTATGATGATAATTTATCCCCCGATGAGTGTATTGATGATTTCAGGGTCTAGTTTTATATTTGGTGGCTAAAGTAGTGAATGAACTAGGGATGAAAAATTATCCCACATGTTTTGGTAAACCATGTGGAGGTTGTACAGAGTGGGTCATCAACCATTATAGATCCAAACACATGATTGGTTCATAGTTTACGAACTCAAGTTTCCAAACCATGAATAATGTTATTTTTTCTTTGGAAATATTTTTTCCTCCCCGGATTACTAAAATGATTCCAATAGTGAGTATAGTTGGTGTGATTGTAATTAAGGAATATTTGTGGTGAATTAACATGATTAAATGTCACTTGATTTGAGATTTATGTTTGGATGTTTTGTTTATTTCATTTAAATTTTTTTTTATGTTTCATAAATTTTTTTTTATTTTGGAAGTCTTTTTTTACATTTTGGAAAATTAATTTATGGTTTAAAAAATGGTTTTCATGATTATTTGTGATTTTTTTTAATTGTTCATGAGATATCATAAATTGGTTATTTAGAGCATTTTAAAAGTAAATAATTTTCAAAATGGAATTTTGAAAATATTTTGGGATGAAAAAGGGTTTGAAATTTAATGTATTTTGTGGGGTTTTGGGGGTAGGGAGGTTATAATTTGAGATGAATGGTTTTATTTTCATGAATGGTTTTGGTTTTGTCATCAAAATTTTTAAAATGGTTTTGTTTTAAAATGTGTCTATTTTGAGAAATTTGAAGCGCAAAGCATTATTTTAATAGGTTCTTTGAAAATTTTTATTGGGTTTGAAAATTTTAATGAAGTGTTTTATATATATTCTATTTTGGTGAATTGCATTTCAATATTATTTTGGTTTTTTGTCACTGTGTGATATGATTAATGGAACATGGTATTATTGAAGTTCACATTCTATGTTAGTTTATACATAGATCCCATAATGTTCTTGATAAAAAAATAGAGTGGTTATCCTTAGGGGTGGTCTCTATGGGGTCTCTTCCATCCTAGGAAATTTTACCTCTCCCTATTGTGATATAATCCTCGACTCTAAGTGGAGTGGTGGACTTGAGACTCTTTCTACTAATGAAGTGGTGGTCTAGTTAATAAGGATTGGAATTTATAATTAGCGAGTTAAGTTAGGTTTGAATCTTGGGTAGTGAAGTTTTTTGGTTGTTTCCTTTGGGAAATGTTATATTTCTCTTAGGTTATTATTTGTTTTAAAATTCTTATATACACTGAAGAGGTTCTTGATCTTATTTTTATGGATGACATTGGGGGGTTTGCGTGTGGTTCATTTCTTGGTTATTAATTTCTTAGGGAGTATGTTTTTTCTATAGATATTTTTAGGTTGATTTTTTAGTGGATTTAGAATGGGAAATCTTAGTTTTATGCTTGGGTGGTGGGGACAAGTCTCTCTTTTGGGAAGTTGAGAATCTATTGGTATCGGTTTTGATTTTTTTGGTTTTCTATGGTATGACATCCCATTTCGGTGTCTTAGTGCACCCATTTGAGTATGGTGAATTAGGTTTATAAATTTTTAGGGGTTGATTGGTGTCTTGGTTCCTTCATCCTCATTGGGTTTGTGGTTTAGTTTGTGATAGTTTCCAATTTATGAATATTGGGTTTCTTTTGGGATGTGTTTTTCATTAGGAGTTTCTAATCAGTTATTGGGTGACTTTTGGTTTTTTGGGATTGTGATTATCAATGATGTTTGGATTTGAGGTGTGTGTTTCTCCCCTTTTTATCCATTTTAGATTATTTCAAAACAGTGGGGAGATGTATGCTCAGTATTCATCCCCATTAGTTTTATTATTCAAGGTTATGAAGTGTTGCATTTGAATATAACTCTTGTGTTTTATAGAGTTGGTTGTGTTTGGAAATTATTCTTCTTAGGACCTTCTTATGTCCATTCCCCACCTAATTCACCTATGTCATAGGGTGCTATTAAGCTATTTATTTTGGTAATTTTACTTTTACTAATGAATTTTTAGGGGAATAAAGTTATATAGTGGGGAGATTTTAACACCACATGCCACTATAAATATTATTATATTAATTATTTTTGGGGTAATTTGAATTTTATATGTTTCAGGCTTTAGATTTTAAATTTTATAGTTTTACATCTAAGCATGGTTATCACTCCATCACTGCATGACTAGTAGAAATTGTATAAATGGACCTCAAATGAGTCCTTCGAGGTGAAATGATTGGGGTGCATAATTTAGGATAAACCATGCGTGTTACTCTTACATAGGGACTTCTTAGTATATTTTTGAAAATCCATGGTTTGTCTTCATAGGTAGTATATGACTAGAGAAACTCATGCGGGGTTACCCTTACTTGTGGGTTATAGGTTTCATAGGTTGTGCATGCCTATGAAAAACCATGAGGTAACTACGTGAAGATGGTTCATTCTTCTAGAACTATTTTTCATTGTTGGCACACATTTTTTCAAACATTTCAACCTAACCATGCATGCTACCAATAATCAATTAAAAGTGATATTCCTATTGTTCTTTTATATTATAAGAGGTTTTTCCCTCATCTTTCTCTCTATATTATTCAAAAAACACTATGGATTGAACAATGGTTTCTATACCTCTATCTTTTAGAGTTTTTAATCTTCTTTAACCTTATTCCAAGTGGATTTCCTTAGGTAATCTCCCTATTCATATTGTTTCTTTCTCACTCTTCTTCTTACCCCTATTTATTAACTTAGTTTATCCTATTAATCCTAATAGGGATGTTGCACTAATATTGGGGTTCATCGTGACCTCATAATAGGGGATTTAGTTGTTAGGTATTGATCAGGATGTCACTTTTATTGTTGGAGTGTTAGCCACTAAAGTAGATGATATCTTACTCAATCACCATTGAACCGAGGTTGGTGTTTTTGTGAGTTTCATTTAATTGGAATAAAATTGGTGATTTATGTTTCTAAATGTTTTAATTGTTCAATTTTTTCTAATATACGGTAGGGAAAGAGGATTTATAAATGACGTGGTGTGATTTATTACATGGAATAAAGGGTATCTCAAATGGGTTTTGTTTTTTAAAGATATGTTCATGTGTCACATGTTTTAATAAGGAATCGATGATTTTTTTCAAGTGAGATTGGTATTTTAAATTAATATATACCTATTTTGGTAATGAATTTAATGAATTTCAAGTTTTATTTTCTTGAACAGGCTTGGAGGAAAAATTGGTGATACATTTTCATGGATTGAATAAGGTTTTAAGTGTTGGTTTTTTAGGAATAATTTTGAAATGGAATTTCAAAAGAGATATTAAGTGACTTCGTAACCAAAGTTTATTTAGATAAGGAAATTTTAGAACATTTTAATGGTTTTAAAATGATATGGGCATGTTATAACCTTTTAATCCCCTTTATGATTACATTGATATAGATTTTGGCCTAGGGGGAATGATTTATATTTCATGTGATACATATGATGTGATTTGGGCTATGTCTTGTGAGGGATATATCTGTGAGTTGAGATTTTTTATTCCAATTTATTTTTAATGATATGAATAATTTTATTTCTCACCTCCTATTTCTACTTTCATGGATACACTAGGCACTAAGTGAGACGACTAGACTTATGTTATAGTAGATATTCAAAAAATAATAGTGTGTACTCTAGTGTGAGATAATACTTGATAGAGAGTTCCACCAATGATGGCTAGGTGCAGGATAGCAGGGTGCCTTGTGTATATGATGCAACATAGATAGAAAATTGGTATGTTTTGGGTAAATACCAGGGAAAATCTTACCATAGTACTTAGTGTGTCACCCATGATACTAGATAACTTTATAAGGGACTTTTGTTTGTGTACCCTAGCTCGATTGACCTATATAGAACCATGTCTTCCATTTAATTTCATTTTTACATTCATTTCCATATGATGTGACGATTTAGTGTTTTTTTAATTGAGTATTGATTTTATTTATAAAATGGATTAAAAAATTACTTGAAAAGTTTATTTATTAATTGGTTATTAAACTGGTGTTTTAATACATGAGGATTGGGGATGGAAATGTTTCCAAAGTGATTGTTTTATTTCAAGGAAAACTTAAAGTGAATTTTATAAAATGGTTATGGAAGTGATAATGGTTTTTTTTCTTATGTTTAAAAATCCAATTTTTTTAATTTTATTTTAAATTATCATGGATGAAGTTTAATTTGAAAGGAATATCATGAAATCTTTAGTGAAATCACACTAGGGTCAATTTCTCTCATAACCTCCATACAACATTCAATGTATAAAACTATTTTGTTTCCTTTTTAGGTTCCCTAGCATTGGTTATGTTGGTTTGGGTTTTCGGGTTATTCATGATGGTTGGCTTGGGACATGATGAGTGATTGAGGTTCATATAGAGATGGTTGTTCTTCTGGTATGGGATTTATTTTATTTTTTCCTAGGATGTTTCTATACTGGTCTCTTGGATTGGATTTTATATTTGATTAATATGGTACATAATATGCAGGTTGTTTTCCTTATTTAGTTCATTTGATATATGTATCTATAGTTTATTTTATGTGATGTATTGATTATATGAGTACCATTTTATTTACCTACTACATTATCTCAGATTAATGTGTTTATTATATAAATGAGTGAAATCATTCCATCTTTTCTTTTTTGATACCCGACACTTATGTCTTGCCTGAGGTGATCAGGAACACACCTCTGGACATATCATGGGATATCCCAGGTCCCCAGTTTGTGGACATCATAGGTTGGTTCATGAAAAAATTGTATTAGATCACCCTATTAATATTTATGGTGTGTCTAAGTAGTATAGAGAATAGGATCTTCATCAGGTCTTGGGTGAAGGTTGTGGAAAAGTGCTTGGATATATCTTCTTCACAATTAACCTTGAGTTTCCTAGGAATTCCATGATTTTATTATTTATTTTGATTGTGTTTTTGAGTGTCTTTGATGTATTTTAATATGTTATAATGATACTTTGGTCCCCAACGAGTGAATCAATGATTTAGAGGGTCAATGTATGATTTAGAGGTGAATGTGGTGAATAAACTAGGGTTGTAAAGTTATCCCACATGGTTTGGTAAAACTTATGAAGCCCATGAAAAATGGGTTTGAAACCATTATAGAGTTAAATGCATAGTTGGAGCATAGTTTACTAGACCATGCATCCAAAATGTGCACAATGTTGTTTCTTCTCCATAAATGTTATTTTTCCTCCCCAACATTCTGAAATGATCCTAATGGCATGTTCCATTGTTGTTATACTTATTAAGGGATATTTTTAGAAAATTTACATGATTTAATATGGTTTGATTTGAGATTTATGTTTGGATGTTTGGTTTCATCCTTTGAAATTTGGTTTTGTGGCTCAAAAAAAGGTTTTTTCTTTTGGAAGTGTTTTTCATGTTTTTTAAAACTCTTTTATAGTTGAAAAAAAATGATTTCATAAATTTCAAGTGAAAATTCAATATCATTTATGGGATATTTTAAATTTTTTATTTTTAGTTCTTTAAAAGAAAATCAATTTCAAAATATAATTTTAAAAATGTTTTTGGGATGAACAAGGGTTTGACATTTAAGATATTTTTTAGTTTTTTAATGACCATGAAATTATTGGGGTGTGGGGTCTGTTTTGATATTTATTTTTTGTGCGTGTTTTAATAACAATTAATATTTTTGAATGGTTTTGTTTTTATTGAGATAATTTATAAGATACTTTAGTTTAAGAAATGGGTTTTCTGAAAATTTTAAAATGGAATGAGATGTTTTAAAGAGATATTTGGAAATTTATATTGTGTATAAAAATTTTAAGGATGATTTTTATACATGTTTTTTTGGGTGAGTTATGTTTTGATATTTTTTTTGTTTGTATTGGCATTTTGTGATTAGATTTACGTAAAATGGACTGAAAAATATTTATGTTTTTTAGTTTCTATATTCCTTCCATAAAGGTCATGATAAATTATAGGGTAGTTATCATTATGGGTAGTTTTTATGTGGCCTCTTCCATCATATATAATGGACCCTTTCCATGTCATTGTCTCTTCCTAGACTCCAATTGGATTGGTGAACCCGGGAGTCCTTGTACTAATAGTGGTGGGTTATTTGAGAAGAATTGTAGTTTCTTCATAGTGAGTTTCATTAGGATTGAATATTGGGTAGTAAAGTTTTATGGTTATTTTATTATGGGACTTGTGTGTTTTTCATGGGTATTTAATCATTTTTGAATTATAATCTAGGGCATGGTGGTTTTTGATTTGGATTTTGTGGATGGTGTTGGATTTTGGTTTTTTGTGCACCTTTTTTCTTGGGTTTTAATTTCTTGGGATGTATGCTTTAAAATAGATATTTTTATGTTGAATTTTTATTGGATTGGGCATGGGAGTTCTCAGGAAAATTATAAGGTAGCTAGAATAGGTCATTCCTTTTGGTGTTTGAGGACTTGTTGTTGATGGTTTTAATTTTTTTGGGTTCTCTATGAGGAATAATACTTTTTCAAGGTCCTAGTGCACCCATTTGAGCATCGTGACTCATTTTTTGAACCATAATATGTCTATTTAGTGTATTAGTTCTCTGTTTCTCATGGTATGGTTGAGTTTAGTGATAGTTTCCATTTTATGGATATTTGGTTGCTTTTGGGGATGTTTTTTTCTCAGTAGTTTTGGATTATTTTCTTGGGCGACTTTTGGTTTTGTGGGATTTTGATTCTTGATGATGTTAAATTTTATATTCTTATCTCTCCCTTTTCCACCATTTTAGATTAATTATAAATGGTGGGGGAACTATATTTGGTCTCTATACCCTTAGGGTTCATTATTAATTCTTATGAATCATTTTTTTGGAAAGATCTCATGATTTTTATGAAGTTAGATGTGTGTTTTTAGGTAAATATTATTGGGTGTTATTTCATGCTTATGGGGTGGGCCATATCATTGGGTTGGTCATGACTCACTGCAGGCATTCATTACCACTTTCCAAAGGTGGAAAAACATTATCATAATGGTTGACGATGTTAGATCCTTGATCAAATTTGGATGATGGGATTTCAACTCTTCCTTCCATGGATTCCTCCCTGAAGTTCTTCATCTAGTTCAGGTCTCTCTTATAGATTTGATACAAATTCATGAATCTCATTATTAATGTCGTGTTTTAGTGGAAATAGGTTAATTATGCCAAATGTTACTATAGAAGGATGACTATATTTGGTCAGAGCATATGAAGATATTGGGAATGGTGGAATTTTTTATGATGTTAGCTACATTATGCATTTGTAAAAAATTTCATCATTCAAGGTTATGAGGAAAAATCATGCTTATGGAATGAGGTGTATCAGGTATAAAACCCAAGAAATTTTATGATTATTATAAGTAAACTTATATTCAGTGCATAAAGAATCCCAAAACCATTGCCTTAGGAATCTTGTACTTGTCGTATAGGGCGACTCATGCTCATAATCTGAGGTATCTAATTCCTGCCAAAATGGGAAATATATTCTCACTAATAAGGCTTCCTAGGATTGTTATCTTGGGAATATCATGCTTTTCACATGAGGTAAAAACCTAGGTTTGTTACTTGAGAGAAGGAGATATTGTATGCTTATAAATTTCAATTCTTAGGCTCATCACCTAAGTATGGGGTTATGATGCATTAGAAGGGGTTTGAGGTGTGATGTCCCAACCTAGATACCATTGAATAGTGTCACGAGATGGTGGGATACATGGCTTCAAGAGAACCTCCCCATATGCCAAAGGCTTCCAAATAGTAGGGAAGTTCTAAGTTGGTACAGTAGGGAGACTACACCTTTATGATCAGAGTAGAACAACAGTTAAATAGATAAATAAAAAGTGAAATAATAATATTTAACTAACAAAGGATGAAAAATCATCCAATAATAATAAATAACTGACATCAATTTCATATACAAAATGATGATATCTCATATTTATAACAAAAATAAAAAGGAAATCATGCTATAAAATAAATGTATGAAAAGAAAAAAAGAACCAAAATTATAACTCCAACAACATCATGAGATATAGATTAGTCCTGTACTTACCCACTCCCATCCTATAAACAAATCAAGTATCAACAACTAGGATCTAGCCACCGTCCCTACCAGCATCCACATAATCTGTTCGGGTACCATCGGTGGCCTAGATAGGGTGTGAGATAAACTCAATAGCACAACACAAATAGTGTCTATAAATATCCATTCAATGCATATAATATGAAAGTGTGAATGTAATAAATGATAATCAGTATTAAAAGATATGAAGGGTTGGCTCTGGTTCCTAAAGGTAACCAGGATGACAATACCTGCTTCAGCCTAAACCAGATAGTTTCCAAATAAGTAACCATATGTATACACATATATGAACTATATATGTAGTGATATACACAACCATATATATGGTTACTACTATTATCCTATACCTGAGGCATAACTCAGGCATTTATAAGCTAGAATGAGTGTCGTGAGTATCAAGGGACACAAAGCCTGATATCATAAGAATATGGGATGCCATACCCAATATCATAATAGTATGGTCACCATTTCCCAATCATAATAGTAAGGGTCATCATCCTCGGTATCAAATCAATAGGTTGACCTTGCCCGTATCACAATTTTAGGGATTTGATGCCCGTAACACAATATAGGGATGCCATGCTCATATCATATCAGTAAGGGTCTCTATGGACATAACATATTTATAGGGGACATAATGACAGGATCATATCACTAGGTTATCCACGCCCATATCATAATTATCTAAGGGATTCCATTCCAATATAATATAAATAATGGGGGTTTCCATGCCCATCATATCATAATAGTAATAAGTAAAAAATTGTTTTAATACAAGCCAATGAATAGTTCATAATACATTAATATTCCATATTCACAGGGGAATAACCATTGCTTAATTAGTTAGGTTATTTGGGAATACCAATCACCTTAAATTAAATTCATGATAAATTGATAAGTCTGTTATCCATACTACACCACAAAAAATATCCATTTCATTTATTATATCATCATTTATAAGTAAATCCAAAAAACATCGATAGTTGTTTTGGCGATATAACCAAGGTAGACAATTAGGCACATGAAAGGGCACAACCAATGGGATGGAACACTTGAGGTTAAAGACCTCAATGTGTTTTTGGTTCTAGAAATGTCATAAGGTTCCAAAATAGGGCAACCAATTTAATATAGATTCAATTTAGGGGAAACGCATGGTGAAACTAGCATACAAGACATAATGAATAATAAAAATCATATCAACTTTGAGGGATAAATACTAGAACACCTAAATTATTCATGTAGAGGAGCACTCATCTGTTATTAGCCTTTGGTTTTTTGCAGATTGAATGAAAATAGAAAAACAAATGAACACCCTAAAAATTGTGCATATGAGCCTATACTTAAATAACTCCTTCAAGGAGAAGAGAAATGATGAAAGGAGAAAGATGAATGGAGTGATTACCGATGCACATCTAATAGGATGAAAAAAAATCAAATTTGAGTTTAGATAAAAAAGTTATCATCGAAACTAGCTTGATGGGAGGAGGATCTTAAATTGGAGAAGGAAAGGAGGTCCTATCTTCTAGAATGAAGAAAAGGAGGAGAGGTGTTAAAATTATAAGTTATTAAGGGAATTGAGGTTATTTTACCCAAAATCACTAGGTCTCATGGTTTTTATACATAGTTGGATAACTTTTTCTTCAACCATGCACACCTCTCCACCTTAAAACCCATCTCATTCAGTTCATGTGCACGATTTGATAAACCTTGTACAATCCATTATTTTCACATATACTAAAAATTGTAGATATTCTGCATTAGTGTGTGACCCTGGGTGCATGGTTAGGGAAAACTAGGCACCCTTCTCTTCCCTCTAAAATGCTCTGCATAGTTAGGAGATACCTTGTGGGATAGGTAGCATGGTTTATACTAACCATGAGACCCAGTGTTTACTTCCATTTCCCATGGTTCTAGAATCTGAACAAGCCCCGTACACCCCATTTCCTCCATCACCTCACTAGGCATCCTTATTAAATCGAAAAAGTATGAAAATCAATGGATCCTTACATCATAGAAAAACTGCATTCTTAAAGTCTTCCCCAGTAAAGGAACTCATCCCTAATTAACCCTTCCAAGGGTGGTAAAACATTGTTTGAGAACAACTATGGCCACTGAGCACACATGTTAGCCTCTTGCTCCCAAGTCTCATCCTATACCTGACCATGCTACCATAACACCCATACTAAAGAGATTTATCATCCTCATAGTGCCTTCATGATCCAAAAAATGATGTGTATAGAATACACCTCAAAATAAGCACCATCACAAAACTCAAAATCCTCATGATCAAAAGTATGAGAGAGGTCGACATGATAACAATGAATTTGTGAAACAGGAAGGACTTCATACATGGAATGATACCTCTGAGGTAATAGAAACTGATAGGCTACCGACCTTACTCTCTTAAATATTTTAAAAGACCCAACATAATGAGGATACAACTTCCCTTACCTCTTTATCTATCTATTCTCATGTCTAGGTGAAACCCTCAAGAAAATATAACCCCCAACCACAAACTCTAGAGGTCATCGATGGTGATCTACATATTATTTCTATCTAGTCTGAGTGGTATAATTCTACTTCCTAATAAAATGAACCTACTCTAAAGTATTGATAATGAAATGAGGAATCAATAATACTAATTCTCCTACCTCTAACTAGCATAGGGGTAAACTGTATGACCTACTGTATAGGGCCTCAAAAGGATCCATCCAAAACATCACCTGATAACTATTATTATAGGAGAAATTTATGAGAGGTATATGCTTCTCCCAAGAACTTCCAAAATTGAGGAAACATTCTTGGAGTCTTCCCTTTCACACCTGTGTAGTCTGTTCCAACTGGAAATCAGTTTGGGGGTGAAAATATATGCTTAGAACCATTTGTGTACCCATAGCTCTCTATAACCCCTACCAGAACATTGATGTAAAAAAATAATCCCTATAAAAATTGATAGTATAAGGGATCCTATGTAGCCATATAATCTCACACACATATATTATTACCATATCATCAACTATGAAAGTCTCCTATATAAGAATGAAGTGGACTGCCTTTTTCAGTCAATCCATGACTACCCAAACCATGTCGCTACTGTAAGGGTTGGTGTCCTGAGAACCAACTATTTTGTAATTTGATTACATGAATGTTCACTTATTATATATTTTTCATTGTTCTGCATAACTATAATATAATAATGTCCTGGAATATTTGTTGCATTGATAAGGTCATGGCAGATCCCCGCTATGATGAGAACCTTGAAATGCGATAACAATATTCTTAAATAATGTTCTATGGATGGATGACATACTATGATAGGACACATAGTATATAGACCGTCATGTGAGAGTACTCATAAGAAGACGAGACTCTCTCTCATGGAGTTCGCACTTGGTAATATCCAAGATGGGATATTATGAGAACAGACCTGCCAGTATCAATTCTACATGTATTGGTGTCATCAGACATTGCTATCTATGAGCGTGTGTAATGGTCCTTTGACTAGAAGATTATTATTAACTTATGTCATGAATCGCACACTTAGAATTACTGATGAAAACCGTCACGCAGACAGTTGGCAGAAATTAGGGTAAGTTGGGTGTGTCACGAGTGACATGTTGTTAATGGATAAGTCAAGGAATGATTTTCCCCTTCCATTTATGGAAGTTGATATCTCGGACCTTTGATTGAAATAGAACTGTCGCATTAAATTCCATGGCCATGGTGTAAACGACGAGTTTATTTTAGGTAGTCAAAGAACAACAGATCAAGCATATAGGTTTATGACACTACCATGAAACCTACTTGATGAGATATTGAGACAAAGGGATTAAATTACACAGTAAGCATTCGTATGAGGTGATACGTCAATGCGGCGTCAACTTCATTCTCTTGGGTTCCTTGACCTGTTGCTAGAAACTAATCTTGGACTTTAGGCAAGCCTGCGTAATGCCAATGAGAAAGAGGCCTAGAGGGTCACACACTAAGTGTATTCAAGTATCTAAAGTAGAATATAGATTATTCCCACATGTGGTTTAATAATTATTCAAGGAAGCCTAAATCGTTTTAATGTTGAAGGAAGAATAAAATAAAACAAGTACACACTGTGTATTAATGATTACACGCCATGTAGATTTATTAAAAAACAAGTACACTCCATGTATTATTAAATTTACATGTAGTGTAGTTTTCTTTTTGGAAAGAAAATGAATAAATGAAAACAAGATATACACACCGTGTACATTGAATGTACACACCGTGTAGTTTTTAATGAAAAACAAGTACATGCTGTGTATTTATTAATACACGCCGTGTAGTTTTTCCAGTGAGGATTTTGAGAAAAATATCATTTTATTAAATGATATTTGTTATAATTAGTGTGGGCGCATGTCAAGGAATTAATGACTCTACATGGGGTTTTCAAAAGGGAGTTAATGAAATAAATAAAATGTGTAATGTGTTTATTTATTGTCATAACTCTACAACCTCAAACTCGATTATAAATATCCTCACAACCCCAACTCTTTTCCTTACACACAAGAGAATAGTTGTGCTCAACAATTCTGGATAATTCTTTCATGGCCGAAAGAACCTCTTCCTCCAAGAAATCTCTAAATACTGAGAGTGATCCTCTTCCATTAGATCAAGATGATCTAATGCGAACAATGCAAGAAAAGGTTTCTCCATGCTAGCACCTGGAGACTCCTTTGGCGATGTCCAGAGATACGAGGTACACGTGTGGATCACCGATAGAGGAAGTCTACACTTGGATTCTACGATGAAATGAAGAATCACATCAGAACGTGATCAAGAACATCAATGAAGAAAGAACACCCAAATGGTATTTCTTTTAAATTGATTAAATTAATTGTAATCAATCTGTAACGATCCTAGTTTGTGGTTCTGGGACTTTCCTTTTCTTTGTCCATTTATATGATTCGATCTATGGAGACTGACGTTTATCGTCATATTGATCCCAGATTGATCATTTTTAATGACAAAAGGCCAAGTGGGCACATCCACCTGCGCGCTTCCGCTGTGCCCGGAACCTTCAGCTACCTCAAGGTGACCTCATCAAACCAACCATGAAGTCCATCACAATATCCTTTCATTTCCATCATGGGACTGATAATGGCTATAACAAGCCATCTAGTTAATGGTGCTCCACCTTCACCTACTGATAGGTGGAATACCTAGTGATAAAACCCACTATCTGATTCTTCATCCCATGACACAAATATTGAAAACACATATCACAATACATCTGGGAGATACATGGATAAAATGACCACTGAAAATAATGCGAATCATACATCAGTTACTCTCTCATATCCATGGGAACCTAGATATACCCATATATATGTAGGATGTTATCATCATCGATAGACCAATCTGGAGGTGGGTCCTCACAATAAATACTATCTCATAGGACTAAGCCTTTAGGTACTGAAAACTACCACATCTTAAATATCTCTATAAGGGAAAGGGTCACTGATAGAGATGAAATTACTGACTATCCAAGATAGTCCTAAACCTCTATGTGTATCTCATAAAATAGAGTCACAATCTACCACTTACTATAGGCATCAAGAACTACCTATATCTGAGTCCTCTCACCTAGTGAATTGGAAACTGCATTGCCCATTACGAGAATATAGGTAAGCTTAAAGTCAAAATACTATAGGTATTCAACCCATCTTCACTACATAAGGATTAAATCACATTGCGAGAAAATATACCTGAGGCTTTTGTTACTTATAAACTCCACAAAATTCTCTCCCAAAAGATAATGCATTTAACAATGAAAGGCATGAACCACAACTTCCAACTCGAGATTGAACGTTGGGTAATTATACTCATGGGGTCTCAGATGTTAATACCCATACACAATGAATCAATCTTCTTGAATCATAATTACTCCTTTCCTGATACCTAATGCATCACAATAAACTATATTGATTTTGCCCATCTCTAGAAGAATTAGGCCCAGTGCTAAATTTGGTCTTCCTTTTAGCTCTTCAAAGGATGTCTCATAGCTTTCTAACCATATAAATTTTAAAAAAAAAATAGTCAATACCATAAGAGGTGATTCTAAGCATGATATTTTCCGTATAAAATTCCTATAACAACCAGTTATCCCTAAGAAACTCAGTATGTCAAATAAGTTCTTAGGATGATCCTAGGTAACTGCAGCTCTCACCTTCTCTGGGTTAGAAGAAACTCCTTCCTGTGAGATAATATGACCCAATAAGTGAACCTTATCAATATAGAAGTGATATTTACTGAGCTTAGCATACAGTTGGTGCTCTCTCAGTGTCTTCAAAATGATCTTAAGATGTGTGTCATGTTTTCTTTGAGTATGATAATAAACCAAGATTTCATCTTAGAATACCACCATGAAAGAATCCAAATAGAGATGGAAAACCTTATTCCTCAAGACCATAAATATGGAAGGCATGTTCTTAAGACTTAATTGAATAAATAGATACTCATATAAAACTTATAGAATATGAAAAGATGTATGTGGTATATCTGAAGGTATGAATCACACTTGATGATAGACCTATCCTAGGTTGATATTCAAGAACACTCTAGCTCCTATGATATGGTAAAAAATACCCTCTATATGAGGTAAGGGATATCAATTCTTCATAGTAATCTGATTTAGCTTCTGGTAATCCATGAAAATCAGAAGGGTTCCATATTCCTTCTTAGTGAAAAAGATCAGCGGACCCTAGGGAGAAGTACTAGGTCGTATAGAAACATTGGCCTATAAATCCTCTAGCTTCTTCTAGATATCCTATAAATTAGTAGCCTCCATCCTATAAGGAGGAATAGATACTAGTGTTGCTCCAGGAACTAGCTAGATAGTAAACTCTACCTTTCTCTTAGGAGGTAGTCTAGAAAATTCATTAGGGGAAACATTTTTGAATTGATTGATTACATAAGATAATTCAATTTGATGTAACCCCTTATCATCCATGTAAAGGATAGAAATATGGGTGGTCACTCTATCTATCTCAAGATTATCTAGTCCATATCTACCATCTCGGACATCCCACTTGCCTATGTGAATATAAGTACCACCCTCTGGTGATGTAAATGAAACCCTCTAGCGATAACAATCCACATAGACATGACAAGGGACCAACTTATCCATCCCAAGAATGACATCAAATCCTATCATATTGAGGATGAAGAGGTCCCATAAAAAAAATTATAGCTACTTATATCAAGGGGGAACTCCCTACATTGGTATACAGTCCATGAACATATACCCAAAGGAGTATCAAGTGTCATAATTCCATAGGAGGACTGAATGTGAAGCCCAAGGATTTCCGCAATAGCCACAAAGATAAAGGAGTGTGATGAACTTGTATCAATAGGGGAAGAACCGATAATATAGTCTACTAGAATAGTAACACAAACACTAGATGGACCAAAACCCTGCTCATTTGGTATAGGCTGCACTAAATAAATCTATCATGATTCATGAACCTGTGCTGCAACTTGACTACCTAGAGTGGGTCTGCTCTACTGGCACTATATAACTAAATCCTGGATACCTCATCCACGAAATCCTTAACTACCAGTATGGCCAATAACTACTCTGGATTGTTTCTTAGTGTGGTGCTACTAATCCTGATCCTGAAGGGGGAGCTGACAAGGATCCTCTCCCACAATGAATAGATGTGAAGTTATTGCAAAAAAACTGAAGATGCCCCAATCTTCCCCAGCCTCGACACTCAATGGGGTCTCTAGGACACTAAGGATTCATATTCCCAAGCTCACCACACCAGTGAAAACCACATAACTATCATTGGGTGTCACCTAGATACCGCAGCTCACACGCGTAGTCTCAAAGCATTGCATATCATAACATCCTAGTTGCATGATGTTAAGGGTTTAGTTTAAGGTACTGTAATGAGGATATTGTCATATATTTTAACATTATGTGACTAGGATGTTATGATATGCAGTTTAAAGTCTTTCAGGTAAGAAATTGGTTTTAGACCTACACATGGAGCTGCCTAGGTGCTTTTAAGTAGCAGTGAAGGTATGTGTTGGGATTAAATGAGTGTGATTCCTAGGTTCCACTAAGGAGAAAAAAAGGTATGTGTGGGGATTATGATAGTGTTTTCTTAAGGAGTAGTGAATGTATACACGGAGATTAAATGAGTGTTCTACCTAGGTTCTTATAAGGAGAAACAATGTTATGTGTAAGGATCACGTGAGTGTGATACCTGGTATTTTATAAAGAGTAGTGAAGGTATGTGTGGGGATTATGTGAGTGTTCTTCCTGGTATGGTTGGGGAAAACCTCATTATCGGAACATAATCCATCTTATGTAAGGAATCCCATGTTCATCACATGGGGTATCTTGGTCTTATCACTCAAGGAACCCTACACTTGTGGCATAGGATAATCCATAGTTTAATTCCATACATTGAGAATGATATGCTACCTAGTTTATCATAATGAATCTAGGACATCATGTGTAGGGATTACACATCAAGATGTCTATTATTTCTTCCTCATGTTGGGTAATGAGGGAATCTTGACCCACTGATTGGTCTGGGAATTTGATTGCGGATTAAACCTAAGGAGGATTCCCATGGGGAGGAAACATAGAGTTCATAACCATCCAAAAAGGTTGAAGATGTTGCAATATTAGTATTAGGCCCATGAGAGGGTCTTTATATATATCCCTAGGAATGAATTATAGACCATGTAGTTTGGTTCCACTTTATAGGACATGTAATACCTTTTATGGTTGTGTGATAAGGACTATTGTGGTGAATTTTAAGGTTGTGCATCCATGTATGGTGTACTATGTAGTTTAGAGTAATAAAAAAAATACTATAAGGGTTGTCACTTGGGGGAATCATAGATTTTTTCACTCAAGTTATCCAATGATTGTGGCACAGGTTAATCTATAGTTTAATGCCATACATTGAGGATGTTATGCTACATAGTTTATTTTCATGAATCTGGGAAATTGTTTTGGGGGATTATTTACTAATATGTTTTTTATTTCTTTCTCATGTCAAGTAATGAGGGCATCTTGACCCACTATTAGGTGGGGGATTTTATTTGGGCCTACACCTGAGGTGGAGGCCCATGGAGAGACAAAATGGAGTTCATTTCTCTTTAGAAAGGATGCAGTATTTCTAGGATTGGGATTAGGCCCACGAAATTGAATTCCTACATAT
Organism: Viscum album; assembly: GCA_963277665.1. Lineage (NCBI taxonomy): Eukaryota > Viridiplantae > Streptophyta > Magnoliopsida > Santalales > Viscaceae > Viscum > Viscum album. The sequence continues at coordinate 907,143,188 of OY728153.1, forward strand.
CCCTATAAAGGGAATCAAAATCCATGTTTTTCTATAACACTTAATTTGAAACATTGTAACCATTATGGTCATGTGATAAGAACCATTTTTATTCCTTTTAAAGTTGTTTATCCATGAACGATGTGCAACATAGTTTAGAGTCATACAATGGGGACTACAGGGGTCATCTCATTCTCATCACATGATCCATCATATGATATAAACATAAATAATCTCATACTTTTCACATGAGGTATCCTATGATCATCACATAGAGTATAATAATGGTTAACATCATATAGAAAAGACTATTAGGTGGGATATTCTTAGGAATGGATGGTGTATGACTTACACCATTGTATCACTTTTTAATTTAACTTGGAATATGAGTTAGATGATGGGATTTCATGAATTTATTGAAGAGAATTTCCACTCTAAGTATTTTAGGAAATAAGAGGAGTATCTCAACTCATAGTGTGATAAAGGGACCAAGAGGGACATCTCGACTCATGGTATTTCTAGGATGTATATAGAAGAATCTCAAATAATTGTATTATATGGGGTGGAGGTTGGGTTTATAGATTTAAAACACAACATTTCATTAACATGGCCCAAAAGGCATGTGGTGTGGGGGTGCATCTCCCATAGTACAACAGGCATACACCCAAATCACTTTTTGTTTCACAATTAATCCCTATTTCATGCAATAATGCACTATATCACACAAATTTTCAATGTGTCATGAAAGTATTTAATGTTTCAAAAAAATGTGGTGTTATGTAAAAATGAGTTTGTGTGAGGTATGAGGCATGGCCTATAAGAGTGGTTTTTGAAAAATGTGTGCCAAAAAACACTATAGCTATGCGAAAATTGAGTTTCATGAAATTGTTTACTTTATATGAAATTTTTTCCCCATGAAGAAAGTTGTGTGAAAATGTCTCCAGAAGAAGCTCATGCATCGAAGGACTTCACGAGGTAATTTCTCACAAGTATGAGATTATTGGGTTATGTGGAGTGCATAACCCCAAGTTTCATGAGTGAGATATTTGGAACTTGAATCCCATAGTTTCCACTAAAAATAAGGGTTGATGATGTATTTATAGCCATTTTGGATATGTCCTACAACTTCTGCTATGTCAGTAAACTTTGGCTATGTCGCACAATTTCACAGAGTTGCATGAACATGCCTTTGTATTTTTTTGGATTCCAGCTCAAAAATGCATAGAGATCCTATATTTTAAATTTAATTTCTCATGTAACTTAGTTGTATGAATTTGAAGGAGTTTAATGTTTATTTAGAATGTTTTGTGAAATTCCATAATTTTCTTTAGAATCACCCTGGCTGATAATTTTTGGAATTCTAACTTTGAATGGATGTAACTTTTGATCAAGAAGTCTATTTGTGCTCTAAGACCAATAAAATAAAATATTAAAAAAACTACACCCCTATATTAGGGTTTAGAATTTAGTCATTTTTTGGATGCATTTTCCAGTTCCAATATTTTGTTTGGTTGTTATCCTCCTTAGGAACTTCTTATTTTCTTTCATATCCCGGCCCACCTCGTTCATGTGGTGTTATTGTGGAACTTCATCTCATAATTCTACTTTTACTAAGGAATTCCTAGGAGTATAATATAGTAAGGTAGAGATATTTTAACACCCCATGTCACTATTAATATTATTATTTCAATTAATTACAGGGTAATTTGACTTTTTATAATTTTTGGGATTTTGATTTTAATTTTTAAGAGTTTTACCTTTGTATATAGTTATAACCTGATCACCACATGGTTAGTAGAAACCAGGAATATAATACTTATGTGGGACCTCTGAGGTGCATAGTTTTAGGTGGATGGTTTAGGGAAAATCGTGTCTGTTAGCCACACATAGGTAATTTTTAGTTCATTTTTTAACATGCACAGTTAGTTTTCATGAGTAGTGAATGACTAGGGTAAACTGTATAGGGTTACCCTTATATGTGGATCTTGTGACACATGGGTTTCAAAAAAATTAGGATAAACTATGTAGTAATCATTTGAATCATGTTTTATATTGAAAAAGCTATTTTTCATGGTTAGGTCATGGTTTGTCAAACTGTGCTGCCAAATCATGCATGCTACCTAGAATCACCTAAAAGTGATTTTCCCATATTACCCTCTTCATTTTAAAAGGGATTTCCATCCTATTTCTTTCCTTATTATTCAAAAACCCTATGAATTGTACAATTATATATCTCCTCCATCATTTGGTGTTTTTAGGCTTATTCAACCTCATTTCAAGTGAATTTCCTCTTGTTTCTTCCTTCATTAATCTTCCTAATCCAATTTATTAGCTCAATTTTACTCTCACAAACCCTATGAAAAATATTGGTATAATATTGGGATTTAAAGCTACTAATTAATAGGCTATTTTTTTACGGATTGTTTGAGATGTATATTTTTTTTGGGAGCATTGACCACCAAAGGAGATGACTTTCGACCTGATTACCATTGAACTAAGGTAGATGTTTTTTGGGCCTTTTATTTTCTTGGAATAAAATTGGTTCTCAATGTTTATAAATTTTTTTCATGAACACACCCTACATACACTATTACATGTATATTGTTATTATGTTTACTTTTTTAATGCCCAAACATTAGGTATTTTGGTTTGGGTGTTCAAGTTATTTTTGATGGTTGGCTTGGGACATGGTGAGTGAACAACAGTCACATGGAGATAGTAGTTATTTTGGTCAAGGTTTTATTTTATTTTATCTTGGTATGTTTCTATACCAGTATATTGGATTGAATTTTTTTTAATTTATTTGGAACATAGGATGCTGGTTGTTTTTCATATTTAGTTCATATGATGTATTTATTTATTGTTCTATTTATGTGATAGCTTGATTATGTGAGTTCCATTATAATTACATGATGCGTTATATTTAGTTTTATGTGTTTATCATATTCAAGGGTAAAATAATTACCTTTTTTACTTGATTGACACCCCATCAATTGTTTCTACCTAAGGAGACCAAGAACACACCTTGGTCCATATAACAGTCTGGATCATGTGTCTATTTTAAGGATGAATTGGGTTTATTGGGGACACATTTTCTACCCATCGCAACCCTAATGATATCTTGATGATGAAACCTAAGTCATTGATTGGTGATAGTTTGGTATTGAGTAAAATATGATGTTTATGGAGTGACTTGTTGAGATTCAAGATCCTCATGAGAAAGTGCTTCATGGGAGCATAATTCCTTTCATTCATGTCATGTGGTAGACTATTGTATTAAAAAATATACATGGGAGCATGCCATTGATTCATGATTATTAATCATAGTAGTTTTTATGTTTTGAATCTCATTAAGATTTATTTTATGATGATATTATTGAATATTGTTATTCTCTCCTTTAGGCTATGTTTGTTCTTTTATGATTGCGAGATTCCTATTTGAGAGGTATCTCACCGAGTGTCTAGTTTTAAGGTTTCCTTTATTTCATTTATAAGGTTTGTTTTTTATTTTCATGGACTATAATAATTATATAGGTATCTAAAATAGTTTTGAAAAAATTATTGGTCCTCTTTTTTATATTTTTTAGGTTAATTGGATCTTGAAGGTGGTTTGGAGGTGAATAGAGGTGTTGGGTGTTTCAAAAGGTATCAAAGTGTGATTTTATCTTTATTATACTGTGGTGAGTTTGAGGTTGGTCATGGTCTGGTTGTGATCATGATAGCTTGGGTGGTTTTTTGGTATTTTTGTGTTGAGGTTGAAAATGATAATTTTGAATAGGTTTATGTCATTGTGGTTGATTATGGTGTTTTGGTACCCATTATAGTAGTATTGGATTGATGTTGAAATCTATTTCTACTATGGGGAAGCCTTAAACACCTTTTTTAGGGGTTATTGTACAATATGGTGTGTTAAAGAGAATACTATTCCACTGTGGTCCCATATATGTATGATGGAAATAAATAGGCCAATGAGAGTTTTGCTATAGTGGCCGATGGTTCGAGTCAAGAGAATTAAAGTGTCATCGTGTGGTCGATACCACTATGCCATGGTGTTGTTGAAATATATTTTAAAAAGGAAATGGCTAGTGTATAAGGAGGGAATATTATATTTATGAGTATGAGAACATTATATCTTCTTTGACTGATCTTCTCTATGACATGTTCATTCACTCCCCATATTGTGCTTTAGTCATCCATTTATTGTAAAAATATGGGAATCTATATTCTGTTGTTTGATTATATTTATATTTTCTCAAACTATAGATTCTATGTGGTTCATTTCTCAGTTCCTATGGACCTTCCTTGGAGAATCTTGAGACCTGTCTCTTAGTAATCAACAACTTATGATCTAAGATTATGTTATCTTTCTTCTTTATTTATTCTTTTCTTTTTATTCCTTATCATAAGTCTTATAATGGTTTGGATTTAATTTTGTTATTGTTTGTTCAATGTATTTATAGAAGATTGATGTGTATAGGTATTTTGGGAAATTCATGAATATTTGGTTTCTTTTGATAAATATTTTCTTCTCAAAATTGTGTTGTTATTGTTAAAGATTCAATCAAGGTAGGGGATTTAGAATCTCTCTCTCTATTTTATTTTTTTGTAAAATTTGGAATTACATTGATTCTTTTTATTAGGTAAAGTGTTAGAATTGAACTAATGAAGATAATAAACTAGATTAAATAATAAAATGTATTGGTTTGAATCCTTTTTTACATGATTTTCATATTATTTTTATTAATGTTGGACAGTTGTAGTGTTCCAACATACTCTAAAAATCCTAAATTTTTATGCTCACAAAATTTCTTTCTTGTTTAAATAATAATTTTACTTTTAGTATATTATAGGTTATTTATTTATTTATTAAACAGTATCTCAATATTTTCTAAGTTGATATATTTTAGTTTAATAAAGTTTGTAGTAATGGATATTATGTATAGAGAAATTACGCATATGTATGAAGTGAAAATTAGAAATTTATCATACATTCATAATTTTTCAATGTATTTGACCTTACATATCCAATAAAGTTTGGATTTTATTCTTACATATAGGATAATTCCAAATAGAAAGTATCCTTCACACACACACACACATATATATATATATAACTATTATGTATTTAATATTAATTGAAAGTAGTTATTTCATATCAATCTTTTGAAAATAATGGGATATTATGTGACTAAAATTTATTCTTACACATGGATGAGTTATTATTATATATTTATCTGAATTTATAGATTTTTCAAAGTATGATATATTATGTATTAGTAAAATATGTTATTCATGGAAATTTTACTCTTATATACTAAAAGGGAAGATCTTAAGTATTATGTTTGATGTCAATACTTATTCCTATATATCATCAAAAATAGTATTACGTATATAGGGAAAAGTTTTATTATGACATGCCATATAAGGGAGTTATTCTCATGTATAAATAGATGATTACATTATCCTTATGAATTAAAATTTCAAAAAAAATCATAGATATTTTTCTATATTTATTTCAAAGGGTAATATTTCTCAACATTGAATTAGTTTTTTAAAAAGGTGTGATTTTAGGAAGAGTTTGATCTAGAATTTATGAGTTGTTATTTCTAGAAGAAATATTATTTAAGAGATATAAAGACTACTACTTTCAAGGAGAATATTGAGGATCATTTTTAACTCAAATTAAAAATTTAATATTCTCAAAAGAAGAAAATAAAAATATATAGATGATTAATATTTTAAAATATAGAGAAGATACACATGAACAAAATTTCTAGTGATTAACATGATTTTCTTGATTATTATAAACGATCAGATATTTTTGTTTAAACTGTGTGATTTAAAATAATTAATGAGTATACAGAAAATAATATTGATACTATGTGTTCATGAACGTTTTAGATATGGGTGTGGATCCTATAGAGATACACTTTGAATACATATATGTTTCTCTAATGAAGATTTAATTTTTGTTAATTTCACTTTTTTAAAATCGTGTTTTAGAAGTATAGTCAATTTTTAAATCTCATATATTATTTATGAATTTCAAACTTCCTATAATAAGTGTTAGTAGATAGGCCAATGATAGTTCTTATTTTTTTAAAGGTGAGAGAGAGCATAGTTGAAAGTTCTTTTAACCTGTATTCATCAAGTGTCATCTGCTTGCACTCATCTAATTGATCCCTAGTAAATGTATTTAAATAAAATCACCTTACCTATATTTAGTGTTGGTGGGGTGGATTATGAAAAGTTTCTTGGAAAACTTGACCTCTATAAAAACCTACTATGACCTATTTTTTATTTTGATTATTTATGATACATTATCTAATTTGAAAAGGAGGAAAAACAAAGAGAATTAAATGTAGAGGGAAGTTAAAATTTTTAAATGTGAAATTCAAGAACTTAATTCACCCATATTGATTCATTGTAATTGAAAAATTAGATAAAACTTGGTATGAGAGTAAATATTTTGGGTTATCTATACTGGCTAGTTTAAGATTAAAGATTTACTCTTGTTACTACAATGTGAGATCTAAGAGAAGGTTTGTTTATGGTTTGAGAGCCTTATTTTAATGGAAAGAATTATGATTCTTGGACGAAAAGAATGATTATATATATGAGTAATTTGGTATTGAAAGTTTATATGAAGGAATTGAATCCTTACAAGGTTCATTTTAGTGATTCTGAAATTTAGAGTAATAATTAATGGGCAATGTATGATTTAAGTTCTATGGATACAAATGATATTATGTAAATAATATGACCTGATGAGTTTAATAGAGTTTCTAAATATACTACCACCTACAATATGTGGGAAATAATTAATATTGATTATGAAGGTAATGATAACATAGTACAATTGAGTCACAATACTCTAAAACTGATAATTAATATTTCTAAGATTTTTTTGGAGAAATAATCATAAAAATTAATGGAAGAATCACTAAAATTATAAATAATATTGGTACCTTGAGTACTAATATTATAGAATATGATCAATATTTTAAAGTTTTAAGAGTTTTACTTGCTATATGGAGTGTAATTTCTACTATAATCATACACTATACACTAGTTAAAGATCCAAAAATGAAAAACATGATTGGTACTCTCATGAAATATAATGCTATAATGAATGTTGAAGATGATTATCATAAATTGAATAGAAAAGAGAGTATGTCACTTAATGTTTCTACATAAAATAATGAAAAGAAATATAAAGAAATATGTTTTGACTCATCCAATTAAAGAGAATCCAGAAGTTCAAATTCTATTGATGAAATTTCTGAAATTTCTATAAGATTCAATAAATTCTAAAAGAGAAAAAGTGCTTCAAATGATCATTCAACATGTTAAAAAAGAATGATTTTGTTCAGATGAAATGTGTAAGAACCCAATTCTTCCTTTTAGGTATATATCTTTTCTTTTTGTGTTGTACTTAAGAAAGTATAGGAAAAGGAGGCCGAGGGCTACCTATAGGCCTATTACACAAGAAGACTGGGGGTTACACGCCATGTAATACTAGTACACACCATGTAAGGGTCTGTCCAAGACCCATTCATGACGTAGGCATGTCAGAAGAAAAGGCATATAAAAGATGTGTATTTTCATGTACACACCATGTATTTTTTTCTAAAATAGTAAGTAACCTCTTCTTCTTTAGATGGATATAAGGATCAACTACTGATCCCATATAGTAGTGCCCAGGTCGACTTGAGAGGAGTTTTGCCTCCCGATTCTTCATCTAAACTCTGTTTCAAACACTGTCAGATGAGTTGGAACCCCTTCAGTGAGTTCTCAATTCTACTTAACTTGTTATTTGTCTCTTGTAATCTTGATCTAATTATTTAGGTTTAGGATTTTATGATCAATTTTTAGATATACTCTTTTGTAAGTTGAATTAGAGGCTGACGCTGGATGAGGAGAGTCGTACCAGTATGAGGTAGGTGGTCTCATGCCTTTCACTAATTATCAAGCTGTTTATATATGCCAGAGTGATGTGTACCCCTTTTTTGGGTGTCACCTTGATTTATAATTGAACCTTTTTGTTACCTATTGATGTTTAGGTAATTGAATAAGTATTTTAAAACATGTTTTAGGTTGTATACCTTGATTTAGGGCCACCCCATGGGTGAGTTTCCTTGGATGATTGTTTATGGATGTTTGGCCTAGGATGCCTATAAGGCATGCCTTATTTTCCCTTCTTGGGTTATTAAAAATGAATTGATATTATAATATAATTAAAAGGTAGATAATTATAATATAATTGGTTAAGGGTATGGGGATGGTTGGATTTGCCTTTGAACCTTGAATGCCTATGTTTGTTTGAACATGTTTGGAATGTTTTGCTCCAACTATAAACCTAACCACATGAGTTTATTAATGTTAAATTTATGTAATAGTTTAATTTATATGTGTTTCTTGTTATGGGACCTGTACCCATGTGAGTAATTGAAAGTCCAAGCCTTATTACGTTGGTCCTTTATTGAGTTGTGTTAGATTCTTTTGGTGTTGAACCTAGCATGGCTAATGAATTGTTAATTTAAACCCGCTATAGTTAAATGGTAAATAGATTTGGGTGAAACAAGGAATCTATTTGTAATTCCATGGATTGTATTATATGTCTATTATACCTTGGTCTCTTAGGTGAACCATGGCTTCTTGGAATTCCATGGATGGACTTGATGGGTTTGTTATAATGTTAATCCATGAGTGAACTATATATGCCAAGGATAGGCTCAAGATGCATTTGAATTATATGTCATGAGTTATTCTTGGGGCTCCCTATAAGACATCCCATGATGGGCTCCATTGAAATGGATTCACACCACACCTAGAGTGACATCGGGTTCATGAGAGGTTCGCTGGAACATGATCGTAGGGTTTTGGAGGAATTGCACCTGGAGTGATACTTGAATTCCAAAATAGGAATTTCAAGGATGGGCCCAGGTTATATGTTAAATATAGAAATGGAATGTCTTATGATGAATTTTACAATCCAAAGCACAATCTTGGATTCGTTCATCACTTTTTTTTGTTTAGATGGTCTTTTGAGACTTTTTTGTGATTAATTTTATATGGGGAATTCTGAGCTTATGCCATTGATTCTCGCTCAAATTTACTCAAGAGATAAAGGTAGAACAGTCCTTGTAGTTTAGCTTGGGTTATCGAATCCTCAGAGACCTAAGAAGAAACCTATAGACACGTACATTCTATTGACTGTTTATGGCTATGAAGTGGCCAACATGGGTTGATTTTATATGGGTTTAAGGGATAACTAACAGATTTAGGTGAATTCAATTCAAAAGAATGATTTGATCCTAGGTTATTGCTCAGGGTTTATTGGATGAATTACTTTTTTAATGATTTCAATTTCTTATAATTAAGATGGATTCATTTAAGAAGATCAAAGGAAATCATCACTTACTGGTTTAATACCTACACACCATAATACTAATCACCTATACACTTGAAGGATCAAGGTTTTGAGCACTTCAAGGTAAAGGTTCGTATTATCACTTGAAGTGTGCGGCCTTAAATTCAACAAGGACGATGAAGTTTAAAAATCATCAAATAAAAATAACAATTAAAAGAAGTAATTAGGCATTAATGTGGTGATAAATAACATCCAATCTATCCCCTTTCTACTCCCTTGGATCAACCGATTAGTGGTTTATCCCTCCATTGATTCTAAGGTTTCAATGGAAGCAGAAAGTAGACTCATGGGGGAGGAAATGGAGAAGTAAAAAAACACAATAAAATAATGATCACTCCGCCGTTGTGTGATAATATCACAAGATTTGGAATTAAAGAGTTCACACCTTCAAACAAAGGTATCAAAGTGATAATTATAAGAAAAAAATAATAATAGAAGAATAACTTTTATTAAGAAACAAGGATGAATTAAAAAAACTTACATGTGGAAGACAAATTTGAGACAACAAAACCGCAACATAACATTACAATGAATGAAATCTCAAAGATTCCCATCTACTCCACCACCACTGCCTTAAATAGGCATTTTGGAAGCCTTGGGTAGAGCCTCAAACAGTACAAAGAATCACACTTGATTATGGTAGGTCTAGGGTGGTGGAAAGCTTGTGGAACTTAGACTTTTCCACATTTGACCCGAGGTGGCAGCCAGCTTTCATCCACCAAACAGACGCGCTTTGATAGCCTTCTAGATGGCCTAATCAGAGTGGGACATAAAATAATAAACTGGAGCCCCAGTTGTCTCCTAGACTCCTGTAAAATTTGGGCCCATTTGGAGTTGTATATTCGTATATATGATTATATTAGTGGGATGTTTTTCTGGGCCACAGAATCTAGCCCAGAATTTTATTTATAACTTGGGCCGCCTAAAAGGACACCATGGAGGCCGAATTAGCATTGTATCATGGAGATTGATTTGTTAATATAAATTTATTCTATAATCCCATTATATTTGTGATTCATTGGGCCTGTATGTTGGGCCCCACTGTCTCATCAGTGGGCTGGTGTCCAATCTGCCTTCTCTAGAATTGCTTCCTTTCATCACAAAATATCCCCATCTTCTTCCCTGAATTATCCATTGATCCCTGAATGAAACATGTTCATATTGGAGTGTTTATCAATTTCCAAAAATATCAAATTAAAATATGTATAATCATATGAATAATTGGGTACTTCAAATGATGTTCAAAAATGTACCACATAATAGTGCATTTTAAGAATGTATTACAATCATAATGTGAAATGATGTTCAAAGTGTAAAATGCACTAAAATGGTGTTTATGAATAATAAATAACATGAATATTATGTATATTAAAAATGAATATTATCCTCATTTAGTGGCTAATCACACCCCCCAACTTGAGTTTTGCTAGTCCTGAGAAAAATATATCTCAACAATATGAAATTCGAATTCCCTTTTCCAAAAACATTTTAATACACAATGATCACCAGAAACCCTTATACCAAACAATCATGAAACCCATCAAAATATTTTAATATAGGATAGTTTCATAAGTAGATCCCAATCCCAAGCCCATTCCTTTGTTCAAATTCAATGTCATATTTCATCCAATATCAATTAAGTACGAGGATGTGTTGTGCATCACAATAGACATGGGGGTTCATCTTTATTCAAGAGGGAAATTATGAAAGTGCTAGGTGGAATCACATTTCAATATTAAGATGAGTATTCAATTTTTTTTGTTTTTTTTGTTTTTGTTTTTTTTTTTTTTGCAATTTTTCCATGGTAATTGAAATTGCACTCAAAAGAGTCAACCCCTGTAGCGAGACTTTGCCGATGACTCCCAGGCTCAAAGACCTTAGGGCACCAAGTGAAGCCCACATACTCAGGCATCATCTCGAGTTAACTCAGTCAAAAAAAAATTCAAATTACCAAAAATAGAGATAAAATTACTAAGTTTGGGCCAGAAAACTATGGAGTCATGATCCCCAAGTGGCGAAAGCCACACATTAGTTCATTTCATTGCTCTACGTGCAAATTTATTATTATTTTTTAATTTTTTTTTGAATATTCAAATTAAACTAAAATGATCACCAAACCTATGCTATTTATTTGGGGGACCCCATGAACTCGAACTAATTCCCCACAATCCAAAGGACGTGCATTGTGATCTTTTTTTTATTTGGATGAAAATAAAAACGATGAAATATCACATTGGACAGCCACACTTTCCAAAATATATGCTCATGAAATTATACAAGGATTAAAATCGGAATCAGGGCATGCTAAATTATTTGATATTCAGTTTCAAAGTTTGCAATGTGTATTACCATGTTCAAAGATAAAGGAATTTTTCCTTCAATTTTCACAATTTTTTTTCAAATCATTCATTTTTTACACAAAATTATTTTTTTTATTTTATATCCCCCCCAACTTAAAACAACAATGTCCCCAGTGTTTGATGAAATGAAAATTTAGAAGGAGTAGAGGTAGATAATGGAAGTTCAAAATGGAAATTGAATCTGAGGATCATGGAATGAAATCACCTAGTGGTTGAAGTTGAAGTTCTTGCTGCTCCAATTTAGTCCTTTGATATCCATGTCACTTGTAGAGGTCCCTAGTAGAAAAATTAATAATGAAAGAAAGAAAAACATAACAAAACAAAACAAAACAAAACAAAACAAAATAAAACAAAACAAAACAATATATATATATATATTTATATAATAAAAAAAGTAAAATATAAGTATATATATAAACTAATGATACATTGTCTTCTTTTTATATTTCTGGGTAAGGTTTTACTCAAGGATCACACCACGTGACACGGATGAATATGGTGCTCCCCTTTCATACCCATCCATACTCATAATATAAGAACAGGTCAACAGTCTATTTTTTTTAAATATAAAAAAAGTTTAATTAATCTTATTTAAAATATAAAGTTGATTAAAACAACAAAATTATTGGAAACTTGAAAACCATGGGTTGCCTCCCATGCAGTGCTTTTTTTAACATCGTTAGCTCGACTTGAACCCCCCAACTTATCCAATACCAACTTTCAACATTTTAAAGACCACATGTTTCACCACTTCTACTAGGTTGAGATTGATTCTATGTTTAGAATTTGTATCATGAACAAACCTCTATTCTATAATGAGCAGGTAAATCTAAGGAATATCGTAAATGATGGATTCAATTTCTTTTGTAGTATTTTCTAAGACATTATGAATAATCACATCTTTAGTGGTTTCAAGATAATAAATGGTGAGAAATGGAAGTTTTTGGCTATCCCCAATGAATGGAAACTTGAGGGTGGATGGAAAGTCCTTCTGTTCGAGTTCAAGTAGGCTAAAACTTTCATACATAGGTTGGGACTTTGAATTGAACTCAGTTTCATTTTCAAAATTTCTCAACAGAATTGGTTCTGTTTGAATAGAAGATTCAACCACCAAATTGGAATGATCAGTTTCAGGAATGGGTAAGGACTCAAAGTTTGTGATTTCTCTTAATGTTTCAGTGATTTGTGTTTTTGAAAAATCATCAATGGAGTTATATTCATGAGACTCAATCCATGATGTCAAATTATCCTCTTGTGAATAGAAAAAATAAGTTTCCTCTTGATTTAACACCTATCAAAAATTCCTTGATCCTCATCAACTTCCCCAAATCCAATTGTTTTCTCTTTAGTAAATTCACAAGAGGTTTGTGAGAAACTAGACACTTCACATAAGGTTATGAAAGGGGCAATTTTTGTAGGGATGAGTTCCTCACAAGTTTTAATGATTTGTAGTTCTAAACTCAATGATGAAACCTCAAAATTCATTATCTCAATTTGTTGACATAATTTTTCAAGTAATGGATATGTATTAGGATGGATATGGGGTTGAGATAGATGGTTTATTCCAGGAGGATAAATATGTTGTTGGAATTCCATAGGAGGATGTTAAAATTGGCTTTGTGGGGAATGAAACTCATTATATTTTTGAATTTTTTGTGGAGAATAAGAGTTAAAACATTGTGTCTCAATTGGTTGTTGGTTATCCCACCAGTAGAAACTAGGATGGTCATTGTACATCACACATGTTGTGGAGTGATCAAAGTATGGAGAGGTTCCTGATGTATGGATTTGTTCAAATGGGTTTTCCATAGTAATGAGGGGTGAGAAAAAAGAAGTGGGATGAAAAAAATGAGTGTCTAAGATAACATAATTAAGTCCCCGACAACGGCGCCAAAATTTGGTTCTCGCTCAAATTTACCCAAGAGATGAAGGTAGAATGGTCCTTGTAGTTTAGCTTGGGTTATCGAATCCTCCGAGACCTAAGAAGAAACCTATAGACATGTATATTCTATGGACTGTTTTTGTCTATGAAGTGGAAAACATGGGTTGACTTTATATGGGTTTAAAGGATAACTAACAGATTTAAGTGAATTCAATTTAAAAGAATGAGTTGATCCTAGGTTATCGCTCGGGGTGGATTGGATGAATTACTTTTTTAATGATTTAAATTTCTTATAATTGAGATGGATTCATTTAAGAAGATCAAACGAAATCATCACTTACTGGTTTAATACCTACAAACCATAATACTAATCACCTATACAATTGAAGGATCAATGTTTTGAGCACTTCAAGTTAAAGGTTCGTATTAGTACTTGAAGTGTGTGGCCTTAAATTCAACAAGGACGATGGAGTTTAAAAATCATCAAATAAAAATCTCAATTAAAAGAAGTGATTAGGAATTAATGGGGTGATAAATAACATCCAATCTATACCCTTGCTACCCCTTTGGGTCAACCCATAAGTGGGTTAGCCCGCCATTGATTCTAAGGTTTCAATGGAAGTGGAAAGTAGACTCATGGGGGAGGAAATGGAGAAGTAAAAAAACACAATAAAATAACGTTCACTCCACCGTTGTGTGATAATATCACAAGATTTGGTATGAAAAAGTTCACACCTTGAAACAAAGGTATCAATGTGATAAGTATAAGAACAAAATAATAATAGAAGAAGAACTTTTATTAAGAAGAAAGGATTAATTAAAACAACTTACATGTGGAAGACAAATTTGAGACAACAAAACCGCAGCATAAGATTTCAATGAAAGAAATCTCAAAGATTCCCAAATCTTCCACCACCACTACCGTAAATAGGCATTTTGGAAGCCTTGGGTTGAGCCTCAAACAGTACAAATCATCCCACTATATTATGGTAGGCCTAGGGTTGTGGAAAGCATGTGGAACTTAGACTTTTCCACATTTGACCCGAGGTGGCAGCCAGCTTTCATCCACCGAACAGACGTGCTTTGATGACCTTCTAGATGGCCGAATCAGAGTGGGACATAAACTAATAAACTAGAGCCCCAGATGTATACTAACCTCCAGTAGAATTTAGGCCCATTTGGAGTTGTATATTCAGAGATATGATCAGATTAGTGGGATGTTTTTCTAGGCCGCAGAATCTGGCCCAGAATTTTATTTCTAACTTGGGCCTCCTAAATGGACACCATGGAGGCCAAATTAGCATTGAATCATGAAGATTGATTTGTTAATATACATTTAATCTATAATCCCACGAAATTTGGGATTCATTGCGCCTGTATGTTGGGCCCCACCATCTCATCAGTGGGATGGTGTGCAATTTGCCTTCTCTAGAATTGCTTCCTTTCATCACAAAATATCCACATCTTCTTCAATGAATTCTCCATTGATCCCTGAATGAAACATTTTCATATTGGAGTGTAGATAAATTCACAAAAATTTCAAATACAAATATTTATAATCATATGAATCATTGGGTACTTCAAATTATGTTAAAAAATGTACCACACGATAGTGCATTTTAAGAAGGTATTACAATCATAATGTGAAATGATGTTCAAAGTGTAAAATGCACTAAAATGGTGATTATGAATAATAAAGAACAGGAATATTATTTATATTAACAGTGAATATTATCCTCATTTAGTGGATAATCATCCGTATCTTGAGACTTATATAATTCTATGTAATTGGATTTTTAATGAACATGAAATGAATGTAAATAGAAACCAGTTATAGTAGGGCCATTTAATTTTGAGTATTTCCTAGATTACTACTTTCATTATTGTACACTACCTGTTATATATATTCATTGACAGATTGACATATACCTTGAGTGATTCCCTACTAGGATTTAGTCTTACGCCCTGTTTGGGTCATTTTTTGGGCCAAAAAAAATTATATGGATGCAGGCATCCATAAGGGAAAGAAACCTTCTCTAGGTACTTGATATTCTACTTAGGAGCCAGAGAGCATGGGACCAAGCTGAGTCTTGCGATTCTTCTGAGTTTCTTTTGTGTCTTTTTGTACTTTTTTTACTTATATAATGTATTACAATAGTGTAAACTTTTTTGGATATTTTCTTAGAACATGTACCATGCTGCGTCATCTTTTGTATGATTTGACACTGCGTTATTTATATTATATGTCTTCTTTTGTTTACTTCTATTGTATGGTATTATTTGATTCCCTTATTAATTTACTATGGTTTCTTCTATGTTACACTCTTCCAATGAGGGAATAGTCTCCCCACTATCACTCTTAGTCCCTATATTATAGTCGTAAGCCTCTTGAGTTTGGGGAGAAGCACTTGAGGCCATGTGGCCAACCAGGTGCGAGTCACCTTTGAGTGGAATCCAGATCTGGGAGGTTACAAGGTGGTATCAAAGGTATTTTTTACTCTGTTTTACCTTATTTTTTGGCAACATTAGATAGGAATGGAAAAGAAAATGGGTTTTAGTAATAATATGTTCCTGGGATTAGCTACCCCACATACAGGGAAACAACAATTTTCCTTGAAATAAATTGCGATTTTTGGATTTTGAGTTGTTACAATTTATTCGATTTCACCATTGGGTGACACACTTGTGTTGTGATTCTATTGTTGATATTATTATGGTTATATTTTGTTGAAACCTAATGATATGAGTGAATTACACCTCTTGAATTATATATACACCTTCTATAAATCACATTCCATCCATTATTTCCATTTAATTTATGAGCATTACTGATTGTATGTTGTTGTGATAGGTACCGTAATAGATATACCTGATTTTGTGATAGGTGTATTATTACGTGAGATGGTTCAAATTAGATTTATGCTAAGATTTGATCCCTAAGGTCTATGAGACCTCTTGGATTGGAATTTAGTGGATCATGTTGCTACCTTGTATTGAAACATGTTGTGATGTACTACAGGTGGATTCCAAGATTTGATTTGTTGGGAGTATGTGACCCCACTGATCAGAATTAAGCCTTCCATTTAGGATAATAATGTGAAATTAGTTTGATTCACATGGGTTTTGTGATATATGGGGGTTTTACCTTCTTAAAACCCATATTACATGGCCTATGGTATAGGGGAACACACCGTGTGATTTTACATTTGGGGAAGATGAATTTTAAGGGGGTACACGCCGTGTATGGGGTCTACATGCCGTGTTCTGGTACTTGGACTTGTAACAGTGTACCCGGGCATGTATACCATGTAGGGGTACATGGCCATATTGAGTAAATGGCAATACCCCATGTAGGTAGCATGACATGTAGAAGTACATGGTTTGACTAGGTAAATGGCCAAGATAATTGAGGGACACATGCATATACCATGTGTTTGGTACATGCCATGTATTGGTCTTACACACTGTGTACCTGGGGTGTTTACACACCCAAGATGGCTGAAGTACATACCCATGTAGGATTTTGAGTTTACATGCCATTTATGGTGTCTACAAAACGTGTAATCCTCTTTTGGTACCCTTTGAGGGTCTTTTCCTATTTTGTTTTTGCGCTCTTGAACTACGAACCTTGAAAATGAAATTGAACTAATGTGTGTGATTGACCTTGTATAGTAATCCCACCACGACGACCTATAGTTGTATGTTAGGAGGGTTGCGATGAACATACCCTGAAGGTGATAGGCCATGGGATACTAGTGGATCCTCTAGTCATGCTAGTTATAGCGCCAGTTGTTATACTAGATACAGGTGCTGATGCACAGTTCTGTGATGGATTTATGAGGTTCATGCAAACCATTCCAGGAGCACCACACCCTGTCATGTCTATAGCATAGCTAACATGAGTGCTGTAATAGTATTATCCACCCACATTTTCAAGGAATAGTGGACCACAGGCTGTGGTTTCATGGATATAGTCCATGTTTTCAATCTTTAAGCACTTAGAGACACCTCTTGAGAGGAGGGTAATGTTATCAATGTATATATGCATGATTCCACCAAGAGATGGTGGTATGTGATTACTCAGATGGGGTGTCCTCGAGATATGGAATGGGGAGACTTATAAATAGTCTTCTATTATTATTATTTTCACAAGATGATGAGGGATGATATATCCCTAGAGTTTATGCATCTAGAGTAGGGTGATTTGTTAGTGATGGACTAATCAACCTATTTTAATGACCTCTAGTAGTTCAAACTAATTCAGATGGGTAAAAATTTATTTAAGGATAGTCGATTTGAGGATAATATGAGGTATGACATCCAATCTCAGATGAAAAATTTTCAGGTTGACTACCATATCAGCTATAGTGAATCAGGAACTGATTACTGAGTGTAATCTGAGGGAATCTAGAGGTGCGAACCCGGGTAGTTTGGCACCTAGATCTCGAACTGTCTCAATAGATAGTAGGAAGCATCATTTGGAGCTTCCTTATGATAATGTTAGCAGTCATAATGTATCCATAGGTAGCGATGTGAGGTGCTACTAGTGTGGTAGTCCATGGGATACTAGGACATGATGTCTAAAGGACTCATTCGAGTGCCAATATTTTAGAAATGTAGGTTGTCTTCAGAACTTCTGTAGGATGTTTCCACCAGAAACTATTGAGAGAGGGTATACACCAAATTTTCATTTAGGATCAGGATCTACAACTTCTCACTAGTCAGGGAACTGGAATAAATTAGTCCATTCAAGCTGAAGTGGTGGTTATGGCCATGGTATCCAGACCCTAGGTTCTTAGCGAAAATAGGGTGGATCAGCTCATGGTAGATAGGTAGTGTCAAAGGGCCATGATATAGGTTAGAATTATAGAGTGAAATAGACCCATCATGAGAAGTATCCCAGACCCTCTACCGTCAGAGGTACTTTTCTAGTCGCCTCCATTTTATCTTCTATACTTTTTGATATAGGGGATTCACATAGTTTCATATCTGTGCCCATTGTGGAACACCTTGGAATATGTTCTTCTAATTCTGATGATGTTATGATTCTAGAAAATTCATTAGGGATTATAATATCAGGTGTGCCTTGGTGAAAGGATTTACCCCTTGAAGTTGGTGGTTATCACTTCACATGGGACCTCTATGTGTTAGAGATGACATGCTTTTATGTCATCCTCAGAATGAATTGGTTGTTTCCCTTCCGAGCCTTTGTTGATTTCTATCACCATAGGGTGAGATTCACGTCACCAGAAGGTAGATAGTTTTTACATAAAGGTGAATGGGATGTCCATGTGAGCTGAGATGAACCCATGAATTTTGGGTTGGGTGGGATGATAGCCCAAATTTCAAGTTTGTATCTGGATGACCAGGGAACATGTCAAATGGATTTCCCTCCAGTGGTTGATCATTTCAGGGATGTATTTCCAAAAGGACTTTTTAGGTTTAACTCTAGTGAGATAGGTAGAGTTATCTATTTATCTAGTTATATGAACTACAATGGTATATATTCCTCCTTATAGGATATCTTAGATGAAGTTACAAGAGATCAAGAGGCAGCTAGGGGATTTAGAGGAAAATGGTTTCATTTGACCCAATACTTCCCCTTAGGGTTTTCCGGTCCTTTTTGTGAAAAAGGTAGACGATAACCTTGGACTAAGCATGGATTATTAGAAATTGAACTAGTTAAGGTATCCTCTACCAAGGATATATGATCACTTCGACCAACTTCGAGGAGCTTAGGTCTTCTCACAAATTGATTTGAGATTTAGTTATCACATGTTGCATGTTATATAATTAGACATACCACACACAACCTTTTAGAGTAGGTATGTGTTGGAATCCTCATGCTTTAATCATGTTTTCATGATCACAAATTTTTTACTTCTGTTTAATCTATCTCATATCATGTGTAGATATGCTTGGTTTCTTTATGCTTCAAATAAATTTTCTCAAGATCTTGATTCCTATAAATCATGACTGACTACTATAAACTATATTTATCTTTGGTCTATAGATATTTATTTTATGAATGATTAAGTCTAATTCATTCAGTGAATATTACTTCTTAAGTCAGTATACATATTTTTGGCTAAGTCTGAGAAACTGTGAGTCTGCCACCGGTTATGGTTTTCTGGAAAAGGACCCAGACACCGTGACCCAGACACCGTGACCAGACACCGTGACGTAGACACTGTGACCAGATACCATGACCTAGACTCTGTGACCATACACCATAACCAAACACTGTAACCAGTTTCAGATCTCATGAAGCCTGTGACACCGGTTCCTTGCTAAGATGTCGTTCAAAGTTTATAAAAGGACCAGAAACTGTGATCCTAACACCGCATCTGTGCTATTGGTTCATGATCTCAATACAATTATTCCATAATGACTATCTCACTACTCAAAGGAAAATAATAAGACACCATTTCATAGTTATAGCATTTCCAAGTGACATTGTTTCTACACAGACTGTGACATCATTCCTTAATCTGTTTTTTTTTTCAATTTAATTTATAATGGTCATATTTGAGTATTTTAAAAGCACTAAAATAATTAATATTTCTTTATAGACATGTCACCTGACAGTATGAGGTACATGTTTCAGGATACATGCATCATGTTGGCTCTAATACATGCACTCTAAGAATAAAAAGAAAACGGTGGCCCTGAAACAAGAGACGAGGAGTAGTGTGTAGTAAAAGCGTGATCATTTTTGAAAATTGGACCAATTCATGCACCAAGATATATTTTGAGAATAAAAAAAGTATTCTTGAATAAAAAAGATGGAATACCATAGATTAGATCCAAATCATCTTTGAAATACCAACTCCATGAAGAACATGAGCTAGATCTAACTGGAATCCAGAGCACCTTGCGATACTTTGTTTCTCGCAAGAGGACTCGATACTTGCATATGATTCATCTTAGAAGTCTAGAGCTTCATAGAATAAGACTCAGAGAACTTCCATCCTTATCTTAACATCTTTTCTCTATAGTGTATTTTTTTAGCTTTCGAGCAGTGTGTGTATATCTTTATTAAAAACACAGATTATCTCATGCACTAAACTAAAGGATACAAGATATCCTTCCTATAATATCTTTTTACACCTGTTTACTCCCACATATAAGTGTGGAAGAGGTCCTTGTGTGACCTGATAGTTTTTACCCATGAAGAACTGTGGAAGAGGTCTTGTGACTTGGATAGTCTTATGCGCTATTTTTTACCCCGATACAGGATGTGGATCAAGTTTATTAATATAAACTGCTCGGTGGTAGGTGATCACCAAGTGTAGTGGATTAGGTATCGACTTGAGACTAAACCACTTGTTTTATCCACCGTGTTGTTTAATTTAGTCGTTCTCTGTTTAACTATATAATCCTGAAATCACTAGATTTACTTTGATAGTTAATCTTTGATAGAAGTTATAATTGTTTTACCTTATTTAAATAGATCCAAAAGTAATATTAATAATTCATATTGAGATTAATGAGAGTTAATCAATCTTCTGAGAAGTTATTTGAACATTCAAACTTTCATAACTGTATTACCTTGATTAACTGGGTTGTATTCAATTTTAATAGAGAACCTTTTTAGGAAAAAATTTTAATATACATTTTTATAGATACTCAATTCACCCCCCTCTAGAGTAATCTACTCTAACCAACATTTGGTATCAGAGGTTTTTATTAAGACTCTATTATTTAAACTATTCAATTGTGATTTTGGTTTTACTTTAAAGATCTGTAAATTTCTATTAATTCTAAATTTATAGATCTTTAAAAGTATTTTGTTATTATAGATAATAGACTAGAAGATGCTGCAACAAATGTACCACCATTATCTAATAGAACTAATTATTCCCAATGGAAGATTAAAACAAAAATGCATTTAGAAAGTATAGGATTTGAAATTTGGTGTTCACTTATAGATGAGTATAAGATTCCTACTACTGATAGAATTACTTGGGATGACCTAACCATGACTACCTACAATAAAAATTTCAAATCCATGAATTCTTTATATTGATATTTAGGAGATGAAGAATTTAACATAATTTCTGCATGTAAAACTGCCCATGAAATTTGGGATACCTTTTCTGTATCACATGAAGGGACTTCTATTGTTAAAGAAATGAGACTTAATACTTATACTATTAAATATGATAACTCTAAAATAAAACTTGATGATCCTATTTCTGACATCTATCTCAGGTTCAATGAAATTTTCAACACAATGATTTCTCTTGGAAGAGAAGTTACTGCCAAAGAACAAATCATGAGGATTCTCAGATGCCTACCTGATAGATGGATATGAACCTATGTCTCTATTAGAGAGTCATGTGACATTGGCAAGTTACCTATTAAAGAACTCAGTGGGAAACTAGTGATATATGGAGAGGAGTTGAAATTTAACAAGGAAGAGGAGGATGAACCCAAAAGAAAATATGTTGCATTTAAGACCACCACCTCTAAACAGAAAGAAAAGGAGAAATTGGTAGTCTCTGTAGAATGTTCCAATAGTGAACTATCATCAAATGACCGTGATGAAGAGATGGCTCAATTAGACATAAGGTTTGATAAATTCTACAACAAGAAGAAAATTTTCATAAAAACTAACTTCAATGGAAGATATGATGAAAAGGGAAGCTAGAAGAAAGACTGGAAAAGAAATGAGAAGTCCAATGAAATAGTATGCTCTGAATGAAATCAAAAGGGACATGTAAAGGTTGACCATCTCAAGCTAAAGTATAAAAATTAATAAGAGTAAAAAGAATGAAATTATAAAAATGAAATGAAAGCAACTTGGAGTGATTTCGAGGACAGTTCAAGAGACTCAGATTCTTCATATGATGAACAGACTAACAAATCCAATATGTGTTTCATGAAAAACACATATGAGGAAACCCTAACTTCTCCTGTACAAAATTCCTATTATTATGGAGATTAAAGTGATTATGAAAATATTTCTAATAAAGAAATGTTTGATTATTGAAATATACTTGAATAGACATGTAATGAACTGATAGATAAATACAATTCTTTAAGGAAACATCATGATCTTACCTCAACTGTTAAATTTGAACTTTCTGTAGAAAGAGAGAAAAATGGTCAATTACTCAAAGAAAACAATTAAATGAAGCTATCTAATGACAAATTGAAAATGGACCTTGAAAGGTTTACAAATGGTAAAGATAATTTGGTATAAATTATAGGTAAAAATATTTCTCCTAAATATACTACTGGTATTGGCGATCAACCTGGTAAAAGAAATTTTGGAAAAACCAACTTTGTTTCTAATTTTAGGACATACAGCTTTACTCCTAGTTTAAGAAAACATTCTGCTAGTTCAAATTATGATACACTCTCTACTGTTTCAAGCTTTTCTGGACCAAATAGAGTTTATTTTTCAAGTAATTTACATAATTCTTATAGGAAACCTATGAGGTAGATATGGGTTCCTAAAGCACTAGTCACTAATATTACTGGACCCAAACAAATATGGGTACCAAAGTCTGTTTTTATTTGACTATTTTGTAGGAATTTTTTTTAAAGAGCTCTTGGAAAAGAATATGGTACTTGGAAAATAGTTGTTCAAGAAACATGATAAGGGACTATTCATGCTTCAAGAACATTTTAAAAATTGATGGTGGACATGCCACTTTTGGTGACAATGCCAAAGGAAATATCATTGTCCTTGGCCAAATCGGTAACTCTAACTCAATTTTAATTTCCAAAGTAATTTTTGTTGATGGATTGAAATATAATCTACTTATTATTTCACAACTATTTAATGATTGATTTCATGTTAAATATGAGAATGATGCTTGAAATTTTGTTTAATTCTAAAAATGAATTATTGTTTTATACATTGAGAAATGAATATGTATACTCTGTTAACTTAGATTCTTTAGTTTCTTAAAATGCTTCATATTTAAGTGTATTTCACAATGAGTCTTGTCTTTGTCATAGGAGACTAGGACAAAGTAATATTCACTCTCTTAGAAAGATAACTATAAAAAGTTTAGTTAAAGACCTACCCAAACTTGAGTTTCCAAATGATAAAGTGTGTAATCCCTGTCAAAAGGGAAAACACCACAAAATTTCCTTCAAGCCAAAGAAGGAACTGTCAACTCCTCAACCTCTCAAATTGGTTCATATGAATTTTTTAGACCATTTAGAGTTTCTAGTTTAAATGGAAAACACTATGTTTATATTATTTTATATGACTTCTCTAGTTATACATGGAATTTCTTTTTGTCTCACAAAAGTGAGGCCTACTCTCATTTCATTAAATCTGCAAAAACTGTAGAAAATTTTAGTGGAATTAGAATTAAATCCTTAAGAATTGATCATGGTCGTGGGTTTAAAAATCAAGAGTTTGAATCCTTTTGTTCACAAAATGGCTATAGTCATAATTTCTCTACCCCTAGAACACATCAACAAAATAGAGTTTTAGAAAGAAGAAATAGGACCTTGCAATAAATTGCTAGAACCATGATTAGTGAATATGAATTACCTATTTATTTTTGGGCCTAAGTAGTAAATACAACATGTTATATTATTAATATAGTGTTGATTAGACCTATTCTTAAAAGAACTCCATATGAATTATTGAGAAATATAAAACCCAAAGTAAGCTACTTCAAAGTTTTTGGTTGCAAAGTTTATATCCTTAATAGTAAGGATAATCTTGATAAGTTTGCATCCAAGAGTGATAAATGAATTTTTCTAGGATATTCAATCTCTAGTAAATACTATAAGGTGTTTTAAAAAATAAATAAATGTGTGGAAGAATCTATCCATGTCATGTTTGATGAGACAGATCCACATGAACCTAAGACCACTATAGATAACTTAGAGGATGATATGTCAAATATGTACATCAAAAAAATCCTCTAACCATCCTATAACTGAATTTGTGAAAACTTACACTTCTGTAAATTCTCCGGATTCAAGTCATAATGAAACTGAACCAACTGATGAACTTGAAATCACTAGTCCCTCTTTTTCTAGAGATGTTAGAACCCTTAAGAACCATCCTTTAGATGTTGTTATAGGAGATTTAGATAAAAGAACTAAAACTATAGCTTATTTTAGAAATTAGGTTGAACATCATGTTTTCTTATCACAACTTGAACCTAAAAACATCAATGATGCTATCAATGATGAATTTTGGGTAATGGATATGCAAGAAGAACTTAATCAGTTTGAATAGAACAAAGTTTGGAAAAAATTTGATAGACTTAAACACACATTTACCATAACCACTAAGTGGGTGTTTATAAATAAGGTGGATGAATCTGGAAACATAGTTAGAAACAAGTCTAGATTGGTTGCACAAGGCTATCGTAAAGAAGAAGGAATTAACTATGAGGAAACCTTTTCACCAGTAGCTAGACTTGAATCCATCAGAATCTAGTTTCTTATGCTTCTCATCTGAATTTCAAAATATATCAAATGGATGTCAAGAGTGCATTCTTAAATGGGAATATAGCTGAGGATGTCTTTTTTGAGAAACCCCTTGGTTTTATAAATCCTCACATTCCAAATCATGTTTTTAAATTATCAAAAGCTTTGTATTGTTTAAAACAAGCTCCAAGAGCTTGATATGATATATTAAGTACTTTTATTATTTCTAAAGGTTTTAAAAAAGGAATAGATGATTCTACCCTTTTTGAAAAAAAAATTTCCAATGATGTTTTAGTAGTTCAAATTTATGTAGATGATACTATCTTTGGATCTTCAAAAAATTCTTTATGTATTGAATTTTCTAAAATGATGCAAAACAAATTTGAAAAGAGTCTAATGGGTGAACTAAAATTATTTCTTGGATTTCAAATCTTTCAAAATAGTGCTGGTATTATTTTAAATCAAATAAAATATACTAAAGATCTTCTAAAACATTTTAGCTTGGATAACACTAAAAGTAATGACACTCCAATGAGTTCTACTTGTAAGTTAGATCTTGATGAAGATAGAAAATATATTGATCAAACCACTTACAGAGGAATGATTGGAATCATACTCTACTTAACTGCTATCCAACCTGATATTATGTTTAGTGCATGTATGTGTGCTCGTTTTCAAGAAAACCCTAAGGAATCCCATTTAAATGTTGTTAAAGGGATTTTCAATTACCTCAAACATACACCCAATCTAGGATTGTTCTATCCCAAAGGAAAATCATTTGATTTAGTTAGTTATTTTGTTGCTGATTTTAGTGGTTGTAAATTAGATAGAAAAATCACCTCTAGAATATTTCACCTTTTAAGAAAGTCTCTAGTATCATGGTCTAGTATGAAACAAAACTTTATTGCATTATCTACTGCTGAAGTTGAATACATAGTTGATGGTAGTTGTTGTGAAAATAATTTGTGGATGAAACACACATTACTTGATTATGGATATCAATTCAAGCGTGTACCTATAAATTGTGATAATATAATTTCTATTAACATCTCAAAAAAATCATGTTTCATACTCTAGGACAAAACATATTGATGTAAGACTTTACTTTTTGAGAGACCATTATCAAAAAGGTGATATAACATTGGTATTAATTGGAACTGAATATAAGATTGTTGATATATTCACCAAACCATTAAATTTTGAAAGAATAGATTACATCATACATGAATTAGGAATGATAAATCTTAAGTAGAGAATGTACTGATTTCAAAACTTACTGTTTCACAACTTACTGTCTCATGTTTATGGTCTCACAGTTACTATCTCTTGATTACCATTTTTCGCATACTGTTTCAAACAATATGGTCACACTATTTTGAAGTCACATAGTAGAGATGACACTGTGACAACCTGTTATTGTCTCACCATGAAATTATGTTCCGGTCTCACCGTAATAACACTTTTTTGTTTTATTTATATATTATAACTCATATCGCTGTGATTGATTATTTTATTCTTTTCCTTTCCCAAGATTTCAAATTTGCAACACTTGATATCCCTAAATGATAAAAATGAAAGAGGTTTTAAAATATTCTTCACTCTAGCACTCTTATCTCAAATTTTATGTCCTCCTTTAACCCTTCAGTTCTCTCTCTCTGTTAAACCTTCGCTGAATGTCACGAACCAACCCG
The DNA here is from genome assembly GCA_963277665.1 of Viscum album. Lineage (NCBI taxonomy): Eukaryota > Viridiplantae > Streptophyta > Magnoliopsida > Santalales > Viscaceae > Viscum > Viscum album. Next base: position 907,169,945 of record OY728153.1, read on the forward strand.
GGTCGACCCTGAATGGGTCACCCAAGCCGGTCTGCGACATGTCCCAAGAGGCGTTCCCGATCCTCTCGGGCTGGCGACAAGCGCCAGGACATCAACAGAGGTTGTGGGAACGATTTCACCCAATATAAATAAATAAAGCAGCAGAAACAATACAGATCAACGCAAGAAAAATAAACCAATTAAAATGACTAAACATGAACAGAATAAAAATAAAACTAACCAAACACAATGTCCGAACTAACTCCGTGCGACCTCACGGGTCACTCTCTAACTCAACGACCAAGCATCTCCCTTGGTGAGCGTACTCAAGATATAGCCTGCAAAAACACTAAAAACAGAAAAGAACTATATGCGTGAGTATTAAAACTCAGTAGGCTAGCCTGATATCTATTCCCAATTCACTACCTTTATAATAAAAGAAATATCATTTCAAGATTGAAATACATTTTATAAAAGTATGTTTTTCTAAGTATTTTACTTGAAAACAAAGTACAAAACATTTCCCTTAACAATTTACAAATTTGGGTTCATTTCATTAGTTTCAATGGTTTTTTAGAAAAGGGAAAGTGATGTTTATATTTTCAAATTTTTACAAAGAGGATTAAACAGATGCATTTGAAAACCATTTTTTGAAACCTAATCAAAAGCAATTTACCACTTTCCAAGGAAAACGATACACCAGAAATACACAATGTAAAACACATAGCAATAGTAATGTAGGTATACATATGAGCAATATAATCACTACTACAGGAAACAAAAGCTGAATAGACATGGGTGAACCTAAGAGATCGAGAATAAACCTGAAGACACCAATACATGAGAAATTATCCTCGTTGACATGTCACGATGAAATCAAAATGCACAATACGCTCAACCATCCTCTCTCAGGCAGGTCGAGGGAAAATCCCATAGTAACAAACCCAATATATTCACCTACTATAGGCCACTGTTCAGTACCATGACCTACCAGTGCAACAATCATTCTTAGAATAATCTCTCAATATTCCAGATTCCCATGTCTCAAGTGTTTAAAAAAAAGGCGGTGAGCCAACCGATGCCAACTGAGCATCCAATAATATGTATATATATATAAATCACAACATGCATCACCCCGAGCCACTCCATGGGACAACCTCTTCCCTTTAAACCACTAAAGTACCCAGGAGCCTCTATGCGCAGCCTCCCAAACAATCAATTGCAACCATGGTAGGAGAGTTGTCCTAGGAGGGTTTTTATCAAAACATTTTCATCATTTTCCATGAAGTGTCAAACAAGCATTGAACACCTTTCACAACCACCACATTAAAATAAAATACAAATTCTTTAGAAGACAAAAACCAATTTGAAACCATTTAAGGAGCCCCAAAACACTACATCACAAGCTGCCAATATTTTTATAAAACCAAACCAAAACATTTTACATTTTTTTAAAGGAACTATAAGAGCCAACCGGGCAATTTCACATGAGAACCAGAATACTTGTTCAGAAGAAATAAATTATCTTTCAAACCACATTTGAAATTCTGTGAATTATGTTTAAAATAAAAATGGGCATTCTTTCAATACTGGGTGTCCGCTCGTCATGAAAATATTTCAGGCGTTGGGTATAAAATAAACAGCTCCTTTTTACACCAAATATTCATTTAAAAGGTAATTATCTTATATTACTTCTCAATCATTAAAATTAATAAAATATTTAATTGAAAAAATATCGTGCGTAATCATAACAATATGACACAATTTTCACACTTCAAGAATTGAATTATAAATTTGTATAATAATATTTAGCACATATGTATTTATATAGGGTGCAAACAGTTGGAAATAAAGTAACTTAAATTTTAAAAGCAGTACAATGTGAACCTACCTCTAAATCGGTGTGAGAAGACAATGCAACCTCAAAACCAAGGTGCGACGACAAAGAAACTTCGAAAACAATGCGCGACGATGATGCTCGCTCGAAAACGCCCTACGTGGATCCTAAAAATCCAAATCCAACCTATAAAAACCCATCATCAACTAAAGCCCATAATCCAACAAGCGTAAGGTGATAATAATAATAATAACAATAATAATAATAATAGTAGTAATAACAATAATAATAATAATAATAATCACCACAACAATAACAACAATAATAATAATAATAATAATAACAATAATAATAATAACCATAACAATAAAAATAATAATAATAATAATAATAATAACAATAATAATAATAATAATAACAATAACAATAACAACATCAAAACTAATAATAATAATAATAATAATAATAATAATAATAACAATAATAATAATAACCATAACAATAATAATAATAATAATAGTATTAATAATAATAATAAAAGTAAAAATAAAAAATTAAAAGAAACCTGGCCAGGGGGTGTGTGCTGCAAGGAGCTAGGTGGGAGGGAGCCGTGTAGGAGGCGGAGTAGCAAGGAGGTGCGGGCTGCTAGGCACCGGATGCAGGGAGGCCGGTTGTGTGGCGGCGGGCAGAGGAGAGGGGTCGATGGGCAGCGGCGGGCAGCTAGGTGTGTGACCGGAGGAGCAGACAAGAGAGGAAGAGTCCGGGGGAGGCTGCTGGGCACGAATGATCCGGATAGGAGGGCACCGGGTGCTGGGTCGCTGCTGTGTACAAAGGGAGAAAGCCGAGCACCGGGGGGCTGCTGTGCGCGCTGGTGCAAGGGAGGATGGAGAAGGGGCGAGAGGATCAAGGGTGCGCTGTTGTGTGCGGGAGAAAGGAAGGAGGGCGAAGGCAGGGGAGGCTGGGGCCTGGGTGCGCTGAAACAGAAAACAGGAGGGAGGCCGAGCGGGCTGGCCGGGGTGCAGCGGTGGACAGAGAGGGGGAATCGGGGCACCGTGGCTGGAGCACAGGAGGGGGTCGTGGTTTGTGCGGGGCAACCAGGAAGAGTCGGTCAAGGCGTCAACCCACTTCAAGGAGCAGGGGGTAAATGGGTAGCAGGAGGAGAGGAGGTGGTAGCGCTACAAGTGTCGGGTGAGAAGAAATTAAATAAAAGAGTAGGTCCACTAGGGTTAGGAAGGAGAGGTAAAAATAAAGGAAAAGAAAAAAAACAAACAAACTAAAAATAATAATAATAATAATAATAAATAAAACAACTAAAATATTATATATATATATATATATATATATGTGTATTTATATACTATTAAACTCCTAATAACTAAATAGTAATGAATCAAATAATAATAATTATAATTCAACAATAAAATAGTTTCTAGCAATTGATTTAATTAACATCAATTTAATTGTACCATTTAGAATGACAATAACAATGATAACAATGATAACATAAAGATGAAATTTAAAAATAATAAAATTAGTCATATTATTTTAATAAAATAAAATTCATAACACAATAAAATTTAAACGACACAACAATCAACATACATTTTTAAAAATAAACACTCTTTATTTCAAAACTCCGAAGACAACGGGATGCGTAAAAGTTAGGGCGAGGTCATGTGGCTCAAACTTCACACTCCACCCGTACGCCCGACGACGTCGACGCCAAAGATCACACGTTCTAACATAACCCAAAGAAACAAATTCGGGGATGAACCCGAACACCAACAATAATATTTAAGTCAAAAATAATAATAAAATAAAATAGGTGCATTGGTCGGGGTGTGACAATTCTCCCCACCATAACGCTTTTCGCCCTCGGAAAGCCACAACACCATTCAGCTGATCAATCAACTCCTAAGGATCCCACACAACACCATCCAACCTCTTATCCTAAGGACATCACACCGACTACCAGAGGGACTAAACCTCATTGCTCGAAACACATCACTCGCAGAGGGGAGGCCTCGCCGGACTCCCCACCATAAGAATTCAACTAGCCTTCGATAACAGCTTACGAGAAAACGTAAAGAGATGGTTGGTCTCCCCAACATAAAGGACTGACCTATTAGCAAACAACCAGAAATCCAACTTAGGCCAGAACCGGGCCTTACTTAAGCTATAAATGGCACATCAAAGACATTTAAACCACTCAATCCCATCTGAAAAGGATAGGAGTTGATCTGAAAAGTCTGCGCAAACCAAAACCCTAACCCCATGGGTAGGGAGGGAGGGCCCAAGGATTGGATCACTGAAACATGGATGGAAAACTACTCATGACTCACCACTTGGGGATAAACACAAACCAAAGTCACAACTGATTCACTTCGGTGGCCCATGCAAAGTCACTGAACAACAACTTATAACCAAAAGGCACAATTCCCGACATTACGCGAGGGATAAGTCCATCACACACATTTAGACAAGAGGAAAACTACAACAACAGAGAAAACAGAGCAGCAACACCAGAACTATCTCACCACACAGTTGAGGCACAACTTTAACCAGACCCCTTAAAAATTCCCCAGGGGTTCTTGACTACGTGTTGGCTTCACTCCGAGGCCTTTTGGCTAGAGCTCTGATGGATGAAGCGTCTCCTGCCTCACAGTCAGGTTCTGATAATCCTAATGAGAAGCATACATCTTTTGATTTGACAAAAGAAAGGACAATATTTTAAAATAAAAAATCATACTGGAATTGAAAACCGGAGTTCATCAAAAGACCCACGACATCCCATACATGTCAAAACCCAAAACACCATCAGTACAGTTGCAACGATAAAATATCCCTTACACTGAAAGGAAAATACACCATAAACGTTGAACAAACCCCCCAAAATCATATCACTTTTGAGAACTTCCTCCGTGACACTTTCTAGCAACTCCCCGAGAGAATCGTTGCAAGTGACCTAGGCATCCACATGTCTGGAAGGGCTTCAGAGTGCTCAGGCACAACGGCTTCTTGTGACCCAGCTTGCCACACTGATAACACATGAGGATATTTCGCTCCAAAGAGGTTGATGAAAGATCGCGGGGACTTTTAATTCCATGACCTACTCCATCCACTTCCATTTACTTACTCGTCTCCTTTCTAGGACCCTCACCGTTGCTCATAGGGATCGAAGGAGGGAGGAAAACTTCAAGCACTCTTGCCATCGAAACATCGACATGAAAAGATTTTCTCTCCACATCGACAAAAGAATTAAGGTTAGACCCTGACACCTTCGACTATAGATCAGGGTGGAGACCCGCCTCGAAGCATCGAGCCTTCATGGTGTCATTCGTGGCATACCCTAAATCATAAGGGACCAACTCCACAGAATTCTAGAAATATTCCAACACGGATCTGTCACCCTGCAGCAGATAACCAATCTCTATCCCCTTTCTCACCCTTTCTTCCATAGAGAAATACTGGAGAATGAACAAAGCCTTGATGAACTCCCAAGTAAGCTCTTGATAGGGCTTGTTCCGAGACACTGACTTCCACCACATCCACGGTGAACCTTCAATCATGAAGGTCACAAACTTGACCTTTAACGACTTGGGCCACTCAATGAGGTTAAAGTACCTTTCAATCTTCCGCATCCACTCCTCTACTATGGATGTTTCTGATTGACTATAACAGAGATGTAGATCCATCTTCCGAAACTCAAGCATAAAATCCTTAGGCTGGTCAACTACACTATGATCAACCTTCGATGCTTCAAAGGGATAACTGCTGGACAAGAAAAGTCAAAAACCTCAATCAAGGCCAACTCAATAAATAAATAAATAAAATCCTCAAAAACCAACACCGCATATATGAAAGGCTCTAAACACAAGAAAACGAGCCATCATAAAATCAAAACATTTCTTTTGAAAACATCTGTAATTTAAAACAAGCTTGGTGTGTTAAACCCTTTCCATTGGTATCCTTTAGAGTCTCACTCACATGCTTGTATTTGTGCCACCCCGAGCATCCATCCACCATACCAGAAATCCATCCACATTTCCAACATACCACTATGCATGTGAGAACCCATAGGAACACCAAGGCCAAAAAAAAAGAAACTTCATTTTCTAAAAACAAATCATTATAACCAATTCTTTTAAAATAATCCACAAATTAAAAATGTCATTTAAAACAACCATTTTTTTCAAAACCATTATCATTTACTTTTTTTAAATTAAAACCACTCTCAGAAATCACAGCAGACCCAAAACATCTCAAACAGAGAACTAGTGTTGGTGGGCAACTTGAATATATGGTTGGCGGCCATATGATAATCACGTCACCGACACGAAGAGTCTTTTTGGACCATGCCCCTAGATCCACATGGCTTGTCAGGCCATGCGTCTTAGGACTATTTTCCCAACTCTATTTTTCGTACCCCAATCACAAAACATTTCCATAAACACCCAAATAAACAAATTAAACCAGACATCCTGTGGAAACCCAAGGGTTAGAACGAGCAAGAGTTCGCAACGCTCTTCTCGCACCTACCTCTGAAGTCCCAAAAATCCTACTCCATCTACCTTAACATCCCAAATAACAAAGGGAGCTCTGAAAAGTGAGGTCTATTAAGATCTGACCTCCTATGATACCATTTTGTCATGAACCAACCTGGGTCGACCCTAAAATGGTCACCCAAGCTGGTCTGTGACATGGCCCGAGAGGCGTTCCCAATCCTCCTGGGCCGGCGACACGCGCCAGGGCATCAACAGAGGTTGTGGGAAAGATTTTCCCAATATAAATAAATAAAGATGTAGAAACAATACAGAGCAGTGCAAGAAAAATAAACCAATTAAAATGAATAAACATGAACACAAGAAAAATAAAACTGACCAAACACGATGTCCGAACTAACTCCATGCGACCTCGCGGGTCACTCTCCGACTCAACGATCAAGCATCACCCTAAGAGAGAACACTCAAGCTATAGCATGCACAATCACTAAAAACATAAAAGAACTATAGGCGTGAGTATTAAAACTCAGTAGACTAGCCTGATATCTATTCCTGATGCACTACCTTTAAAATAAAAGAATCATTATTTCAAGTTTGAACTACATTTCATAAAAGTATGTTTTTCTAAGAATTTTACTTAAAAACAAAGTACGTCCATTGCCCTTAACCATTTACAAATTTGGGTTCATTTAATTAGTGTCAATGGTTTTTTAGAAAAGGGAAAGAGATGTTTATATTTTCAAATTTGTACAAAGAGAATTAAACACTTTCATTTGAAAACCATTTTTAGACACCTAATCAAAATCAATTTACCACTTTCCAAGGAAAATGATACACCAAAAATGCACAAAGTAAAACACACAACAAGGTCAATATAGGTATACATATGAGCATCATAATCACTACTACATTCAACAAAAGCCGAATAGACATGGGTGAACTTATGAGATCGAGAATAAACCATAAGACACCAATACATGAGAAATCATCCTCGTTGACATGTCATGATGAAATAAAAATGCACAATACGCTCGACCATCCTCTCTTAGGAAGGTCGAGGGCAAATCGCATAGTAATAAACCCAATATATCCACCAACTATGGGCCACTAGTCAGTACCATAACCTACCAGTGCAGCAATCATTCTTATAATATTCTCTTAATATGCCAGATTCACATGTCTCAAGTTTTAAAAAAAAGGGGGTGAGCCAACCGATGCCAACCGAGCATCCAATCATATGTATGTATATATATAAAGCACAACATGCATCACCCCGAGCCACTCCATGGGACAACCTCTTACCTTTAAACCACTCAAGTACCCAGGAGCCTCTAAGCGCGGCCTCCCAAACAATCAAATGCAACCATGGCAGGAGAGTTGTCCTAGGAGGGTTTTTATCAAAACATTTTCATCATTTTCCATAAAGTGCCAAATGTGCATTAAACACCTTTCACAACCACCACTTTAAAATAAAATACAACTTCTTTAGAAGACCATAACCAGTTTGAAACCATTTAAGGAGCCCCAAAACAATACTTCACAGGATGCCAATATTTTTATAAAACCAAAACAAAAAATTTTACTTTTTTTTTCAAATGAACCGTAAGAGCCAACCGGGAAATTTCTCATGAGAACTAGAATAATTCTTCAGAGGAAATCATTTATCTTTCAAACCACATTAAAAATTACGTGAATTATATTTAAGAGCCAAATGGGCATTCTTTCACTACTGGGTGTCCGCTCATCACGAAAATATTTCAAGCATCGGGTATAAAATAAACGACTCCTTTTTACACCAAATATTCATTTAAAAGTTAATTATCTTATATTACTTCTCATTCATTAAAATTAATAAAATATTTAACTGAAAAATTATCATGTGCAATCATAACAAAATGACACCATTTTCACACTACAAGAATTGAATTATAACATTACATAATAATATTTAGCACATATGTATTTATATAGGGTGAAAACAGCAAGAAATAAAGTAACATAAATTTTAAAAGCAGTGCAATGTGAACCTACCTTGAAATTGGTGTGCGAAGACAATGCGACCTCGGAAACAAGGTGTGACGACAAGGAAACTTCGAAAACAAGGTGGGACGACGATGATCGCTCGAAAATGCCCTGCGTGGATCCTAAAAATCCTAAACCAACCAATAAAAACCCACCATCAAATAAATCCCATAATCCAACAAGCGTAAGGTGATAATAATAATAATAATAATAATAATAATAATAACAACAATAATAATAATAATAACCATAACAAAAAATAATAATAATAATAATAATAATAATAATAATTATAACAACATCATCATCATCATCATCAACAACAACAACAACAACAAAAATAATAATAACAACAACAACAATAATAATAATAATCATAACAATAATATAAATAATAATTATAATAGTATTAATAAAAATAATAAAAGTAAAAATAAAAAAAATAAAAGAAACCTGGCCGGGGGGTGTGTGATGCAAGGAGCCAGGCGGGAGGTAGCTGTGCAGGAGGAAGAATAGCAAGGAGCCACGGGCTGTTGGGCGTCAGATGCAGGGAGGCTGGTTGTGCGGAGGCGGATAGAGGAGAGGGGTCGACAGACAGCGGTGGGCTACTGGTTGTGTGACTGGAGGAGCGGACAAGAGAGGAAGAGTCTGGGGGAGGCTGCTGGGCACGGATGAGCTGGACAGGAGGGCGCCTGGTGCTGGGTCACTGCTGCGGATAGAGGGAGAAAGCCGAGCGCTAGGGGGGGCTGCTGTGCGGGCTGGTGCAAGGGAGGAGGGAGCAAGGATGCAAGGATCATGGGGGCGCTGCTATGTGTGGGTGCAAGGAAGGAGGGCAAAGGCAGGGGAGGCTGGGGCCTGGGTGTGATGAAACAAAAAACAGGGGGGAGGCCGAGCGGGCTGGCCAGGGTGTAGTGGTGAACATAGAGGGGGAATTGGGGTGCCATGTCCAGAGCGTAGGAGGGGGCCGTGGTTCGTGCGGGGAAACCAGGAAGAGCCGACCAAGGCGTCGGCCCACTTCAAGGAGAAAGGGGCGATGGGTAGTAGGAGGAGAGGAGATGGTGGCACTACAAGTGCTAGGTAAGAAGAAATTAAATAAAAGAGTGAGACCACTAGGGTTGGAAGGAGAGGAAAAAAATAAAGGAAAAGAAAAAAAACAAAAAAACAAAAAAATAAACTAAACAAAATAATAATAATAATAAATAAAACAACTAAAATATTATATATATATATATATATTGGTGTATTTATATACTTTTAAACTCATACTAACTAAATATTAATGAATCAAATAATAATAATTACAATTCAACAAGTAAATAGTTTCTATCAATTGATTTAATTAACATCAATTTAATTATACCAATTAGAATGATAATAATAATGATAATAATGATAACACGAAGATAAAATTTAAAAATAATAAAAGTAGTCATATTATTTCAATAAAAATAAAATTTTTAACACAATAAAATTTAAATGACACAACAATCAACTTATGTTTTAAAAATAAACATTCTTTATTTCAAAACTCTGAAGACAATGGGATGCACAAATGTTAGGGTGAGGTCGTGCGACTCCAACTTCACGCTCCGCCCGTGCGCCCGACAACATCGATGCCAAAGAGCGCACGTTTTAACATAACCCAAAGAAACAAATTCGGGGATGAACCCAAACACCAACAATAATATTTAAGGCTAAAAAATAATAATAAAATAAAATAGGTGCATTGGTCGGGGTGTGACACTGAATGCCCAGAATGAATCTCCCATCTTCATCATCTCCTAATAAGTGCAGATCAATGAAGAAAATGAAAAGAGAATTGAAGATTATGCTCGAAGGTCCTTTAAATCCAAAACTTGTGGATATAATAGTGGTACCAGAAAAGGAAATCTTCCCTAAGTGGTTGCTGTTAAGTAAGTCTTTTGTGTTGAATTTACTAAAAGAGCAGGGATGGATGGCTTGGTTTACAAAAGGGATCATGCCGATTTACCCAAAGATAGTTGATCTGTTCTACTAGTTTTTTCAATTTTATTTCAATACAGAAGATGATTTTGTTGTAAGAAGTTGGTTCAATGACCAAAGATGTACTTTTTCTTCGAGGTTATGGGATGCTTGCCTAGGGATTACTCATGAAGATATTTTTGAGGACTATCAGATAGGTCCCCTTCCTCCTAGTGATATCTTTGTTTTAGAATAATCCTTGGAAAGATTGACTAGCAATAAAACAAAGACAAGAGCTATTGCTCCTGAGCTGGATGGTGAAACCAAATTATTGTTTAAGTTTATTCAGAATCTGATTAGTCCAAGAATAAGAGATTTTTACACCCTCAAATATCAATATATATTTTTGATTCATCTTATGAATAATGGACACAAGATTAACCTATGAAATTATATTACACTTTATATGTGTGAGTTGATTAATGTAACCTCAAAGTCTACCTCCTTGTCCTACTCAAGGTTAATATCTGCTATGCTGTATACTAAAGGAATGGTTAGACTGAATGAATAATTCATCAAGGAATATGAATTTTGTATCTCAAAGGTTACAGTCAAAATAATGAAAATTAGTTGGAATCCGTGAAAAAAGGCTTGGGTGGAGGATAATGAAAGGTTGTATGAAAAGTTAATCCGGTTGAGAATTATTCAAGACCTAAGGACATCTCTGATCCTGGTTTAGAACTAGATGAAATTATTGAGTATCCTATTGAAGAAGAAGAAGAAGAAGAGGTTTTTGCACCTATAGGGGAAACTATCATAGATAGGGAAGACAATGGACCTATTAATCAAGACATAGTTGAGAAGGAAGTACCAATTATTAAAGAAACTGTTGATTTGGAAGAATAAACTGCTTCTAGAGAAGAGTCTTCTGATAATGTAAGGGAAAATGATGTTATGGAAGACAATCTAGAAGAACATTCTCTTGGGAATGAAGCTTATTTTGAGGAACACTTAGAGGAACAAGATGATCCTGAGATTATCCTCTCTACTGAGGAAAGAATGGATCAAGACTTTCAATTATCTAGAAAAGAAATGGGTGAGGATATTGGGGATGAAATCTTGGAAAAAGATCAAATAAATAAATCTCTCGGTCCTATAAGAGATGCACTTGTTGAGGGGGAGAAGCACCCTAGTCTAGAAAGTGTTGAAATTCCTAACCCTATTGATCAAAGCACTTTGGACACCTGGTATATGTTCTCTAGATACTTTAATGTGAATAGAACCCAGGAAACCTCAGTTAAAGGCATAGACCTATCTACTGTGTTTCAGTTGAAACTTGTATATGCTCTTGAAGTAATCTCTATAAAGGAACCTGAGCCTCTCTCAACTCTTGTTTCTGAACCTTCACAAGAACTTCCTATATTCATGAGTCAGAATGATCTGAAAGCCTTTGGAGATACTTTATTGGCTGGAGTTGAAATGTTCATGAACACTCAACCTACTCCTGTGACAAACTTGAGTTAAATAGATTCTGCCCTACTATAAGAAAAGATCATATGGAAGATTCAACCAAAAATGATTCATGTAATTCAAGTGTTTAGAATTGAGAACAAACAGCTGAGAGATGAAGTGAAGTCTCTAATATCTATAGTTGAAGATATAAAGAAAGTGTTGAAATCAGGACTAGATCCTATTTCTCATCCTATTATGGATGTTAGTGGTCATATTCCATAGGAAGTTTCTTCTCGGATTCAACAGAACCTAACTTACTTAGTTGACAAGGTGGTTGAGAGAAACAAGAAGATAGCTCAAGAAATGTGTGAACTTGTTATTGGTCTCAACAAATTGATTTATGAGTACAAGGGATGTCTACATAATGTTCTAAATCATCTAAAGTCCCTAAATTCAGCTGTTATAGCCACTAATACCTTTGGACATTCATCTCAACCCTTTGACAGTGATCTACTCAGATCTTTTGTTAAGGAGGAACCGCAATCAGTGCTAAGTGGATATGACAAGAGAGTCTTTCTATGGATGTCAAAAATAGTGACAAAGTCTTTGATTTGGTAAGGATTCATTCAAATATTGCAAATTATGCTCAGGAAGAAAATACTAAGATGGTGGATTTCTACTTCAATAGGATTCTCTATAAGCATGATATGACAAACCATTTCAAGTACATTGTAGAGAATTTGAAAATTCCTCCTGTCACTCAAGATTTCAAAACTCAAGTTCAAAAGCTGAAAGATTTCACTCATTTTTTTGGACAAGTTCATGGAGAACAAATATGATTTTGAGAAAGCGATGTAGTATGGTGGTGAGACTATTTCTGACTTCATCAAGTTATTAAGGCCTTATCTTCATGTGTAGAGCACTGCTATTGTGGCTCCGGCAGCTGTACCCTTGTGACATGGTTGGCCTCCTTCCTCATCCACTGCCTTTGCCTCTACCTCTATGTCTATCTCTCATGCTATGAGATAGATCAAACCTATTATCCTTGACCAAAAATTACCTCACTCTTCCAACAAACCTACCTTTTTACCCTCTATTTTTGAAGGGCTCCCTCTTCCTTCTCTGATAGTTGGTTCACCCCCTTATTCAACATATTCCTCTTCTCCTATGGATCCTCCTAATGCTACGACCAAGGGAAAAGAGAAGACATCCAGTGCTAAAGAAAAGTGAACACTATCGTTTGATAGGGATGTTCTGTATTTTTGTTGCCTACTGCTTGTAATGACACGTCTTTTTCCATCTAATGCATTGTGAACACTTATTGTGTATTCTCTTATTTACTTTTGTACTCTTTTTGATAATCCTAAAAGGGGGAGAGAAATGTACACTAAGGGAGAAACAACACAATAAGAACAGATATCTCACTCATATGATTTGTGATCATCAAAAAGGAGGAGATTATTGGACTCATCATTCATTAATCATGTTTTAATGATCACAAATTGTTAATTCTATTTAATCTATCTCATATAATGTGTAGATATTCTTGGTTTCATTATGATTCAAATAAATTTTCTCAAGATCTTGATTCCTATAAATCATGACTGATTACTGTAAACTATATTTAACTTTGGTCTATAGTGATTTATTTTATGAATGATTAAGTTTAATTCATTTAGTGGATATTACTTCTTAAGTTTGTATACATATATTTGCTAAGTCTAAGAAATTGTGAGTTTGCCATCGGTTCTGGTTTTCTGGAAAAGGACCCAGAGACCATGACCCAGACCCCGTGACCAGACACCATGACCCAGACACCATGACTAGACACGGTGACCCAAACACTGTGAGCGAGACACCATGATCTAGACACCATGACCATACATTGTGACCAGACACCATAACCAATTTTAGATCTCATGAAGTTTGTGACACCGGTTCCTTGATAAGACATTGTTCGAAGTTTGACAAAGGACCAGACACCGTCATCCTAACACCACATTTGTGCTACCGGTTCCTGATCTCAATACAATTATGCAATCATGACCGTCTCACTGCTCAAAGCCAAAGAACAAGACACTGTTTTGTGGTGGCATTGTTTCCAAGTGACACCGTTTCTAGATATACTATGACACCATTCTTTAAACTATTTTGTCATTTTCAATTTAATTTCTAATGGTCATATTTGAGTCTTTTAAATGCTTTGACATTATCAATATTTCTTTGTAGACATGTCACATGATAGTACGAGGTACGAAGTGCAGGATACATGCATCCTATCAGCTCCAACACATGCACTCCAACAATAAAAAGAAAAGTGTGGCCCTAAAACAAGAGATGAGGAGTATTGTGTATCAGAAGCACGAGCATTCCTAAAAATTGGATCGATAAATGCACCAAGATACATCTAAAGAACAAACGAAGCATTCTTGAATCAAAAAGCTGGAATACCACAGATCAGAGCCAAATCATCCTTGAAATACCAACTCCACGAAGAATACGAGCTAGATCTAACTAGAAACCAGAGCACCTTGCGATAATCTGATCACTACAGCAAAATGCGTATTTAGCGGTGATTTTTTTCTGTTTTGCGGTGGTTTAAACCACCGCTAAATCAATTGGCGATGGTTTTGAAAAACCGCAGATAAATTGTGCGTCAGGAAACTATTCGCGGCAGTTTTCAAAATCGTCGTAGAACATTTCGTGGTAGTTTTTTTGTGGCGGTTTTTTGATTTTTTTGAATTTTTCAAGTATTATTTATATATTTATTTTAATTATTATTTATTTAATTATTATTTAATTATTAATTAATTAATTATTTATTTATTTTATTTATTTTGAATTTTATTTATTTATTTATTTGTTTTATTTATTTTGTATTTATTTTATTTATTTCGTATATATTTTATTTATTTTTTATTTATTTCATTTATTTCGTATTTATTTTATTTATTTCGAATTTATTTATTTATTTATTTATTTTCTTTATTTTCTTTTATTTATTTTATTTATTTATTTCGTATTTATTTTATTTATTTAATATTTATTTTATTTATTTAATATTTATTTCGTATTTATTTTATTTATTTCGCATTTATTTTATTTATTTCGTTTTTATTTCGTATTTATTTTATTTATTTCTTATTTATTTTATTTATTTATTTTATTTTATTTATTTATTTTATTTGTTTATTTATTTATTTTATTTAATTATTTTTATTTATTTATTTATTTATTTCGTATTTATTTTATCTATTTCGTATTTATTTCATTTATTTTGTATTTATTTTATTTATTTCGTATTTTATTTATTCATTTTATTTTATTTATTTATTTACCTATTTATTTCGTATTTATTTTATTTATTTCATATTTATTTTATTTATTTGGTATTTATTTTATTTATTGTATTTGATTAGTATTACTTTATTTACTTTATCCATGCATGCGCATGCCGATGCACATGCCCATGCCCATGCAATATAAAGAAATACTACGTTTGGTGAGATTTGAACCCCTAACCTCTTGAATATTTTCCAAAGACTTTACCACTCTAGTAAGCTCGTCATGTGATTTAATAAATAGAATTTAATATACTTATATATACAAATTGAAAAAACAAATAATCCAAAACAAATAGATATAAACTCAATAATAATTAAACAATAAGCAATAATTAATAATTAATAATCAACAATTAATAATCAATAATTTATAATTTATAATTTATAATCAATAATTAATAATTAATAATTAATAATTATTGATTATTGATTTATTAGTTATTTATTGAGTTATTTATTTATTATTATTATTTACTGTTTATTATAATAAATAACAAAAAAAATTATCACAATATTTACATAAATTATTAAATTATAAAAATAATGTAATAAAATAAAAATATTACAAAATTAAAATAATAATATAATAAAACAATAATACAATAAATAATAAACAACTAATAAGAAATATTAAACAAAAAACAAAAAACAAAAAACAAAAAACAAAAAACAATAAATAATAAATAATAAATAATAAATAATAAATAATAAATAATAAATAACAAACAATAACTAACAAACAATAAACAATAATAAATAATAAATAAATAATAATAAATAAATAATAAATAATAAATGATAAATAATAATAAATAATAAATAATAAATAATAAATAATAAATAATAAATAAAAAAAATAAACAATAAAGAATAAAGAATAAATAATAATAAAATAATAATATATATTAAATAAAAAATAAAAAATAAAAAATAATCAATAATCAATAATCAATAATCAATAATAATAAATAATCATTAATAAACAATAAATAATAATAAATAACAACTAATAAATAATAATAAATAATAAATAAATACTAAATACCAAATAAAAAAAATATTAAAAAATAAATAATAAATAACACATAATAAATAAATAATAAATAATAATAATAATAATAAATAACACATAATTAATAATTTAAAATAAATAAATAATAAATAATAAATAATAAAGAACATTTAAAATAAATAAATAATAAATAATAAATAATAAAGAACAATTAATAGTAGATAATAATAAATATATAATAAATAATAAATAATAAATAACAAATAAAAAATAATACATAATAAATAATAAATAATAAATAATACATAATAAATAATAAATAATAAATAATAAATAATAAATAAAAAACAATAAAAAATAAACAATAAACAATAAAAAATAAACAATAAATAATAATAAATAATAATAAATAATAATAATCAAATAATAAATAATAAATACTAAATAATAAATAAGAAATAATAAATAATAAATAATAAATAATAAATAATAAATAATAAAAAATTAAAAACAATAAATAAAAAACAATAAAATTTAAAAAATAAACAATAAAATTTAAAAAATAAACAATAAATAATAAATATTAATAAATATTAATAAATAATAATAAACAAATAATAAAGAATAAATACTAAATACTAAATACTAAATAATAAATAATAAACAATAAATAATAAAAAATAAACAATAATAAATAATAAATAATAAACAATAAATAATAATAAATAACAAATAATAATTAATAAATAATAATAAACAATAAATATAAATAAATAATAAATATGAAATAAAAATATATTAAATAATAAATAATAAATAACACAAAATAAATAAATATAAATAATAAATAATAAATAATAAACAAAAATTAATAATAGATAATAATAAATATATAATAAATAATAAATAAATAAATAATATTAATAATAAATAATAATAATAATAATAAATAATAAATAATAAATAATAAATAATAAATAATAATAAATAAATAATAATAAATAAATAATAATACATAATACATAATACATAATATATAATATATAATATATAATATATAATATATAATATATAATATATAATATATAATATATAATATATAATATATAATATATAATAAATAAAATATTTTTAATAATAATAATAAATAATAAATAATAAATAATATGTATAATAAATAATAAATAATATATACAATAAATAATAAATAATAAATAATAAATAAATATAAATAATAAATAATAAATAACCAGTAAAAAATATTATTATTAATAATACTATTTTATTATTAATAATAATAAATAATGTATAATAAATAATAAATAATAAATAAATATAAATAATAAATACTAAATAACCAGTAACAAATAATAGATAATAAATAATTTAAAGTATATTATAAATAATAAATAATAAATAATAAATAATAAATAATAAATGAAACACCTGAAAAGGTATGAAAAGGTGTGATAAGGGATGAAAAATCATGAAAACACATGAAAACGGATAGAGAAGCATGAAGAAGGAAGCATTAGAAAGCATGAGAATGCATGAAAACACATGACAACTCTGAAAAAACCCTTAAGAATAAAACATAATCATCATAACAATCCACAAAAACCCATTGGTAAGATAATAAGTCATGGAAACCCAAATAAACAGCAATAAATGTAGCAACCGTTAAACCCCGTAAAACGGTCATAAAGTGACAAAAACATTGGACTCACATTAACGGAGATAACTTATGATCCGAGAGTCCGTTCCAGATCCCCGATTAGTCAAATCAAAGATCCTGAAAATGATCTTCGACATGATAGGTGAAAGTGACCGAATGGACCGGCGGATTGGAAGTTACGACCATTTTAAAAAAAGCTGACGGGTAACAGGTGCTAGAAACGAGGCATCGAAAAACATAACAAACACAATACCCACTACAAAGGCCATATCTTATGATCTTGGAGTCCATGTGGGCTCTGAGACTTATCAAACTGAAGCTCATGGAACGAACTACGATTTGGCAGGCGGAGGAGTCCGAACTGACATGCAGATCGTAAGTTAGGTCAGTTTGAAGACAAGTTCGATGGGACACCAATGATAGAAATAGGGTTTTAGAGGCCTTTGGAGGAGTTTTTGGTGTCATAAAACATGACAGAAGCTTGCTTGTGTCGAACCGGTGCACATCTCTCATTGCTAGCTTTGATTTGATATGTGGTAGAGCCCAAACGGACACCCGGAGCGAATGTTATGGTCGTTTGACGTTGGAGAACTTTTTTCAACTTTGTTATAACTCTCATATCTTCCACAACATAGACAATCTCATAGTTTTGATTATACGTGCCCCTAGATCTCTTCATGAGCTTCGATTTGACTGGTCTTGGCACTCCAATGGATGCCCGGATCAAAAGTTATGGTCGTTTTAGTGATTTCGGGGTTTCTCATTCTTTTTTATTTTTTTTCATTTTATTTCACGGCGGTTTTACCCCAATCGACGCTATTTCATGGCAGTTTTTTATAAAACCGCCACTAATCCTCAAAATAATAAAAAAAAAATTAACACATTTCGCAGTGGTTTTTAAACCGATGCGAAACAACTGTTTTCCAGTAGTGGTTTTTCGCAAGAGGACAAGATACTTGCATCTACTTCATCCTAGAAGTCCAAAGTTTCATAGAATAACACTCGGAGAACATCTAACCTTATCTCACCATCTTTGCTCTGCAGTGTATTGTTTTTAGATTTCAAGTAGTGTGTGTGTGTCTGTATTAAAAACACACACTATCTCCTACACTAAACTGAAGGATATAAGATATCCTTCCTCTAATATATTTTTACACTTGTTTAATCCCACAGATAAGTGTGGAAGAGGTCCTTGTGTGACCTGATAGTTTTTAACCATGAATAACTTTGGAAGAGGTCATGTGACTTTGACAGTCCTTTGCACTATTGCTTACCCCGATCTAGGGTATAGATCAAGTTTATTAATATAAACAGCTTGGTGGAAATTGATCACCAAGTGGAGTGGATTAGGCCTTGGCTTGAGACTGAACCACTTGTTTTATCAGTTGTGTTGTTTAATTTATTCTTTCTCTATTTTACTATAGAATTTAGAAATCACTAGATTTACTTTCATAGTTAATATTGGATAGAAGTTATAATTGTTTTGCCTTATTAGAATAGATTCAAAAGTAATATCAATAACTCATATTGAGATTAATGAGAATTAATCAACATTCTGAGAAGTTATTTGGATAGTCAAACTTTGATAACTGTATTAACTTGATTAAATGGCATGTATTCAATTTTATCAGGGATCCTTTTTAAGAAAACGTTTTAACAGAAATTTTTATAGATACTCAATTCACCCCCGCTCTTGAGTAATCTACTTTAACCAACATTATTTTCTATATGAGTACTTGTTAATTCTGTTCGATCTCATGAACGTGCTGAATGTTTTTATGGCGCTTATGAACTGAGTGTTCATCATTATCTTGATTTGTTTGTTGTGGTTTTTGTAGATGATATTTTGGTGTATTCTCATAATTGACACGACCATGCCACACATCTTTATATCATTTTGATTACACTAGGATAGCATCAATTATATTCTAAGATCACAAAGTCCCACTTCTAGATGGATCAGATTCACTTCCTACGTCACATCATCTAGAAGATAGGAGTATCAATGGTCCCAGAGATGGTGATATCAGTAGTTTCTTTGAACAATCCAAGAATGTATTTGAGGTATATAGTTTCTTGGGGCTATACATTTACAAAATGCATTGTATATAGGACTTCTCATGCTTAGAGACACTGTTGACAGGTCTGAATAAGAAGGTGGTGAAATATGTTTGGTCATATTCTTACGAGATAACCTTTTAGGAGCCTAAAGGGGGTTTAAATTTATTACCGATACTAATTTTTCCAAATTCGAGAAAGAGTTACACTATGTACTGTGATGCATCAAGTATTGGGATGGGATAAGTGATTATGTAAGGGGATAATGTCATTGTGTATGAGTCTCGGCAGTTGAGGCCACATGAGAGGAATTACCCGACGCATGATCTTAGGTTATATGTGGTTTTTCATGCATTATGTTTTTGGAGACATTACTTATTGGGAGAGCGTTTTGTGGTATACACGAACTATAAAATCCTCAAGTACATATTTACTCAGCGTGACCTAAATCCAAGGTAGCGAAGGTGGGTTGAATACCTTTAATCTTTTTACATTGAGCTTACCAACACACCTGGTAAATGTAATGTAGTGGCTGATACTTTGAGCAGGAGGACTCAGATGCAAGTAGTGCAGTAGGCCAGTAGCGAGTGGCAGCTTATGGCTTTGTTCTCTGAGATGCATTTGGAGGATCACGATAGCCAGGGATAAACATTTCTTTTATATTTAGATATTACCTCTAACCTATTTTATAGAGTGAGGATGAGGTATCTATCATATTTCTAAGGCCTAGTTCTATGAGAGAGTATGTCAAGTAAGGACCCACCTCCTGGTTGGACTATAGGCGAGGAAGAGGTTCTGCGACTACACAGTTGCATATGAGTTTCAACAGACATACACGAGGAGCTGATGTGATAATTTCATGAATCTTTTTGGGAATTACATACTGGCCTTACCATGATGTATCAGGATATACATCTTTTGTATTGATGGCCAGGTATAAAGATGAATGCAGCAGGTTTTTTTCATGAGGTGCTCCACCTGTCAGCAGGTGAAGGCGGAACAACTACGACTAGCCAAGCATTTATAGTAGCTACCCATCCCCGAGAGGAAATGTAATGATGTCACAATGGCATGGGTGATGGTTTTACCAAGGTGACCTAGAGGTAATTATGCCGTATGGGTTATTGTTGATAGACTCACAAAGGTTTCACCTTTCCTACTGATCAAGGAAACCATCATTGTTTATCATCTTGGGAGGTTGTATATCCTTGAGATTGTATGACTACACGGGGTTCCAAATTCTATAATTTCAGATAGGGATTCCTAGTTTACTTATCTTTTCTAGAAAGGGATATAGAGGGAGATAGGTTCAGAGGTGCTTCTTAGCACATCTTACCACCCCCATCCAGATGGCCAGTTAGAGCGCAGGATTTAAGTGATGGAGGACATGCTTCGGGCTTGCGTCCTAGATTTCAGGGGTTATTGGGAGATACAAATACCCCTGGTTGAGTTTTACTATAAAAATATATTTTAGGATACTATTAATATGGTTACATATAAGGATTTATATGGTAAGAAATTCCGATCACCCCTATGTTGGATGGAGGAAGGAGAGGCAGCTATGCTGGGACCTTGTATTCTCCAGGAGACCACTGAATATGTTTAGTCGATTTAGAAGTGGATGGATACTACGTAGTCTCATCAGAAATCATACATTGATCGCTGTATATGACCTTTGGAGTTCAGGGTCGGGGATTGGGTTTTCCTATGTGTTGCACCGAGGTTCATACACAAGAGGATAATGAGACAGGGTAAGATTTCAACGAGATATGTCAGGTCGTTCAAGATTCCAGAGAGAGTTACAGTGATTTCATATTAGTACAATTACCTTAGAGGTATATATCTATGAATGAATTCTTCCACATTTCTTAGTTGTGATGTTACTTTTCAGATCTGTATCATGCTTTTCAGCCCGAGGAGGTTGAATTACAGGTAGATGCATCCATTGAAGAGAATCCTATACGAATTATGGATCGTAGAATGAAGGTTCTCCATGGAGAGTTTGTTCCGTAGTATGGGTAATATGGAAGCATAGACGATTACATGATGATACCTAGGAGAGGGAGGTCGATGTACAATCACAGTGGCTGGAGTTGTTCTCAGATGTTTCTTCACCACCCTTGGAAGGGCAATTCATGGATGAATTGCTTTGGGGGGGGGGGGTTTGTAAGAACCTTGTTCTTACTTTGAGGTATGTATTTTTTCTTTTTCGGGTTACATTTAAGAAAGAGGAGGAATATGAGGTTAAGGGCTGGCTACAGGCCTATTACAGAACATGATTGGGGGTTACAAGCCATGTAATACCAGTACCCGTCATATAACTGTTTGTCTAGGACCCATTCATGATATTAGGCATGTCGACAGAAAAGGCATATACCCAACTTGTATTTTATAGTACATGCTATGTATTTTCTTTGTTTTTTTGATAAAATGGGAAGTAGATTTATCTTCTTTATAAGGACATAAGTCTCACCCACTGGTTCCATATAGTAGCACCCAGGTCGACCCAAGGGGAGTTTTGCCTCCCAATTCTTCATCCGGACTCCATTTCGAACACCGTCAGATGTGTTAGAACCCCTTCAGTGAGTTAAAAATTCCTATTAACCCGTTATTCATATATTATAATCTTAACCTAATTATCATGTTTTGGTAATTTATGATTGTTTTTCAAATCTACTCTATTCTAGGTTGAATTAAAGGCAGATGCTGGATGATGAGAGTCGTATGAGTATGAGGTAGGTGGTCTCATGACTTTCTCTAATTTTCAAGCTGTTTATATATTATAGAGTGCCACAATCTCATTTTTGGGGTGTTTCCTTGATTTATAATTGACCCTTGTTTTTTCTTATTGATGTTTAGGTAATTGAATAAGTGTTTTAAAACATGTTTTAGGTTTTATACCATGATTGAGGTCCACCCCATGGGTGAGTTTCCTTGGATGACCATTTATGTCTGTTAGACCTAGGATGCCTATAAGGCATTCCTTATTTTCCCTTATTGTGTTGTTAAAAATGAATTGATATTATAATATAGTTACAAGGTTGATAAATTGTAATTGAATTAGTTAATGGTATTGGGATGTTTGTCTTTCCCTTTGAACCTTGAATCCCTATGTTTGTTTGACTATGTTTGAAATGTTCTAATCCAACTTTGAACATGACCATGTGAGTTTATTAATGTTAAATCCATGTAATATTTTAATTTAATTGTGTTTCCTACTATGGAAATTGTTCCCTTGTGAGTAATTTAAAGGCCAAGCCTCATGACATTGGTCCTTTCTTGAGTTGTGTTAGATACTTTTGGTGTTGACCCTAGCATGGATAATGAATTGTTAATTTAAACTTATTGTGATTAAATGATAAATATATTTGGGTGAAACATGGATTCTATTTAGAATTTCATGGATGGGCTTATATGTATATTGTACCTTGGTCACTTGGGTGAACCTTGGATTCTTGGAATTCCTTGGACAGACTCAATGAGTTTGTTATAATGTTAAGCCATGAGTGAACCATGGACACCATGGATGGGCTCATGAGGAATTTGACTTATATGTCCGGAGTGATACTTGGGGATCCATATAGGACTACCAAGGAAGAGATATGTAGACATGGATTCATACCACACTTAGAGTGATATCGGGTTCACGAGAGGTTCGTCGGAATGGGATCGTAGGATGTTGGTGGAATTGCACCTAGAGTGATACTTGAATTCCAACTTAGGAATGTCAAGGATGAGCTTAGGTTATAGATTGAATATTTAAATGGAATTTCTTATGACACGTTTTCTAATCCAAATCACATGATTGGATTCAGTTGTCACTTTTTTTGGTTTATATGGTCTTCTGAGACTTTTTTTGTTATTACTTTTATACGGGAGATGTCAAGCTTATACTGGATCTCGAAAATATTATAATTCTATGTAATTTAATTGTTAATGAACATGAAATTAATGTAAATAGAAACTAGTGCTTATAGGACTGTTTAATTTTGAGTACTTCCTGGCTTATTACATTCATTATTGTACAATACCTGTTATATATATTCACTGAAAGATTGGCATAGACCTTGGGTGGTTGCCTACTGGGATTTAGTCTCACAACCTATTTGGGTCATGTTTTTAGGCCCAAAAAAATTATATGGATGCATGAGTTGATAAGGGAAAATGCCCTTCTCTTGGTACTTGATATGCTGCTTAAGAGTAGGAGATCATGGGACCAAGCCATTGCTTGTGATACTTCAAAGTTTCTTTTGTCTCTTTTTTTACTTTTGGAACTTATATCATGTATTACTACAGTGTAACCTATTTTGTCTTTTTTCATAGAACATGTATCACGATTCATCATCTTTTGTACGATTTTACACATGGTTATTTATATTGTTATTCTTCTGCTATTTACTTCTATTGTATGGTATTACTACTTCCGCTATTGATGTACTATTGTTTATACTATGTTACACTCTGCTAATGAGAGAATAGACTCCCCACTATCACTTCTAGTTCATTGCTTCTAGTTGGAAACCTCTTGCATTTGGGAATATGTGCTTGAGGCCATGCGACCAAATGGGTACGGGGCACCTTTGAGTGACATCTAGATTCGAGACGTTACAATATGAATGGAATATTCTTGGGAATATCAATCCTAACATATATCAATTCAATGAAAATAAAAAATAAAAAAA
The DNA here is from genome assembly GCA_963277665.1 of Viscum album. Taxonomy (NCBI): domain Eukaryota; kingdom Viridiplantae; phylum Streptophyta; class Magnoliopsida; order Santalales; family Viscaceae; genus Viscum; species Viscum album. Next base: position 907,194,449 of record OY728153.1, read on the forward strand.
TAAAGTTTAAAATAAGATTATATTATAAAAACAAGGGAAAGAAATATATGAATGATACTTGGAGTGATTATGAGGATTCCAGTGATGAATCTTATTCTGACTCTAATGCTAATCAATACAAATGACATGATGATTTTCTTTTTATGGTTTGGAATAAAGAGAAAGATTCTCTTTATTCTTCTATGCCCAAATTGTATGATTATTCCTATGATGAGATTAATGAATATTTATCTATGCTTTAAGATAAATATGATTCATTAAATAAAAATCATAAATTCATTAAGAACTATTATTATAGTATTATTATTGAGAATAATGATTTGTCTAATCATCTTATAGTATTGAGGTCAAAATTTAATAAAACTAAATCCACATATGCTATGCCTGACTGTATAATTAATAAATTATTATATGAAGTTTCCACAGAAAGGATGGTTGTTAGTAAGTTTAATAAGGGGACATAATATCTAGAAAAAATTCTCAGTAGTCAAAAGTATACTAAAGGTAAACATAGAATATAAAGAAATATCCAGGAGCCATAGATTTATTGAAATTACTTTATTCACAAATCAAATAGAGAAATTTTCTCTAATATTGTTTTTTTTCTTTATGGAGTTCATAAACATTAGGGAAATGATTATATTATGGGATATTCTAAAATTTATTTTGTTAAGAATACCTATATTTCTAAATATTTATCAACTATTAAGGCTAGAAATTCTGCTCAAAGAAAGAATATTTGGTTACCAAATTATTTAATTATTATCACACCTAAAACCAAAAGTATATAGGTACCAAAACACCTACTTTCATGATATTTTTCTAGGGAAGTAGCTAAAAATTTAATAATTAAAAGTGGTATATAAATAGTGGATACTCAAGACATATGAGTTGATATTTCTCAATTATCAATTATTTTTCAAAGATTGAAGGTGTCCATGGGACATATATCGGCACAATCCATTTTTTTTTTATTAAGAATCCAATTTTTGGAAAAGTGGGAACCATACAAAAACCACCACTTCGGCCTACCCAAAATCATAAAATACAAACATCAAAAATCAAGATAACATCAACGAACTCGATAAGCGAGTCTCCTCGATTCCTGCGTCACCACGAGCCTCACACCCTGCCTCGATTCACACACCTTACGCGACGTCAACCCTGTCCGCATCAAAATCAGGCCGCCGGCGAGCATCACCGGCGTCCGTCGCCGTCACCGTCGAAAGATTCATCATCTCCGCCAAACTCGAAACACAAAACGTCATGCCGTCATCCACGGGTTTAGCCGATTCCTGACACCGGACCATCGCCGGCTTAACACCACCACCATCATCCTTGACCGAACACCACACTCATATGAAGCCACCACCATAGAAGGAACACACAAAACTTCAACAAAACCAGTAGAAACATGACGCGCGAGAAGCTTCAGCCGCCACCAAATCCCACCTCCCAAAACCTTGGAGGAACCACCGCTCCAGCACCAGCTAGGAGAGGAGCAGAGGACCATGGGGTCATAAGAGTATTCGGCGCCTCCAAACGAAATCATCTCGCCTGATTGCAGAATCCCTTAACCGCGGCCTACCAAGACCAAATCCAATCACTTCCAGCAAAACGAAATCATCCTCCTTCCATCCGAACATAGTCAACCAAAAACCAAATAACACCGAAGCTGCCAACCCATGCGATTTTCAAAAACCTTCAAAGAGAATCAACCTCACGGAAAGCCGAGTTACACGGAAACGCAGATCTCAGATTCAGCAAAGAAAGAACCAACAGCAACGCGCGGACTCAGCAATGGATCCAGCAAGGGAGAACCAACGCCGTCGCGCAGACAACACAATCCAACGAAACTCAAACCAAATCAACAGCAAAAAGAGAAAACAGAAGAGATCACCAGTACGCCAAATTGGAGACCCGCCGCTCAGATCCCGTCGCCGCCACCCATTACGCACTCGAAGACCACGAAGAAGCACCAACAGCACACACCGAAGTCAAGGCGGAGGTCTTGGGCCGCTGGATCTGGAAACTCGGTCGCGGCCCGGCACCGCGCTGCCATGGGAGACCCTTTCCAGTGTGAAGAAAATGGGTGGAGAGAGGCCACCAACGGTACAAATGGGGAGACGACCGAGTCCACGAAGCACCACCGCAGCCACAGAATCACCGCCAGAACTCGCCGAGCACCAGAAGAGTCACCGCAGCAACCCGAGACGAAGGAGGCGGCGACGAGGGGAGAAACCCTAGCGCGCCGTGCCCCTTACGGGCTCATCCATGGGACATATGTAGCTAATGAAAAATGGAAAATTATTGTATTTAGATCAAATGGAAATATAGAATTAGTTCTTATCAATAAATTTATCTATGTTGAAGGATTAAATAATAACATTATAAGTATCTCTCAAATTTATGACAATGGTTAATTAGTTTATTTTGATAACAATTCATGCTATGCATATAAAGATAGATCACATAAATTTAAAGTAAAAATAAATGAAAAGGTATATATTTTATATATTTTTATTTATGTATACAAAATATAAATTTTAATACCAAAATTAATGAATCTTGGATTTGGTATAGAATACATGGAAATTTTAATGTTTATTCTTTGAGAATGGTGTTTAAGGATAATTTTATTTTGGATTTTTCTTACCTAAAGTTTGATGAAAAGAGGCTATGTGATGCATTCAAAATGGGAAACAAACCTAGATATTATTTCAAATAAATCAATGAGAATTATACTTATTGAACTTTTTAATTTATCAACATGGATTTTTTTATACCATCTAGAAATATATCCTTAGAGGAAACCCTTTTGTTTTTTTTTGTTTGATGATTTTTTTAGATATACTTGGGTTTACATTATTTGGATTAAAATTTAATCTTATGTTGTCATAATATATTTATATGAACCTTTTTAGATTAAAAATCATTCCAAAATTATTTCTTTGAGAAGCGACCATGGTTTATAATTTGAAATTAATGAGTTTACATGATTTTATTCAAATATTAGTATTAAATATAAAATTTTTATCTATATAACTCCTAAATAGATTAAATCCATTAACAATAGTAATAGGTCTTTATAAGAAATTTTTTATAACCATGTTATGGGAAGGTAATTTTCCAAATTATTTTTGGATGAATATATTAATACAACTTTCTATTTCATAAATATAATTCTATTAAGACCTATTTTAAATGAAACACAATATAAGTTTGTAATGGAAGAAAAAAAAGTTGGATACTTCAATGTTTTTGGATATACAGTTTATATCTTAAAATAAGGATACTCTGTAAATTTTAAACAAACAATTCTTAAGAAATCATTATTGGTTATTATACTACTTCTAATTACTATAACGTTTTCAATAAAAAAATCAAGTATAGTTGAAAAATCAATTCCTTAGAAATTTAATGAAAGTGATCCTTTTATTCATAAGAAAAAATCCATTGAGGACCATGATGGTTGCCTTAATAGGTTGAGACCTGATAAATCTACCATTCCCAAGAAGGATGATTATAAGGAACATATTCATGTACAATCTGGTCAAGAAAAATTAAAAACTAATAAACCTGAGAGTATGCTACCTAAACATCCTTGAAAATTGAATTAACATACTTTAGAAATCATTATTTATGGTTTATATGAAAGTCTCATGACTAGAACGAGTTCTAGAAATATAGATGGATTTTCTGGATTTATCTCACAGCCTGAACATAAAACCATTAAGGAATTCTTGAGTGATGGAAATTTGTTTTTATCTATGCGAGAAGATTTAAATGAGTTCAAAAGGAATAAATTTTTAGACTTAGTTAATAGAATATTAGATTACTCTGTTATAGGAACAAAGTTATTTTTAGACATAAACAAGATGATCAAGATGTGATCAAAAGGAATAAGGATAGGTTTTTAGTTAAAGGTTATGATCATGTGGAATGAAGAGATTATGAAGAGATAATTACACCTATATTTTCATGAACTTGGTTGGGTTGCAATACCACTTGACACCCAACCCAATCCCCGACAAGGATCGAGAGGCATTCCTGATCCTCTTGGATGGTGACTGGCACCATACATCAAATATGAATCGAGTGGGAATTATTTCTCCCAATAAACCATAGAAAAATTAATCAAAAAAGATTACGTAACATGAAACTATAATCCACTGATCAAAATAAATACAACTACAGTATCAAAAATACAATTGAAACTGAACAAGCTAAAAAATATAAGAAAAAACTAAAACCAAAACAAAGACAACTCGCTCTCCATGTGATATCTTGAACACCACTAACCATATGACCAACCTTCTCCAAAGGCATAACTAAAACAAAAAACCCGAACTTAAAAAAAATCTCAAGTTTATCAACATCGAGTAGTATAAGTAGGGTGTGATCATACAACATCCTAGTAGGTAATCTTAATAGATTCCATACATTTAATTTCCACAAAACACCCACAAATATTAGTTTGAAATATAATAATAAATTTTGTTTTTATCATTTCAAAATCCAAACAAAACCTTCCCAAAAATTAATTTTAGAAAAAAACACATAGATTTCATTTAAACCGTTTTCCAATTCAAAACCCGGTTTGAAACCGTAACCCAATTAAAAATCCATACCATAAGAAAGAAAATGGGATAAGATAAAATTAAAGGAAATTAAAAAGTGTAAAAAATATAATAGAGATAATAAATAGGTACAACATAATAAAATTGAACATACAAATAATATTCATGGGCATTTTATAAACATCTTTTGAAGCAATCCCAAGATGTACTCAGTTCCAACTCACTTACTGGTGTATGGTGCAACCCCATAGTCAATAACCAACTGACCACTATAAACAATCTAATCCAGTGGAATGCCCCACTTGGACTCTTAGTAAATCTACGGGGTAAAAACTATTGATTCAGAATCTATACTTCTTACTTTTCCATTCCTTTTGTTTTGGAAATCACAAATAGTTTCTTGAAAACATGTTTACACATTTTATATCCTTGCTGTTTTAGAATGTTTTTTTAGAAAAAATTGCCCATTACCATACATAGAATAAGTTATAAATTATCACTAATATAAACTTTAAATTCTCTATTATGATCATCATAATGAGTTTGTGTCTGATAAACATTGAACTTACCATTATCAGATGAGATTTTAGGCTTTCTAACTTGTATTTTATTCTGAAAAAGTTTTAAGAATTAGATTAATACTGATACTGATAAACATTGAAATAATAATAATAAGGATTATCATATTGATAATCTTAAGGAAGTCCATTTGACTTAATAAGTTTATAATTAGATTATGAAGACTTATTTTTAATGTAATTAAAACTTGAAACAAACTAATAGTGTTTACCAATATGACATCAGACTTTTAGGTATGCCAGATTATCCTGAGCTATCAAGTTCAGGTGTCTAATGTCATTTCAAAAAACTTGGAGAATATGTAACTTGGAAGGATTCCTATAAATATCAGTTTATTTGAAGAGTTTGGAGCTATATGGTTACATTATCTCTCAATTTTTTCAAAAGAATACTCAGTGTGAACATCTCGTTCATAATCTTTGTATTTATCTAGAGATCCATATTCTTAAGGAAACCTTGTTAGGTTGTCTCCTTAATAATTGTTTTGTAATTGATTCCACATCCAATAATCATAACGGTTGAGGGCTTATAGGTATAGGAAGATTGATATTCCGATCTATAAGATCGAGGGCTACTGGGGATAGGTAGATAGAGTAAATCTGATCATCATATTGTGGGATTTTAAGGATAGGATAATAGATCCATTCCGATATTTATATGATGGGATTTCCTTGGTAAGGAATGAAATACTTTTATATAAGTATAAAATAGTGGATACCTTTATTATGGGTTATATACTACCTTTCTTTTAAGGTTAAAAGTGTTATATTTTTAATAGCTTAAAAGTAATTATTTCTTTTGCTAGATATTTTTTACTTGTGTTTTATAACTTTATTTTCCAATGTACATTTTAATAGAAAATAAAACATCATATTCATCTTTATATTACTATTTTTTATCATATTAACTATAATTATGATAATCACTTTGATAATTGGATCCACCAGGATTCAAAAATTTCACTCTGATTTAATCGGAGCATTTAAAGGTTATAATTTAGTGACTTTGTTAATCAGACTAAGGGATGAGTCTAATAAATACCCTCTAATAACTTTTTGTATTGTTTAGTTTAATTATTTTAAACTAATTTTTTTAATTAAAATTCAACCACCTCTTTTAAGTACAACGATTTGAGTAGAACATACGATACAATAACTGGTATCAGAGTTAAGTCAAGAGTTCTATAATACTAATACCTATATTTGGTAGTAAAATAGGATTATAATGCTCATATAATTTATTAGTTTTTACCTTATTTACTATTGTAAGTTTTTTAAGTATTTTTATAATGTTTCTATTTATAAATTTTTTTACACAAACCTATATTTGTGAAAATGTTTTTATTTTTTTTAAATATGGAAGGAATGGATATCAAATTAATAGATAATTTGAATCCTAATAGACCTCCTATATCTGATGGTTCTGATTATGAGTACTAGAGGGGTAGAATGGAAACCATTGTTATCAACATAGGAGTTGACAATTTATTAATGTTTACTAGATATTATAAAATTCCAGATAAGGAAGTTACTACTTTTATCCATCAAGAGAAACAAGAATATCAGTCAAACTACAAAGTAATATTTTGTTATATTCTATGATAAGAAACATTTATAGTCATATTTCTTTTTATAAATCTACCAGTAGTATTTGTAAAAATCTTGAGATCATACATTTTGGTACATTCTAAATTAGTTAAGACTTAGAGTGCTATGTTAAGAGATGACAACTATGATTTTGATTTCTTACCAAGTGAATATATTGCAATGATTCATTATAGATTTATGACTATTATAAAAATTTTACAATATATTGTTGATAATAGTATTGATGATGAAATCCTCAAGTAAAAGATAATTGAAATCACACCTAATGAGTGGGAATCAAAGAGAAATTAAGTTGATGATACAATAAAGACAAATAATTTTAACATGGATGATATTATTGGTACACTAATGCAATATGAGGTTAGTCTTAAGATAGATACCTTGAAAAAGAAAAAGAAAAGGAAAAATAGTGGTGTTTTCTTTGTTGCAACACCTACCTTACCTTCTAAAGTAAAATTTGGTGAGAAAGTTGTTAAGTCTTTAAGAAATATGAAAGTAATTGTTCAATACTATTCAAGTATATCTGAAATGTTTTAAAATGAATTATAATTTTTTCCCAAAAGGATGAATAATATTGTTATCAAGAAATAATTTCATTACAAATATAGGAAAGTTAATAATGATAGAAGTGATAAGAACGATGACGTCACTTTCTATGAATGTAAGAAAGATGGACACATCAGACTAGATTTTCTAAATATGAGGAGGAAAGATAGAAAATATAATAAACCAGAAAGTAATGCCAAGAAATATTTTAAATATAAGGGAAAGAATGTTCTTAAATTTGATAAAACTTGGAGTTACATTTGAGTTTATTCTTCTAAAAATACATCTAATAATGAAAGTTATTGTCAAAGGAATATATATATTTTATCCAATGTACAAAAAGTTAATCGTCATCTCGTGACTAAGGTACGAATAGTTTAAAACCTTAACAAAATGTCCCTTAATTCTATTTATCCTAAGGAGAAGGATTATACATCTTCTGATAAGGAATCTTCCTCATCATAAGATAATACTCTTCCTTATTATGTTGAAGTTTCTCATTTTTTCAAAACTTTTAGAAAATGAAAATTTAAAAATATCTAAAAAACTTGTTAATTCTAAGTAAAAACATTATAATGTTGATTCAAGAATAAATTTTTTAACAAATGAAATATTAGATCTGTCAAAATATCTTAATGAGATTATATCTAAGAAAGAAAATATTCCTATTAATTTTAAAAATGTAATTTCTAAGATGAATGTTTTAGAAACTAAACATAATTATAAAACTAATACTTGTGAGGTTAAAATTTTAGTTATAAAACTAAAATATGAAATATCAAGTATCATTTTTTTTCAAAATTTACCATTGGAATGGAATGTTTTGATAAAATTTATAAACAAATCTTTCATTATGGTAGTGGTTCTGAAATGGGTTATACATATAAAAAACTTTTTTTAATAAAAATTTCATTATACCTAAAAATGAACCTTTTTTTATAAAGTGTAATAGTAGTGGTCATTGGAAAAATAACTATTAATTAAACAAAGTTCAATCCCTAGGATTTCAAAAAGACTATTTTTTCTAAAAAAATGTGGATCCCTAAATTTTCTAGTAACATTATCCTACCCAAGAAGGTTTGGGTGCTCAAAAGCTAATATTTTTGTTTTCAGGATTAAAAAGGGTGTACCAACAATAAAAATAAATGGTATATGGACAGTTTATGTTCCAGACACATGAATGGAAAAAAATAATTCTTTGAGAATTTTATCAAAATGAAATGTGAAAAAGTAACTTTTAGAGATAATGATCAAGGAGAGATTATTGGAATAGGTAATATTATCTTTCCTTTAAAAGAACTTATTTTAGATGTTTTTTTTATTAAATGTATTAATAATAATCTTATAATCATAAGTAAATTATGTGATGATGGTTACATTGTGAACTTTATAAATGATAAGTTTTTAGTACATGGTTCTAATGATGAATTTGTTCTTTCTTTTAATCAGCTTGAGAATGTATACACACATAACTTAGAATACCATATAAGCCAGGACTTACCATGCCTCAGTGAAATGGAAGATCAATATTGGTTATTACATATAAGGTTAGGACACTGTAACCTTAGAAACATATCTAATTTGACTAAGAAAGGACTTGTTAAAGATTTTCTAGATCTTAGGTTTGATACGTCAAAATGTTGTGACCTTTATCACTATGGTAAGAAACAGAAGATATGTTTTAAATCTATTAGTGAAGTCTCACCTTATGATACTTTACATTTAGTGCACATGGATTTATTTAGTCCTACAAAAACATGGATTATTAGTGGGAAATACTATATATATGTCTTAGTTGATGATTACACTAGATACACATTAGTTTATTTTCTTACAAAGAAATATAAAACCTTTTTTTATTTTAAAATTTTTGTAGCTAATGTTAAAAAATGAGAAAATCCTTCCCATGATAACTATTTATAGTGATAATGGTGTAGAATTTTTAAATTTTGATTTAAAAACTTTTTGCAGTAATAATGGTATATAACAAACATTTTCAGTGCCTAAAAGTCCTAAAAAATTGTGTAGTTGAAAGAAGAAATAGATTTTTTCAAGAAATAACTAGAACAATGTTGAGTAAATACTCAATTACTAATTTTTTTTGGGATGAAGTGGTTAGTACTGCCTGATATACTATAAAATGAGTTTTAATTATACCTTTTATTAATAAAGCTCCTTATGATTTGTGGAAATGAAAAAAACCAAAAGTTTCTTGCTTTAATGTTTTTGGTTGAAAAGTATTCATCTTTAATATAAAATATAATGTACATAAATTTGAACCCAAATATGATGAAGGAATATTTTTAGGTTATTTTATTACCTCTAACGCTTATAGATTTTTTAATAAAAATTATTGTACTATTGAGGAAATTGTACTTGTAATGTTTGATGAAACAAACCCTTTGTTTTTAAACAACCACAACCAATATACTCATATGTGAATTTTAAAACTAATTTTCAACCACAGTTAAAAAGTTATTATTATAAGCATATAACTTTGGAAATGGTATCTAAATTTATTCCTTAGGAATATTTTTTACCTATTATTGAGGAATGTAATTTTCAAAACCCACGAAATTAGTTGTTTCTTAGGAATCATCCTATTGAAAGTATCATTGCTGATGTAGATCAATGAGTTAGAACTAGAAGTTCATTAAGAAATGAAAATGAATATCTGGCTTTATTATCCCAATTTGAACCTATGAATCTTGATGAGGCTTTAGTTTATGAGTATTGGATTAATAAAATGTAAGATGAACTCAATGAATTTAAGAGGAACAAAGTATGGAATTTAGTTGAATGACCTTCAGAAACATTTATAATTGGTGTAAAATGGTTTTTTCATTATAAGTGTGATGATAATGGAATAATTGTTAGAAATAAATATAGACTTTTTTCTAAGGGTTATAATCAATAATAAGGTATATATTTTGAATAAAACAATTCAAAGATAGAAATACTTCAAGCTATTCAACTACTTATTGCTTTTGTAGCATTCTTTAATCTAAAACTTTTTCAAATGAATGTAAAGTGTGATTTTCTTAATGGATATGTTCAGGATGATGTTTATGTTAAATGACCCCCTAGTTTGGAAAATAAAGAAATCTTGAATATATTTATAAACTTACCAAATCATTATATGGACTTAAACAATCCCCTAGAGCTTGGTATGATAGGTTAAAAAGATTTTTGTTACAAAACAATTTTGTTAAGCGAGCCGCATGTCCAAATATTTTTATAAAATAAGTTAACAAAAATATTATGATTATAAAAATTTATGTTGATGACATTATATCAGATACACTCAAAAATATTAAATAGATTCCTTTGCAGATCTTATGAAATTTGAGTTTGAGATGAGTATGATGGGCGAGTTAACATATTTTCTTGTTTTTAAAATCTCACAAAAACTTGAAGGAACATTTATATATAAAAATAAGTATATAAAATACCTTCTTAAGAAATTTGGATACAACAATACTAAAACTACTAGTACTCCCATCAGTACTTCAAATACCCTTGATCTTGATGAGGCTGGACAACCAGTTGATCAAAGTATTTTTAGAGGTATGATAGGAAGTTTACTTTACGTAACTACTAGTCATATACATTTAATTTTTTCTATATTCTTGTGTGAAAAATATCAAGAAAATACATAGGAATCCCATCTAAAATCTGTAAAATGAATTTTTGATTATCTTAATGGAATCATGTTTTTAGGATATTTCTATTACTCTGGAAATGTTTTCAAACTATTTTTTCCCAGATTTTGAATTTAGTGGTTATAGAATGGATATGAAAAGCAATTCCAAAAATTTTAATTTCTTAGGAGAATATTGAGTTTCATGGTCATGTAAAAAGAAAAAATCAGTAGAACTTTCCACTATTGAAGCCGAATATTTGGAAAACTGATCTTTTTGTGATCAAGTGTTGTAGAGGAAAACACACTCACTGATTATGGAATGAGTTTTACCAAAACTCAAATACTTTGTGATAACACAACTGCCATTGAATTAGGTAAAAACCCATCACATCACTCATGTTCTAATCACATAGATATAAGACACCATTTAGTTCAATATCATACACTTAAAAGGAGATATAATTTTACAATTCATCAGAATGAAAGATTAACTTGCTAACATTATTACAAAACCTCTTAGTCCCGATATATTTGAATATATAAAACATAAATTAGGAATGATCAACATAGATTAATCATTCATATCTAATTATTATTGACCCATCATCATATATTAATTTACTCATTTTCATGGGGGGAGTTCATATATTACATGTTTTTCAAAAACTTTTAGTTTTTTAAATCGTTTAGTATTCTTTTATTATTTTTTATTGTAATAGGTTTTTTGTACTCATATTTTTATAAAAAAATTCAGTCAAAATCCTAAAAATGATCCTTGAACTCTAAAAATACTATAAAATGTTCCCAAATCATATTTTATTATGATTTTTTTGGATTTGAAAATCATTATATTAAGTTTTTCTAATAAAACTATTACAATTAGTTTTCTTAATGAAAACATCATAATTATTTTTCCTTTAAAAACTATTATTATTTTTTCTATTAAAAACTTTTTTATTCAATATTTTGTAATAAAAACTATCATAATCACTAAATTTTACAAAAACCAAAAATAACATGTTATTTATATTTATGGAACTCTTCACATCAAAAAATACTTATCTATTATTTTAGTTTTTACACTATCTCATTGTGTTAGTTATTTAATTGTTTTTATTTTAATTATTTTTTATAAAATCTTTGTTTTTTAAAAAAAAAATTAAAATATTTTATAATAAAATTCATCATCAATGTAATAAATGTTTTTTTAAAAACTTATAGATTTTTTAAAATTCTTTAAATCTTTCTTCAGTTTAATCTCAACCATCCAATCAGAAATATTTTAATCTCAACCGTTCAATATCATTTGGATGAATAACCAACATTTTAATCATCTATAAAAAAGAGGGTGACCCCCACCTGACATCAGTTATTTCAAATATTTCCTCCAAACTTACTGACCCCTTCAATTTCACTAGTCTGAAAAATCATCTTTTTATATGATTCTCTAGTCTTTGTCTCAATCTGATGGAATCTGATGAAGATTACAGGAAATTGTATGTTTTTAAGGAAAGGTTAGTTGAAATAATTTTTTATGAGAAACATGTTTTAACTTTGAATAATATAATAGAATTCTAAGGATGGGAATCCGTATTCAAAGAGATACCACATAAAGATTTTGATCTTTATTACCCTAATTTGGAGGGATATTTTTATTAATTTATTATTTTTTTCAAATGATATGGAAAATTAAAATATTCCTTTGTTATGAATGAGAAGATTTATAGGTTTTCCTATAAAAAAGCTACATGTTGGGAAGTAGTACCAATATAAGGAGAGCCATATTATCCTTCTAAAAAATATCCTAATGATCTTGGATCATTTAACAGGAATAATGAAGAATATTAATTGTTTTATCATTATGAGAAACCAAGGATGGTTTCCCATCTGAAACCAAATAACGATTTTATTTCATTATGGATGCAAGGATTCATCATTCTGAGAAAAGTGGACAGTGACACTCTAAAATTTTCTAATGTTTTTTTGTTTAATTTTTTAGGAAACATGATAAATATTGATTCGGTGAGTTTTATTTTCTCAACCATGGAGAATATCATGTCCGGAATAATAAAGTTTAAAATCATCATGTTCTCTAAATATTTAAGTAAGTTGGTTGTTGAATATATGATGTTTTTCAATATTGTATACAAATTGGCTCTGATGAGGGAAACGATCTTATCCATCAGTGATGATATGATGAATAGGATGAGTTCTTTATTGATACAAAATATAAAAATCTTATTGAAAAATTTGGTGGTACTGTATCAGAGGAAGAACCATCAAAGAATCTGAAAAAGATAGTGAAAAAGCAGAAAAGGTAAGTAAAGAATTCCCCACCAAAGAAGGAAAAGAAACAAAAAAAGTTCCTGATGAAATCCTTGATGAGTGGATGAAAAATAAAGTAGAAAAGAAACTGGGGGATCTACTGTTTGGAATAGAACCTATCGGGGCTAAGGCATTGAGAATACATTCTTCTGATGCGTTAGGAGACGAATTAAAGAAGAAAAAGAAAAGGTTTATTGAATCTCAAATTTGTGAGAATTTATTAAAAGGTATTGAAAGGGAATATAGGATAGTTGATCTACCAACTTCTCAGACCAATCATGTTAATCCATAAGGTGGATTAATGTACCAAGAAATATTTATAGTTTATGTCGAGATTACATCTATAATTAATAAAGGAAAAGGAAAATTAGTTGATTAATTATTGATACACTATAAGAAAACAGTTGGTTAGTAGTGGTTTATTCGTGACCATTTTAGTAACCACTGCAAAATAAATTTGGTTAAGAAAAATAATATCCCAGTGATTTCATGAAACCACTATGATTTTTTTAATATTTTCAGTTAGTACCAGTTTCAATTAAACCACCATTACATATTAAATAAAACATCATCCCCTCCATACTCTACTCCCTCTGTGCGACCCTAACCCCTTCCCCCACCTCCCCCGAACTCCCCCGACCTCCCCTCCTCCCCCCGACAGTAACCCCAAGCCCAAGACCCCCCTTATGACCCCGAACCACATAACCCCCCCTCTGACCTCCTCTCTAGCCAGCTCAACGGTGACCTGAACCCCATGCCTCTGACCCCAACCCCTACAATGCTCCCCTCCATCCTCCTCTTTGGCTAGCTTTCTAGTGATGTGAACCCCATGACCTCCCTCACCCCAGCTTGTTCCCCTCATTATTTGCAACATAGACCCCCCTCTAACCTTCCTCTCCCAGGCTCAGATCTCCTCCTTAGTGACAATATAGTCCTCACTCAAATGTTTTATCATCCTCACCTTAAATCCATTATTAGTAGCATTATATTGTACGATGCCATTCCACCCCTTGAAATTATAGTTTTATGTATAATACAATATCAAGAATTTGTATACAATATAAAATTTTATATAAAACTCATCCTAAAATCAATATGGTGTATATTCCCACATTAGGCTTGATCCTTGAGAAAATACTAAAATTTTCTATCACTAGTTTATTTTTTTAATGTGTTCATCTGTGTTGAGAATAAATAAATAGTTAAATATACCGTAATTAGGATAGAAGTTAAAATATCAGAAAGAGGAATTCAAAATTGAGTTGAATTATGTAAAAAGAATCACATAGATTCACCATACACCTTTTAGAGTGAATAGAAAATCTAATGGGAATTTCTTATTGATTAAATAACACCCTGAGATTGGTCTTACTAATAAAGTTTGTTATGAAGGGATAAATACATATATTATGAATATGTATTATTTTGTTAATTTATATATAATAATGTTTGTTTTTGTTAATAGAAATATTTGAATTAAATATGTGAATATAAATGATTTTGGGTTCATAAACAATTATAATATCTTATATCTAAAAATAGATAGATATAAGGATATAGAGTGTCAATGTCACTCTTTCAGTGTATGATGATTGTGGGTTATTTCATATAAATTAATATAACCATATTATTTTTTACATAAATTACATAGAGAGACTGATCACAACTCAATATCAATCAAGACACAAACATCATTTTATAATCCATATTTAAAGGGTTTCAATTTTTTTGTTAATTATTACATTAAAGAGTTAAAATTGGTTAGTTGAGATATCATATTCTCATAAATTGTGGATGAAACACTTTTAAATATGAATTTATCATAAAAAATCAAAATCAAATACAAATAAAGTAAAATAACTATGTGTACAACAAGTACTCTATGATCTATATTGATAAAGTATACATGATGATGATCACTAAGAAATAGTTCTCTTTCTCTTATCTATAATATTTTTATATCGGTCACTGAAATCTATATATACTATGTCAGGATTGACATATCACAAAAATTTATTTTATCACCCTATTATTGAATATTAATAAGGAAGAGGTATGAAGAAAGAATAATCTAGTATTGGTTTTTTAATACTACCAAAAACATATATAGATCACATTATTTATTTTTCATTACTTTTTTAAATAACATTTCCTGAGAGATACATCTAATTTGTAGCTACCAAAATTTATGGATGTTTTTATATAATAATTTATGAACATTATTATGATTATATATTTATTATCAATGATTATATGAATCATTATAATGATTAATATTGAAATAATAACCAATATGGATATATGAATTGCAACATTATATTATATAATATATATCACATTTCTACTATATGATATGATATGGGACTCTGATAAATACCCTAGGATCCAGTTATAATTATAAGGATGTTTTCAATATATATAATATTGAAATAATATATTAAAATATAATAGTGATTCATAATAAACAATTCACCCATTTTATTAAATATTTATCAGTTTCATAGAAGTAATAAATTCCTTTAAATATTCTTTGTTATACATCACAATTCCATTGGAATCAATCAAAACTCCATTAAAAATGGTCAACAAAAAACATTCATTTTTTGAAAAAAAAGTTTTCCAATAATTTTAATAAATTTTCTACAACATAAATTTGTAACAACATAGCCCTTAATCATTTGAAATACAGGAATTTTGAGAATAAAAAAATTTCCAGATCCTAGAAGATTATCATCTTAGAGCATGCCACCACTACAATAATCTTCTATAGATTCTAGTGATTCTATTTTACTTGAGACTACTAGAAATCCATATGTTTTCCCATATATCATTGGTAGTATTCATCCTAATTCACCTCTAGAAATGGATTAGTTCATCAATCCTCCATCTAGGGGAGATAGGCGAGTTACGATTACATGTATGTATGTCATTTTTCAAAAAAAATTATATTTTATTAAATTTTTAATGAATTTTTCTAGAAGACAAAGAAAACCATAGAAGGGATACAAATATGAACACAGTAGATGTTTGGGACCAGAAGTAATTTAAGATTATTATTCCATTTGATGAGTTTGGGGTGCCTACTGTTGATGCTACTGGAATCCACATGCAACTTCTTGGGTAGCTTTCTTTTGAGATGATGAGATTTCCCATTAATTATAATAATTAGAGGAATATTCCTATATCTTGGAAAAATGAGTTATTTGATACTCATGTATAGGTAATATTAATTTAATATTCCTTGAAAAATAATTTAAAAGACATGAGTAATTTATTTCATATATTGATATAGTGTTAGGTTTTTAATTTCAAGATTTCTTGTCATTTGGATGTGCTTGA
Organism: Viscum album; assembly: GCA_963277665.1. Lineage (NCBI taxonomy): Eukaryota > Viridiplantae > Streptophyta > Magnoliopsida > Santalales > Viscaceae > Viscum > Viscum album. The sequence continues at coordinate 907,211,068 of OY728153.1, forward strand.
ATCCATTTCACACCCATGGACTTTTAAAATTTTGGGCATGAAATGGAGTGATTTTAAATGGAGATTATGGTATGATTTTAATGACTCTTCTCTGAGCTCACGAAAAATATATTAGAAAGTTCCTAAAGACATTTCTCATGAAAAATGAATACTCTTTGTCGATATCAATAGATATGAATCTCATGAGGTAATTGCATATTTTACAGTATCCTAAAAACAAACACATAATAAAATTATAATTTTTATTAATGTTTTTATTTTTTGTAGGAATTTTCTAAAACAATTCTAAGAATCGTGGGTAGAAATTCATTCCTCACATTGCAGGGTATTAGGGTTTTTTGAAAAAATGAACAATTTTGGTTTGTATTTTATTTATTATTCATTATATCATTTTATTATAACTCAAGGTTTTTTATGAGTTGTTTACAATTTTTTATAAAGTATAATCAATTAGGTCACCTTGTTGGATGAATAGAGATGTGGTTTAAAGTTCATAGCAAACCCGATGGTAGTTTTGTAAATAACCATACTAAAGACGTTGGAGTAAGTACTTTACATTACCATTTCATATTATTTAATTACCATAAAAATTCAATAATAAAAAATATATTATAAAAACTAACATGAATTAAACCCAATTAAATGGGGCCAACTACATGGATAAAACAATGCTAATTTGGCATTGTTTGATACATCTATCCGGCCCCGATTAATTATGTTTTTATACTTTTGAAACAATAATAAATACTAATGAAAAATTTATTAATTATATAAAATTATGAAGTTTTGATATTTTCAAAAATAATTTTTAATATTTTTGTACTAATAAGTTAAAATTCAAGATGTATGGAATGAGAACCCTTCATAATCAGTATCAGTTTATCAGAATGATGCATTTGTAATAGTTTTATGGAACGAACATCCCAGATGTGTATGGAGGATAGGTTCTGGGCCTACTACCTCAGCTATCTTTGGTAGGGCAGAGTCATTCATACTGCTACACTCTGTGAGGGCTCTAGTAGGGCCGTTGATCAGGAATCACAATAAGAAATTGCAATATTAAAAGAAAAAGTGTATGAATAAGATTGTTATAGGAAAAAATAGGATCAATGGTTGTCAGAAATGGAAAATGATATAGTTTATATATTTTAGTGGATGATTGACATGATTACTGAAGAAATTTCAAGCATTATATCTTATCCCAGTGTGGTAAATTCTAAATTCCATAGATTATTCACACATTTTCAAAGAACATATACAACATCTGTAATCTTTATATCGGCAAGTTTTTATAATTGTCACTACAAAAACTTATTTTATTTATTTAGTGAAGATTCATAATAACCACCACTAAATAATTTATCAATGGCCATATTAACTTATCCTATGTTACTTTTTGTTCTTTTTTGTTAAAATAATAATCACCAACTGAATAAAAACCCATTGCCGAGAAACCATAAAATAACACATAAAAAACTACCGCTCGACTATAAAAATCAATGTTAAGTGATTTTTGACCACGTAATACATAGAAATTTAGAAATTAACGTTTTTTTCTTCAATAAAATTCAAGAACGGAAAGATATAAAATAACCATTCTACATTTTAATAATTAATTAAACTAATATTATAAATAGTGATAAATAATTAATTTTATTAATAATATATTAATTATTCAATTTCTATTTTTTGAAAAAATATTTAATGATTACAAAAGTCATCATAGGACAACAACCCCATATTTATTTGTGAAATATAGGAATCAGCGCCATATCAATCCAAGATACAATTTTCTTGTGATGCCTATAAATACTTTTTTAGTGTTCTAAAACACTAATATGAATGTATAGTGATCAAAAAAATTACAAAAGGTCACGTATTGGAGTGAAATCATGCTAAAAATGCCATTAAATTATTTCTTACACGTACAAGCAAGCATCACATATATTCAACATATAGTGTGCTCTAAATCAATCAATAATTTTTTTTAAAATATATCAAAGTTTTAGAAACATGCATATGGTGGTTAAAACTAAGAAAATGAAATCAGTTTTATTAGAAATCATGGTACAATGACCATATATTTAATTGTGAAATATAGGAACTGATGTCATGTCATTCCAAATGATAGTTTTCCTATTATGAACATAAACACATTTTTATTGTTTTAAAGAGCTAAAACCTACGTGGCGGGGTCAAAACCAGAAAAAATGTCAAACTATCCTGAAATAATGGGAAAATGAACATTGTTTGAATTGTAAAAATAAGAAACTATGACACATCAGTATGAATGATGGGTTTCCCATTATGATCATAAAAGTGTTTTTAGTGTTTTAAAACCCAAAAACAAGTGTGGAATGGTCAAAACCATGAAGAAAACATTGAATTATTCTAAAATCTGGGGGAAACCACTGTATATTTATGTTTTAAATAGAAGAACTGATGGATCATCATTCTGAATGATAGTTTTCCCGTTATGGCTTTAAACATGTTTTTAGTGTTTTAAAACACGAAAACGTTTGTAGAACAATGAAAACTAGAAAAAAACATTATATTTTTCTAAAATCCAGGAAAAAACACTATAGATTTACTTTTGAAATGTAGTAACCTACAACACATCATTTCAATTGATAGTTTTCTCATTATTTATGTAAACATGCTTTTTAGTGTTTTGAAACACTAAAACTTTCATGGAATGGTCAAAATTTGAAAAATGACGTTTTATTATCTTGAAATAATTGTAAAACCACCGTAGATTTAATTTTAAAGTATTGGAACCAAATTCACATCATTCTGAATGATAGTTTTCCTATTATTTCTGTAAATGTTTTTTTAGTGTTTTATAACACTAAAACATGCATGGATCGGTCAAACCCAGGAAAACAATGTCGAATTGTCCTGAAATCATATAAAAACAATTTTATATTTAATTTTGTGAGGGTAGGTGCAGATAGTACATCATTATGAATGCCAATTTTATATTATTTCCTTAAACATGTTTTTAGTGTTTTAAAACACTAAAACATTCATGGAATGTTCAAAACTAGGAAAATGACATTAGGGTGTCCTGTAATCAAGGAAAAAACATCATAGATTTAATTTTAAAATGTATGGATTGAAAAAAATTAATTCCTAATAACGATTTTCCCGTTATGGTTGTAATTTCATTTTTAGTGTATTAAACACTAAAATGTGCATAGAATTATAAAAGCTAGGAAAACGATGTCAGATTGTCTTGAAATCATGGGAAAAAACTTTATATTTAATTTTGAAATTTAGGAACTGGTGACATATCATTCTGAATAATGGTTTTCCTGTTATGGATGTAAACACATTTTTAGTAATTTAAAACACTAAAATGTGCGTGGAATAGTCAAAACCAAGAAAACAATGTTGGATTGTCCTAAAATTAGGGAAAACCACTGTTGATTTAATTTTTAAATATAGGAACTGATGGAATCTCATTCTGAATGATGGTTTTTTCATTATGTTTTTAAACACATTTCTAGTATTTGAAAACACTAAAACTAGTATGGGATAGTAAAAAACATAGAAAAAGACATCAAATTGTCCTAAAATGAGAGTAAAACCACCATAGATTTAATTTTTAAACGTAGGAACTGATGCCATGTCATTATGAATAACAGTTTTCCTGTCATGGCTGTAAACACATTTTATGTATTTTAAAACAGTAAAACATGTGTGGAAGGGTCAAAACTAGGAAAATGATGTCAAATTGTCCTAAAATCATAGGAATACCACAATAGATTTTTTTTAAATGTAGGAACCTATGACACATCATTCTGAAGGATAGTTTTTCTGTTATGGTCATAAACATGTTTTTAGTGTTTAAAAACACTAAAATGTGTGCGGAATAGTCATAACCAAAAAAATTACTTTATATTTTCCTGAAATCATGGGAAAGAAAACATATATTTAATTTTGAAATGTAAGAATTGACAACACATCATTAAGAATGATGGTTTCCCCATTATTTCCATAAACACATTTCTAGTGTTTTAAAACACTAAAACATGCATGGAACAGTCAAAACCAAGAAAAAAACATTGGATTGTCTTGAAATCAGGGGGTAACCACCATAGATTTAATTTTAAAATATAGGAACTAAAGTAACAACATTCCAAATGAAGGGTTTCCTGTTATGGTTGTAAACTTGTTTTTAGTGTTTTAAAACACTAAAATGTGAGTGGAATGGTCAAAACCATAGAAAAAGACATTATATTGATTTGAAATCATGGGAAAACCACTAATTATTTTTTTGAAATAGAGTATATGTTGTGATATCAGAATCTTTGGAATTTGTTTATTAAATAAATTTCAAGCCCACCACTCATTACTTTAAAAATAAATTAGAATATTTACTTATAACTTTTCCATTTCAAGTGTTGAATATTTTCTTAAATAGGTATGTTTATGTTTTAAAAGTGTTTTGAATTATATGTTATTTGTTTTATATTAAAATTTATTCTGATTTATAAAAAAATAAAAAAATTTATGTTTATCATTATGAATATATTTCGTGTCTTTTCTCTTTCACATTTCTTTTCTTAAAAGTTCTAGTTTTCATTATAGGTGGAATATAGTGGTATTGGGTATAAGTTTGACCATTACAATCCATGAAATTATTTAAAAAGCAGTTGTGATGGTTCTTATTTTCCATGTTATGTTAAAATTTTATCAATTATTCCACTGTAATTATGATTTATTATGTGTATTTTAATTTTTGTTTACTTTTTTGATTCAATTGATGAGATGTCCTAGATCATTTTAGTTGATCACATGATGTGGAGGCAGATAGAGTGGTGGAGGTCATGAAATGGATGTATATTGGGCATTGGTTGTTATTGGACATGTTTTATATGTATATTGATAGATGTATGGGTTGACTTAGATCGAGGTTATGATGACTGAATGTTTGTATATGATTGTGGATGTATGATATATGTCTGATCGGTTTATCATATATTTATGTTTTAGTTTATTATATGTTAGTTTTTTTATATTTATAGTTTTTTATTAATTTTTTTAAAAAATAAATCTGATTTAGTGATATTTTTGTGTAACTGTCACTAAATAAATTGAAAAAAAATATTTAGTGTCAGTTACATAAAACCTCCGCTAAATGAAAAAATTGCTCAACTATTTAGTGGAAGTTTCTTTTATTTTATTTATATTTCCCCAAGATAATTTTTAAAATAAAAAAATATTGAAAAATAAATAATTAACAAACACAAAATTCTCAAAAAAATGACACTTGACAAAATCATCATGAAATAAAAGATTATCGCTAAATGACTAGTGACCAAGAAATGAACGAAAATTTTAATAACCACCTCTAAACCTTAATGTGGTGGTTTAAAATACAAAAAAACTCAAGAAAAACCCATCTCTAATCACCCTCAGGGTTTGGTCTCATCTACAGAGACCATAATGGTGATGTTGTGGAATACCATCATGGTCATTATGATCATGTCACTACCTTGCATGTGGAAATGATGGGACTAGTTAAATAATTCGACCTTGATTGTCAAATAAACTGGAGCAACATACGGTTTGAGTGTGACTCTACTACTATTGTTCAAACCGTAAGGATGTGAAGGACTCATCTCTCATGGAAGATGATAGTGAAATGTTCCAACTGTCTTGATAAGATCTATACTATGAGTTACATCATCACTCACACCTATTGAGAGTATAATTATCTTATTGATGGTCTTGCTAACAAAACGGAAGATGAAGATTGATATACATGATATAGAATTCTTCCCTATGACATGATTCCCACTTTTATCTAGGAAAAATGTAAAATTCCTTCTTTCAAACTCTTGTAACTTTTCTTTACAATTTATAAAGAGCCTCAGTGCTCATTTTTCTCAAAAAAAGGAAAACAATCAGAATCAGTACCATTAGGCAAAGCGGTTTTGAGAATAGCTTGAAAGATTAAAGAGGAGCTTGATAAGGCAGTTGATAAAGAGGTTTATGGGCCTTAAAAAGATGATAAAGAAGGAGATGAAGAGGATGAAGGTAGTGAATACTAAGAAGTTGAAGAAGAAAAATAATTGGAAGACAATGAAAATGAAGTGGATGAAAATGAAGAGGGAGATGATAAGGAAGAAAAACAATCCAATAAGTCTTCATTAGAATCATCATAAGTATCCTCATCAAACATTCCCTCCAATTCCAATAGAGAAGAAAAAACTGGTATCCTTGAAGAAGAGGCATCGTCATTAATAGGAGAGGTAGATAAATCATCTAAGAAAGATGAATTAAATAAAAATTCAAAAACAAAGGTTGTTGATTAACCTAACACTGAAGATATAGATATCATACAAATTTATGATAACAAATAAGTTGAAGACAATTTAATTTCTAATCAAGTTGAGAAATCGGCTTCAAAGGATGAAAAGAAGAAAGGAAGTAAAGCTAAAGTCGGACCAAGATGAATTAAACCACATGAGGTTCAATAAGAATAATTATATTCAACTAGAACCATTGCCTGCAATCCTTTTTTTCCATTTTATCAAAGCTGGTTTATGGGTTACCAGTAACCATCAAGAAGTGAAGATTGAGAATCTTAAGAAAGATAGACATGAGTTCAATAAGATCAAGGAATTTATAAAGACCGTGATAAAGAAAGATTAAATATTTTTAATTTTAAACTCTCACTATATTTGTTTTGTAAAAACATTTGAAATATTTGTAATATATGAATTTACTTTTTGAACCAATAATGATTTGTATGAATGTTTTCCTATTCCTATTCATTGAATATTCATTCTTATTTTTATGGATGATTAGTTAGTTCAATATATTGTTTCATATGATTGTTTTTCTAACTTTCCAGGAAACATAATACCTTACCCCCATTCTTTTTTGAAAATCACAAAGGGTAAGAATTTTATATAAAGGAGTAGAAATAATTATAGGGGATAAATTTTTACAAAATGAGAGATATTTCATTAAGGGGGAGAATAAGATCCTTAGGGGGGGATATTATCCTAAGGGGGGAGTTCATTATATGAAATATTAAACTATCCATCGTATTTAGAAGAGTTATAAACTCCGGGGGAGTAAAGGTATTATGTATTCACTATTAATAATAATTTTTTAAATGAACAAGGATTGTATGTTTTTTAAAGTTATTTTTCATTTAAGTTTCAGAGTCTGTGATTTACAAAAAGGGAGAGATTGTTGATTCAGAAGTTATAATTCTAAATTTTCCATTCCTTTTTTTTGGAAACCACAAACACTTTCTTAAAAACATGTTTACTATCTTTTTATTTCCCATGTGATTAAGAATGTTCTTGAAGAAAACATTAACTTTTACCATACTTAGAATATGTTCTAAAGTATTAATGATATAAAATTTACATTCTTCATTATGATCATAATAATGTGTATGTTTCTAATAGACATTGGAATTACCTTTATCAGATCATGTGTTATAATTTCTATCTTGTCTTTATACTAACAATGTCTTAATAATAAGATGAATGTTGATATTGATAAACATCAGACTAATACTTATAAGGATTATTGTATTGATAGTTGTAAGAAAGTCATTTGGACTGACTAAGTTTATCATTGCATTATGAAGACTTATTTCTAATATAAGGAAAAACTAAAACACTATGATGGTGTTTACCAATACAACATCATAATTTTATTTATAATAGGTTGTCATGATCTATAAAGTGTTAGGATTTTCATTCCATTTCAAAAAAACAGGGAGAATATGACCATTGGAAGGATGCCTATAAATAGAAGGTTATTTGAAGAGTTTGGAGCTAGTTTATTATATTCACTATAGAATTTTTTATAAGAATAATCAGCGTGAAAAGATAATTATTAATCTTTGTATTTATTTAGAGAGTAGTCTTCTTAAGGAAACCTTGTTAGGTTGTCCCCTAAAAAAATGCGTAATTGTTTCTATGTCTAATCATCATAACGATTGAGGGATTTTGGGGCCAGAAAGATTGATATTCTAATAGATCAGATCAAGCACTGTAAGGGATAGGTAGATAGAGTAATGATGATCATAATATCAAGGGACTCCAAGGATAGGAAGATAGATCCATTCCAATCTTCATATCGAGGGATTTCATTGGTAAGGATATAAAGACTTTTCTGTTAGTATAAAATAGTGGACAAATTTAGTCTGGGTTATAGACTACATTTCTCTTAAGGTTAAAAGAGTAATCTTTTTAATATACTAAAATCCATTCTTTCTTTTGTTATATATTCTTTACTTTTTTGTTTATATGTTTATTTTCCACTATACATTTTATTAGAAACTAAAACATTGTATATATCTTTATATTACTGTTTTTTTATCATATTAAATTTAATCATAATGATCACTCTGATAATCATATCCATTATGATTATGATATTTCCCTCTTATTTAATTAGACCATTTCAACATTCTGATTTAGGGAATTTTTTAATCGGACTAAGGGCCGAGTTCGATAAATATACATTAATAATTTTGTGTATTATTTAGTTTAATTATTTTTAAACTATGTTTTTTTAAAATTACAATTGACCCCCCTCTTGTAAGTATAGTGATTTTAGTAGATCATATGATACAACACCAACCCATCTAATTGAGGTCAATAATCAACTGTCACTCTACCCTCTAAATGATGCCCATGAATCCCATGATAATAGTACAGGGTGAATGGGATGTCCTCACACACATGGCTCAACCGAAACCTATAGCCACCATACTTTCCTATCCCAAACACCAACACCACCTATGAAATAACCCTCTCCTCAAAGGGTTGACCATAGAGGTTTCCATCTAATACCAAGTCAAGAACAAGTGCTAACTGGACCTGCATATCACATGGTATTTCAAACCAATTTTCAATACATGACAATATTACAATTGGGCCTTTAAAATTTTTTAAATCCAATTATATTTCCAAAAAAAATATGAAAATGTACAACATACTCATAAAGTTCCAAATGGGCATTCATGTTGTCTAGTTACCAAACCATTCCTCAAATATTCAAAATGGGCTAAGCTCTTTAAAACACATTTGAAAAACCAGTATGATCCAAGAAACCATTTTAGAAGCATCGAAGGTTTTTGAAGTATCATTTGATATAAAAATGACAAGATCAAGAAATAAAGGGGAAGTGAGAATTTTAGAAACTGATTTTAAAAAGGGGACATTATCTAAATGAATCCACCATCATTTGTGAGCCCATCCATATGTGAACTTTGTGAATATATGGATGTTCCCACATCCAATGTCATACTTGATACATCATCAAAATACACTAATTTTTAATTGTGAACTAAAATAAACTTATAATCCCTTTAACATGGTCCTCAAACCACAAATAAGTACCTAAAACACACACTAAACCAAATTTAAAATGAAAATAAATTTATCAAAAATATAACAAAGTTCAAACACCACCAAAAGTTCTCAATTTAATTAAAATAATCCTATTAAAATTTTATCGAACACCTTGCATACCTACATATAGGAACAACTAAGGAAATCATTTGAAAAACACATTTCACCAAATTTCAAACAAATAAACACAAAAAAAATTCATACAAATGTATAAAAATCACGAACAGAACCTTTAGAAACTAATTAGAAATGGCCAAGCATCAAATTTCATGATTAGAAAAAGAAATTGATGGAACCACCTACTTCAATGACATGTAATTATAATGATACTTTCATAGGAGGAAGAAGGAATCCTAAGGAATAAACTGCTCACCCTAGAACCAAAGAAACAAAACCCACATATCAACCCTCTACCCTAGGGTTCAGCTAAGAGAAAACCCCACCAGGAAAAACCAATGGATTAAGAGAGGAAGAATAAAAAAGGAGTAAATTGAAAAAAATGAAGAGAAACATACATAGGAACCTCAAGGAAGCTTCAATGGAGGGTGGGGAGAAAATGAGAAGTGTCTTGGATCCCCCCGGTGCGTCTAGGTTGAATGGGGGAGGAGAAACCAAATTTTAAGTAAAAACATAATGAGGGAAAAGTGGTAATTTAATGTTTTTAAATATTTGGGTAGTTCATATGGTTTGGACACACAGTTTAATAAACTGTGCACTAATCATGAACACCCCACTAGAGGAGAGAAACACACACATTTTTTATCCATATAGTTTGGGAAATTGTGCACCAACCATGTGCCATAGTTCTATAAAAAATTTCAAAACCCCTCAAATGATTTCTGTAGGGTTTCATTTAACCATGCGCAATCTATGCACCATGTCCTAGACACCAACCCCAAGACACACAGTTTCTCCTTGGCCTCACACAGTTTGGACCAAACAATGCACACACTATTAAAGGATACCTATGAATGAAGAAAACCAACTGAAAACACCCTTCTTCACTAAAATACCACATTATTTACCCTCAAAACATGCACAAAAACCATTAAAAGGCTAAAAATTCACCTGAAACCTCCAAAACACAAAATGTAAAACTAGAAACTCAACCTAATAATCAAAAAAAGAACTAGAATCAAGAAAATAATAAAATAAAAGAGAATCTAAGGTAGGGGTGTGACAATTATCCCCACCCAAAAAAGTTTATACCCCTATAAATTCACCTTACCAAATGAGAATCAAAACTCAAGCTCAAAACTAAGCAAAACAGAATGAATACAAATAGAACAATTAACCTCAAGGGACCCCTTTTAAATCCAATAGTCATAACAAACCATCTCCAAAGAAAACTACAATGAGGATAAACATGAAGAAAGAATAGGGGAAGGTTCTTCCCACCACAGAAACTCAATTGTCACTGACCAACATAGAGAAGCCTAGCACCACCCAAATCCAAAACTCCCAACAACACTACCACGAGCCGAACGATTTGGGAATTAATGAAATAAACCAGAACTACCAAATCTGAAACTCCCAATAACACTACCATGGGCCGAAAAATGTGGTAACTCAACTGTCACTGACCAACACAAAGAAGCCTAGAACCACCCAAATCCAGAACTCCCAACAACACTACCACATGCCGAACAATGTGGGAATTACAAAAATGAACCAGAACAACCAATACATGGGTCCCCAACAATAGAAACTCCAAAATAAACCTCGATATAAACCATGATTTATCAATTCTTTAAGACACACACAACAACAATACATGCATGACTAAAAATCAAAACTAATTCACCAGTCTAACCTCACAAGTTATCAAAATAAATCAAAACCAAAAAACATACCAAAAATAAATATGAATCCTTTTAAAACAAATATAAACTTCAAAAAATAAATAATTTACATTGATTAAAATTAAACCATCCTCATTTCAACACCAGAGATGAAAATGGGCCAAGGTTCCCCACACCTCCGGAAAACCCTTATCGCATAAAGAGATTCAATCTAGGGCATATGACAAGAGCCTTAGTGTCAGGAGCATCTGCTAACCCACAATCATAATTTAAAAACCTCCAACTGTGACATTATCTTATATAAACTCTACATTCAAAATTTCACAAAATGACCCAGATGACCACAATGACGACATGCTTTCAGAGGATTATGGAAAGACAAATTCAAATGCTTGAACCAGATGAATTGAAAGTAAAAAAATTAAGGGTTCGATGAATGAGAAGATGAAACCAAATAATAAGAATCCTCAATACCAGGTTCCTTTGGAATGAACCTCTCAATAGATTGGTAACCTTCACAAGTGCCAGATTCTGCCAACAACACACCTGAAACCAACTCGCCTAGAAATGCATCTTCCACCAACCTCTCGAACATGGATTCACTAGATGAGGGAAATTTCCCCTTGACCTCTATATGGGGAACCCAAAAAAAGATAGTATCCTTCAATTTATCCCCCAATTAAACCTCTAAAGAGAAGGAAAACATCTCCTTAAACTGGTTAATGTAGGAATTCACCATTCACTAGCCTTACTGAACTCCAAACAGATCCGCTACTTTATTCTCCTTCACCTCCTTAGGGATAAACCATTAAATGAACATGTTCTTAAACACCACCCATGATATCTCAACATGAAATAATGATGGAATGATCACATTCTAGTAATCCAAACCCAAACCTTCAAATGAAATTAGAACAAACCTTACCCTCACTACTTCAAGAGTTCCCAATGACCTGAAAACACCTTCATATTCCTCAAGACACATCGCATCCTCTAACAAATCCTGATAAACATAAAAAATGGGAAAAAACTGAGAGGAGAATGACTCCACCACTCCACTAGGATTTTGGGCAAGGCCAAAAGTTGGAGCAAACTCACTATATACCTTTGGGAAATTTCCAGGAATCATAATCTATAAAATATAAAACATAAAACATAAAACTAAAACAAGCATCTAAATCAAATCTCAATCAAAAAGTACATCTTGATCCAAAAAACCGAATCAAAAACCAAAAACTACAATCAAAACCAAAACTACTTTTCAAAACCACCACTTCTATTTGAAGACCAAAACCATTTATCCCTAAGTCCACATTATAAATACCAAAACCCACCTTTCAAAACCAACTCACACACCAAGTTTTTCTTTAGAAGAAAAATCAAAACTGAAAATCCATTTCTCTTTCAAAAGCCTCTTTCTAAAAAAATTTATTTCAAAATCCACACTTGCCTGCCAAATCCATAAAAACAAAAAACCCACATTGATCACCAAAGATAGAAAACTGGTGAGGATGAAAACCCTGGTCACATGGTTTGGTGGACCATTCCCTTAGAAAACATCAATCACTAGGTATAATTTATTTCAATTTTATAGGCCCACATGGTTCACCACTCTATGTAAGACTACCACACCACACTGGTTCACTTCCGTTATCACCCCATATGTACAAAAAAAAGTCTCAAATCCTGGACTACCCGTAAAAACATTTGGATTATTACAATCAAAGGTGCATGAATTCATTCTCATAAAAACCTCATGAGTTCCGATAGTTATATATCCACACTACTAGAAACCCCACATAATAGAGGGCTTCCTTTTGATACCATTTTTTAATGAACTAGGTTAGGCTTCCATCCCACCTGACACCTGACCCAATTTGTGACAAGTCCTGAGAGGATTACCTAATCCTCCCATATTGGAGACTAGTTCCATACAACAAAGATGAATTGAGTGCGAATGATTTCTACCAATAATCCTGGGAAAAATTAATAAAACATAGTACAAAATATGAAACTACAACCCAATGATCAAAATAAATACAATAATAGGATAAAAATACAACTGAAACTAAACAAATATGAAAACTATTAGAAAAAACTAAAAGAAAGCAAAAGACAACTAGATCTTCAAGTGAACTCTTGGTCACTACCAACCACAAGACCAACCTGCTCCAAAAGCATAACCAGACCATAAAAATTTGACCTGCAAAACATCTCAGGTATACCAACACCGAGGGCACAAGTAGGGATTGAGCATACAACGAACCATTAGGTAATCACCAAAGACTCCATACATTTACTTTCAAAAAATAGTCCATAAAAACTAGTTTAAAATAAAATTACCAATTAGGTTTTTATCGTTTAAAAATCCAAACACATCTTTTCCAAAAAACTACTTTTAAAAACAACACACAAGAATTTCTTTTAAATATTTTTCCAATAGAAAACCCAGTTGGAAACCAAAAAGCAATTAAAAATACATACCAAAAGAAGGAAAAATGGATTTGTTCAATGTAAAGGAAATTAAACAAGTAAGAAATATTTAATAGAGCTAATAAATAGGTACAACATAATAAAGTAGAACATAAAAGTATTACTCATAGAAATTTACTCAATATTTATAGAAGTAATCCATGAACATACTTAGTTTAGACTCACCTTCCAGGGTATAGTGCAACCTAGAGTCAATAACCAACTGGATTCTCTAAACTATCCAATCCAGTGACATTTACCACCTAGCCTCCTTGAACATCTATGTGTACCAACCCATCTAATCAGGGTTAATAATTAACCATCAATCAAACCTCTAGATGATTCCCACGAATCCCATGATAACAATACATGATGAATGGGGAGGTCCTCACATTTGTGGTTTAACCAAAACCCACAACCATTGTTCTTTCATAGCCCAAACACCGACACCACCTATGTGATGACCCTCTCCTTAGAGGGTCCACCATAGAGGTGCCCATATCACATCAATCCAAACACAAGTTCTAAGAGGTCCTACACATCACATGATCTTTAAAATGATTTTCAAAGACATGATAAGATTCCAATTGGGCCATTAAACATTTAAAAATCCAATTAATTTTAAAAAACCATACAAAAGCATACAACATACTCATAAAGTTTCAAATGGGCCTTCACATCGTCTAGTTACCAAACCATTCCTCAAATATTCAAAATAGGGCATGCTATTGAAATGATATTTAAAAAACCATTAGGATACATGAAAACATTTTGGAAACACTTAATTTTTTTGAAGAATAATTTGATATAAAAAGTATTAGAGCAAGAAATAAATAAGAGAAGATAATTTTTAAAACCGTTTTTAAAAAGGGGAAATTATCTAAAGGAAGACAACGTCATCTGTCAGACCATCCATATGTTTAACCTATATGGATGGGCCAACATACAATGTAATAATTGAGGCATCATAAAAATATACTAATTCTAAATTTATAACCAAAAGAGCCTTAAAATCCCTTTCAAATAGTCCTCAAATCACAAGGAAGTGCCCAAACCACACACCAAACCCAATTTACGATGAAAAACAAGTCATCAAAATATAACCACATATAAAATCCACAAAGAGTGTTAAATTTAATTCTAAGAAACCAATTGAAATTTTATCAAACACCTTACATACCTACATATAGGCAAAACCAAGGAAATATTCTGGAAAACCCATTTTTCATAAAATTTACATTAAATAAACACAGAAAAAATCATATAAACACATCACAAGACTAACTAAAAATTTATAAACTAATTTTAAATACTTAATCAACAAATAGAATGATTCAAAAATTAAATGGATGGAAACACCTACCTTAATGATGTGTGATTATAACAAGACATTCACAGGAGGAATAAAGAGGCTAAAGGATTAAACAACACACCCTAGAACCAAAGAAACATAACCTATATATCATACCTCTACACTAGGGTTCATCGAAGAGAAAAACCAACTAAAAAAACTAAGGGTTCAAGAGTGGAAGAATAAGGAATGAGTAAATTGACCAAAAATGGAGAGAATTTTACATAGTAACCTCAAGTAAGCTTCAATGGATGGTTAAGACAAAAGGTGGAGGGTATTGAAGGCCCTCGTAGAGCATCTAGGTCAAATGGGGTAGAAGAAACCTGGTTTTGGGTTAAAACATAAGGAGTTAAATGAGTTAATTTTATGTTTATAATGATATAGGCACCTTGCACAGTTTAAAAAACTATGTTCCAACCGTGCACACCCCACAATATAAGAAAAATACCCACACAATTTGTCAACATGGTTTGGGAAACAATATACCAAACATTCACCATGGATCAATCAAAAATTTTATAACCCCTCACATTATTTCTACATGGTTTCATCTAACCATTTGCAAGACGTGCACCAGGTCCATGAAACCAACCCCAAGCCACACAGTTTCTCCTAGGCCTCACACAGTTTAGCCCAAACCATGGACCGACCATACAAGGCTAACTATGCAAGAAGAAAAACAACTAAAAACACCCCCTTACTTAATAGGGTGCATAGTTTATCCTCAAACCATGCATGAAAACCATGCACCTGAAAAGAACTCACCTGAACCCTTAAAAACTAGAAAATTCAAACAGAGAACTCATACCAAACCTCAACTGATAGAACCAACATCAATAAAAGAATAAAATAAAGGATAATCCATGGTCAGGGTGTGACATATATCTTTATTAGAATCCATTATAATAATACTAGATTTAGTATCACATATGTATTTTAAAATTTTATATATGGATGTTAAATCAACTATTTAAAATATTTTTCTTATGAAAAAAGTTTATGTTAAACAACCTTTAGGTTTTAAAAATCCTCATTTTCAAGATTCTATTTTCAAAATTACAAAATATTTTATGGTCTTAAACATGAACTTAGTTTTTTATATGAGAGGATTAGTAATTTTATTTTATAAAATGCTCCTTGTAGTCATGGAAGATCCTTTTCTTTTTTAAAATCTTCATCTTCAAATATTATATTAGTAAAAATATATTTTTATGATGTGAATATTGATTCAAAAAACCAGTATTAGTGTAATGAATTTTCCAAACTTAGGGAACAAGAGTTTTAAATGAGCATGATGGGTGAGTTGGACTTTTTTTGGGTGTTCAAATCGTTTATAAATACTTTAGGAATTTTCTAAATAAAATTATGTATTTTAAAAACTTACGAAAAATGTTTACACTTGAAAACTATAAATAATATCAAACTAGTATGTTTTATAATAAAAAATGATATGAATGAAGTTGGAAAACTAGCAGACAATAAGTTATATGGATAAATGTTTGGGAGATTGATATATATTTTTATAGTTAGACTAGACTTTCATTACTCGTCCAAGTGGGACATGTGACATGACTACCCCTAGCCTTCCTCCAATAAGCCAAGGGTTGGTGACTAGCATCGAGTAGGAATATCCCACAAATGGGAGACATGTTCTTAAGTACATGTATACACACACACATCTCCAAGCCCCAAATGCTAAAATGTAAAAAACACTAAGTAAACAAGCATGCATACCACTAAGATACCAACAAAAGTGTACAATAATAGAAAACTAGAATGTAAATAGTGATAGAATTCAAGCCCACCCAAAAATGAGTATGGAAAAGTGAATGTACAAGTTCCTAAAAGTCATCCACATAAAACCCTACCTGAAGGGAAAGGTACTGGATAGTTTTCTAATGTCGTAGGAGAACACTTAAACTGTCTGGTCTCACTTAGAACCACATAGTCCTGGTCCACCTAGGACCCTGTCAAAGCATTGATCATTTACACAAGACATGACATGTGTAAGAAAAGCCTGTGTAGGGGTGAGTAAAACAATATTCAGTAGGACACCCCAAAACCACCAAGGAAATATACTATAGAAGAAATTACAAAGGAATACCATGAAAGAATACCACTAAAGGACACCACGAAGGAAAACCACAATGGAACACTACTAAGGAACACTATGAAGTAACACCATGAAGGAACACCACTAAGGAAGACCATGAAGGAAGACCATGAAGGAACACTATGAAGGAACACCACTAAGGAACACCATGAAGAAACACTACTAAGGAACACCACTAATAAACACCACGAGTAAACACAACGAAGGAAAACCATGAAGGAACACCACGAAGGAACACCACTAAGGAATACCACAAAGGAACACCACTAAGGAACATCACTAAGGATTACCATGAAAGAACACCATGAAGGAACACCATGAAGGAACACCACAAAGGAACACTATTAAGGAACGCCATGAAGAATCACCACTAAGGAACACCACTAAAGAACACCATTAAAGAACACCATGAAGGAACATCATGGAGGGACACCACGAAAGAACACAACTAAGGAATATCATGAAGGATCACCACAAAGGAACACCACGAAGAAACACCATGAAGGAAAACTATTAAGGGACACCATGAAGGAACACCACTAAGGAATAACATGAAGGAACAACATGAAGGAACACCACGAATGAACACCACTAAGGAACACCACTAAGGAACACCACATTGAAATACATGAAGTATACCATATAGAAATACACAAAGTATACCACACAGAAATAGTAAAGTCATCTCACACATGCACATGTATACAACATATATTCTAAGAAATTCCTGATATACCCTTTACCAACCAAAAATTAAAGAGTTAAGTCATAACCAATCACCACCACATGATTCTTCTCAAGGCATGCTAATTCTGAGAGAACTCGCTCCTCGAGCCATGATATCATCAGAAAATCTCGCGAAGAGGTCCCACTAATTTGGGCCCACCAGAAGAAAAATAAACCAGTAAAAGATTATAATATATAGATAGAGTATCCTTCCTAGAGAATAAAAAAACCCAATCTATATTATCCCACAATATAGGGGATCCTTCTCAAAGAATACCAAGAACCCTACCGATGCAACTTGTAACACAGGGGATCCTTCTCAGAGAATACCAAAAACCTTATCGATGCAAACCACTAGATGTAGGACTAACACAATTCACTCAAAGGTCCCATCAATTCCCACAAAACCCCATCAGGGGTGATAGAGGATTATTCCATTCCCAAGGAGGGATACCATAACTCTATCTGGGACTCGACATCCAGAGGGGACTACTATCCAGTGATGTGGATGTAATACTGTAATGAACCCTCAAGGAAAGAATCAAGGAAAACTCTCCACCTATTCTGGTCCAATATAAAACCCCACCGAGCTATCTCAAAAGGACCGCCTCATCACAATAGTCCCAACATCATAGAAAACTCATCAAACAGACTTTCTGTTTGAAAATTACAACCATTTTTGTGAAAATGGTCTTACCTAGGTCCAGTCTTGGTCCGAACTGACCCGTCTAGGCTCCGTCTGGTTCAGTCTAGTCTGATCTACCTCATCCTATTGGTCTTGGCCTATTGGTCCACTAGAGCAGCCTGAATCTCCCTAGTCCAGCCTGCACTGTTGGCCGACTTGATGCGCCACATGTGGTTTGCCCCGACAGTGTGCCCCCGGTCAATGCGGTGTTGCCACGTTCAACATGGTCGGTCTCCATGTCTGCCTACCCTATAACCTCCCACAATGGGATCTACACAGACCACCTACCACACACGTGATCTCCTCATCACCGTTTCCCCCATTCAATACTGCAGACGCTTTCCACGGCCTTCTCCATCGTCGTGACTCCAACGTGGCCCCCTACCGTATTCCATTTCCACTGATTACCCCACCAATGGAATCTCCTTGTAAGATCACTATTCACTTGGACTGGACCTCTAAATCCATATAAATGCATGCCTAGACCGACTGGAGACCCCACCTCTAGCTGTCGCCACGGTGCACCACCACCTTGTGTCGATGTCCCGACCAAATCACACCGCACATTTGTCATCGTACCTCTGCTATGTCTTTACGGGAACAGAACTTCAATCTCAGATCATTGGGACATGAATCTAGGGTGCAATAATTTATCATTCACATAGGGGTTTTAAAGTACGAGGAGAAGATGAAGAACAAAAGAAGAACATGAGAGATTGAGGGGAGATAATAAATACACATGAATAGATCTTGTACATTTTTCGTGTTGTCCTTGATTTTTATTATTAGAAGGAAGAACAAATAAGGATAATCACAAAGATTTATCACCTAGCAAACCCCATAATTTAACCATCCTGCAAGAGTGACCGAACCACAGATCAAAATGTTCATTGGTTGGTCTGAATTCTTCATTGAATCTAAAAAGGGGGAAAGGAAATAAAAAAGATATCAAACATCCTACCTCATTAGGATCAAATGATGTTGAAGAATAAAGTTTCACCATGATCATTCGCAAGATCCTTTTATTTCATCACGTGTTGATCGTCGATCCACGATTCGATCATCATTATCCAAGGGAAAATCCTCCAAGCTCTTCCTAGTGATTGTCTGGAATTCCTAAGGTTAAGAGGCTAAACCTGGGATTTTTTAATAAGGATCATTTTAAATAAAATTAAGACTGTGATAGAAAAATAATTTATCTTTAAATTATTTAATGAACATTACATCCTTTTCAGGTTTTTCCACATAAGATCTGTGCCGACTAAAGTTATGTCATTCCTAGAGAAACACCATATTATAAACTCTAAAGTGGTCTCAAATTTCCAATACGAGTCTTCGTTCATGAGTTATTAAGATTTAAAAAATAAAATAATATTTATTTAATTATTTTATTTTTGGTTATGTACAAAAACAATATTTCACAGCTAGCCTGTTCCAGTTGATGTCAGGCCTCATTTAAGGTAAATCCACTTTTCTGAACATAATGGTTCCCTAGGATTTCTGATCCAAGCACAATTTTACGAGTTATTACACTTTTTCAGGAAAATAAAGTGCAAGTTGTATTAAAAACATAAAATTTTTCAAAAAACTATTATGGGCACACCGGGCCTCAGAATTGATGTTGTCTTAGCACCTCATCTCATAATTTTTCCAAATAATTTCTAAATGTAACGCCCCGACCCCAGCTACCCAGAGTCGGTGCATTATTACATAACATTGGCATGATCACAAGAAAGATCAAATCCCGAAAGACCGATTAGTTTAGTAGCCTTGGAAACACTAGATATATTCATAAGTTTTACATTACATCATAAAATGAAAAACTAATACAACAACATAATGTTTCCACAATCCACAGTATTAACCCCTCATAAAATCCCTACAGGTCATTCATAACTTACTTCTTCACATCCTGGGAAAAATAAAACATAGAAAAGGGGTGAGCTCAAATGCCCAGTAAGGATAACAATATAGCGGAACATTCAAAATAAGCATAAACATTTAAGGCAATGAATTACTAAAACAAAAGCCTTTTAAAATTGAACTTCAACATAGTATGGCAAAAGTAAAATGAAATAATGCCATTTACTTGTTCACATGGATATTCTACTAATCGAATAATCACATGCAATATCAATAACCACTTTCATAATGTTGGAATGCATAATGCCAGACTATCATAACCACATAGCCAAGGCCTCGTGCCAAGACTACAAATAAGATTTTGTCAAGGCCTTGTGCCAAGACACTAGTTTGTCTCATGAGACCTACCGATGCATCGAGGAGCTATAGCGGGCTCCACCCGTCACTTATTAAGTCCAATGCATTCCCATATGAAAAGGTTTAAACATAACATAAACATTCGTATTAAAACTAGCATACGAAATGTCAATAATTTCACCATAAACTATGAATGGTATAAAAATAGCACATCCACAGTCAAACATATCACAAAACCTTCAATACAATATAGAAGTTTTGTATCATAATAAATCAACTTCAAATAATCTTAAAATCCATCAAAGGATGTTGACATAGATGAAATCAAAATTCTTTTTAAAGAAATATCTCCTTTTATTTTGAAATCATTTAAGAGCCATATAAAATAAAACATTTTCTTTGAAAATATTCTTATAAGCTTTTATGGAAAGCTTCAACGATTTTATAACGGCGGAAAATAACCGCACCCGCCGTATAAGTTAAAAAAACATTCTTACCTCAATTCTGTCGAAAAGGTTAAAAAGGACCTTGTTTTGAAAATGACGGAAAGATTCCTTTATAAACCTCTTATAAAAAGTCAAACAAGGGTATAAATGACTTTAACCCATATTCTTGTAAATAGTAAAAATGTTTTGAAATACATTTTTAAGAAAACATGGATGTGGATGATAAAGAGATCCCAGTAGATTATTACGTATAAACAACCTCGGATAATGAAGAGATTGTGAAATAACCCTTACCTTGTACTTTTCCTTGGTTGGGGTAGGTTAACCTCCTGTATAATGGTGAAATAATTGTTATTAAATTATAAAAGAATCATATACATTAATATGATATCGTATATGATCTTTTAACATTGCTTTATTAATAATATCTTAGTATTATCGTCGTTTCAGGTGATAATCGATTCGTTCTTCTTAAATGTTTGGTTACGTAAGACATGTTTGTAATGGATAGATTAAATATTATTCATAATCAGAATGATATTAACATTATTTTTAACCCTAAAATGAGAATAAGACTTGAATGGATACGATGGAGAATGAATCTCATCGCGTTCGTGGAGACGGTAGTCCGTACGTACGCACGAACGCTACTTCCATTTAATTTTTATTTTAAAAGAATTGAATCCAAATGATACATAGGTATATTACTATTCTAGTATAATATAATATTTTATATATGTTACTTAAGTTCATTAACACCATCCTTTATACGTTCCATGTGTGGTATGAACGAGTCATATCATTTTAAGGGGGCGGTAGTCCGCACTTCCTCAAATGAAATTATCGTATGTATATACAACATGAAACGAATAATGGTATGAAATAAAATGGAATTACAGAAGCTTATATATAAAATATATATCATTAATATCATATTTAATTACAGTTCCATCATAATGGCCACCATGAGAGGCGGTAAGATGTATTTGAACAATCATCGTTTCGTGAGGCGTTAGTTTGCCATCCACAGAAACATTATGTTCATCATCCATTAGATGGAGTTGTGTGTATGTGTAGTTTGAATCCTTCTTATAACAACATCCTAGTATATTGAGGATACTGGTGTTGTTACAAAAGAAAGGAAATAAAAAGAGTTTGGGGGTTGGAGAAGCAAAATAAATGAAAATAATTTAAGAGAAATCGTTACCTTTAATTTAGGTAACTCACTTTGGTTAGAACCAAAGGACTTGTTGAAATGCTTTCTGCCTAAGGGGAAGCTTCAAGGAGGAGGAGAGGGATGTGGGGAGCTTAGTTGGGCAGAGTTTGGACGAGCCAAGTGGCTTGAGAGGTGTGAGGAATGAGTAGAAGTGGTCTCCTTTTATAAGGGAGAGGAGGGGCTCTTTAGGAAAGTGTGAAAGTATTACTTTATAATATATTTGTATTCGGTTTATAATGGTCCAAAAATCATTGAGGTCGAAGATAAGATGACTCATATTCTAAATAACATCAACCAATAAGAATTGGACATGTTTTAGATAATATTTTAATCATTATAATCTTATTTATTTAAATGATTTATTAATGAGGTAAACATTGCATCATTATTGTGTCATTAATAATTTAACTTATTTGATGTCTAAAAATTATAAATAAATTATCATCATGTAGGAAATCTTTTTAGCTTTCTAATGAATATTTATAATCGAAAATCCAAAATGTATAACCCTATGTAAAAATTGTTCTTCTAAAAGATGTAAGCTTATGCCATTTTTATTTTTATTTTAACTTTATTAATATAAAGTGTCCCTACCACATACAAGTGGCTCCAAGGGGTCCCCAAATTGACCCAAGGATGCTCATGGTCGGGTATGTGTCCACCAATAAGGTTAGGACACGTTTTAGAGTAATTTTGTATTATTATAATATTATTTTTTTAACCCTTATTTACCGGATTTACCCTTTAACCATGGTAAATAAAATATTTACCACAGTAACTATTCAAAATGTCTAAAAATAAAAGTTACCTATTTACACAATTTGAACATCCTGATTCCAAATATGGAATCCATTTTCCTAAATTCAAAACACAGAAGTGGCAGAAATTAATTTAAAATTAATTCCCGCTGTCAAAACAAAAAGCGTGTTTTTAAGAGATAATAACTATAAAAAGATTGACACTTGTTTATGTTCGGTTTAATTGTAAAATTATCTCCAATGACCAACATTATATTAAATGGTAAAAATATATTCTAAATATACTTTAAAACCACTCAAATTCACAATTTATCACTATTAATTATTTTGATTAAAAAAGTTGTTTTTAATTAAAATTTAGTAATTTTCAGTATTCATCAAAATATAAAAGTTATCCGAAAAGTACCAAAATTTCACCCTAGGCTAATTTCAATATTCCGAATCCAAAAATGAAGTCCATTTAGAAATATAAAATATATATGATTTCAAAAATTAGGTATTACTATTCACAACGGCTAGTTTAATTAGTTGTGGTGTGTGTTAGAACTCGAGGTTGCGTACAACACACGCTATCGCATTATTCGAAGGAAAGCGTACCATGGAAGCTTGGGATGTTTCATTTTAATAATTTTTTTTTGATGTCCCCATTTAGTCAAAAAGTTTAAAATATTGTATTTAAAAAGGGTTCACTATTAAAAGTTGATAAAAGTGCAATAATGAAAATGAATTTGTTCTTGCATTATATCTAAGAAACTCATAATATGGATTCTAAAATTATAAGGATTATATAAAGTTTAAAATTTAGATAATACTATTCATAACCTCTTTTGAATGGATTTTTTTTTGTAATTCATGGTGTGATTGAACTCGGTGTTGCGTGTAGTGCAAGTTATTGAATTATTTTGAAGAAATAACACACTATGAAATCTTGGGGTGTTACATTCTCCCCTCCTTCAATAAATTGCGTCCTCGCAATTTGAAATTGTTCTTCAAAAATAAAAGGTTGAAAATAGAAAATATCTTTGTGGGAAAACCCACATCGGAAATTGGGTTTCTAAAATTTAGTCTTAATATGAGGAAAAGAGAAATGAAAGGGTCACCACCAAATTATGATCTCGATTAGGAGAACATTGGTGGCAATTAGAGACCTATAATTGGAGGAAAAACGTAAATATTTATAGGTATTGATTGAGGTCATCAATCACAAACAAGTGTAAAATTGAGGTCCTTAAATTCATCAATCTATGATGATTTGAAATACCATCGGTTCAACAAAACATAGGGTATTAGGATAACACATTTTTGACGTTTCAAAATATCATAGTTGAAATCCCACATCGAAAAATGAATTAATGAGGCCTCTATTTTAAACAAAGGGTGGAAGGTATGAAGATTACCGAACATAACACATACTAGGGTTCCATGTAGGAAAATATGGATATGGAGGAGAAATCTAACCATCAATTATCTGATGGAGAGTGGTAGAGAACATGGCTAAGAAAAGGCCAAAATCCCAAAGCCATAAATTAGTGATGATTTAAGGTACCATCTAGGACAACATTTTTGTTCTAAGTTCCTTTTATTAATTTTGAGGAATTTATTTATGAGATTGGATAAGATCATAAGGAGATATACTTACTTTATAATTAGAGTTTTATCCATTAATAAATTTCTACCACAAACTCATCTTTCACTCTAAAAGATAATAGAACGTAAAAATTCTATTTACACTATTCGTATAGGGTTCCAAAATAAACGAATTTATAATTCATCTACAAGATCTTTTAATAAAAGCGACATTATTTAATCCAGGACATCTCGTGGGCCAGTGGTAGGTGATACACCCTTGTCGCCCTTCGGTTGCGGGTTCAAGTCACGCAGCCTTGCCGGACGCGACGGGTTGCCGCCCGACCTCCGGGTTTTCCTTTTATGGTAATCCAAAATAATCCAAACTAGAACTATCCAAAATACTTCTGTCCAAACTCACAGTCCAACATTTATAAGGAAGGTAAACATAATATAGATCCTTTTTACCCCGTAATAGCATATGAATACCTTCATCATGTATTCTTTTAATACACTGAAACATCCCGAATTACCATATTCCTTATTGATTACATTCATGCTCCCATATTCCATATAGAAAGCTGGATATACTTCATTAATCCAAAAATGTTTTAAACCCCAAATCATTAATCAGTTCCAGGGTAGTCAAGAATATCCAATATAATTTATCCAAAACAATCACATATTATTCCAAAATCACTACCTCAGTATCAGAACTATATTATGATTTATCATTCTCTCAACCATATATTTTCCAAAAATTTATTCTGCTATTGAGTTACTTTTCTTTGTTCCACACAATCTCAAGTCCTTAATGAAATAGTACTGCAGTACAATCCTTATATACTCCATAATTATTATAACAAGTACATTGTTGATACAACACTCAGTTGACATAATCAACATAAGAACTCTAATCATTCCTCTTCATCTGTGGTAGTATCATAACTTGATTATTATCCAATAACATCATTTGCGGCATATTCTGATTACTGGGACATAGGTTCGCGTAGTGTCCAAACTCCTTGCAAATGAAGCATTGTACATTTGAAACCATTTTCTTACCCTTGCAGTCACGTACTTTGTGCCCTTTTCCTCCACACTTATAACAAACTCTCATTCCTTTCAGGCAAGTTCCAGGGTGTTTCTTTCCACAGTTACCACATATGGGAAAATTCTTCTTTTCCCTTTTCCCTTTATCCATCTTTCTCTCTTCCATCCTTTTCTTCTCTTGATTCCCTTCAAAGCCATAGGAATCAGTAAACTCTTTACTTATCTTATCAACACATGATATTATTTCTTCATATGATGATAATACATGGGAGACTATTTCTCTTATAAATTCTAGCTTAAGACCATGAAAGATATGATCCTTCCTTCTCTTTGGATCATGTGCATTGCTGGAGTCCTCATTCCTTCTACTGGGCGCCATTTCTAAACAATGGCATAAACTAGATCAGTTTATGAATCAAAATACATAATCCCATACTTATAAAACACTTAGCATAAATTGAACTATTTATGGATATAATCCATAATCATAAAAATGTTTTCTTTGAGGAAGTATATACTCATAAACCCTTCATAATGATTTGTAAAGATAGTGAGAGTTATCCTAAGCATATCCCCCGGGAGTGTCGTAACCAAGAGTGCAGCAAGGCCCGTTGTCGTGCACCAGTTCCCGTTCGAGTCTAGCTCAAAGCGGTGTTTTCGGGTTTTACCCCTAGGTACATCTGTGCCAGAGCCGCCTCTACCTGCTTGTATCCAGACAGGGATGTATTGCTCGAAAAACTCACAAAATCTCTACAATACCAAAATTCTAGGAAGTTCTTCTATACTAATCCTCAAAGTTCATCTTAGGTCTACGTGCTCTAATCAGAGTTTATCTAAATCTAGCTTCCAAGGTTTGTACTAAACTTCCTCTGATACCAACTGTAACGCCCCGACCCCAGCTACCCAGAGTCGGTGCATTATTACATAACATTGGCATGATCACAAGAAAGATCAAATCCCGAAAGACCGATTAGTTTAGTAGCCTTGGAAACACTAGATATATTCATAAGTTTTACATTACATCATAAAATGAAAAACTAATACAACAACATAATGTTTCCACAATCCACAGTATTAACCCCTCATAAAATCCCTACAGGTCATTCATAACTTACTTCTTCACATCCTGGGAAAAATAAAACATAGAAAAGGGGTGAGCTCAAATGCCCAGTAAGGATAACAATATAGCGGAACATTCAAAATAAGCATAAACATTTAAGGCAATGAATTACTAAAACAAAAGCCTTTTAAAATTGAACTTCAACATAGTATGGCAAAAGTAAAATGAAATAATGCCATTTACTTGTTCACATGGATATTCTACTAATCGAATAATCACATGCAATATCAATAACCACTTTCATAATGTTGGAATGCATAATGCCAGACTATCATAACCACATAGCCAAGGCCTCGTGCCAAGAATACAAATAAGATTTTGTCAAGGCCTTGTGCCAAGACACTAGTTTGTCTCATGAGACCTACCGATGCATCGAGGAGCTATAGCGGGCTCCACCCGTCACTTATTAAGTCCAATGCATTCCCATATGAAAAGGTTTAAACATAACATAAACATTCGTATTAAAACTAGCATACGAAATGTCAATAATTTCACCATAAACTATGAATGGTATAAAAATAGCACATCCACAGTCAAACATATCACAAAACCTTCAATACAATATAGAAGTTTTGTATCATAATAAATCAACTTCAAATAATCTTAAAATCCATCAAAGGATGTTGACATAGATGAAATCAAAATTCTTTTTAAAGAAATATCTCCTTTTATTTTGAAATCATTTAAGAGCCATATAAAATAAAACATTTTCTTTGAAAATATTCTTATAAGCTTTTATGGAAAGCTTCAACGATTTTATAACGGCGGAAAATAACCGCACCCGCCGTATAAGTTAAAAAAACATTCTTACCTCAATTCTGTCGAAAAGGTTAAAAAGGACCTTGTTTTGAAAACGACGGAAAGATTCCTTTATAAACCTCTTATAAAAAGTCAAACAAGGGTATAAATGACTTTAACCCATATTCTTGTAAATAGTAAAAATGTTTTGAAATACATTTTTAAGAAAACATGGATGTGGATGATAAAGAGATCCCAGTAGATTATTACGTATAAACAACCTCGGATAATGAAGAGATTGTGAAATAACCCTTACCTTGTACTTTTCCTTGGTTGGGGTAGGTTAACCTCCTGTATAATGGTGAAATAATTGTTATTAAATTATAAAAGAATCATATACATTAATATGATATCGTATATGATCTTTTAACATTTCTTTATTAATAATATCTTAGTATTATCGTCGTTTCAGGTGATAATCGATTCGTTCTTCTTAAATGTTTGGTTACGTAAGACATGTTTGTAATGGATAGATTAAATCTTATTCATAATCAGAATGATATTAACATTATTTTTAACCCTAAAATGAGAATAAGACTTGAATGGATACGATGGAGAATGAATCTCATCGCGTTCGTGGAGACGGTAGTCCGTACGTACGCACGAACGCTACTTCCATTTAATTTTTATTTTAAAAGAATTGAATCCAAATGATACATAGGTATATTACTATTCTAGTATAATATAATATTTTATATATGTTACTTAAGTTCATTAACACCATCCTTTATACGTTCCATGTGTGGTATGAACGAGTCATATCATTTTAAGGGGGCGGTAGTCCGCACTTCCTCAAATGAAATTATCGTATGTATATACAACATGAAACGAATAATGGTATGAAATAAAATGGAATTACAGAAGCTTATATATAAAATATATATCATTAATATCATATTTAATTACAGTTCCATCATAATGGCCACCATGAGAGGCGGTAAGATGTATTTGAACAATCATCGTTTCGTGAGGCGTTAGTTTGCCATCCACAGAAACATTATGTTCATCATCCATTAGATGAAGTTGTGTGTATGTGTAGTTTGAATCCTTCTTATAACAACATCCTAGTATATTGAGGATACTGGTGTTGTTACAAAAGAAAGGAAATAAAAAGAGTTTGGGGGTTGGAGAAGAAAAATAAATGAAAATAATTTAAGAGAAATCGTTACCTTTAATTTAGGTAACTCACTTTGGTTAGAACCAAAGGACTTGTTGAAATGCTTTCTGCCTAAGGGGAAGCTTCAAGGAGGAGGAGAGGGATGTGGGGAGCTTAGTTGGGCAGAGTTTGGACGAGCCAAGTGGCTTGAGAGGTGTGAGGAATGAGTAGAAGTGGTCTCCTTTTATAAGGGAGAGGAGGGGCTCTTTAGGAAAGTGTGAAACTATTACTTTATAATATATTTGTATTCGGTTTATAATGGTCCAAAAATCATTGAGGTCGAAGATAAGATGACTCATATTCTAAATAACATCAACCAATAAGAATTGGACAGGTTTTAGATAATATTTTAATCATTATAAGCTTATTTATTTAAATGATTTATTAATGAGGTAAACATTGCATCATTATTGTGTCATTAATAATTTAACTTATTTGATGTCTAAAAATTATAAATAAATTATCATCATGTAGGAAATCTTTTTAGCTTTCTAATGAATATTTATAATCGAAAATCCAAAATGTATAACCCTATGTAAAAATTGTTCTTCTAAAAGATGTAAGCTTATGCCATTTTTATTTTTATTTTAACTTTATTAATATAAAGTGTCCCTACCACATACAAGTGGCTCCAAGGGGTCCCCAAATTGACCCAAGGATGCTCATGGTCGGGTATGTGTCCACCAATAAGGTTAGGACACGTTTTAGGGTAATTTTGTATTATTATAATATTATTTTTTTAACCCTTATTTACCGGATTTACCCTTTAACCATGGTAAATAAAATATTTACCACAGTAACTATTCAAAATGTCTAAAAATAAAAGTTACCTATTTACACAATTTGAACATCCTGATTCCAAATATGGAATCCATTTTCCTAAATTCAAAACACAGAAGTGGCAGAAATTAATTTAAAATTAATTCCCGCTGTCAAAACAAAAAGCGTGTTTTTAAGAGATAATAACTATAAAAAGATTGACACTTGTTTATGTTCGGTTTAATTGTAAAATTATCTCCAATGACCAACATTATATTAAATGGTAAAAATATATTCTAAATATACTTTAAAACCACTCAAATTCACAATTTATCACTATTAATTATTTTGATTAAAAAAGTTGTTTTTAATTAAAATTTAGTAATTTTCAGTATTCATCAAAATATAAAAGTTATCCGAAAAGTACCAAAATTTCACCCTAGGCTAATTTCAATATTCCGAATCCAAAAATGAAGTCCATTTATAAATATAAAATATATATGATTTCAAAAAGTAGGTATTACTATTCACAACGGCTAGTTTAATTAGTTGTGGTGTGTGTTAGAACTCGAGGTTGCGTACAACACACGCTATCGCATTATTCGAAGGAAAGCGTACCATGGAAGCTTGGGATGTTTCATTTTAATAATTTTTTTTGATGTCCCCATTTAGTCAAAAAGTTTAAAATATTGTATTTAAAAAGGGTTCACTATTAAAAGTTGATAAAAGTGCAATAATGAAAATGAATTTGTTCTTGCATTATATCTAAGAAACTCATAATATGGATTCTAAAATTATAAGGATTATATAAAGTTTAAAATTTCGATAATACTATTCATAACCTCTTTTGAATGGATTTTTTTTTGTAATTCATGGTGTGATTGAACTCGGTGTTGCGTGTAGTGCAAGTTATTGAATTATTTTGAAGAAATAACACACTATGAAATCTTGGGGTGTTACACTAAAAATAAATTTGGGAGAATTCAATTCATTACATAAAAATTGTGTCTATTGTATGTATTTGTGCTATATTTTAAAATAATCTTAAGGAATATAATTTGGAATTTATTTTACTCATGTTCAGTAGATAAAAAAATATTGAATGATTTTGGATTTAATTTTTAATATATACCAATCAAATTTTATAGAATTGTTGCTATATATATTTCAAAAAAAATGTCACAAAGATATATATAACTAATAACTATGATATAATGCATCAATTCATAAGAGGTCATTCAAAAAAATGTGGTATATCTCTTTATTTTATTGACATTGAACATTAGTTAGAAAAAATATTCACCAATCCCACCTTTTTTATGATTGAGTTAGGTTTAAATTTAAATTAGTTTAGTTTTTGTGTTTTTAATTTGTTTAATGTTTTTCTGCTTAAGTTTTTAATCATACTTATTAATTATTTTTCATATTAATGTAATTTTTAATCTTATATAATCTAAAATTTAATATTAAAATACATGAGTTTTTTATGCATAATATAAATTTTTTATTACAAAATATCAATCCCGTGAAACGTAATATTAATTTTTGGTATATAATATTAATTTTATTTTACTTAATATTAAAATTAAGTTTTTTAATTTTATTTTCATATTGAATCATGATTTTAATGTTTTTATTATTACATGTCAACATCTTGTCAAACTACATTTGACATTTTTTAAACATTTGATTACTTGTCTCAAAAAATAAATTTGATCGAAACCTTAAATTTTTTCCTTTTGAAAATAAACCCCAAACCCCAAACCTGTGAATTACATTGACCAGGGAAAAAAATAAATAAGGTAGATGTTATACCTTTATTAGTTAGTAAGAATGATAAGGATTATTGCTTATAATTAAGAGTTATTCCTGTAAAAGATGTCAATTTATCCAAGATTAATTATACGCATATTATTTTGAAGAATGTTATAGGTTTTCAATAATATGAGTTTTTTTTGATACTTTGGAAACATAAGCTATATTTTAAAATAAATTTAAATAATTTTATTTGAATGTTCAGTTCATATTTATAATAAATAAATATTTTATTAAATCGAAGGTAAATGGAAAATTATTCTCTTTTATATCTATTGAGTTGCCTAAAATATTTCACCATCTCCATGATGTAAAATTAGAGTTTATTAAATATTTATTTAGTGATAAAAATTTTGGTCCTATGGACACCATGTTCTATATATTTGGATCCACACAAATTGATAAGTAGTTATACAAGGATTTGGAACCAAAAAATAACGTTCCTTCAAAATTCAGTCAGACCGATATAACCCAAAAGGCGATGGAATTTGAGAATGTTATCTTTTATGAAATATATTTTCTATAATTTCTATTAAAGGAAATAAAATTTAGATTTACAAGGTTTATTTTGTGGTATATGCCTAAATGTATCCTAGAGGGTAATAATATAAACTTATATCCTTATGAAATAAATTTAACTCTTTTATTTGAGAA
This sequence comes from Viscum album, assembly GCA_963277665.1. Classification (NCBI taxonomy): domain Eukaryota; kingdom Viridiplantae; phylum Streptophyta; class Magnoliopsida; order Santalales; family Viscaceae; genus Viscum; species Viscum album. Next base: position 907,243,170 of record OY728153.1, read on the forward strand.
GAAAGAAATAGATTTGATTGAGTTGGAATCCTTGAAATTTCATCATTGCAGTTTTTTGAAAATTAGTTATTTGAATAAGATAAAATATTTTTGGAGTGTATCTACAAATAATCCAGTTTCTATTAAGAAAAAGGATACAGAATCTTATGAAGAAACGGAAGAATAAGTCCTTATTACAACTGATGGGGAGCATCAAGAAAATGTATAAGTGGATGAACCTAAATTAATTGACACATATTTATTTGAATTTATAGTGGATGCTTTGTATGACTTATTAAGAGATAAATATTATATAATTTAAGATTATGTTGAAGATTTTACTATGAATTTTGAAACTAAAACAGTTGATAATATTATGACTTTAAAAACTAAAGTAGATAAAGATGTTGGTATGAAATGTGATGTTAGTGTAATAGTTATTATTTGAGACATTGGAGAGAAGGTTACTGAACAAAATGATAAAATTTCAAAGGATGTTGATGTGTAGGTTTAAATATTGGATAATACTACTAGAAAAAGTGAACAAGTTGTTATTAATTCTATAGTATAGTTTAGAACAATATAAGCGATTACTGATGTAAATGAACCAAGTGTTGGAAATAGAAATGATTAATATGAGAATAAATATTTAGAGGATGAATAGTTATAAAATAAATTATTTTAGAAAGAAATTTTATTTTTTAGATGATCAAAAGTGATAGTTGATGATGATATTCTATCACCTTTTGTTGATAAATAAAATCAATTTTTTGATGTGGACTTAAAATAGTTTAGTACTACAGTAGAGTAAGTGAGAACAAATGAACTAAATTCTTAGAAAATTATATGTATTTTGGAAGATATTATAGATTTTTTAATATTTTAGTATTATATTAATCTAAAACATGATAAAAATTCTAAAGATATTTAGGTTACAAGATAGATTCTTAAATACTGGGTAGCGCCTTTAGATGCCAATCATTAATATGTTTCTAATAAATAAAGAATAATTACTGAGAAAATTGAAGAACTATACTATTATGAATATGAAGCATAATTTCAATAATTTAAACTAAAATTATAACCATCTTAGTTATAGAAACACATTTAAAAGGAAAAGATATTTTAGTTTACAATGACCCAACTGCTTCCATATCAAATGCCATTCCCATAGTTAATGTAATTTAAAAGAACACATTAGGAATGCCCAAATAGTTGTTGGAAGATAATATAAGATCTTCTAAGAAAATGGAATAATTTAGATATATAATGAAAAATATAAAAACTGTGATTATTATTACAATGATATAATATACAGATCATATAAGGATGTGATGATGGAAGATATTTTAACAAGATAAGAATACAAGATTATTTTTTTATATTTATTCCATTGGTAGGGAATATTTTTAAAAAACAAAAAAATGCTATGGATACTTTCTTAGGAAGGGTTATAACATCCTGATATAATTTAATAGTCACGAGATTATCTCATGATTAGATACTTTTAACAAGTCACTATATGAGATCTGATAAAAACAAATCCTTGGTACAATTACTCTCAATAAATTACCTACAACTAGAGTTCAATTGTATAATTTTTTTGATCTACACAATTATTATCTTGTAATATAAATGGATGATTCTAATCTTCAATAGACAAGGTACGTTTCAATATCTAGGAACCCTACAAATCCTTTTGATGACGTTCCAATCATGACTACTATCACAACTAAGCATACATTAATCTATACTCCTACCTCATCTCAACCTTACAAATTATGTTTGGGGGAGGATAGGTATACATAAAAGAAAATACGGAAAGGCTCTCAAATAAATACAAAAAACTTGATAATAGTAAAAATTACAATATATAAACCTTAGTATATGAAAGTTTATTAGAAAAATATGGTTTTTGCATCATTAGAACATAATATATTTACCCAATCTAACATACATTTTGTGAACGTAGAAGAACTAAAGACCATATACCATAAAATATCCAATCCATAGAAATAAGACCCAACATTCAAATGATTTAATTTTTAATATTTATAATTTTTTACATTATCTATTTCATTTAACTTTATTGCTATTATTTACTGATGAACACAAGTCAATGCTGATTTTTTGTTTATTTCAGTGCATTTTTCACTCATTTTTAGTTCTTAAAGTATGTAAAATATAATTTTTTTATTTATATTTATCTACTTTCTTTATAATATCTAAAAAATGGAGAGAATGGTACAATTAAAAATAAAATTTTACTTCATTAATTTTCTATCATAATCTAAAAAATTTATTGTATTAAGTTTTATAGGTTTTATGATCATAAAAAGTGGAGATATTGTTGGGTAGTTATAGTGTACCATAATAAAATTTCAATCCTTCGTTTTGATTCTCACAAAATCCCTTGTTATTTTAATAATTATTTTAATTTAAGTACATTTCTTGCTATTTATTTATTTAATAAATAATTTCTCAATATTCTTTATTTTTTCATATTTTAGTTTAACAATGTTTTCTAATGAGTGGATATTATGCATAAAGAAGTTAGTCTTATATATAAAGTTAAAATTATAAGTTTATCTTACTTTCATAAATGTTTCAAAATATTGGATGAGTTAAACAATTTTTTTTAATATTCTTTATGTTTTTATATTTTAGTTTAGTAAAGTTTTATAATAACTATATATTATATATAAATAGGTTAATATTATTAAATAATTTCTCAATATAATATAATTTTATATATTATAGTTTAATAAAGTTTTCTAATCACAAGATATTATGTATAAAGAAGTTACTCTTATGTATAAAGTGAAATTTAGAAGTTTATATTACTTATGAAAATATTATTATTACATATTTAGTATGAATTGAAAGTTATTATTTTTTAATTGATGTTTATAAAAGTATGGGATATTACATGAGTAAAATTTATTCTTACATATAGATGCATTATTCTTAAACTTGATGAAGTTACAAATTATTATTAGTAAGAGATCATAACTATTAGTAAAAGATGTCACACATAAAAAGATTACTCTTATGTATTAAGAGTTACTCTGATATGTTGAAATGTGAGACCCTATAAATTATTTTATAATTCAAGACCTATTATTACATTTCATTACAATACTTCCTTACTTAAACAATGAAATTTTTTATTCTTACATATACTATATATGGAAGTTATTCATATATATGAAGAGATGATAACATTATCATTACATTTTTAAATTTATAATATTTTTATGGAGATTTTTGGATTCTATTTTAAAGTATAATATTGATCAAATTTTATGTTTTTTATTTTAAAAGGGATGATTTAAGGAAGTGTATTACCAAGAATTTAAAACATGTTATTTCTTGAAGAAAAACTCTCTAACAACTATGAATAATACTACATTCCAAAAGATGACCAAGGATTGTTTTTGAATCAAATTAAATTTTAGATATTCTATATATAAGAAAATAAAAATATAGATATGATTAATCCTTCATAATACAAAGAGGATACTCATAAACAATTTTTCTAGTAAAAAATAGGATTTTCATGATTATTCTAAAAGTTCTCCCATTCTTATTTTAACTGTGTGATTAAAAATAAATAATGAGAAAGAAGAAAAAACTATTTATGCTAGGTGTTATTGAAGATTTTAGATATAAATATGGATCTTTTAAAGCTACACATTGAATACATACATGTTTCCATGAAGAATATTCAATTTCAATTAGTTATAATTTTATACAACTATGCACTATAAATGTAATAAATTTCTATATCTTCTATCTCATTTTTAAGTACAATTTTCTTGTACTAATAATAAGAGGAGAGACCATGGATGCGTCATATTTTTATAAAAAATATGGAGAACCTAGTTTAAATATACTCTTTAAGTGTCATTTGACCGCACCAAGATGAGAGATACTAAGAAAATAAAATCACCCTACCTGCATTGGGTGTTTGTGAAATGGAGTAGAGGAAGTTTCTTGAAAACCCTAAACCAATATACAAACTTATTATGCCTTGTATTTAATTTTGTTTATTTATGAGGCATAATATAATATAAAAAGTAGGATAGAATAAAATAATTAATTGAATATGGGAGTTAAATTTTTTGAAGGTGAAATTCAGGAACTCAATTCATATCCCTCTTAAGGCATTCTAGTTTTCAAATTTGGAAAAAATTGGTTTATTTCTTGCAGATTTAATTATTAAATTAGCATGTTGTTATGATTATTGTTGCTTTTAATTTTAGAATCATACTTTAATTGGATAAATAATGTAAATATGGAAAGGGGAATAATTAGTGGAAATCTGGAATTTGGTATTGATATTTTTAGCATGATTTATAAATGAATAATGAATCTTAAAGATATATAATTTATCACTTATGATGATGTTCCATTATTCTATAATTATTCTAAATATTTAAGGATTAGTTGAGCCTCGTTCCTTATTATGGTAGAAAGAGGAAGTGTTTATATGTGTTTTCATTATGGGTATGTGTGATTTATTACCATGGGAATAGCATAGTTGAGGTGGTTGATGTTGGTATGTTTGTTAAAGTTGTGAAATGAAGAGTTTGATGTGGTTGGTTTTATAGTTACCCAATTATATGGAATGATTCTAAAATAAATAACTGAAATAAATTATTAAATAAAAGTTGAATGGGTTAGGGTGAGATAATGGGGTACTATAAATAATTAATAAAGTGGTAATTATATATATATATAATGGATTATAAAGTAGGTTGTGTGATATAGATAGTGGATAACAATAGTTATACATTTAATGAAATATGTGTCCATTAATTGATTAATAAGTTTAGCTAACTGATCAAATATTAAATGTAATAATGATAATTGACATAAGGTAGCAGTGATATCTTATTTTAATAGAGTTTAATTATTGTATAGTTATACATGGTAGTGATTGTCAATGAGTGGTAGTGGCATTATAGAGATAAGGTGTGGCTGTAGTCATATTGTGGTAGGAGTGGTCCATAGGTTAATATTTCATGTTATTTCTATATTAATTATATAATTTATTATTTATTATACACCACTACCCAAGTATGATAATGTGACCAACACCTATATTAGGTTTTGAATTATGTGTATACCGTTAACATACAGGATGCGAGTGATATAAATGGATGACTACTCACCCTTCCCTACTCTCTCTTTTAGACATAGTATATGGTGTGTTGGAATGAGGTTATGATATATGGCAGTGGTGTGGTGATGCGGATAGGTTATGGTAATGTTTTGGTATGCATTATGTGGTCGTGGTATGCAGTATATGGTTATGGTATATAGTATGTGGGTATAGGTATACAGGTTTGGTTATGATATAGTTATGTGGTATATGGATATGAGGATATGAAAGGTATGTAGGGACTAAGACGTATACCATTGGTGTATGATTGTGACTAATTCAGTAAAGAAGTGGGTGGGACATTTATTATATATATTTTCTTTATATTATACTAATATCCTCATGTGCACATTTATTGAGTATGGTTTGGTAAGGATAAGAATCAAAGTGGGCTTGTTTAGGGAATGATTTGGGTATTCAATTTATTCATAGAATCTTTAGTATTACTTTTCCACAACTGTATGAGAGTTTATAATGAGGATCTTATTAAGTATAATTACATACCCATATCTTTTAGTCATTTTTTACATATTTTTAGGATAGAGTTGATGATCATGCTAGAAATTACATTCTTATGATGATCATTGGAGTTGGACTCAATTCCATTAGAGTTTGTTATATTTTTATTATTGTTTTTGGTTTATGTATGACATTTAATGAATTATAATGTTTTTCTTTATTTTATATTCTTAAGTTGGATTTTATTAATGATTTCAATCTTTGGTTTCTGGGATTTATAATGTTAATTCCTCCCATATAATTATTTTATAACCTCTATGATATTCACCAAATCATGGCCTATTAGAGGTGAAATTTAGGTGTATCACTTCTCTTAATTATTGACCTAGGCGGGGTCTATTGGGGATGGGTCATGAAATTTTATTCTACAAGAGTTCTATAGATTCTCTATCTTCTTTGAATATTTTTTTAGTGCCTCTATTTTCATCTTCTTAAATTTTATTTGGACACATTCAAACCATATGTCCAATATTTTCAAAAAAAAACACCAAATTAGATGTTTTTCTTTGAACTTTTATTTTTATATATTTTATATTATATGGGATGAAAAGAATAATTTAATTCAATTTATCATCATCTAAAATTATCTGGCCAAAATTTTATTTATGTACATAAATGACATCTCCAAATATATCTTCACTATCATTGGTGTTTTTCATTTTTTTACCACTCATAAGTAACCACAATGATTTTTAAAGCATTGATAGAAATGATTTTGAGATATCTCTCTTTTAATAAAATAAAATATAGATCAAAGTAGTTAGATAGAATCCATAGAATTATCTTGACGATGCATACATCTTAATGACCTCATAAATGACTCACATATCTTAAATAAATTCAACCACTATGATGAAAAATACATCATTATATATATAGTCTTATAAATTCAAATCATTAAATATGTTTGTATTATACATATATATTTCCTTCCTCATCCTTTGAGTCCCCATTTTAGATATTTATTACCTTCTCCCACATCACCTTGGAGGATTTATAACTCTAAACTTTTGTGTAAACTATATTTAAAAATTTTCCCCCAAGGCATTCATTCATTTTTCTTTAGTATCCAACCATTTATGATATTTATCTAAAATTGAGAATCCAATTAAATTTTCAATTATACATATATTTATATTATACATCCAAATATATAATGATATTTTCTATGAATTTTTTATTTAATTATAGTTAAAATACCCATTTAATTCATCTAAAAAAGTTGAATAGAATGATACACTATAATCTTAATCTTTTTATATCTCAAAAAATAGTAAAAAAACATGGGAATATATCTATATAAACTATGGTATGTTTTGAATACAAAGAAGTTGTCTTGTTTAGTTGAATTCCAATCCCAAAAATCATTATTGAGAATCATGGAAAATTAAAAAAATAACAACTTTTTATATTTTAATTTTTAAAACCATGACATTTCATCTATAACATGAAGTGGTTTTAACTAACATAAAATATTATATGTTTCTATATAGTCTTTATGAAAACATATAATTTCCTTACCATTATTAACAAGTCAAAAATGTTCTTTAAATAATGGATCTATTTCCTATATTTAAGTTTTATAATGTCTTAAAATAGTTTCACATAGAAGGAATTTTAATTTTCAAAAGAACACTGAACATCACGTGTTGATATGAACAAGTACAACTAGGAATATTAAATGGATAAACCAAAAATACTAGAAAACAATACCAATTTATTTCATTGATTATGAATGTTGCATTAAATTTAAAATAACACTCAATAATATACTAAATATTAAAACATGTATAAAAATGGAGGATAAATAATGTTAAAAATAAAAATTTGGGTTGCTTTATCCCCTAGAATAATTTTACCCATGAACATCACTATAATAGAGAAACATAAAGTTAGTAATACAATATTCATTTTTGAAAAGATATCAAACCTTGATAAAATTTAAGTGAATGATGAAGTGTAAGAATATTAGTGTATTTATAGGGAAATATGACTTCTCATCATGATTATTTTTGGCTAATATGACCAGTGGGCATTATGACCATTAATCAATAAGACTACTAGTCATTATTATTGCTGTTGGCACAATAAAGTGACTGTTGGGATTATTTTTTAAATGTGTTTTTGGAAGATATATAAATATGTATTTAAAAGTATGTTTTATGATAAATTTATATTTTTTAAATAAATTTTATTTTCATGAAATTATCTTATAAAACACTTCTATATGAAAATATAAACTAGTGAAGTCCTATGTAATTTTTATAATGGTAAAAATGTTCATTATGTCATAAAAAATGTTAATATTAAATAAATAGTGTTTTTATTTAAAATAAATTATTTTCAAATTTAATGTATTATTTTGATAAAATAAATTTCATTTTTTAGAACATTGAACTTATCATAAGGTGGATTTTTTGTAATTTTCTAAAAAAACTGATTTTTGGGGTAAAAAGTAAAAATACTGTATTTACGAAATAACATAACACTATTGAAATAATAATTATATGATCATGATTTAAATTTATTAACCCTTATTTTTGATCAAAATTTATTTAAGGAATTAAATAATACATAAGGTTTTACACTTAGAGAAACATCCATAGCATTTTGAAAACCATGATTTTACCTTTTATTAAAAAATATTTTTATGAGATATATGCGTATCACATTAGAATTTATTTTAGCAACTTTTGTAAGGTAAATAAATTAAAATTGATTTATTATTTATAATTACATTTTCCGAATTATATTATAAGGTTATTTTTATTTTTACACACAAAAATTTTTTGTGGTAAAAAAGGATTTACCGCAGTATTGGTAAAATAATGTAGCGAGTTAAAGTTAAATAGTAAAAGAATAAAATAACTAAAAACAAAAACAATAAATGTGTGTTTGATCTATTGAACTACCTTAACCTTAGTTTAAAAAATTAATTTTTCAAAAAAAAAATGTTGGAATTAATGTCACCAAATAGTGGTCGACCTTAAATACAAAATAATCATTATTTAATCACTTAAACCCACCCCTACTCAATTATAAATACCCTCATTCCCTCATTAATTTATCTAAAAAAATACTTTGATTATTATTTATCTATTAGTTCCCCTTTCAATAGTCTCTCCAATGTTGTTACAAAGTTCTAAGGAGCCCCCCTCTAGCTATAATAAGCATCCACTCAAGGTATGTGATCCCCTCATTCTCCTCTTTATTCAAGCAACTTATTTATGTAATAAATTTTTTATTCAAACTAATTTTTATGGGATATGATTTTACGCACCTTTATTACTTACATTTTTATTTCCAAGTGATTAGATACCCCTTTCACTCTTATTATTACTTCCCATGAACCTTTATGTTCCCCTGTTATGATATCGAACTTATCCTATGATTTTCCATGCCAAAAGATTATATTGTGAATACCATCACCATTTCCACTCAATGGTATTCACCTAGACATACCTATCCTTATTTTAGTAGGTAATTCCATGTATGTAACCCACAATCCTTGATCATAGGGTTAAAATTGATGAAATAAATTCTTATGTTATATTATCCATGCAACATACTTATAAATGTACATGATATAATTATGAATGGGTGCACCTAGATAGCATTCCAATGAATTGGGTAATGTTTTAATCTCATGATATTCCATGTATGGTTCACAAGAGTCTATCCTAAGAACACTATGTTATGATTTATTGGTGGTTAACCTTGACTTATTCTTGTGATCTCATGCTTAAAGCTGTTTCCACATTCCCATATTGCTTTTAAGTTATCATGTTATATCATGCCTTATTATTAAAAAATATAATTCTCAACCCTTTTATTTCTCATTGATATATGTTATATTTAAATAATTTTATTCATGTTATTCCCTTACTGCGATTTATATATCACCCCTTTCTTATGTATGTACTCAGGTTATCCCATGTAGTTTTACATGAGCAATGGAATATTAAAAGAATGTCAAGGATGTTTTCAATAATGTTATTTTACCCATGTAACAAGCTTACATTCTATATACCTAATTACCAAATACACTAGTATTATTGATATTTTGGGTTTTACTAAGTGTGTTTTTCTGTAATAAATCATGAAATAATTTTTAAAAAAGATAAAGGTTGTCATAGTTGGTATCAAGGGAAAGTAGTTATTTTTTGGATTAGGATTTGAAAACCCTAGTAAAAGCCTTTGGGATAAGATTGAACATATGAAAACATCCATAATTTTTTTTAAGTATGGAGTAAGTGGTTTTCAATAAAATATATACCTAGCAAGATACTATAATTTTATATTGTTTTGGAACAAATGTACCTAGGGATAACAACCAATAAAACACCATACTTTTCTAAACGTGAATAGGAACTAGTAAATGATAATGAGTCATACTTCACACCTAATATGAAACTATTTAGGGATATTCTTTGGTAAATTCACAAGCACATTAAAAACCATTTTTAAGGGAAATAAAATGAATATAAGAGTTTATGTTAGGAAATAGATCATGGATAACTTAGAATGATACAAATAGATACTTAATTTAAGGAATATATTAAATGATATTTACTTTTATGGATAAAGGATATGCTAAAATTTAAGATCATGTATTTTAATGAATTTTGGGAAGGTTTATGAAAATCATGGGGTAGTAATTTAAGTAATTGGGTTTAGAGTACATGAAAACCCAATCTAAAAAAATAGATTGATCCAAGTGTGATATTGGTTGAAATGAAAGTAAAATAGTTTAAAATTTGGGCACATTAGACATTAATAATATTGATTATTTTAAATTTATATACTTTATTCTATTAATAGATTTTTGATCACTCAAAATTATCTATATTAGTTTTATTTGATGATTATAAAAACAATATAATTAATTTCATTATAATTAGGTGGTGGGTGAATAATTTCATTAATTAATTATATTATTTTAAAAAAGATTAATGTTCCTTTTCCAATATAGAAGGATGAATATCATGAATAACTCTTTTATCAATTATAGAATATATACTTATAGGGACTAACCTAAATTATTTCTCGAATTACTTAGAAAAATTTTCCAATATCCATGTTACATGAAAAAAACATTATTTAGAATCTAATTCCTTAAACAACCCCCCATTTTATCAAGGATCATGTATTGTCTAATGGAAAATATTTTATTCCCAACTTTGTCATCAAGTTAAGCATGGGAATTTAAATCATAGTCTTTTAAAATTATTATCTTTATACAAAACAAATAAATTAATTAGTGGTTTTATGGATTCTATAGAATAGGGAGACCTCTAAGTAGCTTATATATATCTAATATAGATTTCTATCTTTGGGGAAATTTCAAAATTGATCTAGAAAAACCTAATTTTAAAATATTTGAATATGAATCAATAATATTGTTTTACAAAAAACAAGTTGAATAATATTTTTTAAAATTATATATTTAAAATAAAGATTCAATGATTTATTGATTCTTCCATCAATGTAATCTATGCTGCATGTGTTGCATTTGGATAAAAGAAGTAGATAATTTTGAAAAATTTTAAAGGTACCATTGTGATGCCTAAACCATCGCTCCTTAAAGGTAATTCCAATAGGAATAACTGAATACCTCATTTAAGGGATGATGAACCTCAAGAATAAATATTTTAATGTGATATTTAGGGTTTTCCCCTATATAAAATAAATATAATAATAATTTCGAGGATGAAATTTATTTATGGGCGAAGAAAGAAATGACCCAAAAAATATTCTTCTTCAAATAATGGAAATCATTCCTCTCTTTAAATTTTATAATGTTTTACAATAACAATACATATAATCACATTTAAATTTCTTAATAACATTGAACATTACAAATTGATATAAACTAGTATAACTAGGAGCAATAAAGAGATAACAAACAAATACGAGAAACCAACATTACTTTATTTCATTATTTAAAAATATTAAATTCAATCTAAAAAAACTCAATATTTTTACCAAATATTAGAATAGGGATAAAAATGGATGATAAATAAAGTTTAATATAAAAATCTAGGCCACTTTGATCCCCTAGAATCATTGCACCCATGAACATCACTATAATAGAGGAACAAAGAGTTAATAATCCAATATTAAATTTTTAAATGATATCAAACCTTGAAATAATAAAAGATAATGATTAAGTTTAGGATTATTAGTGGTTGATATTCATGAGGAACATTTGTTAATATGACTGATTTTCATTATGAACATTAATCAATAAGAAAATTGGTCATTATTATTATTGGCACAATAAAGTGAAAGTTGAGATTGTTTTATAAATGAATTTTTGGAAACTATGTAAATAAGTAATTAAAATTTTTATGATAAATTTATATATAAATTTTATTTTCATGAAATTATATTGTAAAATAATTTTTGATGAAACTATAAACTATCGAAGTGATAGGTAATTTTTATAATGGTCAAAAAGTTCGTTATGTCGTAAAACCTATTAATATTCAAAAAATACAGATTTTTATATAAAAAACATGATTATAATATTTATATTATTATTTTGATATTATAAATTTCATTTTTTGTTTCATTATATTGAAATTAGATTAGGGAGAATTTTTTTTTAATTTCTAAAAAAATTTATTTTTGGGGTAAAAACTGAAAATACCATTTTTAATAAATACCATAAATATTATTAAATAATCATTATATGATCATGATTTAAAATTTATTAAACCTTATTATTGATCAAAATGTATTAAATTAATGACATATTGCATAATGTGTTACAATTAGAAACACATTCCTAGCATTTTGAAAACCACATTTTTACCTGAAAAAAACCGTTTTTATGAGTTATATACATATCACATTAGAATTGATTTTTAACATTTTAAAAAATTAAATAAAGTAAAATTTATTTAATATTATCAATTATAAGGTATATATTAGGTAATATGGTTAGTTTCATTTTTTGGCATAAAAAAGTTTCTGTGGTTAAATTTTTTACTACAATATAGGTAAAATAATGTAGCAGGTTAATGTAAAATCGTAAAATTGAAAAATACATGAAAAATAAAAAATTAAATGGATGTTTGATGTATTTAAAGGATTTAACCATCCTTTAAAACATTAATTTTCCACAAAAAATTTTGGAATTGTTTCCACCCAATAGTTGTTAGCCTTAAATACAAAATTATCATTATCTAATCACTTAAACCCAACCCTCCTTAGGTATAAATACCACCATTCCCTCATAAACTTCCATAAAAACCATTTTATCAGGATTAATATTTCAATTAACCTCTCAAGAGTCTCTCCATGGTGGTTCCAAGGATTGAAGGAGTCCCTCTATAGCTTTTAGAAGCATCCTCCCAATATAAGGGATCCCAAACATCTCCTCTTTATTCAAGAACATTCTTCATGTAATGCAGGGGATATAATTTTTCACACCACTAATACTTAATTTTTTAATTTGAAAGTTATTAGAGATCCATTTTATCCTCATTAATCCCTCCCATGATCCTTTATACTCTTCTGTGATACTACCGAAATTGTCATGGGATTTTTCTATTCCAAACATTTGTGTTGTGAATACCATCTCCATTTCCACTCAAGGGTACTCACCCATGCAGACCTATCCTTATTTTATTATTTACTTCCATTCATTTAAATCGCAATCCATGATCATGGGGTTAAAATTTATAAAATTCATTCTTATGTTATATGATCCATGTGGCATTCTTATGCATGTACATGATATCATTATGAATGGGTGTTCCCAAATAGTGCTCCAATTAATTCGGTAATCATTTAATCTCAGGATATTCCATGTTTGGTGCATTTGAGGTTATACTAAGAACACTATTTTATTATGTCTTGGGGTTAACCTTGACTTATTTCTATTATGTCATGTTTAATTTTGTTACCACATTCCCATGCTTCCTTTATTTTATCATGCTATATCATGCCTCATTATTCAAAATTATAATTCTCATAACTTTTATGTATCATTGATATGACTATTTACTAACATTTTTGTTTCCCTCGGAATTCGGGGATGACCTCCTGGATGGGAGATTCAAACGTTCTGATCGGTTTATAACGGGTTTTTTCGTAGAACCGGAAACATTTAATGATTCCAAATCCATTTGGACCTACTTTCAAAATGTGGGTGCTCATTAGCTTGTGAACTGACGAGGCTTAGGAATTTGCATTGGTCGAGAGGATGGGAGGTCAGACTCATCACACCTTTTTGAGGGGAATTATTGTCAATTCCGGGACTCTCATTATAGATTTATGTTATGTTCATGAATCCTTATTACATTACCAAGTATAAAATGAGCTTTTACTTTAGTGTTGAAAATCAATGATTAAATATGTAAGAAATTTAGAGAATCATTTATATGTATTCAAGGTTCTTCATCAATAGAGAATCATCTATATCTATTTAGAGATTCTTGGTCAATGGTAACCTTCAAAACATTTATATAAAAGTCTCTTGGTCATTATGATGACCAGGCTGGTTTTAAATCCACTCAGTGGGGCACTTGAAGTTTATTGTCATTCAGAAGGACAATGAATTATTTCAGAGTTGGGATCGAACCCATAGATGGGCTACCTACGTATCCTTTGTTTTGGAAAAGGAATCAGAACCCACGTAGTTCGAGTAAGGGAGTATGATGTTTATGATTGATGGCTCAAAGAAGGATGTCACAATTACTTTTACACTCTAAGCTCACGTGAGTCATGCTCGGTGTGAGAAACAAGAGGTATTGGTAAAAATTAGACAATTGTTCCATGAAAGATGCAATCACAAGAAATAATGTGGGGCTTATGTATGTATGACTACCCGGAAAGATGAAGGTTCGGAATTTCTTTAGGGAGAAAATACAGGAACATGGTCCATAAAGGTATATGTGCTTCATGGAGATTTGAATACTCTAACTTGGGACTTATTCCTGAAAAGGAAACCCAAATTAGGAGAGGATTGATAATTGGGTTTTACTCCTGAGAAGGAATCCCATATTAAGCATAAATTAGGACTGGTTAAAGAGAATTTAAGGGACTTGGGGCTTACTCCTGAAAAGGAAGCCCAAATTTGGAGACTGGGGCTTACTCTTGAAAAGGAAGCCCAAATTAAGGATTAAGGTTTGGGGCTTACTCCTGAGGAGGATGCCCAAATTAGGAGACTGGGTCTTACTCCTAAAAAGGAAGCCCAGGTTAAGGATTAAGGTTTGGGGCTTACTCCTGAGGAGGATGCCCAAATTAGGAGACTGGGGCTTACTCCTGAAAAGGAAGCCCAAGGTAAGGATTAAGGTTTGGGGCTTACTCCTGAGGAGGATGCCCAAATTAGGAGACTGGGGCTTACTCCTGAAAAGGAAGCCCGGGTTAAGGATTAAGGTTTGGGGATTACTCCTGAGGAGGATGCCCAAATTAGGAGACTGGGGCTTACTCCTGAAAAGGAAGCCCAGGTTAAGGATTAAGGTTTGGGGCTTACTCCTGAGGAGGATGCCCAAACTAGGAGACTGGGGCTTACTCCTGAAAAGGAATCCCAAGTTAAGGATTAAGGTTTGGGGCTTACTCCTGAGGAGGATGCCCAAATTAGGAGACTGGGGCTTACTCTTGAAAAGGAAGCCCAAACATTTAAGGGACTTGGGGCTTACTCCTAAGAAGGATGCCCAAATTAGAGGACTTGGGGCTTACTCCTAAGAAGGATGCCCAAGATTTATGACTGGGACTTATTCCTGAAAAGGATACCTAGGTTAAGGAATCTCTCATCTTAAAGGATGAGGTTGAATGAATGAACTCTTCATATTTAGTGACAAAACGATATTTAAATTACTAGGTTTTGAGAGATATTCCACCGAATTCCTTTCAGATAAGGAAGTCAAATCAAGAAATCATGTCATAAATGGATTTGAAGAGTGTCTTATAGACTGAATCTTGAAAAAAAAGGTGTAATGGCTTAAGAGGGGTAAAATGGGCAAGAAAGGCACCCAAAAAGGAAGGGGCGCGCAAGTCTTGGAAGGCGCGCAAGTATTGCGGGGGCGCGCAAGTATTGGTCGCGCAGGTATACCTGCGCGATATATGGTGTACTTGCACGATATTCAACCATCATTGAAATACTTGAGCGACTCTTTATTAAAGCCTTTAGAATCCTCTTGAGGTTCTTATAGAAAAGGGACGCGCAAGTTCTATCAAAGAAAGAAGGCGGCACGCACGTGTGGCCACTTCCCTTAAGTGCTGGCCACTCAGGCGCGCAAGTGTTGATGAGTTTCAACACTTAGGCCTTCCTCCCTCTCTTTAGATCTTCCGTTCTAGGTAAGAAATTACCTTAGAAGGGTTCCAGAAGCTTTGAGAATAGACTTGGGCGTCGGGAGCTTCAATCCGAGTTTCTGGAAAAGATCCTCTTGAATGGGGGCCCATAGGGTCTATTTATAGGCAGGAGAAGACTCTGGGCGGTTACCAGGCGATCATCACTTAGGTCGCGCAACTCACTTGCGCGACCAAGGTCGTCGCGCAAGTGGACTTGCGCGACAGTGATATAACTTGCGCGGTGCAGTTGCTGTTGATCCTTTGTTCATGCCTTTGTCAATTATTGATATTTTCTTCAAAGGTTGAATCACTTTGAGTTCAGATATTCCCCTTTTCCGATTTTTAGGTTCTGTGATGAAAGGAGCGTCAACAAAAGTCTCCCATCAGAGTTGGATCTGGAGAGAAATGAGGATTTGACTCTGAGGAAATCAAATCCATCCAAAGGAAAAGGGGGCGCGGAAGTCTTCATGTGCACAGAGGGCGGCGCGCAAGTATTCTCCGCGCAGGACTTAAGCACACTGGGTAGGGCGCGCAGATAGGCTTCCTGGCCTATAAATACACAGCTTTTGTCCGTGTATAACATCTGATCCCAAATTTCTCGAGCTCTCACCGCGCAAGTCTTCCTCGCCGTGCAAGTCTCTTTTTCCACTATTTCCTTGCTGCCGTGCTACTCTCAAGGTAATAGGGCTTACACGGTGATACATGCGCGACAGAAACATGCGCGGCACATGTAACACTTGAGCGACATCTCCATACTTGCGTGCCTTAATGCCTTATCCTTTTTTTTGAATTCTTTCACAAAGTTTGTGAAAAAATAATTCATTTATAAATTAACTTATTCAACTCTGTGTGCAGAATTAATGGCTCTTAGACCCGGATTAATTGATGAACTGGCTAGTAAGCGGATAGATGTTATGATGGACATCATTGGCCCGGATTATTATACTGTCAAAGATAGTACTCTTCCAAATTTGGCTAAGTATCTGAAGAAATATCATCTCAACTTTCCTTATTGCACTTATCTACCTTTGTATGGCTATGGTCATCTACAAGAAGTCATTATTCCAGAAGTAAAGAATTATCTTCCACTTTCATGGTTTCATAATTATACCAACTTTGCTTCAGCAAATATCTCAGGTGGAGGAGTATTTCTAACTACTGGAATAATGGAGAAGGCCAATATGATGCATCATTGCCCTTTCACACCAGATCTAAATAAACATACACCTGAGCTTCAACCACATTGTCATCCTTCGATCTTCCGAAATGCTCAGATGGATCAATCCAAAGGCTGGAAGAAAAGTTAGGACTTCCGTCTTGGGGGAGGTGTGAAGCCAATTTGGATGTGGGCATACTGGGTGCGACAGACCTGCGCAGAGTTTATCGAGGATCTGAAGAGAGCTGCAATATATGAGGCTGTCTGGGTTGGGAAAACATATGTTTACAGACATGATAACTTCGTGCCAGAGATACTCAGCCACTCGATCCCAACAACTAATTCTTTCCATTTGACTCATGGAGAAGTAGGTATCAGTTTGTGGGATGTCCACAAGATCTCAGGGGCTCCAATTTTGGGCGATATGTATGATGAATTCATTCCTCCCAAGGTGACTTGGAATGAATCAGAGAAGACTCCTACTTTAGCTCGAGAATTATTTAAGATCTTCCACAGTCTCAAGAGTTCAGAGACCTCATTAACTCATTTTGGAAAAGATATTCATCCGGAATAATGGATGAATGTGTTTCTTATTGAGAAGAAAGGGATGGAGCCAAAAGAAAAAGGATCCAAGAAGAAGAAATCCAAGGTTACCAGGCCCAAACATCCTACCACCTATCCAAAACCTGAGAAGAGTGGAGCTCCTGGCACATTCTGGCCAACTCTAGAAGCAGGAGAGTTTGAAAAGTGGGGATATGAAGTGAATCAAAGAATTCCCAAGAAAACTCATCTGGCGGGTTTCTTGGCAATGTGGCTCAGTGTTTATCTCTTGCCGGTCAGGGATTCGAAGGGAGGCGTTAGGCTAGGGACCTTCGTCATTGTGGCAAAGTTGGCTGAGGGAAAAACGGTTGGGTTAGCTACCCCCATTTTAGCAAAGATTCACATGAGTTTACTTCATGTCTTCCAGGTTAAATCTCCTTTAAGAATAGTGGGACCATTCCAGGTTTTGTGGGGATGGATCGCCACTCACTTCAGGACTTACAATGTACAGAATGGATTACAAATTCCGGGAAGCTCTTTCAGACCGTCAGTGCAAGCATTCTCCGGAATTGCTCCATTAGATGTTAATGGTTATGACATGAAAGTGAGGCTGAGCATGTTTAAGGAATTAAACTTCTTTCCCTATGGAATTCCTCCATCCGGGCAGTTTGTTGATGATGGGATAGCCCATTTGGATTTGAGGGCATACATGCTAGCTTGCAGGGATGGTGTGTTAGTAGCCAGGATTGATGGAGAAATCATATGTGAGGCCTATGCTCCATATAGATTTCCACGCCAATTCAAATGTCTACAACAGATTGTTGTATCCCCTCCAATACATGTCAGGTTAGAGCAACATCTGATGGTTGCTCGACAACTATGGTTGCTGACATCAAGAGAGAAGACTGGGGCAGTATTTGATCTACCAGTTGAAAAAGCGGCACATAATTTGACTACATTTTATGCCGAACACTGAATAGCATCATACCCCAAAGGGATATTGAATCACCCAGTATATCAAGTGGGAAAGAGGAAGGGGACTGTAGAGAAAGAAACCCTTCCTCATGAAGGTGACGCTTCCCCACCTGAAATAGGTTCAACAGACTCCTCTTCTAGAACGGATTCATCGGATTATCATGATGGGGATGATGTGGCACAACCAGCAGCAAAGCGGTTTCGTGCCCGATATAATCCTCTGGCCAGAATTAAAAGACCCACTCCATCAACTCCGAGTGAGTTGTTTCATTGTAGTAATTTCAATCACTGCTACTTTATAAAGTAATAAGTCTTACTTTCTTATTCTCTATCTGTAGCTGCAGGAGATGGGAAGAAATTAAAATCAAAAATTGTAGGACCTTCCTCACAGCCTTTATATCTAAGACCAGAGGCTATTCAGCTATGGCAGAGCTTATACTGTGGTACTGAGACTGCCTGGCTGGATTTGTGTGAGGGCCTACAACTTCCTGGAATAGAAAATCTCGTAGCTTCTAAAAATATTCAATACGAAGATAACCCCAATGAAGTGCGAGCTTACATCAGAGAGCTAGAAATGCTCATATATGCCACTGATGACTCGGTTCCTATCACCAGGCGGGTGAAGGAAATGATTGATCGTGGTGCCAATGAGGGGGCTGGTGGTTCTGGAGATGAGGAATGGCAAGAGTACGTGGCTCCAAAAGATGTAAGTTTTCATTCCTTATTTTCTTTGCAACTTGATTTCAGTTGAAGCTTTGTTACTTAAGGAAGTTATTTTCTTCATCTCGCAGCTTGCAAAGAAAAGAACTGGGGTTCCTTCGCCACAGTATAGCCCTGGTGGTACTGCTATCGGGGCTGCTGCTGATTCTCCTCGCGAACCAGGCGATATATCTCCAGGCCAGCAGGCCATGAATGAGGCGCTGGACATAGCCTTCCATTCGCCAATCCAAGTGCCTATAAGGGAGACCACTGATACTCCAAAAAAACAAAATAAGAAAAGTCAACGAAGGAGGAAATCCATAGCTAAACGTTTCATTAGCAGCGGTAAGTCCTTCGAACAATCATGAGCTTATTCCCATAATCATATGGTTACTCATATTTCTGAGGATTGTAGGGGCTTCTTCAATTTCCCCCTTGAGGGAAGGGACTGATCCTCCTTCAAAGGCCTTGGAGGGTGTTTTAGAACAATCATAGACCCAAGCTGACTTGGTTTCTCCTGCAGAAGAGCTAGCATCCATTCCCAGTATCCCTCTTACTGCTGAAGATGCTGTCCAGGGTCAGGGGTTGCAGGACATAAGTCGGCAATAAGATGTATCAAATGCTCCCACTAGTGAGACTAACCAGGATTCTGAAATATCATTGGATGAAATGGTGAATCAAGGAATGAATTTCGAAGAATTTTATGATCATGCTAAGTTTTCATGTGATTTAGAAGACCTTGGGAGTGAGTGCTACCCTTCGCCCAATTTTTTTTAAAAATTTACACTTCTAACCATGACTGAAAACAATATGCAGTTTCTTCTGTAGAAGCTGCTGAACTGCCAATGCCTGAAGAGGGTGTGGACATTGATGTCAACCCTACCATTGCAGAAACATTATCTCAAGTAGAGATAAACCCAATAAACCCTCCTGAGACCCGTCTTGAAAATCCTATTTAGGTCGTGAAAGGTGGGGAGAAGTCTTCTCAGGTTGTTGAACCATCCTTGGGTAAGGGATAACAATATTTGTGATTGTAATTTATTCGCAAGACAATCTATTCTTTTGTTATCCTTTGAAGCTGACTAAATCTTTCAATTAATCATGAAGGACCATCAACTGCAATGACTAGATCCGGAGGTGAGGCCTCAGCCTCTACCCCAACAGGAATTGAAAGTGAAGAAGCACAAATCAGGGGGGAAAAAGCAGGACATGGCACTTCTTTAAGTGTACTAATTCTAGATTACATACCCCCCTCTGACGATGATGTTGAATCAGATCCAGAGATGCTTAAAGAATTCAACTTTTCACGATGTAAGGCATGGAACAACATATGGAACATCATATCTAGGGTGCCTTTAGAAGAGATACCATCGAAAATTCCTCGATTGTCATCCCAATTTTTTAGACTAGGACTTGGTGGTTTTGGATATGAAAAGATCCACACCACGGTGAAACATATCATTTTCAGGAGGGAACAGGCTCAAAAAAGTCACGAAGATTTGATCAGAGTGAAACTGTCAGTCAACATAGGTGAATTTGAGGCTGCGGTATCCCAAGCTGAAGCTGATTATGCTACCAAGATGAAGGAGCTGAAACATAATATTAAAGAAATGGTTGTCCAGCAGGTGCAACTCCAGCAACAGTTAGATGCGGTTATTGGGGAACTTGATCAGCTTAATAAATCATTGGATGAAACTCATATGAATGGCTTGAAAGCCATCGCAGATGCTAAGAAGGCACTTCATCAAGCTGAAAAGAGTGAAGATGGTCAAGTGCACGAGCTTCAAGTAACTACTGATAAATCTTAGGATGCCGTAAATCAAATGAAGAGTTATGTTGAAAGCCTCCTGTAATTCTTGAAAAAAGAGAAGAGACTCCAGTCTGTGGATGTTCTTCTAACTTTTGTGTATCAATGAAAAACACTTTTATCTTCAATCATTTGTACTTGCATTCTTTAACTACATGCTTCAAATTTACTTAAGACAATGAGCTTAGTAAGCATAGTTTGATTTTTACTAGGATTATTACAAATAACCCTACGAACTTTGAACCTTTTTTAATTGATCAATATTACCTAAATCATACAAAATGTATGTTTAGTGACCTGGAACTTGACTTTTATTCAGAGTTCCTTTGTCTTTTGTGGGCAGTTTAAAGTCATGCATGCTGGACATAAAGGGGCTAATGTTTAAGGTCGAAATAGCTTTGACCAAAATGGATTAGAATTGACACAATTCCTTGAAAGTTCATCTGAAAACATACTACCATACTCAAGTATGAGGGAAAGTATGTAAACTATGGCTTAATAATATTTGAATATGAGGAATGATATGAAAAAGAGCTAAAAGGAATTAGAAGAAGTAGTTTCCATGAATGAAGTTACTATTATTTAACAAAACCCGTTAGGGGGTTGAAATATGCAGGGCCACCTAAGGGCATTGGCTGCATGGTCAAATAAATAGCATCTTTCAGCTGACAAGTCTGTTATGTGGACTGTTTATGCAAGGCCACCTATGGGCACGTGCTGCATAGTCAGGCAAAAGAACTCCCAGAAATTTACTTTCCTAGTGCTAAAAGCCAATGAAAGTTTATGGAGATTCAAATTTTCTAAAGTATAGAGTTTGCTGTATGGAACGAGGTACTTAAATATGGAGAAGATATTTCCAGACAATATTATCGAAGAACTGGATGAATATCACTCCTACGAAGGTCTGACCCAAACGTAGGGAAGAAGAATAAACCATAGACTTGAATACTTTCAGATCATGAAAAAGGATATGGGACAAATATGTTAAGGATGACTATTTTTTTTGCAGATCCCGGCATACTGTCATTTAAGACAAATAAGGACAAAAGAGGGATTCTTCCCAAGAATGAAGTTACCATTATTTAACAAAACCCATTAGGGGGTTGAAATATGCAGGGCCACCTAAGGGCATTGGCTGCATGGTTAAATAAATAGCACCTTTCGGCTGACAAGTGTGGACTGTTTATGCAAGGCCACCTATGGGCACGTGCTGCATAGTCAGGCAAAATAATTCTCAGAAGTTTGAAATTTTTGTGACTAAAAGTCATGAAAAAGGGTTATGAAGATCTGAAAATATTTAAGGTTAGGATTATAACACATAAATATGGGTATTGTACAATGTATATAGAGATACATAGGTCAATGATAACCATAATTATGTTGTGGCTGGGTCTTGAATTGAAATTTTGGACTTCACTACGTATCTCATAAGAATGAGAATCAAGCCATACGTAGTTCTTGAAATGCAGTTTAACGTCGTGCAGGACGAAAGTATGAGAGATCTTAGTTTAGGGTCATAGAGTTCGGACCATAATAATGAATACACAGTGTGTGTTTTCATGAGAACTTTTCGGCCAAGGGACTGAAAGTGAAATTTGGGGTTAGGCCCAAAAGACTTGGGACTGGATTTGAGGGACACTCGAATGTTTCTACGTATCCCATAAGGATGGGAATCAAGTCCATGTAGTTCTAGAAATACCCTTTGTACAAATTTGGTTCGTACGGGTGAAAGGGGACTTTAGTGCAATGATGGTTTAACCTAAGACAAAAAGTTAAGGTATTACCATGTATACACGTAGTCTTTTGAAATGAAAACATGATTGAAAAATCAATGTCAATAATAGTTCTCTCTCAAATGAGGAAATCAAAGATTATTGTAGTTTATTATCGTACCGAACAAAAATGTTTCATATTTTAACGTCATATAACAAGGACGAAATTGAATCAATGTAAAGATATTGACTCTAGGGGCAGTTTCACGAATCAACATCATATGAGATGGTGGTGAACCAATGTGAAGAGATTGTTTTTGGGCTTGAACCCTAGGAGGTTGCCTACATACCCAGCCTGGAGGGCAAGGATTAAAGTCTGTGTAGTTCAATTAAAGAATGAATTAATGATCAAGTTGTTCTTGGGGACAATGATCTAAATAATAATAAAAATGTTGTTGGGAAATATACATGGTTAGCAACCCAAAGAGAGTGTTACGGTTGAGGTTTTCTCTAAGCTCACATGAGTCATACTCGGTGTGAGAAACAATAGGTAACAACAACCTTAACAATGCATAGTTTAATGTCATATAGGACATATAAAGGGACTATGCAGTTTAAAGTCTTGTAGTTAGGACTATTGGTGCTGTGCAGTTTAGTGTCATGTAGTAGGGACAAAATACAGTTTAATGTCATGTAGGACATATAAAGAACTTTCTGTACAGTTTAGCGTCATGTAGTTAGGACAATGGGAACAATAGAGTTTAACGTCATGTTGGACGAAAGGGGCGAACTGTGTAGTTTATTGTCATGTAGTGAGGACAAAAGAGTGCACCATTTTAACGTCATGTTGGACGCATTGGGGATTTTTTCCACAGTTTAACGTCATGTTGGACGAAAGTGCGAATAGTTTAAGGTCATATGCATGGACCGTGGATGGTGTAGTTTAATGTCATGCTGGACGGTGGTGTAGTTTATGGTCATACAGGACCTTTGATGATTATATATTTTAACGTCTTTCCAGACGTAAGGGACTTTTAAATAGTTTATGGTCATATGCATGGACCAGGGATGATGCAGTTTAAGGTCATGCTGGACGTTTTAGGGAACTTTATCACATTTTAACGTCGTGTGGGATGAAGTTGCAATTTAAGGTCATACTGGACCATTGTTGTATAGTTTAACGTCATATAGTTAGGACGAACTTGTGCCGCACAGTTTAGTGTCATGTTGGAGGGACATTAGGTGACACAGTTTAACGTCTTGTTGGACTTATGTGCAAATAGTTTAGGGTCATATGCTTAGAACCTTGTTGTATAGTTTAACGTCATATAGCAAGGACGAACTGGTGCCACACAGTTTAGTGTCATGTTGCGGGGACATTAGGTGACACAGTTTAACGTCTTGTTGGACTTATGTGGAAATAGTTTAGGGTCATATTCTTAGACTGTTGCTGTATAGTTTAACGTCATATATCAAGGACGAACTGGTGCCGCACAGTTTAGTGTCATGTTGCGGGGACATTTGAGGGACTATGCAGTTTAAAGTCTTGCAGTTTGGACTATTGGTGCTGCGCAGTTTAGTGTCATGTAGCAGGGACATTTGAGGGACTATGCAGTTTAATGTCTTGCAGTTAGGACTATTAGTGCTGCGCAGTTTAGTGTCATGTAGCAGGGACATTTGAGGGACTATGCTGTTTAATGTCTTTCAGTTAGGACTATTAGTGCTGCGTAGTTTAGTGTCATGTAGCAGGGACATTTGAGGGACTATGCAGTTTAAAGTCTTGCAGTTAGGACTATTAGTGCTGTGCAGTTTAGTGTCATATAGCAGGGACATTTGAGGTACTATGCAGTTTAAAGTCTTGCAGTTAGGACTATTAGTGCTGCACAGTTTAGTGTCATGTAGCAGGGACATTTGAGGGACTATGCAGTTTAAAGTCTTGCAGTTAGGACTATTAGTGCTGTGCAGTTTAGTGTCATGTATCAGGGACATAAAGGTGAATACATTGTAGTTTATACAAAATACTTCTTCAAAAATCTGGCATTAGTTGGAGTAGTAATGAGTTCTCCATCCATCGAGATTAATGAATAAGCTCCATTGGAGTAGACCCTATGTATTGAATAAGGTCCTTCCCATTTTGGCTCAAGATTGGGAGGTTTCTTTCCTGGTATCATTGGAGTTCTGAGAACTAATACCAATTCTCCCTGAATGAATGAGCAAAGACAAACCTTTTTGTTAAAAGCTCGTGCTATTCGATTCTGATAGATTTCCAAGTGGTGCAGAGTGCACAATCTTTTCTCATCTAACCATTCCAATTCATTAAATCTCTTTTGGGATTGCTCATCTGCAGATAACTGATCACAAATGGATACTCTGACTGAGGGCAATCGAACTTCAATTGGCAAGACTGCTTCTGTTCCACATACCAACGAATATGGAGTTGACCACATTGCATTGCGGGTGGTAGTCCGATAAGCCCATAAAGCATGAAAAAGTTTATCAGGCCATGACCTCTTATCTTTATCCACCATCTTTTGTAGTATATTTGAAAGAGTCTTGTAAAAGGCTTCTATTTGGCCATTGGCTGCCGCATGATACCGAGATGAATGGTTGAATTTAATGTTGTATTCTTGATACAATTTCTTCACCTCAGAAGAACAGAAGTGGTGCCATTGTCCGTCAATATGGTATGAGGGACACCAAATCTAGTAATGATGTTAGACTTGATGAAGCTAAAAATGCATTTAGAACTGACTTATTTGAGAGGTACTACCTCTTCCCATTTGGAAAAGAAATCAGTAGCAGTAAGAATGTACTTAAACTGCTTGGCCGCAGCTGAAGGGTAAGGTCCCACCACATCCATTCCCCATGTGGCAAATGGCCATGAGTATTTAGCTGTATGAAGCAACTCTCGAGGTTGATGAATGAAGTTGGCATGTACTTGAAATGAATGACATTTCTTTGTGAAATCAACACAATATTGTATCATTGAAGGCCAAAAGTATCCAAGCCTTCAAATTTGATCAGACAATCTATGTCCAAACTGGTGGGCACTACAGACTCCTGCATGTACTTCTTTCATGACAGCCATTGTCTCTTCACCATCAATGCATCTGAAGAGAAATCCATCAAAACCACGTTTGTAGAGAATTTTCTCTAGGTGGTTTGGGCCATCATAAAGATTAAAATTGACCACACGTCGCCGGATTTGTTCTTTCTCGGCTCTATCAGGTGGAAGTGTTCCATTTTGAAGGTATTCCCTGATAGGTGACATCCATCCTGTAGTATGACCATACGGTTTAGGAATGGGACTAATTTCATTAATTTCCTCTATTCTGGATTGAACATAAGGTGAAATTGCACGACAGTGGGCAATACTGATGGTTGTCTCGTCCCGATTTGGATCTTCTAGAGCTGTGGCTATATTAGCCAGTGCATCAGCTTGAGAATTTTGTGATCTTGGGACATAAGAAAATTTCGGTTCTGAAGGGAATTCCGCCATTAACTCTCTAACGTAATCATACAAAAAGATTAACTCTTCTTTTCTGATGGCATAATCCCCATTGACTTGTTTGATTACCAGGTCCGAATCACCTTTCACCTTTAAGTGATTCACTTGTTCTTGAAGTTCTAACTCCAAGCCTGTGATAAGATCTTGGTACTCGGCTTCATTATTAGTACCACCTTCCCACAATAAAAAGTAATAAGGTAACAATGCCTTATCTGGAGAAATGAGTACAATTCCTAAACCAACTTTGTTGAATTTAGGATTTTCCATTTTCTTCCCTATAGGACTTCTGGAAGCACCATCAAAATACATTTACCATGTTTGAGGACTCTCTTGAATAGAGAAAACTTCTTCATCAGGGATTTCAATATCTGAAGACGTGTCTTCCACTGAAGGATGTTCAGCCAGGAAATCAGCCAGAGCTTGGCCTTTTATTGCCTTTTGAGATACATACTGAATGTCGAACTGCTGCAAAATAACTGCCCACCTTGCTAGACGTCCTGTAATCATTGGACAACTAAGGATGAATTTGAACGGATTATTGCGAGATACCAATTGGACCTCGTGATGTTGCAGGTTGTGTCTCAGTTTTTGAACTGCAAAGATTAATGTCAGGCAGTACTTCTCAATACTTGAATACCGGGTTTCGGCTTCAAGCATAGTTCTACTGAGATAGTAGAGGCTATTTTAATTCCCAACATCATTCTTTTGAGCGAGAAAGGCACCCAATGATCGCTTTAGAGCTGTCACATAGAGGATAAGTGGTCTTCCTTCAACAGGTGGCATGAGTACTGGTGGACTCAAGAGGTATTTCTTGAGAACATCAAATGCTTCTTGACATTCTTCTGTCCACTGGTAACTGACTCCTTTTTTCAATAATTTGGTAAAGGGTAAACTTTTGCCTGCCAAATTGGCGATGAAACGCCGAATATAGGATAAGTGTCCTTGAATTCCTCTTAATTCATTCAAATTCTGAGGAGGTGACATACCAAGGATTGACTTGGTCTTCTCAGGATCGACTTCAATACCACGATGGCGTACAACAAAGCCGAAGAATTTTCCTGAGGTTACCCCAAAATCACATTTTAAAGGGTTCATCTTCAAATTATGTTGTCGAAGCTTGTGGAATATGACTTCCAAATCAGCCAAGTGATTAGAACTTTGTTTGGATTTAACCACCAAATCGTCTACATAGAATTCAACAAACTTCCCTAAAAAAGGTTTGAAGATATGATGCATGGTGCGTTGATATGTTGCACCTGCATTCTTTAAACCAAAGGGCATCACCCGGTAACAAAACACACCTTGAGGGGCTCTGAAGGCTGTAGATTCCTCATCTTCTGGGGCCATTTAGATCTAATTATATCCGGAATATCCATCCATGAAGGAAAGTACTTCATTGCCGGCCGTCGCATTAATTAAGAGTTCTGTAATCAGAACTGGGAAATCATCTTTAGGACAATACCGATTAAGATCTCTGAAATCGATGCAAACCCTAATTTGTCCGTTCTTCTTCTTTACAGGGACAATATTAGCCAACCACTTGGGATATTGAACTTCTCTGACGAAGATAGCTTTAATCAGCTTATCCACTTCAGCTTCAATTTTGGAAGCATAAGTTGGGTCTGTTCTTCTCGCGGCTTGCTTAAATCCTCGATGTTCTTTTGGTAAACCCAAATGATGAGTAGCAATATCAGGATCAAGACCAGGAATTTATGTATAGTTCCAAGCGAAAATATCTTTATTTTGCTTTAGAAATGAAATATACATCTCTTTCTCTTCAAGGGTCATAGCTGCACTAATTAAAGTGGGGCGTGGATCTTTCTCTGTACCCAGATTTATTTCTCTGAGTTCATCCAAAGTGGTAGAGATACCATCATCAAATTCTGGAGGAGCATCTCTAAGATCTTCCTCTTCCTCTTCATCATGTGCTATTTCTTCTGTTTCTACTTTCATAGTAGACGACAAAACGAAATTTTCATGATCATAAGAGATGTCAAAATTTGCACATTTTGAAGAAGACGCTTCTATTTCGGACCCTATTGACGATAAAGGGCCTTCTTTGGGAAATAAATAGGAGATGATGGATTGAGAATTGACATCATTATTTACCTCTGATGTTGCTATAACTTCTTCTGGACTGATTGGAGAAGTATAGACCTGTTGGATTTCAGTAGATGAAATGAAGACGTCACCACTTGTGCTCTCATCACTGTTTGGTAGGTTACCAATTTCTCCAATGTTGTCTGGCTCAACTGCCGTAATTGACATTATGGATCTTTCCATAAGAGTATTTTGATTTGGGCCTATTTTTTCAATTTTACTGAGAGGTAACACATAATCTGTACTCACATGTGTAAATGGATTTATTGGAATTTTCTCTAAACCATATGGAGCATTAATTTTGGTAATTTCCTTCATTGTAGATTTTTCTCTTCCCCTCATGTGATAAAAGTATCCCTCAATGTATTGAGACTCACATGTCTTGAATGGGGCCTTATCACCATACAATGTTCCAACTTGACCATTGAAATAGTATTTGAGACATTGATGGTATGATGAAGGGATAGCCGCATGCTGATGTAGCTAGGGTCTTCCAAGCAAGATGTTGAAAGCTGAGTCTTGATCAACAATCATGAAATCCGAATTGGATACAAGATCCCCAAACTGAGTTCTGAGTGTAACTTCGCCCAGTGGTTCTTGATCATTTTTATCATATCCTTGTAACATCATGGTAGAAGGAGATAAATCTGATTCCGTGAGGACCAATTGACGAAGTGTATGAATGGGCATGAGGTTGACTCCTGAACCATTGTCAATGAAAGCTCTTCGGATATCTACACCATTGAATTTTCCAGATAAGTAGAGAGGTTTTATGTGCCCATGCAAAACATCATCTTCATCTTTATCAGTAAAAGATATTACTGCATGGAATTCTGTAGGATTATTCTCTATGTGATAGACTTCAGCTGCAACAATTTCTGCTTCAAACTCCTGAGGACTTGACAAAGCTTCGATGAGTGCTTCCCGAAGATCTTTTGACAGATTCAAAGCATCCAAAATTGATAACTTGGCTGCTACTTGGGCCAAGTGTTTCAATATATCATACTTTTGATCTAAAGGTCTGCGTTTCCCAACATGAATATACGGTTTAGCAGGTACCTTGGAAGCAAATTCTTTGGAAGATAATGTATCTTGCATTGGGATAGAAGTTGGCAAAATCCTTGGTTTTGGATGATTAAACCGATTAGATCCATTTACTTGCTGAGATAAAGAAGATGGAATTTTCAATCGGTCTTCCAAAATAACTGTGCCAAGACTGAGTTGACTATTGGCAGAAGAACTTGTTTGTTCTTTTTGTGCTAGCTGAAGGGCTCTACCACGATTTTCTACTGCATACACAGTGCTATCAGGGGTAGAATTAGAGTAGTGGATTTGGAAAGATCCACGTCTTCCCCTGTATCCTGAACCTCTGGAACTTCCTCGGATTCCCTTATTTGATACAGGGAATTCAGACTCATGAAAATTGAAATTACGACTGGAATACGGATCTGTTAATTGAAACATATTAATAGAACTGAAGATTAACTCTTCGTCTAATAAATACTCTGCCTGACTAGCCTGTTTAGGCTGTGCCGTTTGATGGGGCGGTGCCCGTGGTTTTGAAGTAGATGGCATAATGTCTGCCAGAGTCAAAGACAATTTAGGATTTGACACATACTCATCTTCTTCTGATTCTTTTTTCTTCTTTGAATCAAACAGTTTCAATGAGGACTTTCCCTCTAACGAAGAGGGTTTTACCGCAATATTCAGGGCAGAAGACACAATTGGTTTCTTTAATTGTGTTCACAAAATGGCATGATTCCGATTGATTGTCTTTCTGACCATCCAATCATCATACTTCTGTGCATTTCTGCTTTTGACTTCTTTCCATTCACTTTCCTCCACTGGAACTGTAGCAGTAACACATGCTACCTGAGTCGAAGAACATTTTAACTTGACTTGTCCCAAGTCGACCATCTTTTGCAGGAGGTCCTTAAAGACAAAACACTCCTGGATGGGATGCCCTAACATTTGATGAAAGGGACAATAAATGGGACGGTCCTCATCTCCTTCCTTGTTTGGCCTCTTGGGCACTGGTAATTGAACCAAATTATTTTCCAGAGCTGAAATGAAGTAACTGGGAACTTGCTCATTTCGGAAGGAGTATGTTTTACTCTTCAAATCCTCAAATTGTTTTCGTCATTGATATCTTTGATCATTTGGACGAAACGGCCTTTGTTGTTGGCATTCAGGAAGGTGGAGCCCATCGAGAAGATGAAGGTTTTGAAGTAGAAATAGGTACAGGTGCTTGTTTAAGCATAACTGTAGCAGTTTCTGCTTTAACCATTCTCCTTCCTGGGGCTGATGGAATTACACGAGATTTAACCTTAGCCTGTATAAGGGAATCTTCAATCTGCTGAACGATTGAAGTAAGGTCTCGAAACCCTCCTGTGTATTTCATAGGGATTAATGGCGTGCATTATTCGTCACGCAAATTTGCCACACAGATTGGCAACAGCTCTTCCTGAGGGAGTGCTAAACTCAAAGAATACGTTATTCCCTTCCAGCGAGCAATGAAATCAGAGACTCTTTCATTCTCCCTTTTATTGCAGTTTGTAAGATCGAAAACTGTTTTTTTTTTGGAAAAGTTGAGATGAACTGAAGAATTAATTTTTGATGAAGATCCTCCCATCCGATGATTGACCGGGATTGCAAGCTTGTATACCAGACAAAAGCTGGTCCTTGCAAGGTTCGCATGAAGCATCTGAGTTTCACTGCTTCTTGCTGCTCTGGAGTTCCCACCATAGGATCACAACAAGACACGTAATGCATCAAATGTTGTTCAGGGTCGCCTGATCCATTGAAAGTAGGGAAAACAGGGTTTCCAAAACTAGATGGAAGAGAAATTGAATCTACCCATTCAGGGTAAACTTTCTTTTCTGGTTGAACTTGCACCCGTTTCCGTTCCATAGTTTCTAATCGAGCTGTTAATGACTCAATAGTAGTTATTAACTTTTGAGAAACATCCAGTTGAATCTGGTCTTGAGTAGGTGCAATGAATGGAGCTTGGACAGATGTGGTGGTTGGTGTTGCAACTGATGGTAGCACTGCCAACCGTTGTTGCGTTTGACCCATAGGATTAGACCTCTGAGGGTGTACTGATAAAGGAGGATATTCCTGATCCATCTTAGTAACTGCAACAAATTCCTTTGGCTGTCAGACTTCAGCATTCTTAATAAGAAGACTACTATGAAGTAGTTCTGCATTCAACCTTCTTAATTCATTCATTTCTTCCTCTTGTTGTGAAAATCTTTGCTCTAATGAGAGCGATTGACCTTCTCCAGAGGAAGGATATGTAACCTTATTCTTTCCCCTCCCTTTATTGGATAATTTTTGGAGAGAGGTAAGTGGATTACCTAGGTTCTGAGTAATCCTTTGACTTCGTGTACGCACACCTTCTTCATTTGTATCGGTGCGTACATTTTATTGAGTAGGACGCTCTTCATCTGAGTCCCCTGAGTGAGTCTCCTTTGGTGGATTAGCAACAACGGCATTGATGACGTTGATTGATGCATAATGCATCGCATCCCTTCTATCAACATTTCTGTGATATTGTCTTCTTTCATATCTTTGATGAGACATTGCCTTTTGTTGATTCAATCCTTTAGGAACTTCTTGACGAGCTATAATTTGGAGGGAATCTCCTGATAATTTGGCTCTTCGTTCCTCTTGGGGCTTCTTCCCCAATCGAGAAAAGACAGATATTCTCTGAGAAGGGGATTGATGATTTGAAAGAGTCCCCAATCTTGTGAACTGGGGATGTTCCTGCTGCTTCCACTCAACTCCTCAAATCCCATTTGTTGACTCTGAGGGTTGGGTTAAATAAGTCCCCAGTCTGACAAGCTGGGGTGGTTCTTGACATGCTATGTCTGAGATCTTCTTAAAAGATCTCTTGATCTTTTGAATCATAGTTCGGAAATTAGCTGGATGCATTAACCTATATCCACTTTTATCACCTGGTTCAACAGACCGTTGGATGATTTCCGAGACTTCTGTCATTTGATGATTTGTTTGCTCCATACGAGAGGCTTGTGCAATATTCTCGCCTACTTGATGTAGGAGCAATTCAACAACTTGTTCTCTATATGATGGATTTTGAGAGGAACTAGTTGAAGCCTATTCTTGAGCAAGATTTTGATTATGAACAAAGCCCATTAACTGTGGCCGTCCATGGGCAATAACATTACATGAGACCATTTTCGGTGGGCTTTGCTGATTGAAAAGCACTGTGAAATGTAGTGCTCTGTGAACACCCCAACCTCTGATATGAACACCAGATGGAGCATTGGAAATTAATTGACGCAATTTGCTTAGTGCGCCAAGGCATGAATGTTGAAGGGTTCTCTGCTACTTTTCAGCCTTTGGATACCGAGAGACTGATAGAGATGCCAAAGCAATCTGACGTTGTAGCCCTTCTATTATCTTAAGATGATTTTCATATTCATCATAAGATAATACCTTATTCTTCAATTGAAAAAGAGTTTTCCATATGTTGAGACGAATATCATGGACTCCATCTTCCATCAACATCTTTGGAATGTCATACTGGGATTTAGCCAAAGGCCAAAACATGACTGGTACCTCACTTTTCGCCAGTTTTTTTCTCATGTTCAGCATTTCCTCTTTATCATTAAATGAAGATTCTTCTACCTATTTTGACCAGAGTTGGTGTTTCCTTGTTGGTTCATCGGATTCAACAAGATTGGTAGAGAGATCATTGATCAAACTAGAAGATTCATGGCTTAGGGGTGGTTCGGAGAATGACCTACACCCTGAGCTATCTTCTAATTCAGAAAGTATTTCACTTGCTAGCGATAAAGCATCAGACATGACTGGTTTCGCATTTTCAAGTGCCTCAAGATAAGAGGGCTTTCTCGGCACTACATTGTCCACTTGAGTATTTTCCAGGCAATGTGAATCACTACTGTGGAGAGGACTTTCACAGCGAAATTCATCATCATGGGGAGGACCACCATAATGGGTTACAGCAAAAGATGAGATCTCTTGCTCCTTGGTCTTCTGACCACATAGAGGGTTCCTTTGGCTCTAATCTGAAGAAGAAACTTCAAGATTGACCGAATTTTCTTGAAGCAAGCCTTCATGAGGAAGTGTCTGTTGAATATCTTACGAATTAATGTTCCTGTTATTGGGAACTGAGGGAGTAGAATCTTGAATTACGACAGATAAATGTCTGAGGGATTCAAGAACTCCAGCATCGAGCAAGGCTTGGTTACAGACTGGCCTTTGATCTCTTGACTGTGCTGGGCGGATCTTTTTCTTAGATTCCTTCTTACTCACTTTAGAAACCACTTGATGACGAAAGTGATTTCTCTGAGCAGGTGTATGTGCCTGATCAGGAAAGATGGTCAGGTTAGGCTGACGATATCCACTCAAATCAGGTGTATGTGCCTGACTTGGTTGTCCGTATGATATGGGGGAGTATTCCCCATAACCCTCTTGGACTGGAACAGATGTGTGTGTCTGTTCCGTAGTGAATCGTTGATGTGTCACTCCACTGCTAGGGATATATTTATGTGTCTTTCCCTGAGATGATGCTGAAGCTGTTATGATATCCTGGCAAGCATCCAGAATATGAGAAGAAATTTGCTTCTGCTCTTTCACCATTGACAAAATATGCTTGGTGACTTCAGCCGCCGGAACGGGAATATACATCCATTCCGGGTTTGAAATAGGTGTATGTGCTTTCTTCTGTCCTCCTTTTCTTGTCAGTGAATCCTGATAGTACTCAAGTGTGGAGGTAGAGAGTTGAGTCTGCCTCCTGTTTGTCATCAGAGCTTTCCAACTGACCTCTCTGTGTGCTACCAAGCGAGACTGTTGGTAGGATTGATTAGTACTAGCAGGTGTATGTGCCTGATGATTACACTTCGCCAAACGCGGTTGACGAGATCCATCATATGTAGTCAGATGATCCTGCTGACTAACTGGTGATGTATAAGCAGTTGTATGTTCCTGCCTATAGTACTCTGCTGGAATTGCCTGGCGGGATTGTCTTGATGCTACCAGACGAGTCTGCTGGACAGCGGAAATAAAACGGACAGGTGTGTGTGCCTGTTCGTTGTTTGCCACCAAGTTATGTTGGTGGACTTCTCCGGAGATGATAGGGATGAAAACCTGCCCATTGTTAACCGGATTCCGTCTCGGGCAGTTCATCTTGCTTGCTCGGGTTCGAGGAACCTGAGCTGAATGCCTGGAGTCGGTACCCTCATCATGTTGAGGGCGCACTGCCGCACGAGTCTGGCGGCGATTGTTGATGGGAGCCCTCGGGAAGGACTCCTGTCTTTTTGATTTAAGTCCCCGAGGGACCTGCACATTCACTTCCTCAAAGTAAGGGAGTGAATGGAAATTGCATTCCGGGGATAACGACCCGAAACGGTTGGAGACGGTAGTCAGCACCGCCTGCCTCTTGATCACCGGTCGTCGTTGTCTAGACGACCTGTGTGAGTTGTTCACTTGGAGGGCCTGTCGGGCAGCCTCCAGAGTTGGGATGGTACCGTGTTGACGATACTACTTAACCAGCGCATTTGATACCCAGCGTTGAAGACGCTGAGTAGGTGATGTCATCCTCAGAGCGGATGACGATCCAGTAGGAATAGCAGTAGTGGTATTTGCAGCAGCAGTATTCACCGATGTAAATTTCAGAGCATCCATTATGGAAATATAGAAGATCTTGGAAAAAGAGTGCATGTTTGATATAACAGACATAATCAAAATAAAATTCAGCCACTTCATCCTTTGGATGAGCACACATGTCAATGACTGTTTTTGTTAGCCCTTTTAAAATAGGGGCTTAAAAAATAGGTAAAAACATCATTTTAACTTGGTTAAGGATTCACGTCGGTTTCACCATTTTTTGTTTCCCTCGGAATTCGGGGATGACCTCCTGGATGGGAGATTCAAACGTTCTGATTGGTTTCTAATGGGTTTGTTCGTAGAACCAGAAACATCCAATGATTCCTTATCCATTTGGACCTACTTTCCAAAGGTGGGAGCTCATTAGCTTGTGAACTGACGAGGCTTAGGAATTTTCATTGGTCGAGAGGATGGGAGTTCAGACTCATCACACATTTTTTAGGGGAATTATTGTCTATTCCGGGACTCTCTTTATAGATTTAAGTTATGTTCGTGAATCCTTATTACATTACCAAGTATAAAATGAGCTTTTCCTTTAGTGTTGACAATCAATGATTAAATATGTAAGAAATTTAGAGAATCTTTTATATGTATTGAAGGTTCGTCATCAATAGAGAATCATCTATATATATTTATAGATTCTTGGTCAATGGTAACCTTCAAAACATTTATATAAAAGTCTCTTGGTCATTATGATGACCAGGCTGGTTTTAAAGCCACTCAA
The DNA here is from genome assembly GCA_963277665.1 of Viscum album. Classification (NCBI taxonomy): domain Eukaryota; kingdom Viridiplantae; phylum Streptophyta; class Magnoliopsida; order Santalales; family Viscaceae; genus Viscum; species Viscum album. Next base: position 907,279,009 of record OY728153.1, read on the forward strand.
TGGGGCACTTGAAGTTTATTGTCATTCAGAAAGACAATGAATTATTTCAGAGTTGGGATCGAACCCATAGATGGGCTACCTACGTATCCTTTGTTTTGAAATGGAATCAGAACCCATGTATTTCGAGTAAGGGAGTATGATGTTTATGATTGATGGCTCAAAGAAGAATGTCACAATTACTTTTACACTCTAAGCTCACGTGAGTCATGCTCGGTGTGAGAAACAAGAGGTATTGGTAAAAATTAGACAATTGTGCCATGAAAGATGGAATCATAAGAAATAATGTGGGGCTTATGTATGTATGACTGCCCGGATAGATGAAGGTTAGGATTTTCTTTAGGGAGAAAATCCAGGAACAGGGTCCATAAAGGTATATGTGCTTCATGGAGATTTGAATACTCTAACATGGGACTTATTCCTGAAAAGGAAACCCAAATTAGGAGAGTATTGATAATTGGGTTTTACTCCTGAGAAGGAATCCCATATTAAACATAAATTAGGACTGGTAAAAGAGAATTTAAGGGACTTGGGGCTTACTCCTGAAAAGGAAGCCCAAATTAGGAGACTGGGGCTTACTCCTGAAAAGGAAGCCCAAGTTAAGGATTAAGTTTTGGGGCTTACTCCTAAGGAGGATGCCCAAATTAGGAGACTGGGGCTTACTTTTGAAAAGGAAGACCAGGTTAAGGATTAAGGTTTGGGGCTTACTCCTGAGGAGGATGCCCAAATTAGGAGACTGGGGCTTACTCCTGAAAAGGAAGCCCAGGTTAAAGATTAAGGTTTGGGGCTTACTCTTGAGGAGGATGCCCAAATTAGGAGACTGCGGCTTACTCCTGAAAAGGAAGCACATGTTAAGGATTAAGGTTTGGGGCTTACTCCTGAGGAGGATGCCCAAATTAGGAGAATGGGTCTTACTCCTGAAAAGGAAGCCCAGGTTAAGGATTAAGGTTTGGGGCTTACTCCTGAGGAGGATGCCCAAACTAGGAGACTAGGGATTACTCCTGAAAAGGAAGCCCAAGTTAAGGATTAAGGTTTGGGGCTTACTCCTGAGGAGGATGCCCAAATTAGGAGACTGGGGCTTACTCCTGAAAAGGAAGCCCAAACATTTAAGGGACTTGGGGCTTACTCATAAGAAGGATGCCCAAATTAGAGGACTTGGGGCTTACTCCTAAGAAGGATGCCCAATATTTATGACTGGGACTTATTCCTGAAAAGGAGACCCAGGTTAAGGAATCTCTCATCTTAAAGGATGAGGTTGAATGAATGAACTCATCATATTTAGTGAAAAAAGATATTTAAATCACTAGGTTTTGAGAGATATTCCACCGAATTACTTTCAGATAAGGAAGTCAAATCAAGAAATCATGTCATAAATGGATTTGAAGAGTGTCTTGAAGACTAAATCTTGAAAAGGAAAGGTGTAATGGCTTAAGAGGGGTAAAATGGGCAAGAAAGGCACCCAAAAAGGAAGGGGCGTGCAAGTCTTGGAAGGCGTGCAAGTATTGCGGGGGCACGCAAGTATTGGTCGCGCAGGTATACCTGCGCGATATATGGTGTACTTGCGCGATTTTCAACCAACATTGAAATACTTGAGCGACTCTTTATTAAAGCCTTTAGAATCCTCTTTAGGTTCTTCCAGAAAAGGGACGCGCAAGTTCTATCGAAGAAAGAAGGCGGCGCGCAAGTGTGTCCACTTCCCTTAAGGGCTGGCAACTCAGGCGCGCAAGTGTTGATGAGTTTCAACACTTATTCCTTCCTCCCTCTCTTTAGATCTTCCGTTCTAGGTAAGAAATTACCTTAGAAGGGTTCCAGATGCTTTGAGAAGAGACTTGGGCGTTGGGAGCTTCAATCCGAGTTTCTGGAAAAATATCCTCTCGAATGGGGGCCCACAGGGTCTATTTATAGGCAGGAGAAGACTCTGGGTGGTTACCAGGCGGTTATCACCTAGGTCGCGCAAGTCACTTGCGCGACCAAGGTCGTCGCGCAAGTGGACTTGCGCGACAGTGATATAACTTGCGCGGTGCAGTTGCTGTTGATCCTTTGTTCATGCCTTTGTCAATTTTTGATATTTTCTTCAAAGGTTGAATCACTTTGAGTTCAGATATTCCCCTTTTCCAATTTTTAGGTTCTGTGACGAAAGGAGCGTCAACAATGTTATACTTACATTTTATTATTCTTTTTATTCCCTTAATGGGCTTTATAGCTCACCCATTTTTTATGCATGTCCCCAGGTTATCCAGTTCAATTTTAAATGAGAAACAGAATATTAGAAACATGTTAATGAATTTTTCAATAATATTGTGTTATCCTTGTAAAAAGTTGATATTATATATAACTAAATCCCAAATATAGTAGTATTATCTATATTTTCTATTTTACTAAGTGTGATTTTATGTAATAAATCCTAAATTACTATGAAATAAAGACAAGATTTATCATACCATTACTTATTTATTTTAGCCATTTCATACCAGTATATCACTCCTTGTCACACTTTCAATGACTAATATTCATAATATTTTATTCTCTCAGTGGTTATTTCATATAATATTTACAAAATAGTTACCTCAACATCCCTTTTTTCCTTTCATAAGTCAATTAATACAACGAATTATATATAAACTCTCCCAAAAACATTAAATAACTTATGTCATTTCCATTCATGGTTAATAATAATTTCTACACCATGCCTTTTTTCCTCTTGAAATTATGTGATTGATATTATTTTTTAGAATATCAAAATTATAGTTGATAAATTTATCATTAAAACACCTTCATTAAAATTGATTCATCAGATCCACAATTATTACCATGGCATGTTTTGTATTTGTTAACTAGATGAACCAATATCATTTACTAGACACATATACCATAATGTCTCTTCACATATACTTCCATATGATTCTTTTTCAACATAATTTTTTTTTTCAACAACCTCCAATTAATTTTAGCCTCTTTTAAACTTATTTCCATTTAATTAATTTTTCAAAAAAGAAAAATGAAAAATAAATACTCAATTGCTGATCTCAATTATTTGGGTGGGTAAAGACACTTACTTTCATAAATTTCCCATGGATTGGAAAAATACAACTTATTCAATAGAAAATGGTAAATTTAATATTATATGTTGCATTATTTCAAATATTATACTCATCATTAAAAATATTTGGAGTTTATCACTACAAATAAATACTCTTTGGGTTAAGTGTGTTCATCAATAATATTTTAGTTATGCATTAAAGAATTTATATCATATTGTATGATATACCACACTCATATTGTGTGACATAATCTCATCAATTATATCATAATATAAAATATAAAAATAATTAGGCTTTCTAAGTTATTTCAATTATTCTACATAAATATTGTTTAACTGAATACCAAATCATTTGGTGACATGTATTTATTAAACATTAAAATAATTTAATATTTATATGGACTCAATTAAAAATATTAGTAAATGTTATAAATGTTACATTGATCAATAATATTTATGTAGTAATTTGATAAATGATTTTTCCATTGGTGTATCCTTTATTGATTTAAATAATTATATATAAATATATCCAGGTTTCATTGAATGCTCATTTTATTTCTCCACTGTGAGAACACTCCTTGGACAAAATTGTTTCAACTCAATTTCTCCTATTTTCTTTCAGAGTTCCTTATATATCATTGAGATTAAGGAAAATCCTATAGACTAATATATATGACTCTATAACTGATGTATTATCTAAAGATCCACATGTCTTTGGGATGGTTCTTAGTGGTGTTTATCAAGAAAATTAGAATAAGGAAAATCATTACCAAGACATGAAAGTTATTCATATTTTTTATTCCCACATGTGATTTATCTAAAAAATATATTATATAATATTTACAAGGTTTTTTAAAAAATTACTACATTTAATTAATAATAGATATTGTAAAAACCCATCAGTGGTATCAAAGTTAATTGTATTTTTTTCGAAAATATATTAAGATTTTGGAAAAAATTAGAAGAAAATAATATCTTGTAAAATGATATACTAATATCATAAAATAGGATTTTATATTATAATTTAAATTATGTGAATATTATATAGTACGATTATAATGGAATTTTTTGAACCATTGGATCAATTTATCATATTATATATTTACATATTTTGGTGTATAATATATATCTTATTTGAAAAAAATTGAAATTTCTTTATTACTTATTATAAAAAAATTATATGACCCATGAAAAAAAAGAAAAATAAATACCCAGGAAAAAACCTCTTAGGACTCTAATGGTAAACAAAATCATACTAACATATAAATAGAAAATACACTATGAAACCAATATTGAAAATCCTATAGGATCCCTAGATATGGGTCTATATTATCAAAACAACCATCCTTGAGAAACCAATCATGAAAACACGAAATGTACCCAATACACAAGCATACAAATTCCTGACTAAGCTTAATATTATTTTTAAAAATAAAAGGAAATACTGATGTTCATATTACTCGACCCTAGTAGCCACCTTGGGCCCTAAAGATTTTCAATTATCACCTTAGAAAAAAAAGGATCCATCTCAATATTCCCTTATCAGATCACACTCTAGATGAGGATCCAATATAATCACCAAACCCACATAACTACAAAAATCACTATAAACCTCCATTAAAACTACCATACCATGACAAGGTTTGATTCATGATGAAAAAATTGAATAAAAAAACACTCTCAAAGTGAATCAAACAATCAGAAGACATTAATTTTTTATGATTTAAAAAATATTATAAATCCATTGAAAAACTTATTCATGAAAAAATACTAACTTTATAGAATTATCCGATGTGAATGGGACCTCAAAACAATCAAACCATCTCTAAATAGTGCTATTTTAGTAAAATTTTCATGAGGAGACTTACCAAACCCAAAGAAAAACATTATCTAATTGATAAAAACTAGGAACCACATGCTCAATATAAAGCATCAATATAACAGAACCACCAAAAATAATAATAATAATAAAACAAATATTATATATATGATAGAAAATCCGCTAAAATCATCAACCAAAAAATTCACATAACTGATAAAATACTTGACCAAGAGGAGGGGAAATCCTTTAATGTCATGAATGAATAGGTTTTATAGCTGATGCATCTCCAAAACACTAACCTCTCTATAACCTACCCACAATTAGGAATAAATCTACAAATTACTATCATATATCCTCATTGAACATGAGAGGTATATCTTCTCAAATAGATACTGATATGACTTTAACCATTCCATTTCTAAAACATTTCGATACCCAAAGTTTCATAATTGAAAATCTAGTACCACATGAATAATACAACCCTTAAAGTCACATCTGGTCTTCATCCAATAAAAAATATCACCATCCTAACCATCATGATATGAAACCTAAAATCATGGGCTTTGATTAAAACCCAACTAATTCAGGGAGAGAAAGGAGAAATAATATGGTTAACCAAGATAAACATGACATAATTAGTACATTAATCCCATGATTTAAATAATACTTATCACAAAACATTCACACAACCTAATAACTGAAAGGTTTAGTTTATTTGAGATTCGTTAAATAAACATATTATTTTATAACACTTGCAAACATTTATACATAATTATGGTCCTTTAGAATATTTTTAATATATTTCACATGATGTAATCATATTCATAACCTGGGGATTGGAAACATTATAAAGGAGTGATATTAGATGATTATTATGGGTCAAACATAAAATAACATGAAATAAAACACGAGTAAGGAATAAATATCATAATAAAATACCAAAAGATATTATATGATAATCATATAACATTTTCGAGTAATATAAGATCATATAAACATCATCAAGGAATCATAAAATATATAACCTAGATCAAAACACATCTCAGTAGTCATATAACATGCGATCATGATATATAAGTAAAGAATAATTTAAAAATAAGGAATAATCTTAATAAAATGGCATTTCATGGAAATGAAATGTATCCTGAAAGTTTAGTATAACCTGATGAATAACTTGGAAGTGTAAAAGAAAAATAAGAATAGAAAAACCTGTGTGAGAAAACCCATTATTTCAATGCTAACATGAACATTATCATTATGTCTATGCCAAAACTTTTGAGAAAATGCATCATTCCCATGCCTATATAAAAAAAATATGTTAATTCTTGAATATCTCTTGGGATATAAACTTAAACCAATGAATTTAATGGTGATATATGACCCAATACATCATCATACATACATATGTGTGCCACTTAAAATAATCATAAATATATCTTTAAGAACCTAAGGAAAAAAATGGATTTCCTAAACATCCAAATGGAAATAATTCACTTTTCTTAAATATCCCAAGGAAATAAAATGGGTATCACAAAACATCCAAATGGAAGCCATTCACTTTTCAAAAATAACACATGGAAATAAAAACGAGGTTTATAATATTTCTAAGTAGTATAACAACATGAAATAAATCGAAAAAAAATTGAAAACTTGATCACCCAAAATTGATCACATTTTTATAGAAGAAAATCAAACACAAATTCATTAGATATGGATCCATTTTAATATGGAGAGTAAAAATAAAACCAAATAAAAAAATATTTTTCTTGAAAACATTTTGAAATCACCGATGTTAAATTCATAGTTATGTTTCTCTTTTCAGAAAGTCTAATTTATTTTCTTACAAAAATGAAAAGAAAACAATTCATGAAATTTATTTTGAATTAAAAACTCTTTTATACAGAAATAAAAATATAAAATAATTTAATTTGTAAATTCTTAAGAAAATGAAGTTCAAAAAATAAATTAAATAACTTAAAGAAATGAGTTTGAGATACCAAGTCCCCTACCTTTAACCTTGATTTCATAAAAAATTATTCCACCACTTGTCTGATAAATATATACATCTTAATTTCCTATTTAAGAACTCCATTCATATACATTTCCATTTATACATGTCATTAATGAAAATTCACTTCATGTATTACATTGCTTTAATATCCTTTTAAGATCAAGTGTTAATAATCTTGACCATTTTGAACTAGGTTCTTAAAAGTGGTGTAAATATTATTTTTTCTCCAAAATATAAAAATTTAAAAACCATTAAAGTTACTAGAATTTATTTTGAATAAATACTTATAATTTTATAATACTATTATATGGGAGGATTGGTCACATTTTCTTGAAGTAAAAAATTGTGATGTAATAGATTCAGGTTATTTATTGATAATGATGGATTATCTTTAAATGACCGTTCCTTATTGTGTTATACAAAAAGAATGATATTAATGACGTATTAATTGTATATATTATATATACATATAAAATATATAGTAAAACCACCATTTTCTGTAAATAAAGGAAACTGAAACACATTTATTCATGGAGGTGGTAGTCTGCACAACGCATGATTTACATTTTCATTTTCCTTAATGGAAAAGGGGAGGGTGGTTAATGGTTGTAAAGTCATTATAATAATATAAAATTATAATAATTATAATAATTTTATCATTTTAATACGGTGAAACAAAATTTTAGGAAGAATAATTGAACTTAATGAAATAGAAAAAGAGAGGTTTAGGAACTTATACCTCACTTTTGGGATTATCTCCCTTGTGATGGGGATTAAACCGTTAAGGGATGGTATTTTGAGAATAAAGAAATATAATTAAGATTTATATTAGTGTTACTAATAGTTTTTTGGTATATTTTGATCCAAACATAATAGATTTTTTTTGTGAGTGGAAGTGAGGAGAGAAATTCCCCTTTTATAAGTGAAAAGGAATGACATTTTTTAAAATACCCAAAAATTTTCAATAATGGAATGTAACTGTCAAGGAATGTAGATTAAAATTTTATAAATAATGTAGTGTGGGGATATAAGGTTGATCAAAAACAACAAAAATTCAAATATAAACATGTTTTAAACATGTTATCCTTTTTACCTCTAATGTCGCCCATTTTTTCTATTTTAGTTTTCACTATGATAACTAGTTTTTACATTTGTAATTTATCTTTTAAGCCCAAAATAAAATGGTAATTATTTTATAATTTTGACCTAATTATTATAAATTTGAATTCAAATTATTTTATTAATTTTTAAAAGTGTTAAAAATTAATTTTTAAATACTAAATTTATAATGTATTAATTTTTTTTGAAAATATAATTTAATTTCTAAAATGTAAAATAGAGGTTTATAAATTAAATCAACATTTTTAAAATTTTAAATTCACTTATACAATACATATTTTGTATTAGTAATGTTTATATAAATTCAAAAATCATAATTTATACCTATAATGTAATAAGGTCATGTTATTTTAAAAAAAAATATTTTTCACTATTCACATAAAAATCAATCTTTTTTAGAAATGTATCAAACATTCAATTTCAAATTCACATCCTAAAATTTATAAATTTTATTTTTAATTAAAAATATTATATATAAATATATAAATAATTTTTTTTATTGAAAATGCATTTTTATATTATATATTCTTTTCCCGTTTCCTATAAATTAATAATTAAACTATTGTTCATAATTTATTTATATCAAAATATATTATTCTTGAAAATAATTATTTTTTAGAAAATATATTTCCTTAGTTTCTTAGATACACAAGTTGAGTTGATATTTAAAGTGATCTTTATTTTATATATATTTTCATAATTCAATTAACACTGTTTATACCTTCCCAACTACCGTATAATGGTTAATGTTTTTGGGTTTTAGTGTTGTTTATGATGCAATCCATCAAACACAATAATTATTTAAAGTGTAGAAACTTGGGTTGTTACATTATAACCACTTAAAAATAATTTCTTCCTTAAAATCTCATTACATGAAAGAAAACAAGTGAGGGCGATTTTCTCTCATCAAATCCTTAGGTTCCCAGTAGCCTCCTCAAAATTATGATTTCACCATATAAATTTTCTAGATCAGTGGTATTGTTATACATCCACTTATCTCTTTTGATCTAGAATTTCCACACATTATTCCTAATATGAGAGATCATGTTCCATTTTCATAGCTTTTGAGATTAGAAAATGTGTAGAGTCTCATATATATTTTCTCAAAAGTGATACATGGAACATATAATGTTCTTAGGAGAGGTATGGAGGGAGAACTAAGTGATATTCTACATCATTAACATGATCAAGTACCTCGAAAGGTCCCAATGTATCTATGGAGAAATTTCCATTTATCCCCAAATCTCATAACTCACTTCCATGGAGATATTAAAAGGAACACCTTGTCACCAACTTCAAACTCTATATCTCATTGATGATTATCTACATAACTCTTTTGTTGAATTTTTGAAACATTCACTTTTTACTGAATAGTTTGAACCTTCCCTATTATTTATTAGACAAGGTTAGGACCTATTATCTTCCTCTCTCTAACTTTATCCTAGCATGTTGGAGTTCTGAATTGATTCCCATACAGAGCTTCATATGGTTCCACATGAATTCTATAATGGAAACTACTATTATATGAGAACCATACTAGGGGTAGGTGTTTATCCCAATATCCTTGCAAATCCAAGAAATAATATCTAAAAATATCATCTAGAGTTTAAAGTATCCTCTCAGTTTGCCTATATGTATATGGATGATACACATTGCTAAATCATAGTTCTCTCTCCAAATATTTCTGAAGACTTATCTATAACCTCAAGGAAAATATTAGATCTTTATTAGATATAATGGATAATGATACTCCATGAAGCCTCCCCACTTCCCTTATGTATATATTTTAGAGTTGGTCAAGGGTGAAATCTCATTTGATAAAAATAATGTTCATTCAATTCATAAGGTGATTAACTATAACCCAAATAGAATTATTCCCTTTAGATGTTTTGGGGAGTCCTGTGATGAATTCCATGGTGATATTTTCCCATTTCCATACTAGTATGGGTAATTATTCCAATATACCCTTATGCTTTTTTCATTCATCCTTAACTTTCTAGTATACCAAGCATTGAGATACGTATTCTACAATCTATCTTTTTATACTATCCCAATAAAAGTTTTGTTTTAGGTCACTATACATCTTTATACTTACAGGAAGTATAGAGAAATATGAGATATGTTCTCCATCCAAAAGATAATTCTTCAAATTCATATTTGATATAACACAAATCTGGATTCCAAACCATATAACTCCATATTTATCAAAGTTAAACCCCAAAATATTTTCTATAATGTTCTGTATCTCAACATCATATTTTGGGATTCTTTGATCTTTACACTAATGGAATGTTGAGTAGTTAGTTATGAAAGATACGATTTATCTCCCCCCATTACGACTTCAATATTTATCCGTTATAAATCCATGAGTATTGAGTCTTTTACAATCCTCATCATGGATAGAGTAACATGACCATTCCTGGTTAGAGAATCATCTACCCTATTTACCTTCCCCAGTTGGATATGTATTGAGAAGACAAAATAATTTATCAACTCCAAACCTCTTATTTGGTGAATATTTATTTCTTTTTGCGTTAATATATATTTCAAGATCTTTTTATTAGTACATATATATCATATTTTTTTCCATAAATATAATGTCACAAAATCTTCAATACCAAGATCACTACTGCTATCTCTAAATCATGCATTGGGTAATTTTGTTTACATGTATTTAATTGGTCTGAAACATAAGAAGCTAACTTATCATTATGTATGATTATTCTACCTAAACACTTTTTTGAAGCACCATTTTATATCATACACCCTTCCTTACTATAGGGAAAAGTATGTAAATGAAAAGTAACCAAACTTTTCTTCATTTCCTCAAAACGCTTTTTATATTCTTCTATCTAAAGTAACATTACTCCCTTTTGTGTTAATTTTTTAGTGGATTTTATAGTCATGAATAATTTATCTAAAAATTTTGGTAATTTACTTATAAACCAAGAAAACTATGGATCTCAATTACAATGGTTGTTCTGGGCCATTTCTAGATAACTTCCATATTTGATGGATCAAAAAATATTCCCTTACATTTGATTACATTACCCAAGAATGACACCTTTTTATCTATAATTCATATTTTCAAAATTTTGAATATTACTTTTAATTTTTCAATGTCTTTAACACAATTTTCAAATCATATTCATGATATTACATTCTCTTTGAGTATATAATCATCTCATATAAAAATACAACAAAAAATTGATCATGTAGTCTCTAAAGAATCCATTCATTAGATCCATGAAGATAACATGGGAATTAGTAAGTCTAAAAAATGTCACTATAAATCATAGTTCCCATACTTCATATAAAAATATATATTTGTAATATCCTCCCTTTTGACCCTTAACTAATGGAATATAGATAAAAGGTCAATCTTTGAGAAGTATTGAGATACTCAGAGTTGATCAAATAGATCATTGATATGGGTAGGGGATAATTTTTCTTCAATCATGATTTTATTAATCTAATGATAATAAACACAAAGACGCATCGATCCATCCTTCTTTTTGAGAAATATGAATGGTTAACCCCATGGGGAAGCATTAAGGAATATAAAACACTTTTCCAAATGGTCTTATAGTTACTTGTTTTAATCCTCTAATTCAATAGTAGCCTTTCTATATGGAATCATTTAGATAGGAATTGATCTAAGAATGAGTTCTATTGAATAACAAAATTCATGCTATGGGGGAATACCAGACATGTCATGACCCAACTAAAGCCTGGTATTGAGCTGCAACTACCCCAAACCCACCTCCATAGGCTAAGGGGTTGTGATAAGAAATAGAGGCATAACTAACATAGGAAGGCCTTTTCCTATGAACCTGTACACATACATACAACCAAATCAATACAATATTGAAGAGGGAGAAATGAAAAGATGCAACACTACTATAGAGTTTACCAAAAATGTATTAACCTCTAAATGGTATAAAATTATGTTACTGTAAATTGAAATTATAGGGAAAAAATACACGCCCAACTAGAAATATCTCCCAAACTAAAAAAACTATAAATGAGTAAATAGATAAGAGAACCCAACTCCGGTATCCCAATATATGACCACTGTATGTGGTCTAAGCACCTAGTACCCCTAATCTCCTTTGAAATCATGGTTGACATGTCCACTGACTGCAACAGATCCAACACATGTGGGTAAATCCCATATAGGGGTGAGTACATACATACTCTATATAATGCCCTGAAAGGTTGAAGGGGGGTAGTAAGAGATACAATTAAAGATGAAATTAGTAGACCAAACAAGGTACAATAAAAGAGTAAAGCTCAACCCATCAATAGAGTTAATGTAAACTCATCCAAACACAAGGACTTCAACATGGTGATAAGATGAAATTCTATTCGAGTCTTCACTATATATATCTAGAGAGTAGACTCATCCAACCATGAGAATCTAGGCACAAAAATAACTTGGAATACCCCGCGTGTCTTCACCTCTCGTAGAAGGAGAGTAACCAAAACCTAGGGAGTGGGTACCGAAGAAAGGACATATATATTCTCAATCAAAGAATCCCAAATGAGAGAGTGAGTAAGGGGATCTCCATCTCACATATAATCCTAAGAAGAAGAGTATAGAATAGTTCTAAGGTATATCTACAATTCCCAACACCTCATGTGTATGCTCTGAACACACGAGTCTAAGGGACTCAATCACCACACCTTGATATTGTCTTATTTAGGTGGCACTTACTCGCCTGGATGATTTTAGGTTGCATCACAAGGATACATTTATATGGGGAAAGCGTCCCTCTCTATCATGATTCCATAGGTACACCAAAAAATATCTCGTCACAATGCTGCACAATCGGGGGGGGGGGGTACAATTTCGTAGTAGAGGACCCATGCCATAGTGCATCAGGGCAGTTCCACTCTGATAGTTTTTTTAGAGTACCCACTCCCATACTAATGGAGGGGAGGTTCCAATCTGATAGTAGCTATAGAGGACCCACACCCATGCTAATGGGGGGGGGGGGGTCCAATCTGATAGTAGCTATAGAGGACCCACACCCATACTGATGGGGGTGGGGTTCCACTCAAGTGTCATGAGTACCCAAGACCTGGTACAATAGGGGGTTCCACCCTAGTCATCGAGGACTTGCACCCTATTCCAATAGGGGAGTTACACTCAAAAGGTAGAGGATCTATGCCCGTATCTATAGGGTGTTCCACTCTAATGGTCAAGTACCCATTCCTTGGTATCACAAGGGGGTTCCACTCTAGGTCATCAAGGACCCACACCCATGCTGCTGGGGGGTTCTACTCTAGAAGAACTCTCTAGTGACCCTACCTAATCACAGATGTCATCGAGCATTGCCTTAGATAGGTTAAACAATTAAAACATTTCACATCATAACTCCAAAGCTCAAACTGAGGGAACCATTTCATTTTACACAAAAAAACACTCAGGATAGGCTACGCGTGGACCAAAATCTGAGTTCAAATAAAGGAGACACAGAACATTGAAGATTCATAACGGAGCACATGACATCTGAGGGACCCACACAATGTGTGGTCCCACTATGCTGATGGGTTGTTTCCATTCTAGAACACAGATTCCTGGTAATGTAGTACAAAACAGAGTGTAAGGGTACTACATGACATGTCTCAACCAAAAGCTCAACAAACGCATGGGGATCATCATCGATCTGAGGGAAAAACATAATTATACTAATATGCCTCATCAAATGGCCTTAGATGACAAAATTAATCACACTATTTTGATCCTCAAAGAAAAATGTTTGATATAGGCTATTCACTTGCCTCAATCATACACCTGGTAAAAAAAGTCACATTTCACAGCATCACGCTTGAACAATGCTTCAGGGGCCTAAGCCACAAGTCTAAATTAAATACCTGAATTTGGTCTTGAAACTTCTGCCATAATGTTTGGGTCACAACGTTGCAGATGGTATATCATTATAAACCCATATAATGGTGATATATCGAATACAAGATCTCACAATAATAAAAATTTTATTATTATTGGCTGTTTCATTGAACCGAGTCACGATTCCAAAAAAGGTATCCGACATTGGTCTTAAACTATCCATCTTAAATCCAGGGTCACAATGCTATTGATGGCATGTTAATCCGAGTTCGTATGAAGAAGTTGCAATCAAATTTTGGGTTAACATACAATAATAACAATAATAATAATATATTATTATTATTATTTTTTAAACCACCATTAAAATGAGGGGCCTAACACTGTATGATTGAAATTTGCTGATCATATCCTCCATTAACCAGAAGTCATTTATGAGAATAATAATAATATAAAAATTTTATTATTATTAACATCACTTTCCTTATATTAAAGGCCAAATGAAGGGGTTATGTGGGATAGGGCTGCCGCCTCCCTCTTCTCTGCATTTAAAAACAAAATGTTTATTAATATTTTTTTCAAATAAAAATGATATTACTTAAAGATATTTAATTACAATAATTTTTATTTATCAAATTAAAATCATTTAATTTAATTAACAAAACATTTTATTCCACCATTATTATTATTATTTAATATAATAATAATAACAAAACCTCCTTTAATTTTTATCAACTCATCACCATTTCTAATGGTAATAATAATAATAATAATAATACCAATAATAATAATAGTAATAATAATAATAATAATTAAAACCCACCACATTGACCACATCAGACCACCTCATCGAAGATATGAGTTTGACCATCATCATGTCCATGCCAAAATGTCTCTAACATGAGATCCCATGCCTCATGTCGATTTGAAACTTATCCCGTCATAGTGCATGTCACCGTCACACACCTTTCAGGAAAAAAATGGGGTTATAAAACCGACCTCGAACCACCTCTAATCACAAACATGCACCTGAGGTGTAGATCCGATATGTTCACCAAACACCACCCCACCCGTTTATCGAATTCATCTCAAACAGTTGATCTTCATGTCATTTTTTCTAGCACAATGATTATAGGTGTTCAACTGCATTCGAACCCGCCCCAACAAATTTTAATGATGAACCCATGGTCCAACGATGAAGAAAGTGAAGAACGGTTGAGAAAAATCACTAATAAGAAAGGTGATAAGTATCGTTGTTCAAGTGTTCCTGGCCAAAAATTTCATTGTAAGGAAATAAAATGGACGGATAATTTATTTCTATACATGAGCTCATGTAAAGAGTCAAATTAACGCAGATCAAAAATAGAAAATTGATCATGCTCAATATTTTAATTATAAAAATGGAAACCACATATAAAAAGTCTTACCTCGATTATGGATTGATCCTTGGTGAATAATTCATATGCTAACAATAATGATTATCTGCTGTGTTTTCCACCTGTCGATTCACCTCGACTTAATCACCAGTTGTCATCCGATATCAATCTGCCAATTGAGAATGAGTGAAATATCCTATCAATGATACCAAGGTTATGTGGCTAACCCCAAGGATTTCCTATAATATCTTATTTATAGAATATTTTGGTTTAGGTCATTTAATTTAAAATAAATAAATAATTTATTTATTTTAACTAAACACACTCGCCAATAGCTGCCTCATCCGAACATATTGCGCCAACCAACTTTAGGTCACTCCTAAGGAAAATACCACATTACAACCTCAATAGTGGTATTATATTTTTGAAATGAGTCTATGTCTATGATTTATTTGTGTTTAGGTTTATTAAATAAATAAAATAAATTAATTAATTTATCCAATGCACTCACCAATAGCTAGCTCATCCGAAAATCCCACACCGACGAACTTTAGGTCATACCATGGGTAAAATCCATGTTACAGATTCAATTGTGCTATCATATTTTTGATATGATAATCAGTTTATGATGTATTCCACTTTTTTAGGAAAATCATGCAAGTGTAATAAAAATATATTTAATATTTTTATAAATTTAATTTCGGGCCAACCAGGCCTTGGAGTTGCGCTCTGTCTCCTCACCTAGATCTGAAAATATTCTTAGGAATATTCTAATGTCTTACACAGTAAAACTAAAGTCTCTACAGAAAACTTATCTGGAAATTCACCAATATATTCCACAAAAATAGGTATGTTATCAATGTTGACTTCCTCTCCAATCATTTGAGAAACAATTCTCTCATTGTTGGGTATTAGATCCAAAATTATAGAATTTTATTTCATAGATATTTGATAAATGATGTTTATATGTTAACCTATGAATATCTAGGTTTCAATATGGGTTATCTATGGCCAAATTTCTAACTAAACTAGTTATATATTTTTAAATCCTTCTTAATGGTTTGTAAAGATAAAGTGATTAATCAAATCATATCCCCTGGGTGTTTCAAGCCAAATACACTATAAGGGTCTATTAACCTTACACTATAATTATGGAAGAGATATGATCAACCAAATATTTTCAAGGTTATTACCCCTAGATGCATCTATGCCAAAACCACATCCACTATTAGTATCTTAGCATATATGTATTTCTAGGAAAACCACATAATCCATTATTTACCAAATTATTAGGATGTTATCTTAAACTCATCCTTAGGTTTATCTCCAATGTTCTCTAAACTAATCTAAATAAATTAATTAATTAATCTCTAAAATAACTAAACCCTCCTCTGATAAAAATATAGAGACCCAATCTAAACATGACATAAATAATACATTAATCCCATTATTTAAATAATACATCACAAAAAATAGACACAAAATATAATAAATAACTGAGAATATATATCTAGTGATGGTAAAATATATTATAAAATGCAGGGAAAGATGAGGAAGACATAAATATCATAATAAAACATCAAAATACCTTAGATGATAATCATGAAAAATGTTATAGTAACATAATATCATAAAAATATCATTAATAAAGCATAAAATATTTTACTTGGCTCAAAATCAAACCTCAATAGTCATATAACATATGGTCATGACATAAACATTTGTAATACTTTAAAAATAAGGCATAATATTGAAGACATGGTATTTCATGGAAATTGAATGCATCATGAATGTTTTTTATAACATGATAAAAAACATGGAAATGTGACATAACCATAAACATAGAAAAATATGTGTGAGAAAACTCATTATGGCCATGCCTAGGTGGAAAAACTAACTATGTCCATTATTGATTATGTCATGAGATATAAGATTAAGCCAATGCATTAAAGGGTGATATAGGACCCCACCCATCATTATCCATATATATGTGTGCCACTTAAAATCAGTCATCAATATATATTAATGAACCCATGAAAAAATAATGGATTTATTAAACATCCAAATAAAAATCATTAACTTTTAATAAGGAAATAAAGAAA
This sequence comes from Viscum album, assembly GCA_963277665.1. Classification (NCBI taxonomy): domain Eukaryota; kingdom Viridiplantae; phylum Streptophyta; class Magnoliopsida; order Santalales; family Viscaceae; genus Viscum; species Viscum album. The sequence continues at coordinate 907,296,327 of OY728153.1, forward strand.
ATAAAATGGTTTTTATAAAATTTCTAAATTTAAATCATTTAATTTTCATAGATAGTCCACTGAAAAATGGGTATCATAACATTTCTAAATTGTATAACAACCTAAAATAAGTCGATTGGCATTGAAAACTTGATCACCCAAAATTAATCACATATTAATATAAGGAAATGAAATATAAATTCATTGGATATAGATATTTTGAACATGGAGAGTAAAATTAAAACCAAATCACAAAAGATATTTTGTGAAAACATTTTGAAAAAATCAATCTAAAATTCATAGTTGTGAGTTTCTTTCCAAAAAGAATATTTTTTTCATAAGAAAGTGAAAATAAAAAAACTTATGAAAGTAATTTTGAATTAAAAACTCATTTCCCTAGAAATAAAAAATAAAAAATAATTTAAAATTGAAATTCTTTAAAAAACAAAGTTCAAATAAGAAATTGTATAACTCATAGAAGAGAGTTTGAGTTACCAATTCCATTACCTTTAACCTTGATTTCAATGGAAATGAACTATCCTCTTATATCATAAAGATAAACAGATTAATTACTAACTTTAGAACCTAATTTATATAAATTCCACATTATAAAATTTATTAATAATAATTCTCTTATTTCTTCAGTTTTTTTAATCTCTTTTCAAGATCTGGTGTTAAAAATCTTGACCGTTTTGAACTAGGTTCTTAAAAGTGGCATCAATATTCCTTTTTCTCTAAAATATCATATTTAAAAACTACTGGAATTGATATTTTATAAATAATAAGAATGTTATAATACCATTACTTATTAGTTTTAGTCACATTTCATGAAGTTGAAAATGAAGATGATCTAGGTTAAGGTTATTTATCAATATTGATGGATTATCTTATAATGATCCTTACTTTTTGTGTTATAACAAAAAAAACATATTAATGATATATATTATTAATATATATCATATATAATTATCAAATACAAAATAAAACCACCCATTCTTGAAAGTGAATGAAAAAAAACATGTTTATTCATGGAGGTGGTAGTCCACACAATACATAATGCACGATTCATGTTTTCATTTTTTCTTAATAGAAATATGGGGGGAGGGTTAATGCTGGTAACATCATTATAATAACATACCAATATAATAATTATAATAATTTTAAAATTTTCATATGGTGAAATTAATTTTTTGGAAGAATGAAATAACATAAAAAAAGAAAAATGTAGGTTTAGAAACTTATACCTCACTTCTTGGATTAACTCCTTTTGTGAGGGGATTTAAGGATAAGAGTTTTTACTTAGGTAATTTATTCTTTAAGCCCAAAATAAAATGTTATTTTATATAATTTAGTGATAATGATGTCAAATTTTAAATACATTTTATTTGAGTCAACTTTAAAAATTTTTAAAAATTAATCTTAAAGTATTACTTGCATAATGTATTAAAAACAATTTTCTCAAAAATATAATTTCATTTATAAAATGTAAAATATTGGTTTAGAAATTAAAATTAACATTTTTAAAAATTATTACTTCACTCATAAAATTCATATTTGTTATTTTAAAAATGTTACATAAACATAAATTTCAAAATTATATACTAATAATTTCATAAAGTCACATTATTTGTAAAAACGGTATTTTTCACTATTCACCTAAAAATCGTTATTTTTAGAAAAGTATAAAAATTCAAATTAAAATAATATGAACATGATAAATCTAAAAATGATATTAATTTTTTCAAATTCACATCCTAAAATTTATAAAAAAAATTCATTAAAAATTTAAAATACAGTAAAAAAATTGTTTGTTATCAGAAAATGAATTTTTGTATTCTATCCATTCACATTATAATTATTATAAATTACTAATTAAACTATTTTAATACTTTATTCATATATAAATATATAATTCTTGGAAAGATATAAATTTTAGAAAATATATTTCATTAGTTTCTTAGATACAGTAGTTGAGTCGATATTTAATGTGAAAATTATTTTGTTTATATATATATATTTTCATAATTTTTTTTTAACATTGTTTATATCTTCCAATTATATATCCACCTTACAAAATTACATATTTTTTATGGTTTTAGTGTTTCATGTGGACACATTATTTATTTATGGAGGAAAAACTTGGGTCATATAGAAACTCTGAAAATTCTGTTTGAAATTTTGGAATATTTCAAATAATATTTTTAGAGTAAGGCAAGGAGTTGACATGGAATTATAGGACTAGTGGAGGCTCATTATTGATATAATAAAAATATTAAATTTATAAAGTTACATGTGTGAGATTTTTCATAAATAATGGAATAACTCCTAAGTGGTGTCTCATATGGGGAAACCAATACTTCCTTTAAATCCAAAATGTATGTTTTACTCTAGGTACCAACGAGCCCGTACCCGAGTGGTAAGTGCTCTTTTTTGGCATTCAAGAGACCTGGGTTCAAAACTGGGTGGAGGTGAATTTCTGGGTACTGTAGCAGTCACTGTTCCATTCAATGTAGCAGTTACTGTTCGGTACTGTAGTAGCCGGAACTATTCACTGGATTTGGGCCTTCGGGCCACCGGTTTGGGCCTACAGGTCTCCATGGCCTTTGGGTCATCAAAGGCCTTCGTTCCATAGGGCCTTCGGGTCACACAGACCATGGAGTATCCCATTTCACACAGAACAGGTCCTAGAAGAGGATCAGAGAAACAGGAGTAGCAACCACCAAATGTAGAGCTAACCGAATTGGAAGAATGAGAGGGTATGCCAGCTGTCATCGGGACCAGGCACCGTGCAGCTTTGTACGGGGAAATTCTAGCCGATCAGCAATGCATGGTGGGGAGCTATGGAGATCAATTATTCAAGACACTGGGAAGGGGCAGTTCTACTGGGCTGGGCCTACGGGTCATGTAATGGGCATGGTATGCCTCTAGGCCTTCGGGTCATGTATTGCGGGTCATGTAGGGCCTTGTGCCTTGGGCATACAGGTCATGTATGGGTTCCCCTTAAACTCTTAAAAGATGGATTATCTATAATAAAATAAAAAATAAGGACTTCAGGCCATTCATAATCTAGGCACAACATAATATTTATACACATTGGATGATTTTTTAGAGTTAAATAATGGGAAGATTAAATAGATTAAATAATTTTTTTAATTTAATGACCATTTAATTGTCCAACCTTAATGATTTCACTATTTAATCTATCACTGGAAAATTCCCTAGAGTTATCTACATAACACTAGAGGAAATGATGGGATGGAGAGAGAGCTCTAGTGGAGAGCATGTCGGTGGGTGATCTTGGGATCAAAGATCAACAACAAACAAATGATGTGTTTTTTGGATCCAATGACGATCATGGTGGATCTTGTTAATGAAATCAATGTGGATTTTTTATTTTCCAACGATCAATCAAAACTTAAGGTAAGTTGCTTTATTTTGTTAGATTATTTCCATGTTCTTGTTTTTTTCCATGATGAATGTGACTTAATTCATAGACAATGGTTGCTAATTTACCATCGGTTATTTCTCTTCATAGAATAAGGAATTTGAGATTTAGTTTTTTTATTTTATGTTTTCACAATCCTCCTTTGTTCTTTAGTTTTCATCAATGATGGTCGAATCAACAACAACCAACATCCATTATCACTTTTGGGTTTCATGGTTTTACCCCGTTATTCATTTATCATCAATATTTCATTTGATTAGAAATTAAAAATTATCCAAGAATATGATTTGATGAGTTCTTCTCAGTATCTTCATATCGTTGTTACAACTTAAAAGTTATGAATTTTAGAAACCTAGGTTTGTCAACGATGATGATACAATACCAAGGAGTATCAAAATTTTCCTACCATGTGAGTTTTGATGTACGAGACTTCGGTGGACCTAAAAGGAGGCATTTTATAAGGAAAGGGTATCTGGAATCTAGCCACCATTCTTATTGTGGATTTTTTTAACCCATATCAGAAATTTTGGGTGAAGATCACGGTGGAATTGAAGGTGGTGGTGGTTTGAATGAGACATGTAATATATACCAAAGTTTTTATGAAATCCCAATATATATGTCACGTAGTTTGGGAGAACAAGAACCTTGTTGACCACTTAGTGTGATATCTAGGTTTTAGGGAGTGAGTTAAATATTAAACACCATATGAGGGACCCACACCCCATGTGGACCTTAGCCAACTAACTCTATGTGTACATGGAGTACGAACTCAGGAAGCCATGTGACACACCCATCATGTGTGATGGGGCACACCCCATATAGTTTAGAAGGTGCATAGGGATGAGAAGAAGCCACATGATGAGTGTCTACCCAACCTTTACACACTTTTTATCATAATATCATGATTTCAATCTAGATAAGGACATGTCATGCGAGATGTTAAGACACTAGTAGTTCCAAACATAGTGAGAGACACAATGTACCATAGTAGACACGTTGTGTACTCCTTCCAAGGATGGTTAAGTCCCTTATTCTTCTTAGATTGGATACAATATGAGCTTGTGTGATTTCCCTTAATCCGTGTAAGTGTGGATTCATTCCCTTGTTCAATCCCTAAGAGGGTACTATATAAACCCCAAACCTGAAATTTCAAATCTGATGATAAAAAATTAATCTTTAGATTTTTGGATTTGATAATGCTAAATGTGACCCAATTTCAACTACCCATAACTTACAACATCAAAAGAAAATATTATATCACTTATATACCCAAAGACCTTTTAGGTTTAGAGTTTTAGGTAATTAGGAAAAACTATTACATAACATTACCCATTTCTTCAAATGAATATCTTTCTCACTATAACTAGGTTTTACTATTCCAAATTAAGTCATCAATATCTTTAATAAGATTCTTTACACATGAAACCATTCTAGACATAATTAATTTAATATAATTATTCATAACCTAGTGTAACACCTTGTTTCCTTTATGAAAGGTATGTTATGATCTTTGTCTTTGGATTCCCTTTTTCGTTGGGCGAGCATTTTCATCTATGAATTGGGAGGATTCCTATAATGGTGAAGTTATAGATTTTTTGGATTTTTGGATTTTCCCTATACTTTTTCTGCTATTTACTATGAAGTTAGACGATGTATAGTAGGGTTTTATGATGTGTAATATCGCATGGAGTCATCCCATGAGTTCAATTTACAACGTGAGTTTTTACAGATCGTGTAATGTAATATTCAGTTTTTAATTAAAAAGGTGATGCATTTTTTCACTATAACTCAAAATTATAAGGATTCATAACGTGTAAAAGATTACATGCCATGTAATACCCCAAGTTCCAATTTTTATCATGATGTGTGGGTGTTTGAGGGATCATTTGTTTTTTACATCCCCCTCCACTCAGCCAGAGATCTTACCCTAGGTGATTTTGGGTGTCATTCTTCTATCAAGATTGATTTTTTCAATTATGGATCAGTAGGGTTAGGCACTTCATATTTGTAGGTACTATTTCTTCTCTATTTCTCTCTTATTATTGGTTGCGATACCATTTTTTGTAGGTATGGTTGATTAGATTGTGTTTTCTATCGATCCTTTTCAGTATTTAGTCATTCATTATCGTTTGAAGGTCGATCATATGATTTCCAATCCCTATTTTCAAAGGTAGTTTGATTTTATACACTCTTGAGGTAGGTGTATCTTTTCAATTATTCTAATTTCTTGAATTTATTATAGTTTTTATTGATTTATTAGGTTTAAAAATGGAGTTGCATGTGTTGAAATGTAAAAGGGAATGGGTTTATGTTTTAAAGGGGGGGGGGGGGTTCCTTGAAAAAGGAATTTCCTTGTTTTGAAATGGAAAATGGATTCTCATACCCTAAAATAGATTGTCTTGGATTTGAAAATAGTTTTATAAAAAAGTGGTCTTGGTTTCTAAAATATAAATCAACAGAAATTTCATAGTGGGAACCTTGGATACGTCAAGATAGAGACACATGTAGCCTTAGTGTGCATGACAAAAATAAGAGGTAACCTCTTATTAGTTTATAGTATATGGCATGCCTCGATGTTAGTTTGGAAAAAAAATTATTCCTTGTTTGGGATTGCGAGTGTCTAGTACATATTATCCCATAGGCTAGAGCCCGAATGGTAGGTGCATTGTTGTTTCTAGTTGTTTATTACATGATAGATTATTTCATGGATGATGGATCACATGTATATTTGCTTTTTGATATCTTTACCTGATTTGTTTTCTATCTTTGGAAACTTGACATGCAATATGTGATAATTCAAGGATTGTTTGAAAAGGGATTTCAAATTGATTCATTTATAAACTACTTGTAAAACTAGTTGTTTTAAATCTTATACTTGTTCATTATTGTTATTAAAAATTTTATAGATTCCTTGGTGGTATCCTACTAGGCCTTGTTTATCACACCCTACTTCTTCCTATGGGAGCTTGTAGGCTTTTTTTGTAGGATTCAGGTAAAGGAAAGTAAAAACAACAGTGATATAGGTTTTCAATTTACATCTCTATTTATTTTAGGATATTTTAGAGGTGATTCTTTGTCACATAGAGACTTCTTTTCTAGACTTTTCATGTTTTTTTGTTTTATCTATTTTGGATCACCTATATATTTCTTTTTTTTCTTCATTGTAATATAGTTGTATGTATTTTTTCTCTATTATTCAAGATTTTTTCTTCATTTTCTCTATTTTCTTCCACCTTGTAATGGGATGGCTTGGGTGACTGGTTTTTTTGGCCTGGGTTATTCTATTACAAGTCGGTATCGGAGAGGTTACTAAGCTAAATGTGTGTTAGTACATACCAAGTTGTTTCAGTGTCTTAGGTAGAAAGGAGTAGGATCATCAATGTCCATACAATAGGTGGGGAAAAGGGGCCTAGCCATATCACTCCTATTACTGAATCTGAGTTACCATGAGTGGTTAAAAAATCTTTGCTAAGTCCAACACTTAGTATTGAGGAAAATTTGAACAAATTATATGAGAAGTTTATTTATATTAACCTATCTGAAATTTCTAAGGACTGGGTATGTGTAATTTCATTTGAATAAACAAAGTGGAGAGTTTATGTAGATGGATACATTCCTTTAAAAATTTGTTTACCTTTTTGTGATGAGATTCACCACTAATTTAAATTCTTACTATTTTAAATCATTATTTTGGATTCTTATTTTTGGTTCAATGTTTTTGGAATTTTCTCGTGTCTGATTTTTTATTGTCTTATGTTTAACAGATAATAAATCCTAGAAGATATCTTCCAAATACAAGAGGGGAAGCCACAAGGTTGGTTTCATAGGTGGGTCCTTCAGTGGACCCTTCTTTAGTTGAAGTAGTGATCTGTACCATTCAGACTCTGGGGTCAATGGGTGCAGTAAACTTGAGATGAGTTGTGGATCATGGTTTATAATTTACTAAGAAACATCTATCTGTCTTTCATGGTGACAAAGGAAGACAAGAGTCAAGGGATTGTATTGAATAGATTGAGAAGATCTTCAACTATTTGAAGACTTATGAGATTTATCAAGTGTATTTTTCTATGTATATGCTTGAAGGACCAGGAAGATAATGGTGGAAATATATAGTGCAAGCTATGTTGCACAAATATGTTACCTAATATTCTTTCAAAAATATATTTAATAAAACAATTATCATAATAATTTATGTGTGGAAAAGACCCTAGATTTTATGATGTTGGGGTAGTGGGGGTGTACCATTCTAGAATGCTCCTCGTACTTTGCGGAGTGGGAGAATTTGGCACCAGAGCATATCCCCAATGACTACCTAAAGACTTAAAGGATAGAGATGGGAGTGGGGGATGATGTTTAGGAAATACTTGTTCTTCTATGCCTTTTTAACATTTTTGAGGTATTAGATAAATAATCTTTGTCTAAGGGAGACATATATAGAAGGATTTTCTTGATTGTAGCTTTAGTGGGTGTAGTTTTAAGTCAGGGTGCTTCTTTAGGTCAAAAAAGAAAGCATAAGAGTGGTAAGTATTCTATAGGACCAGTTTTAGTGGAATCTATAGGGAAGAAAGTTATTTTCTACTAGTATAGGTGGAGTGGTCATACTAGGCTTTAGTGTATAGAGGATCCTAGAACATGTCATATTTGTGGGAGATCTATCCATCAGAAGCATTTTTATGATAAGATGTTCCAAATAAATAAAGAGGGATGCACTTTCACTAAGGGCATGTAGGTTCAGGTTGAAGGGTGGTGGGTCACATTCTCAGGTCAAATGGGATGTCCAAGTGGCTATGTACTGGAAGATTTATACAGTTGAGTGCATTATAGAGGAATATAAAGCAGGTATCACTACTTTTAGAAGTATGAAGTTTATCTCATCTTCAATGGTGATATCTTTTTTTGATAGTGGTGCTACTCATTCTTTTATTTTGTCAATGTTTGTTGAAATATTGGGTTTATTTTTATAGATTATGTAATTGTTGTTGGATATTTTGACACATTTCGGAAATAAATCTGAGAATTTTTTTAAATTTCCCATGTGTTGGGTAGTGATATGAGACTTTGAGGTTGTTTGGGACATTTTAGTGCTTAATCTTTATATCTTTGACTTGATTATCGACATTGATTGGATGATTTTCATAATGTACTAGATATATTACTATCGATGCTGGGTATATTTCATATATACTGATTTGGTTAGTTATGTTTTTCACAAAGAGTTGGAATCTAGATCAAGAAGGGTAGGGAAGATTGTCCCTTAAGTTAGTTTAATCTCATACCAATTTTTAGAAATGTTTCTTGATGAAGTTGAACTATGCTTAAGAAGTCAACTACCTACTATTGCGTGTTCATACACTAAGATATTTTAGGATTATTTTTTATAGTTTACCAATATAGATATTGATTGAGTTTATTATCGAACTATTACCTAAAATGATTCCCATTTCTATGCCATCTTATCGAATGGAACCAGATAAGTTGGTGAAACTTAAAGTCTAACTTGAGTACCTAGTGGTGAAAAGATTTATTCTTCCTGGCATGTCACAATGGTATTCATTTGTATTCAATTCTAAGAATGAATACTGAAGGCTTAGACTTTTTATTGACTATTAGAAGTTAAATTGGGTGATCGTTAAGAATAAGTATCATTTACCCAGAATTCATGATCTCTTTGATTAACTAAGAGGGTCTTATTGGTTTTATAAAATTTTTTCCTTGTAGTCAAGATACCACTAGTTGAGAGTCTTAGAAGTTGATATACCCAATACATTATTTTAGAGTCAATATGGACATTTAGAGTTTCCAATAATTCTATTAGGAATCAGTCATGCTCCTGCGTTGTTTATGGATTTAATGAACCAAATATTTCATTGGTTCTTGGACTCTTTTGTTGTTGTGTTCATAGATGATTTCTTGGCGTACTCTATGTTAGAGGATGAGAAAAAAGACTATTTGAATATTATTCTTTGTACATCGATGGACCATCATATGTATGTTAAGCTTTCTAAGGGTGAGTTTTGAATTCAGAAAGTTAATTTTCCCGGGAATATGATATCTAAAGGGGGATATCAGTTGATATTGAAAAGGTGCATGTATTTATGTCCTGGGAGCATCCCATAGATTTTTTTTGAGATCTGAAGCTTCTTGGGCTTGGTAGTTTACTATAGATGATTTTTTTAGAACTTCTCTAAGCTCTCATATTCTATGAAAGCATTAACCCATAAGGGTGAAAATTTTGAATGGAACGACATGTGTTGAAGATATTCTGAGGAGCTAAAAATGAATTTGACTTTAGCAACAGTTTTGATTCTTCCAAAACCAGGTTCAGGTTATAAAATATTCAACCATTCTTCCGGTACTGGTTTGGAATGTGTCGTAATGCATGGGGAATAGGTTATGTATTATATCTCATTCCAACTACCTCCTCATGATGAGAACAACACTATATATGATGTTGATTTGGAAGATGTTATGCATGTGCTGAAAACATGGCATCACTATCTATTTGGAGATCAGTTTATGGTATATTTTGATCATAGAATTCTATAATATATTTTCACTCAAATAAATATGAACTTACAAAAGAGACTATAGGTTTAGTATCTTTATACCTTTGATTTTTATATAGGGTATACCCCTAGGAAATGAAATGTGGTGGCCGACACATTGACTAGAAAATTAGCTACATAAGCTGTGAAGGAATAAGTTTAGTAGTGGTCACTGATGTGTTTGTTTGTTAATATAAGCTTGGGAATAGAGGAGGGTTCTGAACATGTGTTCTTAGCATTGATAAAAGTTGAATTTTATTTTTATTAGAGAGTTCGACTTATGTAGATGAGAGACCCTAAGAGCTTACTCTTAGGAGAAATACTAAATGTTGGTGAGACCTCATACAAGTTGTCTCAGTCTCCCAGTAGAACTTTGTGCTTCTGTAGTAGATTGGTTATTCCATTTTCATTGAGTAATGTGTTTCTAGATTGTGGACATCGGTATTGTTGAACTGTGCACCATGGGGAAACAAAGATGTATCACAATTTGAAATGTTGGTATCAGTGGACATGAATGAGGTAGTCAATTGTGGATTTTATATTGTAGTGTCTCACTTATCATGGAGTTAAGGTAGAACACCATAGTATTGAATCTTTTTTTTTCAAACCTTAACCATACCGATATGGAAATGGGATGAGATTTACATAGATTTTGTCATTGGTTTACCACTAAATACTAGTGGGAAGGATGCGATTTGGGTGATTGCTGACAGACTCACTAAATCAGTGTATTTCTTTACAAAAAGGAGATTATGAAAGTGGAATAACTTTGGGACTTTCACATCCGAGAGATTATTATGCTTCATTGGGATCCCTATGTAGTTGTTTTTGATAAGGTATCGATATTCACATCCAGTTTCTAGAAATTATTTCAGGAGTAAATGTGATCCCAGTTGAAATTAAGAATGAATTGTCATCCACATATGGATGGACATATAGATAGGGATATCTAGGTTCTTGAGTATATGCTCTGGGGTTGTGTGCTTTATTTTATTTGATCTTTAGAAATACATATTCCTTTGGTTTATTTTTCATATAACAATAGTCATCTAAATTTTATCATGATGGTTACCTTTGAGGTTTTTCATGGTCTTCCATGTCGATAAATTTTATGCTTGGAAGAGTTGGGAGAGTGGTACATGGTTGGGATGAGTATTTTACAAGAGATGACAGAGGTTGTGAAGTTGATCAAGAAGAGTTTGACCACAACACAAAGTCATTGGAAATCTTATGATGATTTTTTTCATCGACTGCTAGAGATTGAGGTTGGTGATCGAGTATTTCTTAGAGTTTTGCCTCACTTGGGAAATCATCAGTTGTGTAAGCATGGTAAATTGGCACCAAGGTTTGTGAGACCCTTTTAGTTTATTGAGAAACTCATGAGGGTGGATTATAAATTCATATTATATTATATCTTGACTTCCATATATAATGTGTTTCATGATTTGTTTTTGAGGAGGTATATATCAAATCCTTCCCATGTGATTATATGGAAGGATGTTGTTCTTAAGCCCGATACCAATTTGGTTAACCATCCAGTTCAGATTATGGATTTCTAGGATAAGGTAATGTGTAGTAAAATGAATCCCCTAGTCCAAGTACTATGGAATTGTAAGTAGGATCACCATAAGACATGGAAGCAAGAGTCATTGATAAGGAAGGAGTGGCCTACTCTTTTTACGGATCCAGGATCTTGAGCTCTTTCTGAGGAAATAAAACTCTTTTGGTGGGGAGATTATAATGCCTCGTTACCTTTCTAACAAGTATGTTATGATCATTTTCTTGGGTTTCTCTTTTTTATTGGGTGAGTATTTTTGGCCTTGAAATGGGAGGATATTTGTAATGGTGATGTCCCGATCTTTTGGATTTTAAGATTTTCCATAGACCTTTATACTATTTTCTAGGTAGTTACATGATGTGTAGTTCGATTTCATGACAAGTAATTCCAGATGGACTCATCCCATGAGTGGAATTCAAAGCATGAATTTTTACATGTCGTGTCAGGTTTAAAAATTATGTAATGTGAAATACAGTTTTTAATTAAAAAGGTGATACATTTTTTGGTGTAACTAATAATTAAATGGATTCATGACATGTAAAAGATTACACACTATGTAATTCCCTATGTTCCTATTTTTAGGGTGTTGTGCGGTTTTTTGAGGGCTCATTTGTCTTTAAAACCCCCTCCACTCATCCAGATATTTTACCCTATGTGATTTTGGGTGTCTTTCTCGATCCAGATCGATTCATTCAGTAGGGTTAGGAACTTCATCATTCTGGGTAATCCTTCTTCTTGGTTTCTCTCTCATTGTTTATTGTGACACCATTTTGGTAGGTATTATTGATTGGATTGTGTTTTCTATCTGTCATTTTCAATATTTGGTTGTACCTTGTCTTCTAAATGAATATATTGTGATTTTAAATCCACTTTTTTCAAATGTGGTTAGTTATTCTATGATCTTAAGGTAGGTGGACTTTTCAATTGTTCTAATTTATTGAATTTATTATAATTCTTATTTATTTTTTTGGGATTTGAAATGGAATATCTTGTGTTGAAATTTAAAAGTTCACGGGTTCTTATTTTAAAGGGGGGTTTTATTTCAAAATGGAATTTCCATGTTTTGAAATGGAAAATGGTTTCTCCAATCCTGAAGCATATTTTATTGTCTTTGAAAAATGTTTTATAAAAATTTGAGAATGGTTTTCAAAACATAAATTGATAATAATTTTACAGTGGGAACCTTGGGTACATCGAGATAAAGACACATGTAACATTAGTGTGTGTGACACCACTAGGAGGTAAACTATTATATTCTGATGGTCTATGGTAGGCCTTGATGTTATTTTGGATCCAACTTTATGCGTTGTTTGGGATTACGAGTGTCTAGTACATATTTTCCCATAATATAGAGCCCAGATGGTAGGTACATTGTTGTTTTTGGTTTTTTATTACATTATAGTTTATTTCATGGATATTGGATCACATGTATATTTACTTTTTTATATCTTTAACTTTTTTTCTATATTTGGAAACATGACATGCAATTCGTGAAAATTCAAGTATTTTTTAATACATGATTTCAAATTTACTTCTTTATAAACTACTTGAAAAAAATTTTTGTTTTAAAGCTTAGGTTTGTGCATTAATTTTATTAGAACTTGTATAGATTCCTTAGTGGTACCCTAATGGGCCTTGTTTATCACACCATACTTCTGTATGTTAGAAGTTTTAGACTTATTTTTTGCAGGATCAAGGTAAATCATAGTACACATAGTAGTGATGCGGGTTTTATCTTTTCATCACCATTAATTTTGGGATAGTTTGGAGGTGATGCTTAGTCATATAGAGACTTGTTGTCTAGACTAGTCTTATTTGTTTTATGGTTTTTCTAGTTTTGCTCATTTGTTTATTTACTTTGTTTCCACATAGTACTTTGGTTGTATGTCTTGTTTTACAAATATTCAAGACTTTTTTCATTTTCTCTATTTTACCCCACCCCATAATAGGTTGGCTTGGGTGACTAGTTTGGTTAGCCGGGGTTGGTCTATTACACCTAGGAAAAAGTAAAATATAATAAAGGTGAGATCGAACACTTAGTTAGGGTAAATGTAATAATTAACAATTCATTGTAATCAGTGAGAATAAGATAATCATAGGGGTATGATGATATTACCAAAGTGCATGAACATAACATAAGAGAATTAATTTCTATAAAAACTTAGATTATAAAACATGATACATGAAATAAATCTTTAATATAAGGCAAGAGTCATATAAGCCAACAATCTCGAGCCAAGTGAAAAAAATACTTAAGAAAAGGAACCACTATAAATTGATGCAAGTATAAATAAATAAATCTTGGTACCTTGGAACAAAATTTTCATATCACTCTTACAAATGGAATAAACTACTATATAAATTCCAATTATCTCTTAGGAGAAACCTATAACTGGTTAACTTCATCTATTTACACAATGCATTGGAGATCTATATCAGACTCACCCATCATCATGAACTATATCATTCCCACTCATCATTATAAATAATATCCAAGAACCATAATATAAACATAAAATATGGAATCTTACATTTCCAAACATAAAAATAACCATTTTTCTATCATAGCTTGATTTTATCATGTAAAATAAATGGCTTCCATTATAATCTATTCAAAATAATAATAATCCATCTAGATAAAGAATAAAGATTGTATCATTAAAACATATCACCAATAAAGAATAATCAAAATCGAGGTTTTCTGTCATTGATGAATAAAAATACCAAAGAAAAATCATTAAAAAAAATCTTGAGGAAAATACCCTATCCACATTGAAAATAACTTTTTTAAAACTAAAAATATCCAAAATATTAAGATTTTTTATTTTAAATAAACCATGGAAAATTGTAAAGTACATTTCAAATCATGGAGTTCCTATGATGGTGAGAAATTCTATTCATGTCAAAATACTTAAAACAAAGATTCTATTCATGCCTTTGGTAAAAATTACCATATTCAAAAAAATATAAGAAAATTATTTTTAGAACATTTTGAAAAATTAAAATTTGAGTAAAAATGAATTTAAAAGTTTATTTAATAGCAGTAAAAAAAATTCTTGAAAACATTTTCAAACACATGGATATGGAAGAAAAAGGGGTTTCAACTGAAAAAGTATAAATAAGATTGGATTTTGCTGAAAATGTTTTCAAATTCATTTTGAGTACTAAATAGATAAAAATGGTTCTAAAACATAATAATTCAATAAATAAATAGAGGATAATAGAAATTAAATGGGTTTATTAGATAAGGATTATATAATTCCCTCAATGGAGATTCAAACATAAACAATCTTGATTAAAATGGGATTGAAACTGTAACAACTAGGTCCCAGTGATAGCACAACCATCCCGCCTTAACAAGACCGTCATGTCCTAGCCTACCAGGTACCACCAGTTGCCTCGCAGTCACGTGGGGCCCATCCTAGGGTCCACCCACATGCCTGAATGGGTCATCTAACTAATGAAAGTCCACATAGGTCAACACATTTCCTTTCTAGTGTGATTTGTCCTCACTCACACACACCCTGGGAGTCTTCCAAGAAGGTCACCTATCCTGATCACTACTCCAGGCCAAGCACGCTTAACTATGGAGTTCTAATTAGACAGGCTCCCGAAAAGGAAGGTTCACCTTCTTGACATGAGTCATATCATTTAGTCATTTAACCCTTTATCATTTTGGGGTGTTAAAATCACCCACCTTTAGATCAAAAAGTCTTCATTGTGGGCCCTACATCTGAACCCAGGCAGTATACCACACTTAAGGTTGGGTACTACCTCGGATACCAAATGTGACAACTGGACCCCGCTAACAGCACATACACCCCGCCTTAACAACTAGGTCCCAGTGACAACACAACCACCCTGCCTTAACATGGCCATCAGGTCCTGGCCCACCAGGTACCACCAGTTACCCCGCAGACATGTGGTCCCCAACATGGGGCCCAACCACGCTTCCACTGCGGGTCATATGACTAATGATTATCCCCACCGGCCAACACATGTCATTTCCTGTGTTTTATCCTCACTGTCACACACCTGGGAAACATCCCAGAAGGTCACCCATCCTGATCACTACTCCAGGAAAAGCACGCTTAACTGTGGAGTTCTAATTAGACAGGCTTCCGAAAAGGAAGGTGCACCTTATTGACATGAGTCATATCATTTATCCATTTAACCCTTTAACATTTTGGGGTGTTACAATCACCCCCCCCTTTAGAGTACAACGTCCTCATTGTGGGCCCCCTATCTGAACCCAGGCAGTGCACCATACTTAAGGCTGGGTAACACCTCTGATACCAGATGTGACAATTGGGCCCTGGTAACATCACATACACCCCGCCTTAACAACCCGAGTCCCACTGACAGCACAACCACCCCGCCTTAACCTGGCCGTTGGGTCCTAGCCACTAGGTACCACCAGTTGCCCCGCAGACATGTCGTCCCCACCATGGGGCCCAACCACGCTTCCGCTACGGGTCATATGACTAATGATTATCTCCACAGGCCAACACATGTCCTTTCCAGTGTGTTTTGTCCTCACTCACACACACCTGGAAAACTTCCCGGAAGGTCACCCATCCTAATCACTACTCCAGGACAAACACGCTTAACTGTGGAGTTATAATCACACAGGCTCCCGAAATGGAAGATGAACCTTGTTGACATGAGTCATATCATTTAGTGATTTAACCCTTTATCATTTTGGGGTGTTACAATCAACCCCCTTTAGAGAACAACGTCCTCGTTGTGGGCCCTACATCTGAACCTTGGCAGTGCACCGCACTTAAGGCTGGGTACCACCTCTGATACCAAAGTTGATAACTAGACCCCGCTAACAGAACATACACCCCAACTTAACAACTGGGTCCCAGTGACAACACAGCCACCCCGCCTTAACATGGCCGTCAGGCCCTGGCCCACCAGGTACAACCATTTGCCCCGCAGACACATGGTCCCCACCATAGGGCCCAACCACGCTTCCGCTGCGGGTCATATGACTAATGATTGTCCCCACAAACAATCCTGATCACTACTCCAGACCAAACACGATTAACTGTGGAGTTATAATCACACAGGATCCTGAAAAGGAAGGTGCACCTTGTTGACATGAGTTATATCATTTAGCCATTTAACACTTTATCTTTTTGGGGTGTTACAATCAACCCCCTTTAGAGCACAATGTCCTCATTGTGGGCTCTACATCTGAACCCAGGCAGTGCACCACACTTAAGGCTGGGTACCACCTCTGATACCAAATGTGACAACTAGGCCCCGCTAACAGAACATACACCCCGCCTTGCTTAACTGTGGAGTTATAATCACACAGGCTCTTGAAAAGGAAGGTTCACCTTGTTGATATGAGTCATATCATTTAGCCATTTAACCCTTTATCATTTTGGGGTGTTACAATCACCCCCCATTAGAGCACAACGTCCTCGTTGTGGGCCCTACATCTGAACCCAGACAGTGCATCACACTTAAGGCTGGGTACCACCTATGATACCAAATGTGACAACTAGACCCCGCTAACAGAACTTACACCCCGCCTTTACAACCGGGTCCCAGTGACAACATAGCCACCCCGCCTTAACATGGTCGGAAGGCCCTTGCCCACCAGGTGCAACTATTTTCCCCGCAGACACGTGGTCCCCTCCATGGGGCCCAACCACGCTTCTGTTGCGGGTCATATGACTAAGGATTGTCCCCACAAGCCAACACATGTCCTTTTCAGTGTGTTTTGTCCTCACTCGCACACACTCTGGGAATCTTCCCAGAAGGTCACCCATCTTGATCACTACGCTAGGCCAAGCATGCTTAACTATGGAGTTCTAATCAGATAGGCTCCCGAAAAGAAAGGTGCACCTTGTTGACATGAGTCATATTATTTAGCCATTTAACCCTTTATCATTCTGGGGTGTTACAATCACCCCCCCTAGAGCAGAACGTCCTCAGGGTGGGCCCTATATCTCAACCCAGGTAGTGCACCAAACTTAAGGTTGGGTACCACCTCTAATACCAAATGTAACAACCAGGTCCCGATGACAGCACAACCACCCCGCCTTAACAAGGCCGTCGGGTCTTGGCCTACCAGGTTCCACCAGTTGCCCCGTAGACACGTGGGGCTCACCCCAGGGTCCACCCGCATGCCTGAACGGGTCATCTGACTAATGAAAGTCCCCACAGGCCAACACATGTCCTTTTCTAGTGTGCTTTGTCCTCACTCACACACACCCTAGAAAACTTGCCAAAAGGTCACTCATCTTGATCCCTACTCCAGGCCAAGCACACTTAATTGTGGAGTTCTAATCAGACAGGCTCCCGAAAAGGAAGGTGTTTCTTGTTGACATGAGTCATATAATTTATCCATATAACCCTTTATCATTTTAGAGTGTCACAGAAACAAAAAACCTATTACCACTTTTGTAAATTTTGAATTGTAATTATCATGAATGAATAACATCAAATGAAAATTTAAATATCATGAACATAAGGTGATTAATAATATAAAATGTTAAAGGTATACTATATAAATTTCATAGACATAAATAGGTTCAAAATATCAAACATGTCCTAATGAAACAATATTGAGATGAAGAACCCTTACTACTTTAGTAATCTAAAAATCCAAACCTCATAAAAGAGAGATATTTACATGGATTTTAAAATCCAAATAATTTTCATGAGAATCATCATAAAAGGCATTAATGTGCAGGATATACACTACATAAATGAAATAGGTGGTGAATATGACATATGTCTCATGGAAATAAAAGTGAGATAAGAAACCCTTATAATGATCATATCATTGAATTGATAATTAATATATGGATAAATAGTGTGCAAAAAAGTTAAATAAAAAAACAAGTGAAAATACCAAATAAATAAAAAATGTACTTTTACATAAATATTGGAAAAATATAATCAATGAAGTATAAGTATAACCCATTGAATTAAAATTGAGTTAAGAAACCTCTTACCAATTTGGTAACATCCCAATGAAAATACCTTGGATGATGTAACCTGTATTGTAACTTAAATTACCATTAATTGTGAAGGATTCATGATATAACATATATAAGGGTAGTATACACACCACATAAAATAAATTTTGTGTATAAAATTAAAATATGCCTCAATGAAGGGAAATTACGATGAAATACCTTATCTCGAGTCAATTAATTCCATTTATGTCCTTTAACTCCCATATAAAAAAATTATATAAATTATATAATTGTTTAATAACCTTTAATAGGTTTTTTAATTTATCATTTAATCATTTTTTTCATTTATTACAATGAAATAATTAATTACTTAATCAGTTAAGTCCATGTCAGGTTTTTTGAGGATGTTCGATTCATAATTTTAAAAGGGATTTGGTATATTGACCATGGTAAAAGTGGTAATTGATTCATTATCTAAAAAATAAAAATCATGAAATAATTAAAATTTTTATACATCAATTATGATTTTTAAACCAACCATGAAATATGTTTATGAAAAATGAATTATGTTTTAATCATAGAGACAGTAAGATGTATGTACGCATGAGTAAAGTTTCCAATTTTCAACGAACTTGATGGAAAGTAGATATGTATTATTTTCTTTTTACATAATAAATATTATATAATAAATATCGTATTATCTTTTTTAACACTACAAGAAAACTGCAGTTTAGCGGCGGTTTTTTCGCGGCGGTTTTGAAAACCGCCGTGAAAAAACCGCCGCTAAACGACAAAGAAAACTACTTTTTTAAAATTTTATTTTTATTTTTTTAATTTTATTCGAGGATTAGAAGCGGTTTTTTAAAAAACCGCCACGAAATAGCGGCGGTTTCGGTAAAACCGCCGCGAAATGAAATGAAAAAAATATAAAAACGCGAGAAATCCTGAAATCACTAAAACCACCATAACTTTTAATCTGGGCGTCCGTTGAAGTGCCACGACCAGTCAAATCGAAGTTCATGAAGAGATCTAGAGGCACATATAATCAAAACCATGAGACGGTCTAAGGTGTGGAAGATACTAGAGTTATAAGAAAGTTGAAAAAAGTTCTCCAACTTCCAACGGCCATAACTTTCGCTTCGGGTGTCCGTTTGGGCTCTACCACATATCAAATCGAATCCAGCAAAGAGAGCTACACACCAGTTCGACAAAACCAAGATTCTGTTGTGTTTTCCAACCCCAAAAACCCCTCCAAAGGCCTCCAAAACACCATTTATGTCACCGGTGTCCCGTCGAACTTGTCTTCAAACAGACCTAACTTTCGATCCGGGTGTCAGTTCGGCCACCTCCACCTTCCAGATTATAGCTCGTTGCATGAGCTTCAGTTTGACTGGTCACGGTGCCCACATGCACTCCTAGATCATATGTTATGGCCTTTTTAGTGGGTATCGGGTTTGTTATGTTTTTCAATGGCTCGTTTCTAGCACCCGTTCCCCGTCAGCTTTTTTTTAAATGGTCATAACTTTCGATCCGTCTATCCATTCAGACTCTTTCACATTTCAGGTCGAAGATCGTTTCAGGATCTTTGATTTGACAGGTCGCGGATCTAAAACAGACTCTCGGATCATAAGTTATATCTGTTAATGTGAGTCCAATGTTTTTGTCTCTTTATGACCGTTTTGACGGGTTTTAACGGTAGCTCCACTTATTACTGTTTATTTGGGTTTTCATGACTTGTTATCTTTATCAATGGTTTTTTATGGGTTATTATGATGATTATGTTGAATTATTAAGGAGTTTTCCAGAGTTGTCACGAGTTTCCATGCGTTCTCATTCTTTCTAATGCCTCATTCTTCATATGCTTCTCCATCATTTTTCATGCGTTTTCATTATTTTTCATTACTTATCACGTCTTTTCATACTTTTTCACGTGTTTCCTTTATTATTTTTTATTTATTATTTATAATATACTTTAATTTATTTATTATCTATTATTTGTAACTGGTTATTTATTATTTATTATTTATTATTTATTATTTATTATTATTTATATTTATTAATTATTATTTACATTTATTAATTATTTATGTTTATTTATTATTTATTATTTATTATTTATATTTATTTATTAGTTATTATTTATTAGTTATTATTTATTATTTATTATTTATTATTTATATTTATTTATTATTTATATTTATTTATTATTTATATTTATTTATTATTTATATTTATTTATTATTTATTATTTATTATTTATATTTATTTTTTATATTTATTTATTATTTATTATTTATATTTATTTATTATTTATTATTTATATTTATTTATTATTTATTCTTTATATTTATTTATTATTTATATTTATTTATTATTTATATTTATTTATTTTTTATATTTATTTATTATATATATATATTTATTATTTATATTTATTTATTATTTATTATTTATTATTTATTTATTATTTATTATTTATTATTTATTATTTATTATTTATATTTATTTATTATTTATATTTATTTATTATTTATTATTTATATTTATTTATTATTTATTATTTATTTATTATTTATTATTTATATTTATTTATTATTTATTATTTATTATTTATTAATTATTATTCATCTATTATTTATATTTAATTATTATTTGTTATTTATCTTTATTTATTATATATTTTTTATTATTTATTATTTATTATTTATTATTTATTATCCCTTATTTATTATTTATTATTTATTATTTATTATTTTTTTATTATTTATATTTAATTATTATTTGTTATTTATCTTTATTTATTATTTATTATTTATTATTTATTATTTATTTATTATTTATTATTTATTATTTATATTTATTTATTATTTATTTATTATTTATTATTTATTATTTATATTTATTTATTATTTATTTATTATTTATTATTTATTATTTATATTTATTTATTATTTATTATTTATTATTTATATTTATTTATTATTTATTTATTATTTATTATTTATTATTTATTATTTATTATTTATTATTTATATTTATTTATTATTTATTATTTAATATTTATATTTATTTAATATTTAATATTTAATATTTAATATTTAATATTTAATATTTAATATTTAATATTTATTATTTATATTTATTATTTATATTTATTTATTATTTATTATTTATTATTTATATTTATTTATAAAATATTATTTATATCTATTTATTATTTATTATTTATTATTTATATTTATTTATTGTTTATATTTATTTATTATTTATATTTATTTATTATTTATATTTATTTATTATTTATATTTACTTATTATTTATTATTTATTATTTATATTTATTTATTATTTATTATTAATTATTTATATTTATTTCTTATTTATTATTTATATTTATTTATTATTTATTATTTATATTTATTTATTTATTATTTATTATTTATTATTTATTTATTATTTATTATTTATTATTTATATTTATTTATTATTTATTATTTATTATTTATTATTTATTTATTATTTATATTTAATTATTATTTGTTAGTTATCTTTATTTATTATTTATTATTTATTTATTATTTATTATTTATATTTATTATTTATTTATTATTTATATTTAATTATTATTTGTTATTTATCTTTATTTCTTTTTTCTTATTTCTTATTTATTATTTATTTTTTATTATTCCTTATTTATTATTTATTATTTATTATTTATTATTTATTATTTATTATTTATTATTTATTATTTATTATTTATTATTATTGAGTTTATATCTATTATTTATGTGTTATTTGTTTTTTCAATTAATATATATAAGTATATTAAATTCTGTTTATTAACCACATGGCGAGCTTGGTGGAGTGGTAAGTCTTTCGTAAATATGCAAGATGTCAGGAGTTCAAATCTCACAAAACGCAGAATTTCTTTATATTGCATGGGTATGCATGTGCAGGTGTAGGTGCAAATGCACGTGCAGGTGCAGGTGCATCTGCATGTGCAGGTGCAGGTGCATGTGCATGTGCAGGTCCAGGTGCAGGTGCATGTGCATGTGCAGGTGCAGGTGCAGATACAGGTGCATGGGATGTGCATGCATGGATAAATAAAGAAAATAAAATAATACGAAATAAAAATAAAATAAAATTAATACGAAATAAAATTAATAAAAAATAAATACGAAATAAAAAAATAAATAATATATACGAAATTAAATAAATAAATAAAATAAAATAAATAAATACATAAATAAATACGAAAAATAAATAAATTAATAAATAAATAAATATGAAAAATAAATAAATAAATAAATAAATAAATAAATAAATAAAATAATAAATCAAATAAATAATAAATCAAATAAATAAATAAAATAATAAATAAATAAATAATAAATATATAAATATATAAATAAATAAATACGAAAAATAAATAAATAAAATAAATACGAAATAAATATATAAATAAATACGAAAAATATATATATAAATAACAAAAATAAAAAAATAAAAATAAATAAAAAAATAAAAAAATAAAAAAAACTGCCGCTAAAAAACCGCTGCGAAACATTCTGCGATGGTTTTGAAAACATCCGCGAATAGTTTCCCGACACACGATTTAGCGGCGGTTTTTCAAAACTGTCGCCAATCGATTTAGCGACGGTTTAAACCACCGCGAAACGAAAAAAACTGCCGCTAAATACCTTTTTGCCATAGTGTAATTAGGCTTATATATACCATCAATGTGAGGCGGTGATGAAAAATTAATCACATCAGTTCATAGTGATGGTAATCCACATGTACACACAGATGACGTTATCATTTTTCAATGGACGTAATGGTAAGAAAATAGATGATATATTATATTTATAAAATGATAATTACATAATTAATATTATATATATAAACTAAATCCATCATCATAACCATCCATGAGATATGGTCATGGAAAATGAATTACATCTATCCATGAGGTGGTAGTCTTTCGTACAAATGAACTATGGTTACATTACCCATTTGATGGAAGAGGATATGGATATAGGTTATTAAATAAACCTAATAAAATCATTATATATGGAATATAATTATGTTATTATATAATTATGTTTGAAGAATATTTTTTTGAGGTAGAATAAGAAATAAAACTAAAACATTTGGTTAAAAGTTATACATCTTCTCCAGACAATTTATTTTACTTTACACTTTAATCAATACAAGGTTATTATTATTTCTTTTAGAAACTAGACCAAGTACCCTAGTAACCAAATAATTAATCCAATCCTAACAGTGATCGAAGGGAATTCCTGATCCCCATGGGTTGGAGACTAATAGTTGACATCATAAAAAATGAGTGTCAAAACAAATTTTCTACTAACATCACGGAAGAAATATTGCAAGAAAATATGAATACAAAAGAAACTCTACTAGGAGTAGTGTACTAGAATTCAAAAATTTAATAAACAACCCAAATTTTTACAATAAAGTACCAGAAAAAACTAAAAGAACATCCAATGTCCTAATGGACGCAATTCTCCAAGTCCACGAATCAAGAGCTAAAACAACCTCCTAGTGGTGATTTACCCTTGCTCGAACCTAGAAGTATATATTATACAATCACCCAAAAGAATAGGTAGGGTGTGAGATAAAATATTATTAGGGTATCACCAACTATTCCATAATAGATTCTAATATTTAATTAACCAAACAAAGAGACTTCAATTTTTCAAATAAACAAGTTCGTCATTTCAAAAGCATATGTAAACAAATCATGATTTATATTTCAAAAGATGGAATACATTTCAAATGATAGAAATAATTTAAGAAAATGTCTTAAATAAACACCTTTTGTACAAAATGGTTTATATAAATTTGAAGGCATGTAAACTAGTTCACAATAATGGCACATTTTCATTTGAAATACAAACAAGTGAGTAACATGGTCGTACAAATACGAAGGTACGGTTTTTCTAGGATATAAGGACACCACAATAGATATGACATGAAAATATGTAAATTTTTACCTTTGAACTCAATCCAAAGATGACTCATCACCATCGCCTAAGGGATTTGACGTGTTTCATTTATGTTTTGGAACGTTCTAAAGCATAATGTTCCATCCAAGTAACTCAATAACTACCTAAGGCTTCCATGTTTTATAGTAAAAAAACAAATATGGGAAATTTATTTTAAAAATTTTCAAAATAAAATTCATCCCAATCTCCATTTCAAATATTCCAATTTTGATTCAAACCCAACACATGGGTTTTTAATAAAAACATGATTTTTTCCAAGATAAAACCCAAAGGTTTCTCTCAAAACCATTTTAATAAATTTTTATCAAATACAATTTCAAATCAATTTCATCAAATTAATTTCAACAATTTTCCATCAATCCAATTTCACAATTAAATTCAACAATTTAAATTTTACCAATTTCCATCAATTTTTCAAATACACCCTAATTTTCTATAATTGGGGGGTTTTCCCAATTTTGTTCCAAAACCAAACATCTAAAACCAAATCCCCCCAATTTAATAGAATTGGGTTTTAGTAAAATAATTGAAATAAGTTTCAATAAAACTAATTTAAATAAAAAAATTGAAGTTAAATTAATAAATTAAGGTTAAATTAAATTTGTACATCATAACAGAACTACCTACCTTTCATGAAAACACAATGCCCGAAATGAAAACTGCTAACTTGAATGAAGGCATAGAAGATCTAGGAACTCAACCTGGAAAAAAGATTAAATAACACAATTTTTAGATCCATCAATCCCAAGATGATCTATCAAACTCTAGGGAGATAAAGATAGAATGATATGAAGAGATAGGGAGAATTATTTCCTAGTGAGTCACACCACAACCACAACGACGATCAATAACTGATCAAAATAACCCGAAAGGGTTTGAGGGATCCAAAATCACATGGGAATGGCTCTTAAGTCGAGAGTAATAAAAAATAGAGAGGATTAAAAGAGAAATCATGTAGAATGTTTTTTAAAAAACAACCATCGGGACTTTACATGATTTTTAACCTAATTACACATCGTGTAATTGAAAATTCAAAAAATCACTGAAAATCCATAGAATTTTGATGAAGAATAGATTTTACTATTATCATAACTTACATCTCATGTAACCACAATACACGATATGTAATTTTACAAAAGGCTGAAGAACTAATAGGTTTTCATTCTGAGAATCCAAAAAATCTATGACTTCCCCATTATAGGTATCCTCTCAATTCCTTCTCGGACCTACCCAAACAATGAAAAAGGAAAACCACAATAAGGTTTGAAATACGCCTGTTAGAAGAGTAATGAGATATTACACCCTCCACACCAAAATATTTCTATCACTAGAAATCATGTCAAGAATCTTTCATATCAAAAAGTTGGTACTATTACTCTCTCATCAGTGCTTCATGATCCCATGTCTCATGATAATCAGAACTGTGCTTCCATATAACATGAACCAGTGGCATCTCCATTCCACGAGGCACCTTGGTTTCAGAATCAAATATCCTAACTGGCCGTTCAGTCATGGATAAATTAGGCTCAACATCAATATCACTCTAGCTCAGCACATGATATGGATTAGATATATACTTATGTAGTTGAGATACATTGAACACATTATGTATCGATTCCAGCTATGTTGGAAGTGATAAATGGTAAGAAATTTTCCCACCTACTCATAACCTAAAAAGGTCCCATAAAATGAGGAGCAAGCTTCCCTTGACTCCCAAGCCATGGAGGAACCAACTGAGGTGAAAATTTTTAGAATACCTAGTCACCAAATGATAATTCTAATGGTCTGTAATGATAATCAGCATTATACTTATACCCGCTCTACACCTTCAGCATTATTTGATGAATCAACCAAATCTTTATTGACATATGTAGAACCAAACCTGGTCTAAACAAGTAACTTTCATCCAAATCTAATCAACATAATGGATATCTTTTAGTCTGACCATAAAAGGATCAAAAGGATCCATTCTGATCACAAACTAGTAACTATTATTACAAGAAAACTCAACCAACCCTAAGTGATCAACCAATTTTCACCAATGTCAAGAACACAAGCGTGAAAAATATACTCAAGAATTTGTATAGTTATATTTTTGGACATCCGATTGTAGATGGTATGTCATACTCAAACAGACCTAAGATCCTAGTGCCTCCTGAAGGCCTATCCAAAAATGAGAATTGAACTAAGGATCCCTATCAGAGAATATCACAGAAGGAACTCTATGAAAATGAACAATTTATTTCACATATATATTACCCTACTCCTCAACATTGGTCATGTCATGAATAGGTAAAAAGTGGGCTGACTTTTTTAAACTTTCGATCACAACCCATATCACATTATTATTTATCTGATTATAAAACAACCCAATGACAAAGTTAATAGAGATATCATCCCACTTCTATGTAGGGATTGGAAGTGGCTGAAGAAAAACTGAAGGTTTCTAGTGCTCAACTTTAACCTGTTGGCATGTATAACAATGAGAAACAAACTTAGCAATACCCCAACTCATACCTGGCCACCAGAACTACTATTTCATGTCATATAACATCTTTGTGGATCCTGGGTTCACTTCCCATAGGGAACTATGAAAATACCTGATGACAACTTTCCTTACTGCTAATGGTATAAAAAATGATTTTGAAATCATAGCATGCCCCCTTTAGAGAATGACAAATAAATCATGGTCTCCCCAGCATTAAAAGAGTCTCTAATTCCATATAACTCATCATCAAGATGTTGTTCTTGAATAATGAATTTGATAAGAGTGAATTTTAACTGAATAATGGCCAAATAAAACTCATCCTCTTATTCCTATACTATAATATGCAACTGTGAAAATAGATCCATCAAGTTCCACTCTTATGATGATTCTTTCAAAGAATGGGTTTGAAGTTTCCTACTCAAAGAATTTTTAATTACATTCCCTTTCCCTGGGGTATAGGTGATGTAAAAGTCAGAAGACTACAGGTATTCCACACAATGCCTCTAGTGGTGATTTAAATCTTTTTGAGAGAAGATATAACTCAAACTATTGTGTTCTGAATACACGATAAAATGTTCTATAAAAATATAGGGTAACTAACTCATAAGAACATATATCACAGATGAAATTTCAATGTAATGGGTTAGAAAATAATTCTAATTTGTCCTAAGATGAAGATATCCATAAGAAACAAATTTATCACATTGCGTGAGGGTGAAACCCAAGCCTGAACTAGATGCATAAAAAATATCACATAGCCTTTCCTGAACACTGGAAGATTCAATACTAACATAGTAGTAAAAAGAAGTTTCATATCAACCAAATAACTATAAAATTTCTCATTCCAATAAAAATTTACTCCCTTTAGAGTTAGTTTTGTCATCAAAGAAGCTAAATTTTAGAATTCGTTAATGAAATGGTTGTAATACCTAGCTAAAACAAAGACGCTCTGATTCTCAAAAAAATTTCTTGGTTGTTCCCATGTAATAACATCTCTCACCTTATCATGATAAAATAATATCCCATGTTCCAACACCATGTGTCCTAAATATTTCACTTCCCAAATCTAGAAATCACATTTCAAAATCTTGGGACAAAGTTAGTGATTTATCAGAAAACATAGAACCGTTCTAAGATGATGCACATGATCCTCTTCCAAATTATAGTAAATGAGGATGTCATACACAAAGACTACCATGAAGGTATCAAGATAATCATTTAAAATCCTAATCATAAGATCCATAAAGACTATAGGAGAATTGGTTAGACCAAATGGAATGACAAGGTACTCATAATGCTCATAACAACTCCAAAAGGTGGGTTTCTAAATGTTAAATTATTCTATCCTCAACTAATGGTAACCAGATAGAATATAAATCTTCAAGAACCACTTTCCCCTTTAAAATTATCAAATAGATCATATATATATGGCATTAGATACTTTTTATTTACCATCACTCGATTTATCCTTGGGTAATCAACACACAGGCTAAGTGAACCATTAGATTTCTTAGCAATGAGAATAGGCATTGTCCAAGGTGACACACATGGGTGTATAAATACTTTAGGAAGAATATAATCTAATAGAATCTTTAGATATTTCAATTCAGCTGGCTCCATATGGTAAGATGGAATAAAAACTGGTTTTGTACCACACACTAAATCGATAGAGAACTCTACCTCCCATACCAGCTACAAACTAGAGAAGTTAGAAGGAAACACATCTAGAAACTTGACAAAAACTAGAGGGAGATAATCACTAAAAGATTACCATTCTAGATACAAGGTAAACATTGATATCACTTTCCAAAACTCCAGATAATAATGTATGTCTCTACTTGACCATAGGTTCCATTCTCCTTGGAAGAGACGATACACACTATCAGGTGTAGTTAAAGAGACATGTCGAAGATAAGAATAAATATGAGCTTTATTAACAATGAGCCAATCCATTTTGAATATTAATTTAATAAGTTTAATACCAAGAATGAGAAAACTCCAATAAATCTCATCATCAGATAGAGAGAAAACACAAGAGGGACTATGGATACCCTACTCTCTCTTCGTACCAAGGGGTATAGTAATACCCATTACCCAATATAAAATCTCCATAGAAATATACAGAAGATTGACAATATGGGTTGAAATAAATGAATGAGATGAACTAGTATCAAATAAATCAGTCACTAATTATTAAGCTATAGTGATGTTACCTCTGACAGTCACTATACCCACATTCGCTTCCTCTAGAGACTCTTGTTCTGTGTGAAAAAGTTTTGTTCTGGATTCCTATGGCTAGAACCCTTTTTTACATAAATAATATGATTTACCTGTAGTTTTATAAGAAGATGATGATCTCATGCCACTATACATATTGGAAAAAATATGGTAGAACCTCTATAAGTTACCCAAATATCTACAAGAGATATAATTATTGGGTGCCTCTTTGCAAAACCTTTTTGAATTCCATGGTTTTCCACATAGTTATAAAATCATAGAATCTATTCTAGGAATTGTAGGAGGTTTGGAATGACCCTAATGGAAATAAATTCCATTAAAATCATCACACTTCTACTTTAATTTAAAAGAACCCATTTTTACACTAGAAGAGAATGAAAATCCTAATAACCCTGATTTTCTAGTCAAGTCCATTTTGATCATTAGCACTCTATCCAACAAGAAAAAATGAGAAAAATATTAGATCATAGTCCAAAATTGAACCGTTGAGTCTTCATATTCTCATTTGATATTATCTCAGGTGAAATATTCACTAGCTCAGCAAAACAATTTGCATACTATGTCATGATACTATTAGCTTGCTGAAGCTTGAAAAACTCAACAGACTTGGATAACAGCATATAATCTTATTATAATTTTTCAATGAAAATATCATTGAAGTATTTTCACTCTAATCCCAAATGTTTCTTCACTGTCACTATCATATCCCACCATCTCTTTCTTAGTCCTTCCAGCATTAAGGTGGAAAACTTTACTTTTATTTCATTAGGTGTCTCAAAGAACCCAAAAAAAATGCTTAATCCTACTCATACATTCATCAAACTATTTAGGATCATTTGATCCCTTGAATGTTAGTGGATTCTGGTGAAGGAAATATTGAGAATGGTTCCTAAGATCACACCTTTGAGGTTTCACAGCTGGATCCTGAATTAGAATTGGTGGTAGTGCCATTCCCAAAGCATGGAAAACATGCAGAATCACCTCAAACAGACTCAGGTGCACAAGAGTATTCTATCACTGAGGTTCAGCAACAAATTCCTCCTGGATCTGATTCACAAATTTTATCGAAGGAATGATGCTAAAAAACATCAACAGACAATAAGTAAGACATCAAATTAACACTAAAACTATGCCAAAAGGGAAAAAAATAAATCCCAACAGAGAGAGAACAAGATTTGGATTTCAATCTATCTAAATAAAATGTAGGTAAAATAATATAACTAATCCTCATGATGCCTTTCCCAAACCACCCTTGGTGACTTAAGGTTCATTATAGAGAGAGATGGGAAGACACTCAATCACAAATACCTCCAAAGTCCAAACAAGAATAAACAAATTCATACTGAATTTAAGAAAAGATGTTGAACCTTACTCTAATACTGATTTTTCATAAACTATCTTGGGTACCTATGGTAACCCAATAACTGATCCAGTCTTGACATAGCCTGTAGGGTGTTCTTAATTCCCAGGGGTTAGTGATTAGCACCTAAAACCATACAAAATGAGTGTGAGAATGAATTTTACAAAAATGTCACAGAAGCACAATAACAAGATAATATGAATAAAAAATAAAATCCACTAAGAGTAGTGTACTAGATGTCAAAAAGGTAATAAACAACCCAAATTGATAAAACAAAGTACCAGAAAAAACTAAAAGAATAGCCCAATTTTTAACGGACACAACTCTCCATGTCCAAAGATCAATAGCTAGAACCACCTCCAAGTAGTTCATTACCCTTGATCGAACCTGGAAGGAGATAATATACAAATTACTTAAGGCATAGGTAGGGTATGAGCTAAAATCCCAATAGGTTATCACTAAGGATTAAATTATAGATTCAAATATTTAATTGACCAAATAAAGAGCTTTCAATTTTTCAAATAAATAGGTTTGGAATTTCAAAATAATATTTAAACAAATCATGATTTATATTTAAAAAGATGGAATGCATTTAAAATGATTTAAATTCTTTAAACTAAAGGATTTAATAAACAAATTTTATACAAAATAGTTTATTTAAATCTGATGTCCTGTAAAGTTGTTCATAACAATGACATGTTTTCATTTAAAATACAATCCAGTGAGAAACATGTTTATACACAAAAGGAAGTATGATATTTATAGGATATAAGGAACCCACACTCAAGGTGACATGGAAATATGTACATACATCCCTTTGAAGTCAATCTAAATAGGACTCATCACCATCACCCAAGGGATGTGACATGCTGTATTTATGTATTGGAATGTTGTAAAGTGTAAAGTGGCGTCCAAATAACTCACTAAATACCTAAGTATTCCATGTGCTCTAGTATAAAAACAATAATGGAAAATTTATTTTAAAACTATTTAAAATAAAATTCATCACTTACTCTATTTTAAATATTCCAAATTATATTCAAAACCAATACATGATTTTTTAATAAAAAACATTCCTTTTTACAATATAAAACCCAAAGGTTTATATAAAAACCATTTAAATCAATTTTTATCAAATAAGTATTAAAATAAATTTCATCAAATTAATTTACATAGTTTTACATCAAACTAATTCCACAATTTAAATTCAAAAATTTAAATTTAACCAATTTCCATTAATTTCTCAAATAAACACAAATTCATTGGAAGTGGGGGGTTTTCTCGATTTTGTGCCAAAACCAAATTTCCAAAACCAAATATCCCAATTCAATAGAATTGGGATTTTATTAAACCAATTGAAATAAGTTCCAATAAAATAAATTTAAATAAAATAATTGAAGATAAATTATTAAATTCATGTTAAATCAAATTTGGACACCATAACGGAACCACCTACATTTCACAGAAACACAATGCCAGTAACGAAAACCGCCAACTAGAATGAAGGTGCAAAAGATTTAGGAACTCAACGTAGAAACAATATTAAAAAAATGGGGTTTAGATAAATCAATCCCAAGATGATCTATTAAACTCAAAGGAGAGAAATATATAAATAGATAAATAGATAGAGAGAACACTTTTCCAGTGAGCCACACCACAACCACAAGGATGACCAATCACTGATCGAAACACCCCAGAAGGGTTTTAAGGATTAAAAATCAGCTGGGAATGGATCTTGGGTTGATAGTAATGAAAAAAAGATATTATGAAAATAAGAAATATTATATTTCTTTTAAATAAAAACCATAAAGAATTTACATGACTTATAGCCTTATTACATATTATATAATTTTAAATTACCTAACACATTGAAAAATCCACTGGCTTTTGATAAAGAAATGGATTTTAGTTTTATAAAAATGTACACATCATGTAACCACATTACACGGAGTATATTGTTATAGAAAAATGAAGAACCAAAAGGTTTTCATGCTGAGAATCCAACACATATCTGACTTAACTATTATAAGTATCCTCCCAATTCCTTCTTGGTCCTACCCAGACAACAAAAAATATATTCCATGGAAATATTTGAAATGAACCTATTAAAAGAGTAACAAGATGTTACAATTCCCAACATAATATATATAAAACATGTGGTGGGATTTTGGGAAGGTATTTAGGTACTAATTTTCTAAAGTGGAGCTCTAAACAGGTGTGAAGAAGATATGAGAGGGCGTGTCCTTTTATAAGTGAGGGGAGGGGAACTTTTGGAAATACAAAAAATATTATAATATAATATCTACCTAACTCATTTAAAATGGTTCCAAAATTAAATTTATTCGAATATAAAAAGGATATGGTCTTAATATAAAAATTAAATAAATTTTTTATCTTTATAAATATCATTTTAAACCTTGTATTTTGGATTAAACCATGTATTAACCATTTTTAATCTTAACCATGAAAACAAATTTTTCAATATAGAAGGGTTATAATTTTACTTCTTAGTTACAAATTTGATCATAAATGTAAAAGGGATTAAATTTTTGACCATTTAACATCCTACATGTCCTCTTGAAATACTTTTATGATTTTTAAATAATTTAATGAAATATATTTAACAAAAAATACTATTGATGTCATTTTAAGAACTATTCAAATAATTTGACTTTAAAACAATATAAAAACAATGGAATTCAAATATAATACTGGTAACCATATATAATACCTTATTATTTGTAATTAAATATGTGTGATACCATAATTTATCCAAAAAACATTTCTTTTGATGTATTTAAATTTATTTACTTTAATTCTCTACTACTTTTACAAACACTATGACGATGTTGCATAAGCATTTAAGGTAATTATATCATAAATAAATATTAAAAATAAATTTCCATAATAAAAATAATTACTTTAGTCTTAAAATAATCTTTATTATTCATTCACAATTTATTTTTATCCATATGTGAAAATATTATTTAAATTTAAAATCAAGAGAGTGATATTTTGTATTTTTCTATACTTAAAATAATATATAAGTAATTTTTTAAAGAAAAATAGAAAAAATGCCATAAATTGGAATATTGTATGAGTATGGTCGATCCCAAGTCAATAAATAGATCATTGTAAAATATTTATGTCATTTTTCTTCCTTATCATATTGTTTTAAACCATAATTACCCAATTAACCCTTACATAGGTGGTAAATATTTAATACATATACTATTCATAATGAATAAAAATAAAAGGGAATTATTAAAAAATTAACTTCCTAAAATATGGGATACATTTTATTAAATTCAAATTATATAAGTGTTAGAATTTAATTTAAAATTAAACTTGCAAAATTTTATGAAAAATGAGTTTTAAGAAAAATGCCTTTTCATGTATAATTTTTTTTTATTCAAATTCAAGCATAATTATGATTAAAATAAAATTTATTAACTTATGTTTAATTTAAAGGAAATAAATAAAATTTAAAACTAATCCAATATAGATTGGGACTTTTTAAATACTAAAAAAGAAATGAGAGTTTCCAATAAAATTTATTATTTTCACTGTTCATTGAAAAATCAAACTTTTCAAAAAATTATATAATATGTATCCTAAGATAATTTGGACATGATAATTTCAAAAATTAAATTAAGTTTTTAAAATTAATATTTTATAATTTGTAAATAAATCTTCTAAATAAAACCATATAATGCATGAAACCTAATTTGGTTAGAAATAAAACATTTTCCTTTTGATTGAAAAAATAACTGATATTGTTACAATGGATAAATAAATATAAAATATAATGAATGAAAATGATTTATCTTAACATTTACTGGTTTTTTATATCCACACACACCCTTTTTATATTCTTCCCTCACAATATTATATCATGCCTGATAGAAAGGCATTAAAATATATTAAAAATAAATTCCAAGAAGAAGAAGATAAAACATACGAACATGAATAGAAATAATTTTTAATTTTTAAAAACACCTTTCATAAAAACCTGAAATATAAAAATAGATAATAAAAACTATTTTTTAAAACAGGGGAAGATAAATATTATGGTTATCTAGAATAAAACATAACATGGTTTCCAAAAAGAAGAATATTAGAGGGAATTGAAAATATAAACATGGAGGAAAAATGCAATGTCCAAATTAAAATGGGGAGTGACTAAGAAAATTGATCTAAAGAAAGTAAATGATCATGTGTGTAATGACCCGCCAATTGTCATTGGCTTTAGAGCTCAACGAGTCATTACATGTCCTTAAGCGACATCCCCAAGGCACCAAAGGATGGAAAAAATGTCGAAGGGTTTCAAAATACATGGGGGACGATTTAACCTTTAACTGAAAACAACCAAAAACAGAGAAACTAGATAAAAATCTCCCAGACACCACTATAAGATTCATGATTTAAAACAAAAAAAACTCAACCATTATTTTCATAAAAACCAAACTTAGTGAAAAAACGGAGTACAAAACCAAATCAAAACAGATTGAACAACGGAAAGACAACTACAAGACTTCAAGACGACAACCCAGCTCTATGCTCCAAAATCTCCAAGCTCCAACATCACGAACCATCCCAAGAGTCACGAAGTAGTGATATAAACATGTGGCACTTTACCTTTTCCAACATCCCGGTATATGACATCTACAAAAGCACCAATGTGCTAATGCAGGGGGTGAGTAATGAAACTCAGTAGGTTTTCCCCGATGACTTCCCAACACATGCCCCTAGGATAAAACATGTTAGCACATTTATATAAAACAATTCCAAAAAAATTCACAATATCACAAGTTCCATTTCAAGCCATTTTCCAACAAGACCATCTTTCTCTAAAAGAAGCAACCAATCTAGGTTCACAATCAAATTCACATTTTCCATTTTGGCACATTCATTCCATTTCCCAAATCCACACAACTACCATGCATGCAACCTTGACCTCCCTATACTCGCGAGGGGTGAGTTATCCTTCCACTAAGCCATCACTTAGTGGACTACCTTGATGGGGGTACTTCACATCCTTATCCGTCCCTTTTGATGGGGTTACTTCTCTCCCTTATCCATCCAACCTTTTGATGGGGGTACTTCTCGCCCTTATCCATCCCAATGCATATGAACACACACCACAACCCATGCCAATCCATTCCAAAACCAAGTGTGTTCAAAGCCTTTCAATAAAAAATCAAACCTTTTATTGAAAACCATTTCATTTATGCAACAAAATCTTAACCATTTTAAAATCATCATTTGAAATTCACTTCAACAAACACATTCCAAAAACACCCAATTTCCATCACCCTTTACTCAAAAAGGTTTCAACCATATTTTCACAGCCAATGACAATCCATTTCAGTAAAGGAAATCAATTTAAAATATAAGCCTTCAAGTTATAAGAAATATGAATCAAGAGTGAAGCCATCTACCTCAACAAATTGGGTGAAACCAAGCCACAGACGAAGAACATTCAAGAACACTAGGTCAAACTCCAAAAACCCTCCTTAGATCTCTTCTCCTAACAGAACCAAGACCAAATCTTGTCATATTTGGCATCCAAACCCTTATATCCACCCATAACGGGTGTATATCTAAGAAAACGAGAGAAGAGGAGAAGTGGATCTAAGTAAATCTAAGAAACTGGTCAAGAACGATCACATACCTTAAGAATCTCGCTTCGATTCGCCAAGAGATTCCTTCAGATCGCCTCCAGAATGCTTGGGAGAAGACTTACAACCTTCAAGGAAGAGTAATCCCGAGTTAGGTCCACATATGAGGTTTAAAAAAGGAAATTAAAGGCAAAATGAGTTAGATACACAATTTTAGGATCTGATTTTAAGTGACTGCATGGTTAGTCCGCACGGTTTGACAAACCGTGTGCTAACTGTGCGTTAGCTTCTTCCTCAGCAAACCTTCACGCACGGCCTGATCTCATGGTTTTCCCAAACCATGTTCAAACCATGCAGTTACCTCTACCTAGGTGCCCATCACTTGCATGACTTCCGCACGGTTTGGAAAACCGTGCATAGCCCATGCGTCACCACATTTTTTCCTTTTTACTTTTTCCAAGTTTCCAAACTTTCCCCAACCATCTAACATATGCTTCATGCACTTAAAAATAATAAAAAGGTTACTTAACAGAAACTTGGGGTACTAAATTCTCCCCACCATTGGCCTTTCCGTCCCAAGAAATTAGAAGACCATCACTTGCCTAAAAGAGTTCTGGCCACTACTCTTTCATTTCTTTCTCGCATTCCCAAGTCTCTTCCTCGATTTGATTTTGTTGCCACAAAACTCGCACTAGGCCGATGATTTTTCCATGCAAGACTTTATCCTTCTTATCCACAATCCTCACCGGAATATGTACAAACTAAGTATCTAGCTCTAGGTCAACATGATCCCATCAGATCACATGGTCATGATCGGGCTGATACTTCTTCAACTGAGATACATGGAACACATTATGCACAACACTGAACTGAGCTGGTAATTCCAACCAATATGCCACCTCGCCAACCCTTTCCAGTACCTAAAAAGGGCCTATATATCGAGGAGATAATTTTCCCTGCTTTTCGAAATGACAATTTACAAGCCTTGGGGAGATTCTCAGAAAGACATGATCACTCACCGCAAACGACAACGGTCTTCAGTGATGACCCGCATAAGATTTCTGATGACTTTGAGCCATCTCCATCCTCTTTATAATCAAATGAATCTTCTCCATTGTTTCATGGACAAGGCTAGGACTAACTAGTGAAGTTTCACCTATTTCCACCCTGCATAGTGTAGAACGACACATATGCCCATACAATGCTTCAAATGTAGCCATGCATATCGAAGCTTGATAGATGTTATTGTATGAGAGCTCCACTAAGGGTATATGCTCCTCCCATGAGCCACCAAAATCTATTACACAAGCCCGCAACATTTCTTCCAAAGTTTGTATCGTCCTCTCGGATTTCCTATCCATCTGAGGATGATATGTCGTGCTCATAGTCAACTGAGTCCCAAGGGATTGTTGTAAGGATTTCCAGAAACGAGATGTGAACCTCAGATCTCTGCCTGAGATGATAGACACTGGTACACCATGTCTCTTTACCACTTACCAGATATATATTTTTGAAATATCTTCCATCGTATGAGTTTCATGAATAGGGATGAAATGGGCCGACTTGGTCAGACGATCCACTATGATCCAGATGGCATCGTGTTTCCAGACCATTCTTGGAAGACCTGTAACAAAATACATTGTTATCTGATCCCATTTCCACACTAGGATAACTAAAGACTGTAACATACCAGCTAGTCACTGATGCTCTGCTTTAAAATTATAACAAGTTAAGCATCATGAGACGAACTCGGCAACCTTCATTTTCATGTCGCTCCACCAAAACTGTGCCTTCAACGCCTTATAAATCTTCTGCATACCTGGGTGTACAACCCATATTGAATGGTGGTAAGCATGAAAGAGTTGTTCCTGACACCCCATAGGTACAACCATCCGATCTATGAAACACAAAATTGAACTCCCATCCAGCTTCCATCCCTCAATGGTCTCCCCACCATTGAGTTTTGAAGTTATAGCCAGACATTCTGTATCAGATGTTTGTGCCTCTTTGACCACTTTTTCCAATTCAGGAACAAGCGTAGTTGAAAAGAAAACCGCAACATCACCTCGGTCTTCACATTATACATGCATGTCGGCTAAGACCGACATCAACCGCCATTCTTCTAAAGCTTCCTTTTCCAATTGTGCGTACGACTTCTTGCTTAATGCATCAGCCACTGAATTTCCTTTACCCACTATATACATCAAGTCAAAGTCAAACATTTTAAGATACTCCATCCATCTTCTCTACCTCAGATTCAAATCCCGTTGTGAGAAAATGTGTTTCAAGCTTTTGTGATCCATAAACATAGTAAATTTCTAACCAAAGATATTGTGTCTCCATGTTTTCAAAGCATGGACGACTGAAGCTAACTCCAAATCATGTGTTGGGTAATTTTTCTCATGCACTCTCAACTACCTTGAGCATAAGCAACCACATGGTCTCTATTAATGAGAACAAAACCCAACCCTGTTCCCAAAGCATCACAATACACCACATACCCCTGTCCTGATTCAGGAAAGATCAAGATGGGTGTTGACGTAAGGTGAAGTTTCAACGCTTGAAAAAAATTTCTAACATTCCTCAATCCATCGAAATGCAATGTTTTTCTTTCTCAATGCTGTCATAGACGAAGCTAGTCGTGAGACGTCACGCACAAAGTGTCATTAATAACAAGCTAGACCAAGAAAACTACATATCTCAAAGACATTCTTTGGCGGTTTCTAAGAAATAACAACTTCTATCATTCCTAGATCCACTAAAACACCTTTCTCAGAAACAACATGTCTAAGAAAGCGTACCTCTTGTATCCAAAAATCGCACTTTGATAAGTTGGCATACAACTGATTGTCTCTCAAGATTTCCAACACTATCTCTATGTGTTTCTCATGCTCAGACCTTGTTAATGAATACACCAATATGTCATTGACAAATACCACAACAAAAGAATCCAGATATCGCTGAAATATCTGATTCATCATAGCCATGAAGACTGCTGGTGCATTCCTTAGACCGAAAGGCATGAATACATATTCTTAGTGGCCATATCTGATTCTGAAGGTTGTCTTTGGAATATCCTCCTTCTGAACTCGCAACTGGTGATATCCTGACCGCAAGTCAATCTTGGAGAACCAATGAGCTCCCCTCAATTGATCAAATAGGTCATCAATGAATGGAAGTGGATATCTATTCTTTCTCGTAACTTGGTTAAGTTTATGATAATCCACACATAGTCTCAAAGTTCCATCTACTTTCTTTACAAACAAAACTGGTGATTCCCACAGAGATACACTTGGATGAATAAATCCATTGCTTTCCAGCTCCACTAATAGCACTTTCAATTCCTTTAACTCCATTGGTGCCATCCTATATGATGGAAGTGAGATCAGACTGGTCCTTGGAAGGAGATAAATCGTAAAATCCACATCTATTACAGGTGGTAACCCCAAGAAGTTTTCAAGATAAACATCAGGAAATTGTTCCATGACTACTGAAAAATTATTATTGGCGATCTCGTCCATCGATTCCATGGTTAACGCAGCCAGCTGGTAAGAGATCGTTGCCACTACTGGTTCCAACAAGTCCGTCGCACTTGCCTTCACCACTCTTTCTTCTCTAAAGAGATGCTCGACGCCATCCTCAGTCGTGAAACTGGCTGTTCTACTATAACATTCGATGTGAAACCTAAACTATTTCAACCAATCCATACCTAGGATTATATCATAGACATCCATAACCAGCACAGAGAAATCCCATTTCATCTCATCTCCATCAACAGTTATAGAACATGCTCTACACACAAAGGCTCTACATTCTCTTTCACCGAGATGTGTTTGAAGTTTTATCACAGAAGGAATCATTTAAACTTTTATGTTTAGAAAATCATCAATACAAAAAGAAAGAATAGAATGTGATGCACCAGTATTGAACGACACTTTCATGAGGGTATAATTCAAAAGAATCATACCTCTCACCATAGACGGCCCATACTGGTCATCCACAATCAGCTATTCCACTCCATATAATTGCTTTGTTGCTACACTTTTCTCTTTATTTCCATGTTGATATTTCCCTACCTAAGGAGTCACGGTATTCTTGGAATCACCATAACTAGCTCTGGTTTGATAGTGAGACTGATTTCGCTGTCCTCGCCCTGTCGAAGCATAGGATGCTTGCGATGCTTGGGTAGTGTCACGCGCACCCGACCTCATAGAACTGTGACAATATCACTAAATATGTCCTATCCTGTTGCAATTATGACATGCTTTTGGTGGTTCTGTACATTCCCATTTCATGTTATAAACTGAGCCATATTGAAAGCACCTGACCTTCATCATGGGTCATGGAGGAAGATTCACCGATCCAACCATCTGATTCTAATTTTCACTCCCACCTTGGAAGTAGGTGTCCCTCTTCCTCTTGTTCCCAGCATTAGATTTCCCACCCATTCCCATGGGTATCATCATACTTCCTCCTCCCATAACTCCTCATATGTCTTTTTCTACTACTATTACTCTATTTACCATTTCCGTATAATCCGTAATACAGAGCACCGCTATCTTTGAGCGAATCTCCTTTCGCAACCCTGGTTCAAAAATGCGTGCCTTCAGTAACTCACTTGTAGCAACTTTTGGTGAAAAGTGCAGTAAATTCATGAATTTAGCCACATTCTCTGTGACAGAGAGATTTTCTTGCTTCAGGCTGAAAAAGTCAGTCGTACTCTGGATCTTAAACGTGTGAGGATAGAATTGTTTATTAAACAATTCCTCAAATTCATCCTATCCTAGGCCTTGATCCACCTTAGCCTGAACCACTAGCTCCCACCATTTTCATGCAAGATTCTCCAACATATACTTAACCAACATTACTTTCAGCTCTACTGGTGTGCCAATGAAATCGAAGATACGATTCATCCTTCTTAGCCACACCTCCGCCTTTTCTGGTTCAAAATCACCCAGAAAGATGGGTGGATTCTACTTCTAAAATTGGATAGAATGGTCTACAAGCCTTGAATCTTCACTCTGATTCCCCGTGTCCACCGCTTGGAACACTTGAACTATACTTTGGACTAGCTTCTGGTTCACCTGTGGCCCAGGTGCGACCACATTCTCCGCAGCTTCTTTCGTTCGGTTTCTACGACGCCAAACGAGTGCCATTTTCCATACAAACAATGCATGCCGTTAGTCTCACTTCTTAGTAACTGAAGGCTTAGAATTTCAATTTCTATTACATCATTATCACAACATTATTTTCCAACCATTTCTAAAACAGATCTTTTCTTTCTTTTGAAAATCAATCAATTTTGAAAATACCGCAACCATTATCTTTTCAAAGTATTTCATTTGAAAATATGCTTAAAATTTTCAGAAATCACGCTTTTGAATCAAACCATAATACATTTCTCAAAATGATTTATGCAGTCCTAGTGGGATGCCATTCTTCTACAATGCATGTCAGGATTATCTCATTGGATAAACCCATGACAATGAAAATTTCAACATTCTAGATGTGTATCGAAAACACTTAAGTACCCAACACCCTGATAACTTGATGTTCAACATAAATAGGTTAGCGATGTCCTTTTAGGCTATACATTTCAAGTTCCAACAATCATACTCCTATCTAAGATGACCACCCAAGGAATAGACAAGAAGGAATTTCAACTCCAAGACCAATAACATCAATGACCACTTGTTAGGCAAGGACCCAAAAAGCTGGTACCATTTGTACCTCAAAGGAAGGACTAGACTGATACCATTTGTAATGACCCGCCAATTATCATTATCTTGAGAGCTCAAAGAGTCATTATATGGCCTTAAGTGATATCCCCATGGTGCCAAAGGCTGGCAGTAAATGCCAAAGGGTTTCAAAATACATGGGGGATGATTTACCCTTTAACTTAAAATAACCACAAACAGAGCAACTAGATAAACATCTACAAGCAACAACTATATGATTCATGATTTAAAACCAAATCAACTCAACCATTATTTTCATGAAAACCCAACTAAGTGCAACAACGGAGTACAAAACCAAATCAAAATAGAGTGAATAGCAGAAAGACAACTACCAGACTTCAAGACGACAACCCAACTCCATGCTCCACAATCTCCAAGCTCCAACATCACGAACCAGCCCAAGAGTCACGAAGTGGTCCTATAAACGTGTGACACTTTACCTTTTCCAATATTCCGATATATGACATTTGTGAAAGCACCAATGTGCCAAATAAGGGGGTGGGTAATGAAACTCAGTAGGTTTTCCTGGATGACTTCCCAACCCATGCCTCTAGGATAAAACATGTTAGCACATTTATATAAAACAATTTATATAAAACAATTCCAAAACAATTCACAATATCACAAGTTCCGTGTCAAGCCATTTTCCAACAAAACCATATTTCTCAAAAAGAAGCAACCAATCTAGGTTTACAATCAAATTCACATTTTCCATTTTGGCTCATTCATTCCATTTCACAAATCCACACAACTACCATGCATGCAACCTGGACCTCCC
Source organism: Viscum album (assembly GCA_963277665.1). Lineage (NCBI taxonomy): Eukaryota > Viridiplantae > Streptophyta > Magnoliopsida > Santalales > Viscaceae > Viscum > Viscum album. Next base: position 907,339,046 of record OY728153.1, read on the forward strand.
TATATTCAGGAGTGGTGAGTCACCCTTCCACTAAGCCATCACTTAGTGGACTACCTTGATGGGGGTACTTCACGTCCTTATCCATCCCTTTTGATGGGGGTACTTCTTTCCCTTATCCATCCAACCTTTTGATGGGCGTACTTCTCACCCTTATCCTTCCCAATTCATATGAACACACACCACAACCCATGTCAATCCATACCAAAACCAAGTGTGTTCAAATCCTTTCAATAAAAGTTCAAACATTTTATTGAAAATGATTTCTTTCATGCAACAAAACTGTAACCAATTTAAAATCATCATTTGAAATTCACTTCAACAAACACTTTCAAAAAACACCTAATTTCCATCACCCTTTACTCAAAAAGGTTTCAACTATATTTTCACAGCCAATAACAATCCATTTCAATCAAGGAAATCAATTTAAAATATATTCCTTCAAGTTCTAAGAAAGAGGAATCAAGAGTGAAGCCACCTACCTCAACAAATTGGGCGAAACCAAGCCACGGACGAAGAATGCTCAAGAACATCAGGTCAAACTCCAAAAACCCTCCATAGATCTCTTCTCCTAACACAACCAAGACCAAATCATGTCATATTTGGCATACACACCCTTAGATCAACCCATAATAGGCGTATATCTAAGAAAACGTGAGAAGAGGAGAAGTAGATCTAAGTAGATCTAAGAAACCGATCAAGAACCATCGCATACCTTAAGAATTCGGCTTCGATTCACCAAGAGAAGCCTTCAGATCACCTCCGGAATGCTTGGGAGAAGTCTTCCAACCTTCAAGGGAGAGTAATCCCAAGTTAGGGCTGCTTAGGAGGTTTAAACAAGGCAATTAAAGGAAAAAACGAGTTAGATCCACAATTTTAGGATCTGATTTTAAGTGACCGCATAGTTAGTCCGCACGGTTTGACAACTCGTGCACTAACCTTGCGTTAGCTTCGGCCTCGGCCATCCTTCATGCATGGCCTCATCGCATGGTTTGCCCAAACTATGGACAAACCATGTGGTTACCTCTTCCCAGGTTACCATCACCCGCATGAATTCCACACAGTTTGGAAAACCGTGCGTAGCCCATACGTCACCACATTTTTCCCTTTTTACTTTTTACAAGTTTCCAAACTTTCTCCAACCATCTCACATATGCTTCATGCACTTAAAAAGAATAAAACAAAGGTTACTTACCAGAAACCGGGGGTACTACAATGTGAAATTAAATTAACATAAAACCATAAACCAATGAGGTGTGATAAATACCATTAATTCATTACAAATTACGGTAATATGATATTTTTTTGTTTTAAGATCCTTTTCCTAGAGTTGAGGAATTCCTTTTTCCATATAGACTAAGAACATAATGAATTATATATACTTGATAAGTATAATTTCATCCTTTAGAAAATTTACCCCACAATATCATCTTTTTCTCCAAACTATGAGTATTCAGGATGATTTTTTATGACTAAAGCACTAAAATCAACTTCTTATGGATCATGTAATCCATAAAAGGATAACAATCTATTCCTAGAATATTTAAATATTAAAAAAATGGAATGGTTAGCATAAAGTAAGATAATATACAAAATTTATAAACCTTTATATGAAAAAAATGATATATTAATATCAAAAATTCAATATGTATCATTCCATAAACAAATTACATTATATCCCTAATTACCTAAATAACATAAACATGGAAGAAATTTTTAACCAAAATTTTTATCTTATACCCTTGAGCTTACATATCCAAAAATTTGATAACATTATTACCAAACAATACCTCCCATTAAACCTAATGGTTACATATACCTTAAACCAAAAAAATATATCCCATGATATCATTAATCACTTCAAAATGCCATCAATTTAAATCCCATTACATAAAACCCTAAAAGTTCATCTATCCCTTTAAGTTTATAATCATCCTAAAACTTATAAACCCATGGTGGTATCCATAACTCTTAGGTTAAACTCACATGAAAACATCTTAATCTACAATGATATCTAAACATTTTCTTTGATACCAACTATAATAGACCTGAACCCACGCTCCTAGATCTTGTACTCACAACATAATATTTAAATTTTTGAATTTGATATAGATAAATGTGACACAATTTCAACCATCCAGAACTCAAAAAAACAAAATGAAATATTGGATCACTTACATATCCAAGGACTTTTTGGGTTTAGAGTTCTAAATAATTTGTAAAAAATCATAAATAACATTACACATGTTATAAATTGAGTATTTTTTTCCAATATTCCCATATTTTTCTATTCCACATTAAGTCCTCAACACCTCCAATAAGATTATTTATACACGAAACCTTTATAGACACAATTCATTTAACATCATTATTTATACTTGGAGAAAATGAAAACATAAGAAGGGTGATATCAAATGATTATTAAGGGTAATCATAAGAATTAAAAATTCAATTTCATCAGTGAACATAAGTTGAGTTTAAGGGTATACTGACATAATCAAAGATCCATAGTATAAAATAATATAATTCATACCTGTTAAAAACTAGACCATAAAACTTGAGACATGGAATAAATTTTTAATATAATACAAGATTCATATAAGTCTGGAATAATTATACATTCGAAAAAAATACATAAGAAAAGGATATTATAACTTAATGGAAGCATAAATAAAGAAATCTTGGTATCTTAGAACATCATTTTAATATCACTCTTATAATCACTCTTACAAATGAAATAACTTGGTAAATTATAATAATCTCTTAGGAGAACCCTAAAACTAGTTATCTTTGTCTCTTTACCCAATGCATTATAGAACTATATCAGGCTCACCGATCATCACAAGATATATTGAGATAATTGGTAATTATAAACCATTTTTAAGCACCATAACATAAATATAACACATGAAAAAAATTCATTTTTCAACATAGAAATCACCATTTTTCTTTCATACCTAGATTTCCTATGAAAAAGGGTCCATGAAAATCTCTTTGAAACAATAATGATATATCCAGATAAATAATAAGGATGGTATCATTACAACATATCCAAAATTTATTATAAGTAAAATCAAAGGTTTTTTCCATTGATGAATTGAAATACCATAAAAAATCATTAAAAACATTATTGAGGAAAAGAATATTTCCACTTTGAAAATCACTTTTAAAAACTAAAAATTTATAGAATACAAGTAAAAATATTTTATTTGAAAGGAACCATGAAAAATTGTAAATTAATCTTTGAAGCATTGAATGGTCATGATGATGATAAATTCCATTCCTGCTGTAATTTTTAAAATAAATATTATGTTCAAACTTTCAAAAAAAGTAAATTATTTAGAAAAGGACAGGATGATTCTTTTTAAAACTTTTAGTAAAAATGGTAACATGAGTAAAAATGACTTTAAACAATCTTTTAATAATAGTAAAAAACATTCTCTAATATTTTTAGAAAACATGGATATAGATGAAAATGTTTTTTCAACTAAAAATGGAGAAATTAAGTCATATTTTCTTAAAAACATTTTCTGAAACATTTTGAAATCAAAAGAGAAGAAAATGCTACTAAAACATCAAAATTACATAAATAATAAGAGGATAATAATAAGTTAAGGGTATTATTAGATAAATATAATATAATTTCCTCAATGGATATTCAAGCATAAACAATACTGATTAAAATTTGATTGAAACATAAACCCCTTACCACTTTAGTAACTTTAAATCGTAAGCCTCATGAAAGAATAACTTCACATAAAAATTTGAATATCATAAAAATATGGATATTCATGATATGAAGTGTCAAAGTGTTAGTATACACACATTATAAAAATAAATAGATGCATAATGTCAAGAATATATCAATGAGACAATTTTGAGACTAAGAACCCATACCACTATGGTAATCTCCGAATTAAAACCTCATGAATGGGAGATATTTCTATTGTTTTTTTAATCCACATAATTTTAAGCAAGATCATGATAAAAGAATTTCATGGGAATTATATACACCATAAAAAGGAAATAGGTGGTGAATATGGCATATATATCATAAAAATAAAAGGTTGATAAGAAACCATTACAAAGATCAAATTAATGAATTTAGAATTAATCAATTGATAGATTGTGCGTAATAAATGAAAATAAACAAAAACAAGTGTAAATAAAACATAAATAAAAAAATTTAATTTCACACAATATATTTTAATAATATTGTTAATGAATTAGAAGTATAACCCAACGAATGGAAATTGAGTTAAGAAACCAATTACTGCTTTGGAAACATCCCAATAAAAAACACTTGGATAATGTAAATTGAATTATAACATAAGAATTATGGAATTATGTAGTAAACATGATATTACATGAAAAAGTTTAGTATATACACCATATAAAATAAATTAGGTGTATCAAATTAAAATATTCCTTAATGAAGGAAAATTGAGATGAAATCCCTTACCTCAAGTCTATACATTCCATGTATGTCCTTTAACTCATATATAATGAAATAATATTAATTATTTAATTATTTAAGAAAATTTTATAGGTTTATTAATTTATCATTAAAAAATTTATTTAATTTATTACAATTAATTATTTAATTAATTAATCTGTTATGTTCACGTTAGGTGTTTTCAAGACATTCAATTCATAATTTCAAAATGACTTCGATATGTTGACCATGGTCAAAGAGGTCATCATTTAATCATATATAGAATAATAATAATGAATTATTTATAATTTTAATACATTAATCATTCATTTAATACCAACCATGAAATATAGTTATGAAATATGAATTACGTTATATTCATGGAGATAGTAAGCCATATGTATGCATGAGTAACATTTCCATTCTTCAATGAACATGAGGAAAAGAAGATAAGAATTATTTTATCTTTAATTAATTATGATTATTTCATATATATCATATTAAATCTTTATTTAAACTTATATATACCATACATGTGATGTGGTGATGAAAAACAAATTACATCACTTTGTGGAGGTGGCAATCCACACGTGCACATGAATGATGTTATCATTTTCCAATGGATGGAAAGGTAATAAAATAAATTATATATTATATTTACAGAATTATAATTAATTAATTATAATCATTTATATAAATTAAATAAATATTCATAACCATTCATGATATTTGGTGATGGAAAAAAATTGCATCGGTTTATGTGGTGGTAGTCCGCCGTACAAACAGATGATGGTTTCATTTCCCATTTGATGTAGATGGAGATAGATATAGGTTTTCACATTAAAAAAATAATATCTCAAAATATGTAAGATACCGATGTTATTATTTTATCATGGTTGAAATATATTTTAAGGAGGTAATAGATGAAATAATACTAAAACATTTGGTTAAACGTTATACCTTTTCTACAGACAACTTCATTTGCTTTACAATTTAAGCCCTTTAAGGTTGGTATTATACCCAAAATAAGACTTTTAGAACTTGGGGATAGGTTTTTGGAAAGTTTTTTTGTCTGATATTGTCCAAAATATAGTTCTGAAAAGGTGTTAGGAATAGAGGAGAGGGGGTGTCCTTTTATAAGAGACGGGTGAGGAACTTTTGGAAACACATGAAATATTATAATATATTGTTAATCCAAATCTTGTAAAATGGTTTAAAAATGAAATTTACTCAAATATAAGGATTATATAATCTCAATATAATCTAAAATTAAAATTTTTAAAGGATTATATATCATTTTAAACTTATCTTTGGGATTTTCCCTTTCGTTAACTGTTTTTAACCTTAACTGTGGTAAAAAAATTTCAATATAAACGGTTTATAAATTTAGTTATAAGTTATAAATTTGATTTTTTTAAAGTGATGGTATGAATTGGTTTCCCAATTCATGCCCCCAAAATAAATTTATTAAAATCAAAAGGTAACAATACAAACACGAGGTGTAAGGAGCTTACACCAGCGGGGATTTAAAGGAGATACAAAAAAAGCTAGGACAAACAAGTCCAAAAAACAAAAAATGAAAACATCCCAGACATGAACAACAGGAAGATAGCAAGACCATTCTTCAATCTGAGTCGCTAGCCATCCCAACCCAGCTTCAAATTAACCTTAAGAAGAGCCAGAGATCTATCCAAGAGAACAGAGCATAATTCGAGCAGACAAAAAAACCAGAGAAAAAACTGAAATCCAGAGACACCAAGTAGAAGCAGAACATTTAATGGTCTGTACAGAAAAATTCAGAGCCATCCAAATAAAACAGGACACAAACAGTCCCTAAGAATTCGGACTCAATGTTCATTGTTGCTCCACCATCTAAAGTTGCAGCCTGACCACTAAAGATATCATCAACAGTCTGGATGCCCGTAAAATCAAAAGCCAGATGCGTGTGTGGGTCAATTCCTCCTGATATCCGTGCTTTAGCAATTTCTTCCATTGCATCAATGCTCATCACATGTACAACATAAAGAGGTGTGTTCACAAAACTAGCCAAGCGAATAGCTCTTGCAGTTTCTTCTCCTTCTAGAACAGGGGGCCTTGAAAGTGCATGTCCTTTAGGACCTGTAATGCCAAGTTCTACCATTCTCTTCTGCCCCTCAAAGACAGCATCGCCATTTTCTGCATGGACCATTGCTAAGGCACTGAGAGACTTACATTTCTTTAATCCTTCTAGTAGAAGTTCATCACGAATCATAAGATCCCCCTTGTACGCCATGAAAAACTTGAAAGAATTGATACCTTTCTCATTAACCATGATTTCCATTTCTCTTGACACCACTTCGTCCCATTTCGTTATTGCCATATGGAAACCAAAATCCATTCAAGAGACTCTTGCCCTTTCCTTATATGCTTCAAACCCCACCGATAAAATGCCATTTACTGGTATAACAAAATCAGAATCGCCAAAGAAGTATTATAGAGCAGAGACTTCTGAGAAAAAGAAAACTTCCCAATGTAGGCCACACACTCCAAAAAATAATGCACCATTATGAGTAGAAAACAAGGGAAACTGTCTGCACTGTTCTTAGAAGATCAAGATTAAGCCGAAATAGCATCATCTAAAGAACCAATTTAATCTGAAAAGTTGCAGGCTATCAAGAATAGTCAGAGCTGGAAATCCAAGAAGCGTCCAAAAAGATTCATCAAGCAACAACCAGTAGCACAGTGTTGTTCAGATCAGAGCGAGAGAATCTTCATCCCATGTCATAACTTAAAAGGGGGGGAAAGCTCCTCAAAAAACAAAGAATCTGAATACAAACAGGCTCCATAATGATCCAAAGAGAAAATCAGGCATCAAGTGAAGAAGGAAAACCAACAGCCAGTGCAGCCCGGTTGCATGCCCACTCAGAAAATCCAGAAACACTTTAGATAGTATGATAGCAGAGGATTGAAGAAAATAAAATAAAAGCTTCAGAGGAGGCACTCCAAAACAGCTCCATCCAGACAGAAGGAAAAAGGAAAATCTGATTTTCATAAAAAAAACGATAACATCCAGGACAGTGCATCTAAGCTGGGAAAAGAGAGATCCGAAAAATAATCAGTTTAAGAAATCCTTCTTGATTCTTTCATTGAAAATTTCTTGCTTAGCAGCCAAGTATGCGCTCTTAGTGATCTCTCCTTTCTTAAAAGAGCTATATAAGATTTCATCACTGAGTCTCTCTGAAGAATCAGGAGCTTCACAAGTTGGTATAGTAAGGTTATCATCCCTTTAATCTTGTTTCTCCTTCTCTACATGATGATTTTCAGTAGGTGTAGAAACATTATGTATAGCAATGACAAACGAACGAGTGACAATAGTCCTCTCCACGTGAGAAAAATCCCTGTGTTTTCTAGATTTTTTTGGATTGGGTGTAATAAACCCATCTGCATCCACTATTGGTTTCTTACCTTTCCTGGCCATGTCCCATAAGTATTTCTCCTCAATATCAGTAGATTTATCTTCTTCAGTGCATTGCGAGAGATCATCTTCAGATGCATCACACCTCTCTTTTTCCTCATCTTCTTGAGTGAATTCTTGTATTTTCACTATCGACCTATCATCCAGGGAGGGTGTGGGACTATGCTGTACATTTGCATTCACTACAGAGGGTGAGCTCCCCTTCTCACCCATATCCTGAGAAGAGCTTTCATGATACCTCCGCCAATTACAATGTTCTAGAGTCGCATTAGAATTCCCGGGGACATCGTTGGCAATAGGAGTCTCAGTAACATCAATAGGATTTGATTTATTAGGATTCAAGTTAATTTTAGCATTGGCCTTTTCTACCCAAACTGCTTTGCGGCGAGGTTGAGGAGGTTCAGAATTTTTTGATACACATTCTCCCATGGAATGACCAATTTTGTAGCAGCAATTAAAATAAGGTGGAACATTTTCAAAAACCACCTCTTGAGAATAGCCTTTATCACCATTCTGAAGCCAAAATCTGGAAGGTAAAGCCTGAGATATATCAACCTCAGTGCAGATTCTTGCAACTGAGGGTCGAGATAAATTCAAGGTGGCAGAATCTAATCTAATCGGAGTTCCAAATAGACTTGCAATGGCAGTAAGGGCACGCTGCTTGAAGAAATGTAGAGGCAGCCCTGGAAAACCGATCCAAAGGGGAACAATAGGGGGCTCAGAACCTAGTTCAAAATCAGTAGACCACTTGAATACCTTCATAGAAGACCCCCCAAAAGACCAAGAACCGCGAATCCAAAATCGGTAATAGTCATTATTCCAGCATTGCATAAGAATTTAAGGAAATCATTTCATCAATAAAAATTAAAAATAAATTTAAATAATAATTTTTTTAACTGTTATCAAAATAAATGTTAATATTCATTCACAACTTATTTATATCCCAATGTGAACATATGATACAAATTTAAAAGCAAGAGAGTGACATTCTATATTTTTCATTACTTAAAATAATATATAAGTCATTTTCATAGAAAAATGGAATAAAATTGACATATCCTTAAATATTGGATGATTATGTTAGAACCACACTAATAAAATATATTAAAGGAAACTTTTAGGGTAATTTATAGTCCCTATAAAATTATTTTAAAACTTAATTACATGATTTACCCTTACCAAGGTGGCACATATTTATTACGATTACTATACATAATGAACAAAAATAAAAGGGGATTATTTAAAAAATTTGAACCTAATGATTGAAAATATAGGATACATTTTATCCAATTTAATTCATATAAGTGGTATTATTTAATTTAAAATTAAACTCGCAAAATGAGATGAAATGTTTTTTAAGAAAATACCTTTTTAAGTATAAAAATGTTTTTACACCAAATTCCAGTAAAATATTGATTAAAATAAAATTTATTGAATTATTTTTATTAAAAAATAACTAATTATATTTCAAAAATAACTCAAAATAGAATATTACATTTTAAATACTTGAAAAAAGAGAAATTTTAATAAAAAACATTATTTTTCACTAATCATTGAGACTTTTTAGAAAAATTTAAAAAATTCAACCTAAACAAAATTTGATATTATTATCTCAAAAACAAAATTAAAATTTTCAAATTAAAATTCTATAATTTAGAAATCATTCATTTAATTAAAACCATATAATGCATCAAAACCAATTTGGTTTGAAATAAATCCTTTTCCTTTTGAATGAAAAATTACATAATATTCTCATAATCAATATAAATATAAAAAATATAATGAATGAAAATGATTTATCTTAAAATTAAATTAATTTTTAAATTCTTCCCAATTTTTAGATTTTTTTTCTCATACTTGTATCTCAATCCTGATAGAAATAGATTAAAACATTTTCAAAATCAATTAGAAGGAGTAGACAATAAAACATATCGACATGAAGGGAAAACATTTTTAATATTTAAAAATATATTTTTTGAAATCCCACATTGTAAAAGTGTATAATAAAAATCTATTTTGAAAAGAGGGAAATAAAAATATGAAGGTAATCTAGAATAACACATAAATAGTTTTACAAATAGGATAACATGTAACACCCACAAAATTTTTGTGAATTATTTTTGTCAAATTAATGTAAACATATAGATATTTTTCATTTTAAGCTACACTAGAGATAGATTATTTTATATTAAAGCACTATGTTGGGATTACATAATACCAAAAAACCAAGTTAGTCATGCAAAATATGAAACACAAACTTTAGCTTTCCCTCCAAACAACACCGAAGTTAGCTTGTATTTCACGCAATAATAACTTTCCTCGATGGTTTGCATAACACACCATACCGAGGTTTACAGAATAATAATATATGATTCAAATATGATCATTTAATATAAACAGATTTAAACTAGTTGTTAAACTAGAGTTTATGAATATTATTATCTAATTTATGAAAATAAATGTTTTACAAAATATAATACAAATTTATACGTTACCAATTAATTATAAATGAATAAGAAAAACAATTGAATGTAAAAGGAAATATTTTTTTATGGTCACAAATCTATTTTACCTTAATAAATTAAATTAAATACAATTAATGAGTAATATTAATGTAATATATATGTTTTATATTCAATAAAATATTTTTTATATTTATTCAATGGATTTTATAGATATAATATAAGAAAAAACCCAATTGTTTGCTTAAAAAATATTTTTTAAAAAATTTAGTTTTACAACCTTTTAATGTTAAATACATTTAAAATCAAAATTTCGGTACTTTTATAGACTTATATGTCAAAATAAACTTTATCTTTGAAATAGAATCATAAAAATTAGGTTAGAATTTTTTTTGGGTATTTTTCTGTAAGGTTTCATTTTTTAATGAATAGTTAAAAATACTGAATTTTAGTTCAAAACAGGTTTTTCCTAAAATTTATTTTTAAGATTAAATTATATTTTAAATTGGCTTAAAAGTTTAATTAGATAATATTTTTTTCAATTATTAATATTTATGTCATTTAAATCAATTTCACTTTAAACTTGGGTATAAAAATTTAAAAACCTTTTGAATGTTTTTTCTATAAAAACCTTCATTATCGACCCAAATATGAGATTAATTTTAAATTAATTTCTTCCACTTATGTTATTGTGATTTATAAAAATGGATTCCATATTTTTAATCAGAATAATTTATAATTTCTAAATAGTTCAAATTATTTTTTGACAAAAAATATTAGGGAAAATTATTAAAATTAATTACATCAAAGCTTAATAAGGGACTTAACCATAACCTTAAGGCCCGAAATGACCTATATAATTGTCCAAAATCCATTTTATTGCAATATTTAGATCCTATTCTCCCTTTTATTTACTTTTCATCATTAATGGTTCCACTTAAAACATGAATAATATGGAAAAAATCTCTCTTCAAATATTTTCAAGACTGCCACTCCTCCTTCCCTATAAAATGCCACCAACTCTCCCTCTTCTTGACACCACTCAAAAAACTTATTTTATGGAACAATATTACCAATACTCTTCCCAATATCCATAAATTTCTTATTTTATCCTAAATTTTTTCATCAATTATTCCAAGGAAGCCTTTTGGCACAAACCAAAAGTAGTTACCCGATTAAGAGGTAACTCCTTCTCTCAAGATCCTTTTTTTTCTTATCCACCCCTCCCATATCTTTATTCCATTGTTTTTTGAAAAATATTATAATAAATATACTAGTATGTTTTTATTCTAAGTGTTAAACCTATAATTATACACACCTCAATTTAATGGATAACAAAAATATTGTTTACATGTATGACGAACTACCACCTCACTAAGTGAAGATTGCTCATTTTTCCTTTACCACCTATCATGGTAGAGATTATGATGAAAAATATGTTTATATATGTTATATATTATATTTATTATGTATTTAATATTATTTATTCCTTTTAAAAAACATATTTTTTTACTTTTCATTTGGTGTAAACACGATAATTTCATTTGAGGAAATGCAGACTACCGCCCCCACAAAGCAACATGATTCATTCACACGCTACATGGAATGTATTAAGGATGGTTTTAGTGAACTTATATGATATATATAACACTATAATTATAATTTAATTATATTATATACATATATACATATAGGCCATTTTTTTTTTCAATATGACAATAAAAATGGAAACCACGTTCATGCATATGTACGACTTACTATCTCAATGAATAGTATATTCCATTTCATACATCTATATTATATAGATTATTATAGTACACATATAATTAATATAAATAATATTTATATCATGTTTTATATTCTTAAAATCATGATTTAAGTATAAGAACCAAATATATAACGAATTAATACACATGTGAAAAACAAAGTGAATATTATCTAAAGCGTAACCTTAACATGAAATTGCTAAAAAGTGGGTAATATAAAGTCATAATAAAACCATATAAGGAATTATATATAAGAATAATTTTTTGTGATATATTTATAATAAACTTATATTTATTATACAGGAGGTTTTTATGAGTATGATGAGAGTCAAGACACAAGGATAGGGGATTTCATCCCACTTTTTATTACTGTGAAATACATGATTTATTCACCACCCATTCCTTTTTTTGGTATGTATAATAACCATGGATGTAATCAATTATTATTATATTTAAATATATATGTATTTGAATATCCAATCTGTAACATTTATTTCATTTATTTTATGTTTTGAAAGTTACCAAATCAGTAAAATAGTTTTATGTCAATTTTCCTTCTAGAGAATCATGTTTTGTTATACACCTAAATTTATATTTAGGGGTATATAATTTCATTTTATATGATATATCATGAATATAAATATTTTTGTGATATTATAAGATTCATATAATTTCCCTTTCTTACATAAAGAGTATGATCCCAGTTTTCCAAGTGATAAGAACTTATTGAAACAATCTTATCGCTTTTCAAGATTTTTTATGTTTATTATTAATTTGATGAGATATTATAACCCATATCTCTTTAAAATTCATGAAACTTATTATAATATGTTTATTAATGACATATTCATGTATTGGTACCATATTTTTACTCTTTGGTACATAATAGAGTTAAGAAATTATTTATGAGAAAGCCCGACTTTACCCTCTCTTTGGTCAGAAATCTATGTTTTCTAAAAAGGGTTCCAAGAATTTTTTAAAATTCTACTATAATATTTAAAATACATTTTAATCTTTTATTTATTTTACCAATATATTCAAAGTAATATTATTTTCATTTTCCATACAAGTAATTTTTTAATGTTTTTACCATATAAAAGGAAATGTTCTTTTTTACCTCGTAAAACATGTATAGATTTAACCACCATCAATCATTTGAATATTTATTTTCATATTTAAAAGGTTATTTTTTAAGAAAATGTTTTAAATGATATTTTCAGGGAAATTTTTGTCAATAGGTTTCCAAGTTTCTTTTATAAATTTTTAAGGAAATTGGTCTTCAAAATGTTTTAAGTTTTAAATAGACCTTTTCAAAAAAGAAATGATATTTACCTCAAGAAATGTTTTCAAAATATCCTTCCAAGTTACTTTATATATAAGATAACATTTTTTATATTACTCATTAAATTCAAGTAAATTATTCAATGTTTACATTCATATTCTTTCATGAATGGTTTATATATTTATGGAAAGAAGCATATGAAACCAATTTCACTTGCATGAGTTTTAGGATTTTAAAAACCACTTCTTATCATGTGTTATGATTTCATGAAGAGATTATGAAACCTATATATTTCATAGGTTATCATGTGGTGAAATTTCAATGATACCCATTTCATTTTAGGGGTTATTATTTGATGTTTATAAAACTTATCTATTTGTATGGGTCATGATATGTGGAAAGTTTTATTATCATATGGCACATTTATGAATGGTTTTATTAAAAGATTAATGGGACCTATATCTCCATACAATGAATTGGCTAATGATAAGTTTCATATGATTTCATTGGGTACACAGGTTGTAGACCAATCCCAAAAATAAGAAGGTACAAGAGTTTTATCGCAAGCCTAAAAGATAGAGGGTACAAGAATTGTAGCCCAAGCCTGAAAAAAAGAAGGTACATGGGTTGTAACCCAAGACTAAAAGAAATAGGGCACAAAGGCTAAAGCCCAGATCTGAAAACAAGAAGGTACATGGGTTGTATCCCAAGCCTAAAAGTAAGAGGGTGCACATGTTGTTAGCCCAAGCCCGAATTAGGTTCATAGGTTATACTGTAAGCCTAACATATAATAAAGGTCTTGGTAGGTATCCTTGACATAAAATTTTATATTCTTATATGTATGACACAAATCCTATATCTTATTCCTTGGTTATGATTTCATAGATCATGATTTTTATTTCTTTATTATTCATGTATTATGGACATCCAAGATTTATTGCATAACTCCTTTTTATTGTCTTTGATATGGAGGGTATGATCATATAATGTTACGACAATGTTATGATACCCCTGTGTTCATGTTTATGATTAAATTTCTCTCTTGTTTACACTTAATAAACATCTGAATTCACCCATTTTTATGTTTCCTTTCCCCAGGTTATGAAGAAAGGTTTTAGGAAGAAGTATTAAAGGTAGAGATATTTATGGGGGATGTTTAGGATATTTTACTAGGAAAAATGATTTTGTTTTCCATGTTTCCAAATACTCTAAACTATTATGGTCCTTAATCATGTATTTTAATAATGTACTTAATATTCATCTAAAATGATGTAATATGCATGTATGTTAATCCCAAGTCTCTATAGTTGGTATAAAAGGAAATGTTTAGTCAACCATTGGAAAATTGGATGAGAAACATTTAGTGAGAACCTTAGGTTTTTTCTAAGGATATGTCCAGGGATGTCTCTATGGAAAAGTATAAGGATAGTTAATGTTTAGGAAAATGTATTATAATTTTGTTAAATGATAGAGTGAGTGGTTTCTTAGAAATAAATCCCTATCTAGATACTACAAGTGGATGTGGATCTGGAATAGATATACCTAGGGTTAAAAACATCAACAAGATGTTTTAGGCCTAACTTGGGGTAATCTAGTACATTACAACGGGATTTAATACATACTTAGTTTAACAATCCTGGGGGATATGCTTTGGGAATATAAAAACTCTTCACGAACCATCAAGGAGGATTTAAATAGAAGTTGAATATGAATAGTCTAGGATAAACCTAAGGTTTCACAGGTTAAGTAAGGTGTCATAATTTGGACATCCTATAAGTGACTTTTTATGATTATGTGGTTCCTCTCTATGATAATTGTTTCTTACTCTATGCATTTTGGAATTATAAAATGGATGGAACCCAAAGGAACCATGTTAATGGTGATTTTGAGGGATAATGAAATGATTGTTATCCTGAGGATCCAAATTCTTTGGGAGTTGGAATTAAAAACTTCACTACTATGATCACAAAACATTCTCATGCTATGAATCATGATGAACTTCCAAATGATCAAAGGAGGGAACAATGTTAGGTTGAGTCCTTAATGAAGAAACTTCCACCTTATTTTAGTGGGTCTTCCGATCCAATTGTTTTGGAACACTAGATCAGTACCATTGAAAAGATAATATATGTTATCTAGTGTTCAGATCATGAGAAATTCATTATATCTATTTATCAGTTAGAAGGTGAAGTAGACTGGTGGTTGACTCATATCAAGAATATGAGGAAGAAATATGAAATTGACTCTATGGATTTGGATGAGTTCAAGAAATTATTCTTTAATAATTAATTTCATCATGTTCTTTATAATAATATAAAAAATTATTTCCTATAGCCGAATAAAAATGATGATGATTTTTCTAGTGCCTATGAGTCTAATTTCACAAGACGTTCAAGGTACACTTATGGAATTATCATCCAACCAAAAATCATGGTTGATAGGTTCATTAGTGGCTAAAATCAAAATATTATAATGGTGTTTTCCATAAGATACTTTGGTAACTATGAGGATATTATGAGTTGTGAAATAAAAGTTACTTATCAAACACATGGTTTTACAAGAAGAGGAAGATGGAGTTCAAAGGACAATCAACAAACCATGGAGATAAGAAGACGAGCCTTCCTTTGTTCTCTAAGTGTGGAAATAAGAATTATGAGAATTATCTTAATGGTACTAGTAAATTTTTTAAATGTGTAAAAGAAGTATATATAGCATATAAATGTCAAAGTGATTGATAAAAGTTATATAATGATGTGAATAATGAGAAAACTCCCTAGGGTGCACCTCCCACACATCAATGTTTCAATTGTAGGGAGTTTGGGAATTACGCCAAGAAGTGTCCAAATCCAAGGGTTAATAATGGTGATCAATTCCAAAAACCTATGAATAAAAAGTAAAAAGGTAAAGCATATGCAATCACAATGGTTGAAGTGAACCATGATAATTGGGGAACTCTATAGTGGAGAATTTCCAATGGGATTTTAAATAAATAAGATCTATGAAAATATTTTTGATCATTTAGTGGAACTTATTATGAGTCTAAGCATTGATTATATTTCTCTATATAAATTTTGGATTAATAAAATCGTGTTGATTTTATAAATTCACAAGTATGATCCCAAGTTTCCAACTATTTTTTTTTTTAAATTTAAGAACCTATTTAAGGAATAAAGGGTGAATTATCTTATAGAATCATGTATGTTTTCAATACAGATTTATGGAAATTTAGATTATGAACAAGTTTTCAATAGAATATATAATGAATGTATTCACATGTTTGGTATGTAGTGACACATGGGGGAATCAATGTTAAGCTTATTTCATGTCCTTCTTTATATTGTTTTGAATTTTCTTTTTTTAGAAGGGTTATAAGTTTAATAATTCATGAAAAGTTTATGTTAATCTCTCGATGAAGTATTTATGTATTAAGGTTGTATTGAAAACCTTAATTAAAAGTATATTTAGTAGTTAAACTTATTTGAAGGATGTTCATCATATTTTAAAAATTATATTAGTGTGGTTTTAGAAAAGGACACCATGTATTCCAAGTGAAAACCAATCAAGCCCGTCAAGGCCGCATGTTTTGAACCCAAGACCGAATGATGATAAGGGATTCACACCTACCACAGGCCTATGCGATGTCCTGGTTAATGTGTAATTATTGTTTTATTAATGATGAACTAGTAGAGTTACTTTCTATATTTTCATATTAATGTATTAACCATGTTTATTTTGAAGAATAGTTAATGATAAATAATTATACGTTTCATTCTTTTATGGTCCTTAAGATTTTCTAAAAGTGTATTTTAGCACTTCAGACATCAAGGTTAATTTCTAGATGTCCTTTATATAAAGTAATGTATGAATTGGAAATTGATAAAATCACAACTAAAGAATGATTTTTTTAAGAAATATATCAAGTAAGTATATTTTGTTATATTTATTGTCAATAAAAGAATAAATCGAAGTTAGGATAATGATAAAAATAAAATGTGTTGTCCTAATAACATGATTTTTTTGAACTGATGGCCTTTTAAATCATCACAGATTTATGACTTTGAACCCTCAACTTTTCTTTGATCATTCAATTTATTTGTGAATAATGACCTCAACCACTCCCTTTAAATATTTATACTTTTACTCTATATCCAATAGTCACTCTCAACCAATGTCCTCATATGTGGAAACCTAGTTATATGTTACTTTTGGTAACCTTTATGGTTCTATATATCCATTTTAAGGGAAGTTTAGTATTCATTTTTAAGATGCGGATTTATATGAATGAAACTTACATGTATTAAGCCATTGATAACCCAGATTAATTTCAAGGGAAAAATTAATTTTAAGGGGGGTAAAATCTAACACCCTAAGATTTTTGTGAGTTATTTTTTTCGAATTAGTTTAACATTTTTTATATTTTTCATTTTATGCAACATTGAAGATAACTTATTTTATATTAAAGAACTATGTTTGGATTGTGTTATATTCAACAAAAATTTAATCATGCAAAACACGCAACATAAAATTTGACGTGACCTATAAGAAACACTAAGGTTATCTGGCATTATAAGAAATAATTATTGTCCTCAATGGCTTTTATAACACCCAAGACTGAGGTTTAACAAACAACAATATATTATTAAAATATGATTATTCAATATTATAAGATATAAACCAGAAGTTAAATTTGAGGTTATTAGTTGTACTAAAAAATTTATAAAAATATATGGTTTACATAATATAATATGAATTCATAGGTTAGAAAATAATTATAAATGAATATGAAAATTGATTGAATGTAAAATGAAATATTATTATTTTTATAGCCGAAAAGCTATTTTTCACTAATAACTAAAATTAAATAAAATTATTGAGTGATATTAATTTAATAAATATGTTTTATATTAAATAAAATATTTTTATTTTCATTCAAAATATTTTATAGAAACAATATAATAACAAACCCAATCTTTTACATAAAAACATATATTTTTATAAATATAGTTTTACCACCTTTTAATGAAGAAAACATTTTAAATACAAACTTCTGAACTTTTATAGACTTAATATGTCAAAATAAACTTCATATTTGAAATATAAACATAAAAATTAGGTTAGGATAATTGTTTTGGTATTTTCTGTGAAGTTTCAATTTTAATGAATAGTTAAAAATACTTGATTTTAATTCAAAACCTCTTTTTAATCTAATTTATTTATAAGTTTCAATTATATTTTAATTTTTTTTCAATGCCTAATTAGATAATATTTTTATAAATTAATACAATGTAGGCCATTTTGATCAATTTATCTTTAAAATTGGGTATAAAAACTTAGAATACTTTTTAATGTTTTTACTTTAAAAACTCGTATTGTCGATTCAATTATGGGATTATTTTTATATTAACTAATGCCAATTATGTGACTGATATTTGGAAAAATTAATTCCATATTTTGAATAATCATATTTTAAAATTCTAAATAGGTCAAATTAGTTGTTCACTAAAAATATTAGTGAAAGTGATTAAAATTAATTACATCGATTAAGGTTAAATTAAGATTAAGAAGGGACTAAAACATATCCTAAAGGTCAAAAATGACCTATAAACATGTAAAAAATACATTATGAACATATTTTTAACCTATCCTACCATACCTGGAATTTGGATCATTATTGGATCTACTTTCAACATGAAAAACGTGGGAAGGGTTCTCTTCCTCCCTCCCTATAAAAGGCCACCACATCTCCCTCTTCTTCACACTAATCAACCCAATTATTTTAGTCCAAGATCTATTAAATATACATTCAAACATAATTATCTTCCTCCTTGAATCTTCCCTTTGGAATAAAATTCTTCCTAGGAAGCCTTTTGGCGAATACCAAATGAAGTTTCCCGATTAAGAGGTAAAGACTTCTCTCAAGCTCATTTCTTTTATTTTCCTTCTCCACCTCCTTCCCTATAATTATTCAATGATTTTATAAACAAAATAGTATCCTCAATATACTAGGATTTTTTTACTCTAAGGGTTCAAAATACACTTATACATATCATCATCTAACGGGTAACGAAAATACTATTTACATGTACGACGAACTACCGTCTCACTAAATGATGATTGTTAATTTTTCCTTTACCACCTCTCATAGTGAAAATTATGATGGAACATCTATTTATATATGGTATATATTATATTTATTTTTTATTTAATCTTATATATTCCTTTTACAACACATATCCTTTTTACATTCCATTTGGTGTAAAATGATAATTTTGTTTGAGGAAGTGTGGGCTACCGCCCCCTCAATGTGATGTGATTCATTCACACACAACATGGAATGTATTAATGATGAGTTTAGTGAACTTACATAATATATATAACATTATAATTATACTATAATGATATTATATGAATATATACATATAGGTCACTTTCTTTCTTTCTTTCCATATGACAGTAAAAATAGAAACTATATTCATGCGTACGTATGACTTAATGTCTCAATGAATGGTGTATTCCATTTCATACTTATATATTATATATATTATTATAATACAAATATAATTAATTTAAATAATATTTATATAATGATGTAAATTTTGGATATCATGATATAAGTACAAGGACCAAATACATAATGAATTAATAAATATGTGAAAAACAAAGAGAATATTACCTGAAGCCTAACCTTAACAAGGAATTTTCAATAAGTGGGAAATATAAAGACATAATAAAACAATAAAAGGTATTAGAAACAAGAATATGGTTATGTGATATATGTATAATAAACTTATATTTATTATACATAAGTTTTGTATGAGTATGACTAGAGTCAAGACACAAGGTAAGGGGATTTCATCTCACGTTTTTATTTCTATGAGATTCATGATTTATTCACCACTCATTCCTTTTGTGTGGTATGTATAACTACCATGGATGTAATAAATTATTATTATATATAAATTTAACGGTATTTACATATCCATTCTATAATATTTATTTCATGGGGTTTAATTTTTAAAAGTTACCAAATCTGTAAAATAGTTTTGTCTCAAATTGACTTTTTTGAGACTCATATTTTGTTATGAACCTAAATTAATTTGGAGGTGTATATAAATCAATTTTATATGATATATAATGAATCTAAATATTTTCATGATATTATAAGATTAATTTAATTTAATTTTATTATATTTATAGTATGATCCCAAGTTACCAAGTGATAAGAGCTTATTGTAATAATCTCACCGCTTTTCAATATTGTTTATGTTTACACTTCCTTTAATGGAATATTATAATCCATATCTAAAGAAAATTCAAGAAATTTATTATCCTATGGTTATTAATGATATATTCATGTATTGGTACCATATTTATAATATTTGATACATAATAGAGTTAAGAAAGTATTTTTAATAATGCCCAACTTTACCCTCTCTTCAGTCGGAAATCTATATTTTCTAAAAGGGTTTACAAGAAAATTTTACCATTATCCTAAAATATTTAATTTTTTTTTACACTTTTCTTATTTTACCAATTTTTTTAAAGTAATATTATTTTCCCTTTCTGAATAAGGCATTTTTCTAACATTTTTATCAGGCAAGAGGGATTGTCATTTTTACCTCATACGATATGTATGGATTTACCCTCCGTAAATTATATAAAGATTTATTTTCATGTTTAAAATGTTATTTTTTAAGAAACTATTTTTAAAAGACATTTTTAAGGAAATTGTTTTCAAGAGTTTTCCAAGATTCTTTTATAAGTGTTTAAGTAAAATGGTTTTAAAAAGGTTTTATGTTATAAAGATCATTTTTTAAAGAAGAAAAATTATTTACCTCAAGAAATATTTTCAAAATATCCTTCTAAGTTATTTTAAATGTAATATAACATCTATTTATGTAACTATTTCTCTTCTATGAAATTATAAAAATGTTATATTCATATAATTTCATTAATGGTTTATGTTTTGATGGAATGAATCTTATGATACCTGTTTCACTTACACGAATTTTATGCTTTTGAAACCCACTTCTTCTCACAGGTTATGCTTTGATGAAGTGATTATTGAAACAATATATTTCATAGGTTATGATGTGATGAAATTTTATTGATACCCATTTAATTTCTTGGGTTATGATTTTATGTTTATAAAACCTATCTCATTGTATGGGTCAAGATATGATGAAAGTTTTCTTATCTTGTGGCACATATATGAATGATTTTATTATGATATGGGTGGGACCTATATCTCCCTCCAATTAATTGGGTAATGATAAGTTTTATATGATATAAAATGGTACATATGTTGTATCCCATGCCTGAAAACAAGAAGATACATGGGTTGTTTCCCAATCCTAAAATAAAGAGGGTTCATGGGTTGTAGCCCAAGCCTGAAAACAAGAAGTTACATGGGTTTTAGGCCAAGAATAAAAGAAAGAGGGTAAAACAATTGTAGCCCAAGACTGAAAAAAAGAAGGTACATGGGTTGTAGCCTAATAATAAAAGAAATAGGGTACATCGGTTGTTATCCCAATATCGAAGCAGGTACACAGGACATATGTAACACCCGAGATTTTTATGAGTAATATTTTGTTTTTATATCATCAAAGGAATCTTTCACTACACACTTTCTTGGCTTACTTTACACGCAATCACGACCTTCCTCGATAGCTTGCGTCGTACGCAACACCGAGTTTCACTAAACAACGATATGCTATTAAAATATTATTAAAACTAGCCGTTATGAATAGTAATAACCACTTTTTGAAATTTTATAAATTTTATTTTTCAAAATGGACTTCATTTTTGGATTCGGAATACCGAAATTAGCCTAGGATGAAATTTTGGTATTTTTCTAAAAACTTTCAATTTTTGATGAATAGTGAAACCACTAAGTGGTAGGTTAAAAACTGAATTTTGCATAAAACTTAATTTTACCGCTTCTGTGAATGGAATTTCGAAAATCCGACAGACACGGTTAATATCAAGGACTAAAATGTGGTTCAATGAGATGAAAATAATTTTTGGTGAATAGTAACTTTTTACTTTTTTTTACCACGGTTAATAGTAAATAGGGTAACTAAGGGTAAATATGATATTAATATTACCCTAAAACATGTCCTAATTCTATTGGATAAGTGTAGTTCGACCAAAAACAACCTTATGAATATAATATGACCATTTAGGTCCACTTGGATTAGATTATGACATTTAATATTATTTTATTTAATGAATAGTTAAAATAGTTAAAATCAAAGTTTAATAACTAAAACATTTTTAATATGGGGTTATACATAAGATAAATTCGACTATAAATATTAATTAGAAATCTAAAAAGATTTCCTACATGATGGTATTTTATTTATAATTTTTAGACATTAAATTATTTAATTTATTTATGACACAATGATGATGCAGTAATTATCTTCTTAATGAAATATTGACATAATTGATGTTATAAACACCAAAATAAATGTAATTTGAGACTTTTTATGAATTAAACTAATTTTCTAGGTTACTATGATATATTAGTGTTGATTTCATCAACTTGGTTCGAACATTTAATTCTGTTATGACTTTCACAAAAATCATATATCAAATAGTGTCAAAATTGACACAAAATAGTTTTTAAATCAAATATTATATTACTAATTGTTATTTTATTCCAAAAAATCTAAGGTTCGGCCGAATGACTTAGATAAGGATATATATATTAATAATAAACAATTTGGGGTTCGTTTGGCATGTTATAGTAAGTGTATTAACCATACAGTGAAAGAAAAAAAAAGACACGGTAAAAGTTAAATTATTTAACTTAGAGTTAAATCTAATTGATAAGGTTAAAATAATACCCTAAACTTGTCTAAATCCTATTGGTTGATAGGATTTCGACCCATCCCCACTTTATCTTCGAAATAAGACCCTTTGGAACCATTATAAACTGATTTTGACTTTAATATAAAATAATATTTTGAGATATTCCTAAGGTTCCCCTCTCCTCCCTTATAAAAGGGCACCTCCTCCCCCTCCTCCTCACACCAATTTGAGCACTCAAGCTCGGCCAACCCCTGCCATTTTCTCATCTCCACTTACCTAGAATAATCCTAGAGGTCCTGGTCTTCTTCAAAGACCAATCTTAGTTCCCTAAGTGGAGGATTCAAAGAAGCGTTCCAAAGAAGAGGTAATATCCATTACCGATCTTTTCAATTTCTTTCTTCTTCAACTTCTTCTTCTTTAGTTGTTTCATGATAAAGTAATAACATCAGTATTAATCACATACTGATATGTTATTATAAATATGAAACAACCCTAATTCACCTTCTATCCATCCTACGGAAAAATGAAATCACCGCGCGTGCGTACGTACGGAATACCGTCTCCACGCCGTGGTGTAATCTATTTTCCACCATCACTTTACAAGGATGGGTATAATGGTGTAATGAGTAACTATTTATGATTATTATAAAGTAATATTGATACTGAAATAATATATATATACTCCAATACAGTTCCACGATCATAGGAATGATATCATCACTCGTGCGTACGTACAGAATACCGTCTCCACGATGTGATGCGACTCGTTCTACATGATCATCATTACATAGTAATTATATAAATTGAATGAATAAATATGATATATGTTACACTAATACCATTCTGGATATAAGGTATCTATAACCTTAAAACAATAATAAGAATTTTTTCGGCAAAACACGCATAAGAACAAAAGGCAATAAAGACCCGAGTAACAAGTAACAATGAAATATTACTAACAAGAAGCTAAGAATATGACCATATATGATATCATATCAATATGTATGATTCTGGAATAAGTCAATAAAATTATTTAAACCATTATACAGGAGCTTCGGACACATACAAAGCAAATCGGACCTAAGGTAAGGGAAATATCACAATCTCATTTTTATCCGAGATTGTTTATTCGTAAGTATTTACTGGGGTGTATTTTATCATCCACATCCATGTTTCATCAATATGTAATATTATTTCCATCCACATACAATTGTTTAAATCCATTTTTACCCTTCGGTGAGTTTTTAGTAATATGTATGAAAGAAATCTTTTGTCGTTTTTCGTACGAGGTACTTTTTGACTTTTTCGACAAAAGTACGAGAAGAATGTTTTTTTAACTTATACGGCAAGAATGGATTTTTAAAACATTATTTCCAAGAAGCTTCCTTTACAAGTTTTCAAGTTTATTTTTAATCAACTTCTTTTAGTTTAATGTTGTATGACATGTTAAGAAAGGAAAAATGTTTTTGAAAAAGAAAGGATATTTTCCTCAAGAATGGAGTTCAAGTGTTTTATCAAAATTATTTTCCATCTAAGATAATAAAGGGTTCTGTTTTTATCCCTATTATTACATGGATTTGATTATGTTGTGATGGAAATATTTTTATGAATTCCTTTATCTTATATGAATTGTTTTATGATGTCATGTTGTTTAAGAATTCCATTTTTATTACATGGGTTACGCTATGATGTATGGTTTATGATTATGTGGCACACATAAGAAAGGATTCATTATAAGATGGGTGGGACCTATATCTCCCTCCAATGCATTGGGTAAAGATTTTATATCTCATGAGATAGACATGGCTGGAACGGTAAGTTATATCGGTTCAGTGAAACAGGACTGGAACGAGGGTGACTCGGTTCAGAAATGGACTTTGTCCGCTAAGATAGTCTTGGCAATGAGTCATGACTAACAAGAAATGATTTTCCATGATTATGTGTGCATGCCACAAAGTTTCAAGTTTCATGTTATGATTATGGGGATCTCATTTTCACTTCTATGATTTGTTCCATGTTAAGATATTATGATCTCTTTTGCAGGTTATGATTTTCAAAAAGATATGATATGATTTTTATTTCCTTTATTTTCCCTTGGTGAGCATTTGAGCTCACCCTTTTATGTTTTTTCCCCAGGTCAGGAAGATGGATATTAAGTAGAATATGCTAAAAGGGACCCTAGATATGATGAAATAAATGGGAGACACTGTAGAAGATTTATGAACCAGTTGTTTATGTTTCCCAGTTTCTAAAGACACTATAACTATACGGTCCTTTGTGGTTTTGTCATATGTTGTAATAAGTGTAATTCAATTTTGAAGTATTAACAATGTATGTAAAGTATGGGTCGTTATAACATAGCCCAAGACGAACATGTTATAAAGGTTTTGGTAGGTATCCTGGCATAAAATTTTCTATTATTATATGTAGGCAAAAAGTCCTATATATTATTCCTTAGTTACGAATTCATGGATCATGATGTTTATTTTCTTATGATTAGTGTCTTACGAACTACCAAGATTTGTCCCATAACTCATGTTTATGTTCTCTGATATATAGGGCATGCTATTTTAATGTTAATATCACATTCTCATATCCCTATGTTCATGTTTATGCTTATATTCCTCCCTTGTTTACCCTTACTGATCATATGACCTGAACCCCTTTCTATATTTTCTTTCCCTAGGTTATGAAGAAAGGTTTTAGGTAGAAGTAATAAAGGTGGAGATCTTTAGGAGAGATATTGAAGACATTTCACCAGGGTAGAAGATTTTGTTTTCCGAGTTCCCAAAGACACTAAACTATTACCGTCCTTAGGCATGTATTTTTGTAATGTACTAAATATTCATTTAAAATAATGTAATATCCATATATGTTAAGCATGGGTCTTTATTGAACATTAATGGAAAGTGATAATATAGATATGGAGGAAAAATGTAATGTCTAGATAATGACAGGGAGTGATATAGAGCATTGGTCACAAGAAATTGAATGTTCATATGAAGCCAATTTACACAAAACTATAAAACAATAGAGTGTGAAAAAGACCATGAATTAATAAAATAATATGTCAACAAGATAATTTTTTTTATAATCCATTTCCTAGAGTTAAAGAATTCATTGACCTTATTGAATAATAATACAATGAAATATACTTACTTGTAGATTATAATTTCATCCTTTAATAAATTTACACAACAATTTATATTTTAATCCAAACGATGAGTATTCAAGATGAATTATTCATTTCAGAAGAGATAAAATCAAATTTGAATGGATCAAATAATACTTAAAAGGATAACATGCTATTATTTTTATATTTAGATATTAACCAATATTTAAATGGTTAGAATAAGTCTAAATAATATCCAAAATTTATAAACCTTTATATGGATAAATAATAAATTAATATCCAAAATCCAACATATATCATTCTATAAATAAACAACCATATATCCCAAATAAAACCAGTAACATCAATATTAAGGAATGTTTTAACCACAAAAATATCTCATCCCCTTAGCTAACATCTTAGAAAATGTAATATAATTATTACCAAAAAATCCTTCTTGTTTAACCTAAGTGATACATATACCTCATCCCAGTAAAAAATCTCCCAAGATATCATTAATCAATTTAAAATCCAATCACTTAAAACCTAAAAATGGTCATCGATACGTTTAATATTATGATAATTCTTAAAATTATAAACTAACGATGGTATCCATGATGCTTAAGATAACCTAACATAAAAGAATAATAATCTCTAAAGTTAACTAAACCTTTCCTATGATAACAATTATAACCACCCCGAACATGAACTCCCAAATATACTACTAAAAACATAATATTTAAATTTATAGATTTTATATAGTTAAATGAGACACAATTTCAACCATATATAATATACAACATTAAAATTAAATATTGGATTATTTACATACCCATGGTCCTTTTTGGTTTAGAATTTTAGAGAATTTGGACATACTCTTACATAACTTTATCCATGTATTCATATGAATATTTTTCCTACTATAAACTTCTTTCCCTATTCCAAATCAATTCTTAAAAATATCAAATAAAATTTAGTACACATGAAAAAATTCTAGAGAAAATTCTGTTAACATCATTATTTATAACGAAGGGTAAATGAAAATATATGAACGGCGAGATCAAATGCCCAATAAGGGTAAAAATAATCATTAAAAATTAAATCTCATAAGTGAGAATAAGATAATTATAAGGTTATTATGAAATAATTAAAGTGCATGATAATATCGGAAGAGAATTCATACCCATAAAAACCGAGATAAAAAAACAGGAGACATGGAATAAATATTTAGTATAAGCTAAGAGACATATAATTCAACAGTCATGATACGTGTGAAAAATAATAATTAAGTAATGAATCCAATAGAATATTATATAAGAATAAATAAAAAAATCTTGATAACTTGGAAAATAATTTTCATATCACACTTACAATCACTCTTATAAATGGAATAACTTAATTGATAAATTCTAATAATTTTTCAGGAGAAACACATAACCCGTTAGCTTTTTATCTTTAACCAATGTATTGGAGAGTTATATATGGATCACCCATCATAAAAATATATATCAAGCTCCCCCATAATAATAAAAAATTTCCAAGAACTTAACCTAAACATAACAGATGAATGATTTCATTTTTCAACATAAAAATAAACATTATTCTTTCATAGTTTTATTTACTCATGGAAAAGAAAGAGGTTCTATGAAAACCTCAATAAAAAAATAATAACCCATATATTTAAAGGATATGGATAGTATTATTACAATAAATACATAGTTGGGAATTAGTGAAATCAGGAGTTTCTATCATTGATGAATAAAAATACAATAAATAAATAAATTAATTAATTCTTGAGAAAAATGCTATTTCCAATTTTAAAATCACTTTTAAAATCTAAGAAAATATAGAATATTATGAAAAACAATATTTGAGAAGAAACATGGAAAATTATAAAGGAATATTTAAATAATTGAGTTTTCATGATGGGGAGGAATTATGTTCAGGCTGTAAAAAAATATTCTATTTTCATCTTTTATAAAAAGTTCCTTTTTCAGAAATTAGAGAAAATATAATTTTTAAATCTTTTTGTAAAAAATCAAAAATGGGTAAAAATTAATTTAAAATTTCATTTAATAATATTTAAATTAATTATTTAATCTTTTTATAAACGATGGATATATAAGTAAAAGATTTTCTAATCAAAAAAGGATAAATAAGGTCGAATTTTCTTAAAAATATTTTATGAATAATTTTGAGTACCAAGGAGAGAAAAATGGCACTAAAACAAAAAAATTATAGAAATAAACAGATTATAAAAAAATTAAAGTACTTTATTAGATAATTATTGTATAATTTCCTCAATGGGTATTAAATCATAAAAATTTCAGTTAAAAAAGTATTGAAAAATAAACCTCTTACCACTTTGGTAACTTTGAAATTGTAAGCCCCATAAAAGAATAAAATCAAATAAAATTTTAAATAACATGAACATAAGGTTATTCCTGATATAATATTAAATATTGGGATTATAAACACATCATAAACATAAATAGGTGCATAATATCAAACACTTCTAAAAAAATAATGTTGAGATGAAAAACCCATAACGCTTTTGTAATCTTCAAATCAAAACCTCATGAAAGAGATAAATTTATATGGATTTGAAAATAACCATAATTTTTATATGAATAATAATAAAAGTAATTCCTGGGAATTATATACACAAAAAAGGAAACAAGTGGTGAATATGGGATATGTCCCATAGAAATAATAGTGAGTTAGGAAACCCTTACAAAGATCATATCAATGAATTGAGAATTAATAAATGGAGTGATTATGTGTAACAAATTTAAATAAAAAAGTGTAAATAAAACATAAATAAAAAAATTTCATTTTACACATAATCTTGGAATATTATAATCAATTTATTTGAATTATAACCCAATGAATGTACATTAAGTTAAAAAACCTCTTACTTCTTTGCTAACATCAAAATCAAATCCCCTGTTATGAATTAACATGAACTATAATTTAAAATACCTTAAATTACTAAATATTAATTATAGAATATTAAATATGGTATTATATACACCATATAAAATAAATTATATGTATAACATTAAAATATGCCTCAATAAAGGGAAACTGAGATGAAATCCCTTACCTAGAGTCTAGACTTTCCATTTATGTCCATTAACTCCTATTTAATAAAATTATATAAATTATTTAATTTTTAATAACATTTTATTAAATTTCTATTACTTTATAATTAGTTTTCTTCCATTTTTAACAATGAAATGTTTATTTAAATAACCAGTTATGTCCATATCCATTGTTTTAAAGTCGTTTGGTTCATAATTTCAAAATGGATTCAGTATGTTGACTGTAGTAAAAGTGGTAATTATAGAATCATATCTAGAATAAAAATAATAAAATAATTATCATTTTTATGCATTAATTATAATTTTAAATAAAACCATTAAATATGTTTATGAAAAATTAATTACAAGACAATCATGGAGATGGTGATCCGTACATATACATGAGTAACATTTCCATTTTTCAACGAACATGAGAGAAATATGTTAAGTAATATTTTATCTTTTTATAATTTTTATTATATAATAAATACCATCTTATATCTTTAATTAAACTTATATATAACATCCATGTAATGTGATGATGAAAAATGAATCACATTTCTTCATGAAGGTGGTAATCCACATGTACGCGTGAACAATGTTATAATTTTTCAATTGATGGAAAGGTAAGAAAATAGATGAAATATTATATTAAAATAATTATAATTATAAAATGAATATCATATATATACATTAGATACACCATAATAAATATTCTTGATAGGTTGTAATGGGAAATGAAGTAGATCGGTTCGTGAGGCGGTAGTAAGGCGTACACACGAACGATGGTTTTATTTCCACTTTGATAGAAGAGGAGATATATATAGGTTATTAAATTAACATAATAACATCTCAGTATGTGTAAGATACTTATTTTACTATTTTATAATGGTTTATGAATATTTTACGAAATTAAATAATAAATAATACTAAAACATTCAGTTAAAAGTTATACCTCTTCTTCAGAGTACATCATTTGATTTACACTTTAATTCATTTAAGGTTGGTCTTATGCTCAAAATAAGACCTCTAAGACTTGAGGATTGACATTGGTAAGGTATTTTTTCTGTGATTATCTAAAATAGAGTTCTAAAAATGGGTTAATAAGAGATGGGAGTGGGTTTTCTTTTATAAGTGAGGGGAGTGGAACTTCTGGATATACATGACATATTATATCATAATATGTTCCTAAATCTTGTAAAATGGTCTAAAAACGAAATGTATATGAAGATAAAGAGTACATGGACTTAATATAACCACCTAATAATTTTTTTATAGGTTTATATATCATTTTAAACCAGATATTTTGGATTAACACTTCAGTTAATTATTCTCAAACATAACCATGGAAACAAATTTTTGAATATAAAAGGGTTATAAATTTACTTATAAATTTAAAACTGGTTAATAAAATTAAAAGGGTTGAAATTTAAGACAATATATAATTATAATTTTCCTATTTAAACTTTTCCATGATTTTTTAACAATTTAATTAAATATATTTATCATAAAATACTATTAATGTCATTTTAAGAACTATTCACATAATTTGACTTTAAAAACAACATGAAAACAATGGAATTTGAATATAATAAATTTAAACATCAATAATACATTATTATTAATATTAAAATTTATGTTACACTATAATTCATCCAATAAATATTACTTCTTATGTTTTTAAAATCATTTAATTTAAATTTATACTTCTTGTATATGCACTATATTGGCACTGTATAAGTACTTAAGGTAGTTATTTTACCACTAAAAATATACAATATATTCGTATTATAAAAATAATTTTATTATGATCAAAATAAACTTTAATATTTTTTCATAACTTATCTTTATCCCAATATGAGCATATAATTGAAATTTAAATTCGAGAGTTTGACATATTGTATTTTTTAATTACGAAAAATTATATATGTTGATTTTTTAAAGAAAAATGACCCAAATTTCAATAAAATAGAATCTTTGATGAGGATGTAAAACCCCACTCATCCAATAGATTAAAGGTAAGTTCTAGAATAAAGACCGAACCTTAAACATTACATAATATAGTTAATTCAACTAAAATACAATTATTACATTCCCAAAGATCTTTTTAGTTTATATTTTTAGAGAATAAGGACATAATACATATCAATACACAAGCATAAAAATTAGATAATAGAAAATAAAATATCCATTTATTTCATAATACAAGAGTTTTTAATAAATTATGTGTTCTTTTCCTGAATGTTTTTCATGACATTCAGCTTGGATTTTTCCTTCCTCTTACTAATCCTTAAACCCTGTGAAAAACATTTAAAAATTTGGGATGAACACAAAAAATTTCAATAAGGGATATAAAATAGAATGGAAACATTAGTCCATGAATTACTATAAACATATTAAATAATTTTCACAAGATATACTTCTCACCCTCATATTATTCTATACATACTTTCTGAAAACATGAGATTTCCATAAAACATAGACAACATAAATTAATCCATATAGGTTACTTGCAGAATTAATTACATAAGACTATAACCCTTGAAACTACCACATGATTTTTAAACCTCATGGATACCATAAAATTTAATCCCCATGGGTACCTTATTATGTAACCCTCATGACTACATTATGGTGTAACCATCGTAGTTACACTTGGAGTAACCATTATAGTCAATCTCTAAGAAAACAAACCTAATTAATTAGAGGGAGATATGGGTCCCACCATTCATCATACAAAATTTATAAAAGAAATATCATAATTATAAAAAATGAATACTAGAATCATATAAAAATTCATTTGGAATTTTGAAAAAAATAGAAATTTAAGAGTATTTTAAAAAAATCACCCACCTTGGGTTTGTCTTACTTCAAACGAGTTTAAAACTCATTTATAATAGTTTGAAGAGTGTCATTAATTTATTAAATAACTATACCAATGTTTATACTATCTTATACCATATTATAACAACTTTTCACCCTTTTATTAATAATATTTTGTTATTTCAATTGTTTCAAGTGCGTTCTTTTCATGGTTTCCATGATTAGTTCATTATGGATTTTCTTGTCGAATGGAAGCAAGAATCCATAAGTGGAAAGAAATTATATTAATATTTTAAATAATTTTAAATTATAACATATATAATTTTTTTATAATATGAGGATGAATCATTAGTTAAAACATTAATGAAAATGATTTAGTTTATTTTGGTGGTTTTTACAACCATCATGGACTTATATCATTTTATTTAATATTGTGTTTATATATTGGTTCCAAAACATTCTATAAATTATAATATGTATAATAAAATATTATTGAACCATAATAATGTTTTTATGACCATACGTGAAGGTTTTAATAGATAATGAAAGCATATTATCCCTGATGGAGTTGAATTGACACATCACAGAAAATGTTCTCATATTTAGAATAAATAGAAGAGGAGAAGGAGTTTGATGACAAATTTTTCCATAAAAATGATAAAATTAATGTATATATAAGATAATATAGTTTTAAATCCACTTGGATAATGGTATGTGAGGATAGAATAAGAAAAAAAATTAAAAGCAAAAAAAAGGAAAAAAGAGCGTTTTTCCTCTTGAAATTTTCTCCTTGAGAATCTTTTTAAGGCACTTGGATTTGGACTTTTTTTTTGAGAAAGTTAGGTAATGTAGATGGGGAAGAAGACTAGGAATGTAATTGGGATGAAATTAAACAAGATACAAGGCTTTGAGGTTCGAGGAGAAGAGGTGGTGAGGGATGGTATTTATAGTGGAGGAGATGATTGTTTTTTGATTATTTTATTCATTAGTTTATTATTTTGGATCAAGACAATGAATAGTTTTAGAATTATCACTAAATATATTAAAATAAGGAATTATATTTCTAAATTATCTGCTTAAATCATCCATACATCATCCATGACTCAATAATTCATACTATAAATTACCGTATTTCACTATTCACAAAACATTCAAGTATTTTAGAAAAATCCAAAAAAATAATCGTAATTTTTTTTTGATATTTAGAATTAAAAAATGAACTCAATATTATGAAAATATATTTCTAAATATGATAAATTTAATTTTTAATTTAAATTATAATTTATTTGAAAAATACCAATTATAAAACTATAACTGATTTTATAACACGTTGAAAAATTAATTAAGGTCTCATAAAATTTTCTTATAATCATAAGGTAAAAAAATATTAATTTATTAATCTATTTTATGAAAATAAATTTTATTTTAAGTCATTAAATTAATTATAAAATTATAAATAAACATTTATGTTTTACAAAAAATGCCAACACTTAATTTATCATTTTCAAAAAAAAAATTATTTAATTATTCCATGATATAAATATATCATATTTTATCTTATAAGATACATAAATTTTATTTATAATTTAATAGGTGAGGATAATATTCTATTGTTATATATTTCTTAATTTCAATTAATACTACTTATTACATTATACATTTAATATTAATTTAACTATGTAATTTCAGAATGAAAACAATTTATTTTATAAGTACCTAGGTTATTAAATTCTCCCCCATTCTGGAAATTGCATCCTCACAATTTTTTATTCACTTATTAAACAAGCGAGGATACCTTTCCCTTATAGAATTTTCATATTCCCATGTCTCTTCTTAAACCATGTGGTTTCTCCACAAAAACATAACCTGGTGAAATACATTATTCTACAATACATTCTCTCTACAATCAAGAATATGAATAGGCTTTTACTAATAAGAAAGGTTCTTTTCTAAATTAACTACTTCTCAGATGAAAATTTGAGATGAATCTAGAATATATTTTCTCAACATCAAAATATGAAAAACATTGTGGACCAGAGATAAACTCAATGGAAAATATACTTGGTAAGAAAATATTCCAACTTTCTATAGGATTTCATAGGGTCCAAAAAATCATGGACTCAGATTTCCATTACTTCTAAATCCCATCACACTTTTCCATAGAGAAACTATTAGAAAGACATGATCAACAATATAGAAAGAAAAATACTTCCTCATTTTATCTACATAACATTTTTGCATACTCTGAACAGTCCTCCTATATTTCTAGATCATATTTACTTTCTCATCCACTTACTCTATTAATTTTGGTACCATAAACTCCCTTTCACCAAATTCATCCCATGGTTATTGATTTTGACACTGATTTTAATACAATGCCTCAAAATGTGCCATCATTATAAAAGAATGAAAAATGTTATTATAAGAAAACTCAACTAAAGAAATATGTTAATCCCAAATTTTCTGGTATTCTATTGAATAATCTTGAAGAATATACTCCAATATTAGAATAGTTCACTATAACTTTCTATAAAATTAAGGATGAAAGGATATGCTGAAATTTTTATTCAGTTTCAAATAAATTCTGAAGGCCTTTCCAAAAGTTATAAGTGAACCTGAGATCACAGTCAAATACAATAGAGAGAATAACTCCATGTACCATGACAATCTATTTGAGGTACAGTTGAGAAAGTTGATATAAAGACATAGTATCTTCACTAGGAATAAAATGTGAAGATTTTGTTAGTAGATAAAAAATAACCCAAATCACATTATTACCTCAAGAAGTACTTGGTAGTACCACCATAAAGTCCATGAATATATTGTCCCATATTCACTATTGCACTGGAAAAGGATGAACCATCCCCTTTTGTAGTTTTCACTCTTCTTTAACCTATTGAAAAGTTAAACATTTCATGGTAAAATTAGCAATATATATTTTCATTCCGTCACACCAGTAATACACATAAATTTCCCTATACATCTTAGTGCTTCATGGATGAATTGAAAATGGAGAACTATGAGCTTCACTTAATACCTCTTTCTTTAACCATAAATCATAAGGAACACATAATCTCTTTCCAAATCATAAAACAAAACCTTTATCAATTTTATATTTTGGGAACATACCCCTTTTCAAAAATTCTACCTTTTTTGTAACCCAAAATCTTCCTTCTACGGTTTTTTAATTCTATCTAAGAGAGATGACTATAATGAAACCTGAAACAAAATAGAGGAATTTCCTACATCAAAAAATTAGAATCCAAAATTCATCAAGTCATTAACCAAGGGGTCATGATCTAGACATAACATGGTTAATTTAACATAATGTTTTCGACTCATGGTATATTCCACTTTGTTTTATTTTACAGTATGGTAATTGATCATCCAATCATAATCCTTTATCTGTTACAACCATCTTATCTACATCATGGTTAATTTATTCTATGTAAATATACACATCAAAATTTTATGGGCAATATATATTTCACTTTTGGATTTATATAAATGATGGATCCAAATTTATAAATCAAATCAAAAACAACTACTTCTAATTTAGGTTTAGGATAATTAATCTCAAGAGGTTTCAGCTTTCTTGAAACATAAGTAATTACCTGATCATTCAGCATCAGAACACAACCACATCCCTTCAATGAAGCATCAATATAGATGAAAAAATTACCATTTTTATAAGGAAGGACCAAAACTGGAGAATTCAACAATATCCTCTTATGTTCATGAAAAAAACATCATATTCTTCTATTCAAATAAATTTAACCCTATTTCATGTTAACTAAGTTATAAGAATATATAACCATACATAGTTCTTAAAAAACCATTGTTAATAGCCTTCAAATTCAAGAAAGCTATAATATCAGTAACATTTGTCGGTCTTGGCCATTCATCAACCACTTTTGTTTTTGTGTGATCAACTATTATGTCATCCCTATTTACAATATTCCCATGAAAAGAAATATATTGCAACAAAAAATCAAATTTTCTAAATTTCCCATATAACTTATTTTCTTTAAGTGTTTGCAGAAAAATACTTAGTAGTTTTTCATGATCCTCATAACTTTTTTAAAACACTAGAATATCATCAATAAAAACAACAAAAAACTTATCCAAATTTTCATGGAATATTATATTCATAAGATCCATAAATACAATAGGTGAATTTTTCAAACAAAAGGGTATAAAAAAATAACATAATGAAATATCTAGTTTTAAATTATATTTTTAGAATGTCATCCTTCGTCACCTTCAACTGATGGTACTCAAATCTCAAATAAATCATTAAAATAATAATAAAATTCTTTGATATGGTCAAACAAGTCATCGATTTGAGAAAATTCATACTTATTCTTAACAGTAATGTTATTCAAAGATCTATAATCAATGAAAATACTCATGGAACCATATTTTTTTAATAAAAAAAGGGAAGCACCCCATAGTGAAGTGATAGGTCAAATGAAACCTTTATTAAGAAACTAATGCAATTACGTTTTCAATTCTAGAAGTTACACTTGAACCATTCAATATGGGAGTTTTGAAATTGTCTTAGCATCAAGAACTAAGTTAATTATAAATTCAAATCCCCAATCAGGTATTACACTAGAAAACTCATTAGAAAAAACATTCAGGTATTCATTTTTCACTGTCACATCATTAATCTAAATAGTTCCCTTTTTTCAATAATAATTTAAAGATAACATTCATTTTCATATTTTAATAGTTTTTTAGATTCCTGACATGTTATCAGTGTTATAGGTTCATTATTGTATACAAATTGAAAATATTTCTGAAAAATAAATTCTATGGCATTACAATTAATCTTAACATGATAAAAAAGCAATTCCCTACCTAGAACTACATCAAACTCTACTAAGGGTAATTTTTTTCAAGTAATGTCTTTCTACAAACAATAATAAGAAGATTATTATAATGTCGTTTTCCTTAATATATCCACCTATTTTTTCACCATAATCTCTTGTTTCATTTCATGAGGTGAAAATTTTAATTCCCCCTAAAATTCTTCAGAAATAAAAGAATGTTTAGACCCCACATCAAACAAGACATTAGAAAACTATGAGTAAGAAAATGTACCTGATACCACTTCATTGGATGGACCAATATCTACCAAAGTAGTCATAAAGGATTTCACTCCACCTTTCATCTTATAATCTGGATGCTTCCCATCATTTAGATCCTTCTTTGGGTAGGTATTTTTATAATTAACTATCTCACCACATTTCAAACACTTCACAATTTTGATATCATAATTAAACAAAACATCACTAAGATAATTTTCATTGAAATATTAGGCTATATTTCCAATCTTACCACATCAGAAACACTTCCTAGATTTGTTAAGGAATTCCCCAAGAAGCATTTTACCATAATTCCCACAAATTAGAAAATGAATTATATCACCATCATATTTCTTTGATTTAATGTTACCCACATCTTTCCATCTATTCCTCTTCATCAGCTTATTATAAAAGTACACATGATCATAAAAAAAATCTCTCTTTCTACCCTCTATGCACATCAAACTAGTTTCTCATAAATTTTGAATTCATGGGAGGCAAATGACCTTCAATATCTTGTCTTCAATCCTAAGTAAAAATGATTGATTTTACTATCAAGATCCCAAATAATATTTGGATAATACCCTTCCAATCATGTGAATTTTCTTAATACAAGACCACTGAATATTCCTCCATTTTTTTCAATTCATGGAATTTATATTCCATCGTATATCGAACCGCCTTATGAAATTATTTTTCAATGAAAATATTCTTAAATTCATTTCATTCCAAGGCATCAATCTCCCCGCTATCTCTGGTATTCTTGACCATTGACCACCACTGGTCAGATTTACCTTCAAAATAGTAAATATAAAGACTAAAATTTTTATTATCTAAAAACCCCATGGAATGAAATATCTTTTCAAGAGCATTAATCTAAACTTTAGCTTCCACTGGGTTATAAGGTTCTCTAAAAGCATGAGTGTGTTTCCTTATAAAATGTTCCACTATCATCATGTTACTTTATAGTAGCTCTGGGTGTTCTCTTGATTTTATGACACAACCATTTATAGCCTATGTCAACTAATCCATCACTACCATAATCACATCAGTTCTAATTTCCACCATTCTGGGTTGCTAATTTGGAAAGATATTATCCTCTCGGTGCCTTCTTGCATCAGCTTCCCTATTTCTTCAGCGAAAAACCATTCTGAACAGAAAAATCTTAAATAAAGAAAAATGATAATATTAAAATGCTATATAATTTTATATTAACAATTGAGTAAAAATCAAGTATGATATTCTTTAAACATCATCCTAACCCCAAAATTTATCTAAATTTTTCTCTGATACCAACTATAAGGACCTGGTCTTAAACATTACATAATCTAGCTAATTTAAAAATAATACACTTATTAAATTCCCAAAGATATTTTTAGTTTATATTTTTATAGAATTAAGATATAATTCATATCAATCAACAAGATCAAAATGTGTATACTACTAAAAATTATCCATTTCTTCCATAACACAAATGTTTTTAATAAAACATGAGTTCTTTTCATGACGTTCAACTTGACTTCTTTTTTCACTTACCAACACTTAAACCCTATGAAATACATTTAGAAACTTTGGATGAGAACAAAAAATATTTGTAAGGGATATAAAATAGAAATGAACCATTATTCCATGAATGATTATAAATATATGAAATTATTTTTATAAGATATAGTTTTCACCCTTAAAGAATCACATACTTACTTTTTGAAAACATAATATTTCCATAAAACATACAAAACATAAATAAAACTAATAAAACAATTTTTTATTGAATATTTTATTGATTATAAATGATATAATTTCATCACAATGTAGTAAATTTGTTTATTTATAAAATATTTGGGATTAGATCATTCATTAGAAAATTTGATGAAAATTTCAGTTTTATCCTTTAAAATTCACTAAAGAATTTCAAAAATAAATATTTTGATATGCATTCTTTGAACTTAAAATTATGAAAATATATTCCTAACATAATGGGATACAACTTTAATTTAGTAAATTGAAGCTAAATCATGCATTTGGTTGGTGAAATTGGTCCATGAAGTCAAAGTTGGGCTGGAGTCGCCATATTGGACATGAGTTCTGAATTTGGGTCATAACTCCTACATATGTGCTTTTATTGGGTTCAAATTTGTAGAGGAGATCGGGAAAAAAATATCTCAAAAATAATCCTTCTATATGGATATCTTGTTCACGCGTTGTGAAGGTCAAATGGGTGGTGTAAGTTAGATTAAAATATTTCGCTCAATTTCCCCATTCACACTTGAAACCACTTATAACCTTACCTCACCTTCACTCAATAAATTTATATTTTTCCCATTTGGATGGGTTTGGACATGTCTTATAGGATTTTTAGCAGAGTTTAAGTGGTTATTTTCCATTTTAATAAACCATTGGAGGAGGGAAGCTTTCAAACTAGGATATCCTCCAAAATTTTCTTCTCTTCTTCTTCTTTGTTGTAATGTTTTGGTTCTTTCAATAGACATATTATTTTATCTTACATTTATTTTATTTTTCTCAATTTTATTCTTATTTTATCTTCCTCTTGGGGATGGAATTATTAATTAGAAGTGTTATTGGGATATACCCATTATAAATCGTTTCAAATGCAATTCGATTCTACGATGACCACACCATCCATAGAAGAGTAGTTCTCCTAGTGATCGATCTATCTCTTACCCTCTACATTTAATTATTTTGAATCATTAAGATACTTTAATTCACTTAACATTTTCCATGAATTGAGATTTTAAATTATATGAAACTAATCAAGAAATCTAGCAATTAACACAAAAACGCGCGAGGTCGAGGTTTGTGTAACTTGTGAGAGTGCGGTCATAATCAGTAATACAAGACCACACGTGATAAATTTTTAGAGTTAAAATATAATCCCTAAGCTCAATTAAACCTCATTTTCTATAATGGACATGTGCCTTAATTTACCACTGACCATATGCTATATTTAAAACATTAATCAAAGCAGGGATTCATGATTTCAAGTTTCAAAGCATGCCTAGGGTTTAATTAATTTCATTTTGGTGGTTAAGTTAATTCTTGTAGGGTTTGGGGGTTAAAAAGTTAAGGGATCATAATGAAGTGGATATTGATTTAAATTATAATGATAAATAATTAAGTGAAGAGGTAGAGTGAGATCTATTGCACCTTTTAAAATGTTTTCTAAAAAAACATCTTCTTGTTGTGTTGAATTTCATTTCAAAATTAAAAAAATACAATATTCTTCTAGAAAGATTCTTCTAGTTTTATAAATGATAAACAACCCCCATACTTTCAATTAGTGTCTTTATTCTTTTTTATATTATTTTTTATAATACATTTAAGAAGTTTTTTTAATATACTTCCTCCTTTGAGAGAGGACCTTTGTTAGCCCATCTATTATACCTAAGTAACCTGAAACTGAACGTCATTTGAAATCGCCCATGACAATGACTTTCAAATTGGTGCCATTGTCAGGGAGGGAAGTAATTATTTTAACCAATTAGAGGTATTTATTTTATTTTACATTTTATTCTCTTCTTCACTTCTGTCTTTCTTCTTTACCCAATCCGTTTTTTTCTTTCTTTCTTTCATCTTCTATTATTTTCTTCTTATTTTTGGACCATCAACTCAAAATTCTCATTTTTATTTTACTATGGTATAATTTCCTTTATTTTATTTTTATTTTATTTATGACATGAACTAATCCTGAAGATATCTTAGATCTTGACCTTGAGGTTGAACACAACCTTTGGGCTTGAATCAGACATTCTCTGTCTATAGGAAGTTTCAACATTCAACCAGTAGAATAATTCCTCCACTCCAAGAACATTAAAATTGAAAAAACTTATATTTAAAACCTAAAACAATAACCAATGTCTGAATATAATAACAATTAACTTAATATAACCATTCTAGAATTAGCTACACGTGATATTAACTATCAACAAAATTGTATTGCAAACCCAAATATCGAATCGGACTTTGAACTAAAATCTAGATTAATTTACCTTCTTCCAAAGTTTCATGGACTCTCTAGTGAGGATCTAAATAAACACCTTAAAGAATTTAATGTGGTTTTCTCAACCTTAAAACCAAGAAATGTTTCTGAAGATAAAATCAAACTAAGAGCATTCCCATTTTTACTTGATGAAGCTGCAAAAGACTGGATGTATTATTTACAACCTAAAGAAGTCCCATGTTGGAATGATTTGAAAATTATTTTCTTGAATATATTTATTCCAGCATCAAGGACCAATTCCATTTGAAAAGAGATATTTGGGATCAAGAAAGTCCAAGGAGAGTCAATGTATGAGTGCTGGGAGCAATTCAAGAAGTTGTGTGCAAGATGCACACATCATCAAATCAGTGAGCAACTATTAATCCAATAATTATATGAAGGACTCACACCTATGGAGAGGATCATGGTGGATGTCATAGCTAGAGGAGAATT
This sequence comes from Viscum album, assembly GCA_963277665.1. Taxonomy (NCBI): domain Eukaryota; kingdom Viridiplantae; phylum Streptophyta; class Magnoliopsida; order Santalales; family Viscaceae; genus Viscum; species Viscum album. The sequence goes on from OY728153.1 coordinate 907,380,816, forward strand.
GGTGGAAAAAACACCAGTATCCTCACATGCGTTGATTGATAAAATGACCCAAAACTCTCAACAATTTGGCGATCGAGGTACACCACATGTCAGGGGAGTACATCTGGTAAGTCATTCTTCTCTTGAGAGTCATTTAATTTATACCAAGATAGAATAATTTACCAATATGGTGAGGAAAATTGATTTGGCTCAAAAGACATCTCAACCCACTCCTTCAAGGCCTTGTGGCATTTGCACTCAGATAAGTGACCCGATTGACTATTTTCCCAACTACAAGAAACTGAAGATTGTGCAGTAGTGTTTCCTTGGAGACCATATCAGCAGAAAAAACCACAATATACCCAAAATAATCTTGATTCCTTTTCCCAAACATACAACCAAGGGTGAAAGGATCAATTTGACATGAGGTACGCATTTGGACAACAACAAAGACCCCCATTCAACAAAACCTCCAGCAGCCTCCACCTTACAAAAAGGGTTACCAACAACCCAAAAGGAGATTTGAAGCCCAAGCATCAACAAGCCAAAAAAATGGGAATACCCCTCCCAAGGTATATTCTAACACTGATGAAATTTTGGAGAAAATTATTCTTAATCAACAGAATGACCTGAAAAGTCAAGGTTTAGAGCTGAGGGAGTTAAAGACACAAATGAGCTAGATTTCCACTACCCCCCCATGAAATGGTAAGTAAGAACTCCAGAAATCTTACTTCCCAACCTACTCCAAATCCCAAGGGGAATTTTAGTGCAATCACATTGTGAAGAGGGAAGAAAATAAATGATACATTTGTACATACCATTCCACCGGTATTCACCTAAACTCTGGAGAATCCCCATTCAAATCCAGCTGATGAGAAACCCAAGGAGAAAGATAAAACTAAGAAAATTATTACTGATGTTCCTCATAAACCCATTCCATTTCCAAATAGAGTTGTTCAAACCAAGAATATGGCTGATGATGCAATGAAAATGGAGGTTTTGGACACATTCAAGTGTATAGAGATAAACATTCCCATGATCGAGGCCATTAAAAAATCCCAAGGTATGTGAAATTCTTAAAAGAAAATTATAACAAATGAAGAAGGATCAAGGGAAATGAGAGGATAAATTTTGGAAGGAATGTGTTAGAACTCATTACACCAACTCTAGCAATTCCAACCAAGTGAAAAGATCCAGGGACATTCACCATACCATCCACTATAGGGGAGTTTCACTTTTTTGATGCTCTTTGTGATTTTGGATCTTCCATAAATGTGATGCCTCAATCTATATTCTCTTCTTTACAGGTTAGTGATTTTAAGCTGACGAGAGTAATAGTTACATTGGAAAATAGAGCTACAAAATATCCAGTGGGAGTCCATGAGGATGTACTTGACCAGGTAAGAGACAAGATCTTTCTAGTAGATTTCTATGTTCTTAACATTGAGGATGATCGGTTCTGTTCTCATGATCCCATTATCTTAGGTAGAACCTTTATCAAAACAACATAAACTATCATAAATGTAAATGAGGGTACACTTTCCATGGAGTTTGAAGGTGATGTTTTGATATTTAATGTCCTGGAATCCATGAAGTACCCTTCATAAGACCATTCTACTTTTGTTATCTCCCATTTTGAACCACCAAGTAAAATCCACATGGATTTTGATTATCATATGCTTGGGAAGATTATGAGCATTGGTTCTAGTTTTATGTCTAAGAGTACTTCAATCCCTGTTTATAATTCACAAGTCTCTCTTAGATTTGATTTTGAAGTGGAATAATATTTTGATTTTGATCATGTGAAGTCTGATTATGACATGGCTATTGAGTATGCTGATGGATTTGAGGTTTTATTCTCTGAATATGATGATTTATATTCTGATACTAATTATCTTTGTGAATATATTTTAGTTCCTTAGATGTATCCATCCGTACACCACCCCCTACACTGGAAATCAAGCCATTTCCACAAAATCTCAAATACTCATACTTGTTGAGTGGTGATAAATTCCCTGTTATCATTGCTAACAATCTCCATTTTCAACATAAAGAAAAACTTTTGAATATTTTAAGGGAGAACATCAGGGAAATTGGGTGGACCTTGGCTGACAAATTATGTATTATCCCATCCATTTTCATGCATATGATTCTTTTGGAGGATGGGGATAAACCGGTTAGGTGGCCACAATGGAGACAGAACCTAACTCTTTTGGAAGTTTTTAAAAAAGAAGTTGAAAAATTTCTCAAGGGAAGTATAATATTTACCATTTTAGATTATTAGTGGGTAAGTCCTATTCAGGTTGTGCCTAAGAAAAGTGGTGTTATAGTTGTTAAAAATGAGAAATATGAGTTAGTTCTAACGAGGGTACTAAATAGTTGGTGTGTGTGTATTGATTATAAGAAACTAAATTAGTCCACCTACAAGGACCAATTTTCCCTCCCATTTATTGATCAAATGCTTGAGAGAATAGCTGGGAAGACACATTATTATTTCTTGGACGGATTTTCTGGATATTTTCAGGTTCCTATTGCTCTAGAGGATTAGGAGAAGACAAAATTCACTTGTCCATTTGGTACATTTTCCTATCGAAGGATTCCATTGGGACATTGAAACTCTCTACGTACCTTCCAGAGATGCATGGTGAGTATTTTTTCTAATTTTATTGAGACCTTCATGGAGGAATTTATGGATGATTTTACAATGTATTGATCCTTATTTGATGAATGTATAAGTAGTTTGGGAATGGTGTTGAATTGTTGTATTGAGAAGAATTTGGTCTTGATCTTTGAGAAGTGTCATTTCATGGTAGAGAATGGAATTGTCTTAGGGCATGTAGTGTAAAAACATGGGATTGAGGTTGATAGATCTAAGGTAGATATCATTTCATCCTTACCATATCCTTAATGTATGCACAATGTAATATCATTATTAGGTCATGCAGGATTTTATCATGGCTTCAACAAATATTTTAGTAAGATTGCTCTTCCAATGTCACAATTACATCAAAAGGATTATGATTTTGTGTTTGATTATTATTGCAATACTTCCTTTGATGAGATAAAGAAGTTTCTGAACACTCCACTGATCATACAACCCCACAGTGGGATCTTCCTTTTGAGCTTATGTGTGATGTCTCCTACTTCACAGTTGGAGCTATCTTATCTCAGGGGGTGGAGGGACGTTCACATGTGATTGCATATGCATCGAGGACACTAGATTCAGCCCAATAAAACTACACAACCATGGAAAAGGAGTTTCTTGCTGTCATATTCGCTTTAGATAAATTTTGTTCATATTTATTGGGCTCTTAAGTAGTTTTTTTTCTGACCGTGCAGCTATGAGGTGCCTCTTAAAGAAGCCAGACGCAAAGCCTAGGATAATCCGATGGATTCTCCTTCTTCAAGAATTTGATATTGGGATAAAGGACAAGAAGGGGTCAGAAAACTTGGTGGAATACCACACGAGTAGGCTTACTCCCACACTATAGCATGACACCTTGAACCATGTACCACTTCAGGACACATTCCCTAATGAGCATCTCTATTCCATCTCAGGTATACACCCTTAGAATGCATATTTAGTTAACTACCTTGTTGCCTCTAAAATCCATATAAATTTTAAAAAATGAAGTCCAAAAATTAAAGATTGAGTCAAGATTTTATGTTTGGGATGATCCATACCTATGGAAGATGTTTAGTGACCAAGATATTATGAGCTGTGTTCCTGATCATGAGTTTGATTCTATTGTTCCATTCTGTCAAACACTTGCTTGTGGTGGACACTTTGGATCCCAACGGATAGTTAGGAAAGTCTTAGACTTTGGATTATATTATCCTATCTTATTCCATGATGACCATGTGTTTTGTAAGTCATGCTCTCATTGCCAAAACACATGGAACATTTCTAAGAGACATGAGATCCCCCAACAACCCATACTATTTTGTGAGATTTTTTTATGGGGCATTTATTTTATGGGCCCTTTTTCAAGTTCATTTTACTTTTTGTATATTTTGGTTATTGTTGATTATGTGAGAAAATGGGTGGAGGCTAAGTCAACCAAGACTGATGATTCCCATGTTGTTGTGTACTTTGTCAAAACACATTTTTTTGCCGGTTTGGAGTACCAAAGGCCATCATCAGTGACCAAGGGACACACTTTTAAAATCATAATTTGGATTCCTTGATTTGAATGTATGTGGTGACACACAAAACATCGACACCATATAACCCACAAACAAATGACTAGACTAAGGTTTCAAATAGGGAGATGAAATTTTTTTGGAGAAAATAGTGCAGCCGAATAGGAAATATTGGAGTAAGAGATTGGATGATGCACTATGGGAATATAGGAAAACATAAAAAAATCCCATCAGTATGTCCCCATTTCGGATTTTTTTCAGAAAGCGTTCCATCTCCCCATGGCAGTTGAGTATCGGGATTTTTGGGCTATAAAGAAATGCAACATGGATTTGGAACAATCTAGAATCCAAAGTAAGCTGAAAATTTATGATCTTGAGGAGATTTTATTTTCTTCATATGAGAAATCAAGGCTCTACAAGGAAAGATCAAAAGAATCTCATGACAAAATGATCCAGAAAAGATAATTTCAAGTTGGAGAGAAAGTCTTGTCCTATAGTTCATGACTGAAGCTGATGCGTGGTAAGTTGCATTCAAGGTGGTTAGGTCCTTATGTGGTGACTAATGTTTTTCCTTATAGTGTCGTGGGGATCACACAAGAGGACACATGAAGGAGATTTATAGTCAATGGGAAATTTTTGAAGAAATAAATGGAGGGACTTCCTACTGATGTAGTGAATTTCATCACACTGCTTGACCCCATCATCACTTGATCATATCAAGATATTCCTAACCCTTTTACTATTATATTCTTTGTCCTATTTAAAATTATTCATTTCATGTGCATATATCATCTCATAAGTTCACATTGAGTAAAATGTAATATTTTAAGTGTGGGGTAGGGGACAACATTTTGGGGTAGATATTTAGGATTTTCATTTGTGTTTCGTGTGTATTTTCTATTAAGTTTTTGGTTAAAATTTAAAACAAAAACAAAAAATAACCCAAAAAACTAAAAACAAACAAAAAAATCACTAAAAATATAAACACATATATCATGTAACATTATCATGGGAAACAAATGGAAAATTCATGTTTTCAAAATTCATTGGTTGAATGATAATAATGAATATGATTTAATCATTAAGGGTTGTTTTTTATAAAAATTTATCTTGTCGATGATATGAATGATTGTGTCATTATAAAACCTTTTAGATTTTTACATCATTTTTTGTGATATTTTTTCATGGTAAATTGTGTCATTGATTTCTCCACACAAAATTTCACTCAAACATGACTTGTGAAATTTTTCCTACTCAATTGATGGTATATTTAAGTTAGGTAAAAAAAATCATTAGTTGATCCATATGTTCTTTTATCTTCTGATCTGTTTCATTACTATACTGAATTGACCTATGTGTGTCTACCTATTATACGACTGTTGTATGCCCTAAATTTTTTTTGTGTCTTGGATAGGTCAAAAACCACTCTTCATCGACCTTTGATCTTGTTATAACTATTACAATTAGTCTCATGAGGAGATAAAACATGGGTTTACAGTTGAGTTTGAGATTTTTTTCAAGTACAACTTAGAAAACAAAATAATAATAATAATAATAAATGAGGGGAGTGATGAAATGTACAACATATTGGGATATCTAGGTTGAGAGCTTAAGGTTTGACTTTCATGAATTCTTAAGTGAGTGGGTCTTGAAATTCAATTGAAAAGAAATTCAGAACAAGTTTAGTGAATAAAATCAAGTAAGAAGAATTGTTTTGCATGACCTGAATATACTGAATAATAGGCTGATTTATGAGCTTGGAATGGTTGGCACACACACACATGGAGAATTAGTGGCATGGTAGACACGTGACTTATTTCTCTATGATTAGTATTATGAATCTCAATGGATTAGGTTTTGACACAATTTATGAGACACTTACTTTAAAATTTCTTGATATTGAATTTTTATGGGATTCTTACTTTGCTTATATTTCTACTTTGGATTGAGAAATACGAACATGCATATCTTGTCACAATTTTTTTCGAATACATGATATGAGGTTTTTCCCAGGAGTGAAAAAAGGTAAGTATGGGGGAGTTAATAAAACACATTTTTATTTAAAATTTTATTGATAATAAATGATATAATTTTCTCACATTGTGGTAAATGTGTTCATTTATGAAATACTTAGGATTAGATAATTCATTAGAAAATTTGAGGAAAATTCCAGTTTTACACTTTAAAATTCACTGTACCATTTCAGACATAAATATTTTTACATTCATTATTTGGACTTAATATTCTTTAAATATGGTACATACTTAATGGGATACAACTTTCATTTTAGATATTGGAGCTAAATCATGCATTTGGTTGGTGCAAATGGGTCATAAATTCAAAGTTGGGATGGACTCGCCAAATTGGACATGTATTCTAGATTTGAGACATAACTCCTATATCCATGATTTGATTGGGATCAAATTTGTATATAATATCGGGAAAAAAATTTCACACAAATCATACTTTTATATAAAGAGCTGGTTCACGCATGTTTAAGGACAAATGGTCGGTTCAATTTGGATTAAAATATTTTGCTGAATTTCCCCATTCACACTTGAAACCTCTTATAAACTAGCTTCCCCTACACTCTATAAGTTGGTATTTTTCTCATTTGGCTGGGTTTTTATGTGCCTTAGAGGATTTTAATCTGAGGATAAGTGGTTATTTTCCATTTCAATTAACCATTGGAGGAGGGAAGCTTTCAAGATAGGATATCCTCCAAAATGATCTTCTCTTCCTCTTCTTTGTTAAAATGTTTTTGTTTTTTCAATAAACTTCTTATTTTATCTTCCATTTATTTTATTTTTCTCAATTTTCTTCTTCTTTTATCTTCTTATTTGGTCTATAATTCTTAATAATAAGTGTTATTTGGTTATACCCATTATAAACCATTGCAAATGCAATTCTCTTCTACAAGGACCACACCGCCCATGGAAGATTAGTTCTCTTAGTGATCGATCTATCACTTACCCTCTTCATTTATTTATTTTTAACCATTGAGATACTGTAATTAACTTAATATTATCCATGAATTTCGTTTTAAAATTATAATAAACTAATCAAGAAATTGAATAATTAATACAAAAACATGTGAGGTCGAGGTTTGTGTAAATTGTGAGAGTGAGAACTTAATCGGTAATACTAGACCACACTGGTTAAATTTGTAGAGTTAAAATATAATACCTAAGATAAATTCATCATCATTTTCCATAATGTACACATGTTTTAATTTAACAATAAACATAATCTAAATTTAGAACATTAATCAAAGCAGGGTGCCACGATTGCATGTTTCAAAGCTAGCCTAGGGTTTAATTAATATCATCTTGGTGGTTAAGATAATTATTGTAGGGTTTGAGGGTTAAAAAATTAAGGGATAATAATGAAGTGGATATTTATTTAAATTATAATGATAAATAATTAAGTGAAGTGGTATACTTATATATAATAATCCATTTAAATTGTTTTCTAAAAAAACATCTTCTTGTTACGTCAAATTTTATTTCAAAATTAAAAACAAAAAATGCAATCTTTTTCTAGAAAACTTATTCTAGTTTTATAAATGATAAACAACCCCATACTTTCAAGTAGTGTTTTTATTATATTTTATTTAATTTTTATAATACCATAAATAAGTTGTTTTAATTTACTACCTCCTTTGAGAGATGACCTTGGCCTGCCACTCTCGTGCACCTAAGTAACCCAAAACCGAACATCATTTGAAAGCGGTCATGATAGTGCCTTTCAAAAACCATATTGGTAAATTAAGGAAATAATTAATATTTTTACCCTCATGGATAACATATTATTTTTAACCCTAATGGATACCTTACAATGTAACCCTCGTGGATACCTTATGATGTATCCCTCATGGCTACCATATGGTGTAACCATCATAGTTACATTTGGAGTAACCAATACGGCCAACCTTCAACATAAACATATCCAATGAATTTGAGGGAAATATAGGTCCCAAAATTCTTCATAAAAATTTCCAAATAACCCAATAATAATCATGAACCATGAATACTTTCATCATAAAACATTCCTTTTGAATTTTGAAAAAAATAGAAATTTAAAAGAGGTTTTTTAAAGAAAGGTCACCAAACTTGAGTTCATATTACTTAAAAGGACATCAAAACATCTGTATAATGGTTTAAAGAGTGTTATTAAATTATTAAAGAACTATAACCATGTTTATAATACCTTATATGACCATATTATGACAACTTTCCACCCATTTATTAATAATATTTTGTTATTTCCATTTTTTAGGTGCGTTCTGTTCATGGTTTACATGGTTGGTTCGTTAGGGATTTTCTTATTGAATGGATGAAAAAATAAAGAAGTGGGAAGAAATGGTATTAATATGTTCAAATAATTTTAAATGATACCATATATAATTTTTTTTCATATATTATGATTAATCATTAGAAAAAACATTAATGAAAATGATTTAGTTTATTTTAGCAGTTTTTACAACCATCATGAACTTATATCATTTTATTTAATATCATGTTTATATATTGGTTCCATAACATTATATAACATATAATATGTATAATAAAATTTTAGTTAACCATAATAATTGTTTTATGACCAACATTGAAGGTGGTAATGGAAAATGAATGTTTATCGCCCGCAATGGTGGTAAATCAACACATCACGGACGATGTTCTCGTTTTTAGAAAAAAAAGGAAGAGGATAAGAAGTTTGATGATTAATTTTTCCATAAACATGATAAAATTTTATTATATATAATATATTAGATTTTTCATTCCACTTGGATCTGGGGAGGTGAGGAAGGAATAATAAAAGAAAATAAATTGAAAAGAAAATAAAATAAAAAGAAAGAGGATATTACCTCTGGAATTATTATCCATGAAAATCTCTTTAAGGAACTTGGATTTAAAATTTATGTGAGATTATAAGACCTTGGATGTGGGTAAGAGTATTGATAATGGTATTGGGTAGAAGTTAAACAAGCTACAAGGCTTTTATGTGTGAGGATTAGAGGTGGTGAGAGGTGATATTTATAGTGGAGAGGAGTGTTTTTTGATTATTTTATTCATTAGTTTATTATTTTGGATCAAGACTATGAATTGTTTGAGAATTATAACTATATATACTAAAATAATTAAAGATAGTTTTAGATTATGGGCTTATATCAGCTATACATCTTTCATGACTTAATAATTCATGTATTTAGCTTATACATTAAATTACGGTGTTCTACTATTCAACAATAATTCAATTATTTTAGAAAAATACCAATAATTTAACATAACCATTTTATTTATGTGTAGAATTAAAAAATAAACTCCATTTTATGAAAAATAATTTTGGAAATATGGAAAATTTAATTTCTTATTAAAACCATAATTTATTCAAAAAATACCAATTTTAAAACTATAACTGATTTTATAACACTTTGAAAAATTAATGGAGGGCTCATATAATTATCTTTTAACCACAAGAAATTAAAATATTAATTTATGAATCTATTTTATAAAAATAAATTTTATTTTAAAACATTAATTTAATTATAAAATTGTAAATAAACGTTTATATTTTACAAAAATACCAACACTTAATTCATAATTTTCAAAATATTTATCTTCTTATTCCATGATATAAATATATCATATTTTTTTCTTATAAGATACATAAATTTCATTAATACTGTCATAGGTGAGGTTAATATTCTACTGGTATAGATTCGTTAATTTTTAAAAATACCACTTATTTCATTAAACATTTAAAATGAATTTAACTATTTATGTTTAGAATGAAAATAAAATTATTTTATAAGTACCAAGGATGTTATAGTTAGAAATTTTTTTAGTATTTATCATATTATTTTAAACTGTAGTTACCTGATTTATCCTTACCAAGGTGAAAAATATTTACTATTTTTCTATTCATAATAACAAAAAATAAAACGGAATTACTTAAAAAATTTGAATCTCATGATTCCAAATATTTAATCCATTTTATCAAATTAAATTCATATAATTTGAAGAATTTAATGTAAAATTACACCCGTAAAACAAGATTAAAACGCTTTAAAAGAAACACATGTTTTAGTATAAAGATGTTTTTATACCAAATTTAAATATAATGTTTATTAAAATAACATTTATTGGATTCATTTTATAAAAAAACTAATGAAATATTAAAACTAATAAAAAATACAATGTGACTACTTTATAAGTATTTTCACACTATCCATAACTCATAAAATCCCTTAGGTACCTCCTTGTACAGGTGGGTCACCATGCCACCCCTAATAGTGCTCAACATCCTTCACCCATGACAGTACTGACCCACATTAGTATAAACCTACACTACTACTCACTCATTTGCCACCTTTGAGTTAAGACACCATAATTTCTTATTGGATAATTGGGATCTAGCTTCAAGGAAGTTGAATATATTTATTTTCCAAACAATTATAATAAATTTCCTTTTCAAATATCACTATAAAGATATAAAATTGACTTTTACACATAAGATTCATTCTTACCACTATGAACATATACTAAGCCAGGCACTCACATGAAACCCTTAAGCAATTAAATCTAGTTTCAACATTATCTTTAAATACATGTCATAACTTATCTTCCAACCTTATTGTTATTTCTTTATCCATGTTTTTTATTTTGCAAAACCAACTCAAGCATTATCTATATAAAGTAAATCTTTGCAGTTCCTTAAACACTTCAACCATTTGTATATTTAAGTGAATGAATGTATAAGGCTTCCAAATACATGGGCTTCACATTAAAATTTATTCTAAATAGGATTTAAAACTTCATAAAACATCCAATAACTTCTTAAAAAACATTATTCATAAACATATTGATAAATGATAACACTTTAATTATTGAAAACACATAAACAAAAAGTGGATTTAACAATCTCCCCTTTGTATTTATTATCAATTCGAACGATAGAAAATGATATGTCAATATGTTAACCAATTACTTCTTCTCCTATCATATTCATTTCTTATCTCCTTTATTTCTTATTGATTTATCTCATATTATTCTTCCCTTATTTACAATAAATAAAAAGTGTATGGAGGAGGATCATATCACATTAAAATTAAGTAATCTTCCATAAATAATCACAGTCGATGTTTATTCAATACATGATCAGTTTATAAAACATATAAGGGTTTGATTTAGACATAAAATCTATCCAAACATAAAATAATATGATACTTACTAACATTAACTCATAAATCCCATTACCATTTACCACTCAAAGACTATTCAACAATTTTCATATTAAAACTAATAGATATAAAATGATGAAGCCATTTTTTTCATTTGAATTTCAACATAATATCCTACACTTAATTTAATACATAAGTTAAAAACATTCACATAAAAATTGAATGATTTAAATTTCAAAAACCATCCATGAAATATATTTAAATTAATCATTTTTTTGTTATTGATGAAATCAATTTCCCCCCTTAATATCAGAATTTTTTTGAGAAACCAAATATAAAAGAGTATTGGGAAATTAATTTTAATGATATTTTATTATTAAATATACAAATATTCTAGATTTATATGAAAAAAATTATTCTACTAGCATATCAAGAAACTCCCCCTAAAGGGATTCTCTTAACCATCACATCAGTAATGGTGGACTATTTCAAAAGGTATTTGTTAGTCCTATAAGTTTGTTTTATTTTCACCATAATGAAAAAATATTAATTACACTATACATTATTGAAAGCTTATATTTTTTCTTTATCTATCCTATTGAGAATATACTTCACCTTCAATTACTTGCATGATTATCATAAAAATACAACAAAAATGATAGGGAATAAAGTGGAACAACTTATCCCTTATCAATGTGAGCAGATTGCTTGAAAATCTAAACTAAAAAAATATTATCTTTATAATTTGTATACATGAATAGATGAACTCTTAATTAATACATTTCTAGATTTAAAATTAGTATTTGGAAGCATGGATTCCTTGTATTTCTTAAACTTTTCTTTGTGTGGGAATTTATTCTTCTTATAATAATTCAAGATAAACATACCACTTATTGTATAATTCATTCTCTTAATGATTTATTCATGGGATGGTGTGATTTTTAAACATTAATTTGAGTCATTTCTAACCTATTTTCACCCCCACATAGCTCTTCACGAGGTTTTGGGATTTAATTTTTTTACAACATCTCAAGAAAATCATGTTTATATTTATATTTTATCTTCTATTTTACATTATATTTTTCCCTCTCTTGATATATTTCCATTTCTTTTAATTTTTGCAAATAAGTTTCCCTAAATTCTCATAAATTCCTTGAGAATGAACTCATCCTTTTTTCCCATGGCATATCAAAAATTCCATTCACCAAAGCAGTTCACTTATTCTTTTCTAGGATTTTTATTCTAATGTTATCATGATTCATTCTATTTATAAAAAAACTCATCGATTTATTATAAGTATCCAAGATATTTACTCTCCTTCCCCAAAAAAGTAACTATTTTTCTTTAATGAATCATTCTTCCATGCCTTTTTAGGTTTATTTTAAGCAAATTTTTCCTTTTTTGATAATAAATGATAACTCTTCAGTCCTCTATAATATCTTATTGGGAATTTCAGGTTACCTAAATTCTTCATTAACATCCATGGTCTTACTTTTTTTTTGTTTTGAAATATACCTAGTTGATCATTTATCACTCTCATGACTACTATCATTGTACATATAATGATTTTTCCAATCTCTTAAAATCTGTTTGTGATTATAATTTTTTTTCTTTATTTCCTTTTGACATTACTTAATTTTTGTCTTGCTCAGCTGTAATATATGATTCCATTGAATTTCATATTTTTTATTATATTTATATATCCCAATTCTATATTTTAAAATATTTTACAATAAAAATAGTATCCAATAAACCTAGTTTACTTCTTTGAACTACATACTATCCATATTTTTTATAAACGAGAGTGTTTTTTTGAACTTTTTTTAACTGATTGAGCTTATTTTGGGAAAACATTTATTATACACACTCTTATACTCACCCTTAAAATGATTTTATGATTATCATAACTTTTAATCATCTATGTTTCATATATATTTCAATTTTAAAATATCATTATCCATGAAAAAGATTTATAATAATCAATAGTTTTAATAAAAGATGGTATATTTTCCTTTAATCCTACTATAGAATGATCATTAGAATATTCCATGATATTTTTTCCATAGGATAAGGTTAATATAGAATATGAATCCTCCTTAATAGTTTTTATGGAAGAATATTTCTATTAAACTTGTTGCGAATATTAATCTAGTGATATGATCAAACCTGTTAATTTAACTTCAATATCTAGACACATCATATTGGGGGTGATTTTTTCATCATTATATAATCTCATATTTTCCTCAAAATCTCTCCATATTTTCTCAGTACCTCCTTCAGGAATGTGAACCATTTCTTGAAATGAAACATCAGACTTCTTAATCATGTTGACTTTGATTCCCAATTGGGTATCCTTGACCATTATTACTTCCTCTTATGTATATATCTTTTTATCAAGAGTTTTCTTATCATATTAATTTTCCTTAACTATGTTGAGCCATTAATTTAAAATATTAATCACATTTCATTAGGATTCATATTCATTTCAATTGTGAATCCAACATGTTTGGAGAGTTTGACACAAGTCTATACCCTTTCTTCCAAATAATTCTCTATACTTTCATACTAATAGTATAGGTGGGTGATCTCCCTTTAAATACTTTTAAAATTACCCTAAATATGAGTGATAATATATTTTGAAAATTTATGTGGAATACCTATTATCAAAATAACTTATTCATTTCATGAGTCTTTTCATAGGTGACTACCTCCACTTGATATTGCCTCTTATATATGAAAAGTTTGAAAATAGATGTTTGTTATGTAATATTTATGCAGAAATAGTGAACTAAATGAGACAAAAATATTTTCTACTTCTATTGTGGTGGATTCATCCACCTGATATCGTTTTTTCATTCTTGGTTTTTGTTTTTCAAAATTTTAGCATGATAATTATACTCTTTATTTATCTTTTCTTACTAGGGTTTTCATATCTTTACTAATATATTTTAGAGTAATATTATTATTTTATATAATATATTTTCATACACTTTTATTACCTTCAAATATTTTAGATTCATCTTTCTTTGGTGAAGTCTTTCTAAACCACTTTGTATCCCTTTTTGTCTAGTACCCCAATGTTTTGGAAGATGTGTCTTCCATGATTTATTTAATAGAAAATTCATAGGATTTTTATTTCTATACTTTATGTATCCTTTTGAAAAATAAAACCAATTCTTAAATAAATGATAATCTAATAGAGGCATGATCTTCTCTGATACTAATTGTCAGGATCACATAAGGACATGTCCAACATTGAGGTGGAGTGGGGGGGGGGGTAAATCAGTGTAATTAATTTTAACTAATTTAATACCATTATCCCTTTTTACTACATCACATTTTTAGTGAATATATCATTATATATATCTTAATATATCTAATATTTAGTTGATATGCATCTGTGGTAAGATGGAATACACACAAAAGACACCATGATTTGTTAAAGAGGTTCAACTCCAAGATGGATGACTATGTCCCTGCTGATACATGGTTGTTTTCCTTGTAATGAACCAAACCTAAATACCATCTAATCCAGTAGCCAAATAAATTTTTCTACTAACCCAAAGAGTATTCTCGATCTCCATGGGATGACGAAAAGCACCTGGGTATTAAAAAATAGCTGTTGGGAATGATTTCACCCTTAAAGATTACAATAATAGAGTAAAATGTGGAAACATCATCAAATATATTAATAAATACATACATATTAAAGGAAAAAATGAAACTAAGAAAATTGAAATCTAAAAATAACAACCAAAACCCCTCTCCTGTTGGTCCATGACCACCCACCATATTCCAAGTCACCCACCCTTGGTCACCCAAGCATGAACCCATATAGGTAAAATAAACCAAGAACACCTGCTATAAGATCATAAAGTGTTGAAAATACCAAAAGGTAAACGAAGGTTGAGAGATAAAGAGCCTAGTAGGATTATATGAAATATTTTATGCAATTAATTCATAAGGAAATACCAATATTATTAACGAGGAGTACAAATGAGAAAGTATGAGGACTAGTTTTAAAAACGGAGTTTTAAACATTTAAAAATAATTTATTAAACTAAACCAATAAAACATTCCATTTAACCTTTAAAAAATAATTCTTGAAAATATTTGAAAACCATTTCACATTCTAAAGTTAGATAATCAAGAAAATATGAGAATATGCACATGATATGTAAATGTGAATCAGAATCAATACAATAGAGTCAAGGTGCATAATAAAAATAAATGACGAAAGCAAGGAAACTCTGATGCCAAATGATGACAACCAATTATGCCAGGTATCAAGATAAATTATATTGATGTTATGGGTACAACCTTGGTATGATAATGAGTCCACCTCTGAATAGTTAATCAAATTACAACATGACTAATTTATGGGCTTACATCTATTATCACGGGTCTAAAGAAAACTAGTTCAACACACACCTTCTTTCTTAGATACAAGTCCATAGCTGGAACCTTTCACATTCTCTATGTATACACTATAAGGGTCTGAGTCTGTTAGTGATGAATATATTTAGGTCATCCCATCTAACTATCTAGGTTCCCATGAATAGTAAAAAAAGGTGAGTGTTGTAATTGAGTTACAAGGATCACATGGGGATCCTTATCAAACACATGCACTGGATCTAATAACATATCTCACTCTCACCCCCAATTACCTAAAATTAAATAATGCCTTTTCCATTCCCAACAATGGGAAGTACAAGAATCAAGAAATTTACATTGAGGGGTTATCACTAGAGAAGATCGTCATAAAGTGCCAATCAGGCTATCAACAATCATCAATTCAATTTCATTCGTTTTAAATAAACCAAACATCAAAAAGGGTAAACACAATCTCTCATTTTCTAATATCACCATTATAATTCAAAATGGGTGTTTAAAACAATCATTTATTTAAAATAATCTCTAAATCATTTAAATCAAGTATTACAATTTTAAAAGGATTTAATACATTTCAAAACATCGTTTTCCACCCTCTTTCTATACAGATAAATCATTTAATTTTAATAAACCAAGAACAACCATTTCAAAACAAGGTCAAAATCATTAAAAGGGGGTTCTTGGTCATTTAATAAATCCATGCATTTAAAACTATTTAGGAAAATTTAAATAGTTAAATTCATTTAATTCAAATTAATGAATTTCATTTAATAAATCAAAACTCGGACCAAACACCTCAAATTCACCAAAACAACATTTTATAAGTTATTTGAAAATAAAACAAAACAGACATGGAATTTAAACAATTCATAAAATATTAAGAGATATTAAGATCAAATCCATTTAAATCAGGCCATGTTCAATTTAGAGAGAAATTGGTCAAATGAAATTTTATGATGATTTAAATGGAAAAAATTATAGAAATTGTGTTGGAAATCAAGAAACACACATCCATGAATTTATCAAGAAACAATGAATAAAAAAATGAAGTAAATTTATAGAAACACCTACTAGGAATATTAGGAATCCAACTACAATGAATCTAAGATGTGTCTCCTTCGATGGAGATCACCAAATCTAGAAAGATAGATCTCGAAATAAGAGGGAAGAGATCCTAGATCTACAATCTGACAAAAATATACCAAGATCAAAAAAACTGAAGACCATAAAAACCTTTAGGAAGAATAAATCAAGACAAAAAGAGAGATCAAAGATCAAGAAGAGAATAACTCACAGAAAGATAATATCATCTCTTTGATTGACGCTTTAATCCACCAAGAAATAAGTTTGGGAGAGCCAAAATACTTATAAAGGGATCCCAAAACCATAAGGATCAAATTATGATCAAGTGGGAGGAGTTTGGGGTTAATTAGGGGGGTTTTAGGACTTTAATTACAATTTTTGTAACTTCAATTATCACATGCATGGTTTGATGGGCCAAGTTGAATAGTTAGTACTAACCATGCGCCTTAACCAGACAACATTGCATACTTAGGCTGCACACTTAGTTTAACTATGCACAAACCATGAAACCAGGTTGTACACATAGTTTAACCATATTCAATCCATGCACAAACAATACATCAGGTTTCACAATTTGATTAACCATGCGCAAACTATGAAACCCATGTTTCACAACCTTGCGCAAACCATGAAAAGGCATAGAGACTATAAAAAAGGCTTTGATAAAATACAAAAAAATAACCCCAAAATATATCCAAACCTTAGGTACTCAAATAAATGGGTCAAAACACATAATAATAACTAGCAGGATCTCACAACCTCACCACTATATGACTTTCTGTCCCCAAAACTGTTAGAGTATGAAAGATAGAACTCGATGACATAATAAGAACTCCCTCACTTATCTTGTGAGGTGAACGATCCATGGTTAAAAAGTTAGACTCACCCAAAGGATAATGACACACAAAAAACCAATATCATCACACACTTATAACAAAAATAAATATTAGATACCCTGCATAGGTATCCCTACCATTTAAAGATTCACCAAAGTGGTGAAACATAAGAATAGAATTCCCCTTAAAACCAAAGAAGTTACTTAACCAACTCATTAAAGAGAAAAACCTAAGATCAATCATCTATAAGAAATGTAAATAACATACAAGTATTTTTACCTAGGATAATTAGTCAAAAGGTAACATAATATTTTTAAAACTGATCCTTATACCTCGATGAGATCTTCAAATAAAATGCCATCACAACCGAGTGCCTGGTCTATCAAAATCCAAATAGTCATAGTCACCCAAGTACATTCCCATGGTCTATCCAAGTCCTAATAAAAATAACTCAAGTATCCATGTTAGTGAACAATAGGGCGCTACACTCTCATAAGGGATATAATCAAATATATCAAAATTTACCTCTAACCATCAAGTCAGAACAAGAGGACACTAAGGAACAACAATAACGATCTCAAGTAAAGGAAACCATTATCACATCACCAATTAAGAAATTATCCAAACCAAGTTCCACAAGATAACATTAGAAATATACCAAAATTAAAGGTTTCCAAAATTAGGAAATCCTTAAGAAGGAAACCTCAAAAAGTTTCCACTCTGACATCAGAAACAATAAGCTAGAAACCAAAAGCTCATCCAAAACATGAAAGTATTCACTCCATAGCCTATATATGGAACCCTATTATCAGGAATCATTTTCTTCCCCACAGTAAGGATCTAGTATTCCAGACCAAAACATCCTTTTTTGGCCTAAAACTTATAGAACCACTTAAGGTGACCCAAATGGCCACACTGTTTAGACACCATCAGAGCTTTCACACACATCTTCTTATAATGATTAGGTGATCCACACTAGAAACACATGCTAGTCCTTTTCTTTTCTAAAGTATACTGAAATTACTCAATTGTTAATGTTGTATTTATCAATTCCTATTGATTTTCTATCTCCACTTCAGTTGAAAATCCCCTTTCAAGTATCTCTAGAAAAGAGATCAACCACTACACAGGCATAATTGTTACAATGTCGGGGTGAAGACATTTCCTAAAAGAGATAGATTTACTGAATTCATTACCAACAAGTTTAGTTATAAAACACACCAAACATGAGAACTTCTTGGCATACTTCACAACTGAAAGATGATCATGACTGAAACTCAAGAACTTAGAAAATTTATCCTTCTTCACTTCCTGAGGATATGAGATAGAATGAAGTATGACTTGAAGAATTCCCAAGACATTATTTCATACATAAAAGAGGTAATCAAAACTTCCCACCATGCATGGATGGGTCCCTCAAATAAGGAGTGTATATACTTAACCTTCAGATATTCTGGAGTCTTGAGAGTATCAATGATCACATCAACTTATTCAAGCCAATTCACTACCTCATGAGAACCTCATTTACATTTATAAAAAGGTAGAAAAATATATATGAATTAAAGGATGGGGTTTAAAGGCTGGGAGGTCTCTGGATCCACAACTCATTATGGGGTCTTAATAGAGTTGTTGACATGGGATTCTACTTCTAGAAAACATGAAAGACGACCCAGATGAACAAATCATTGGACCAAAATTCTATATTTCAGGAAGGAATTTCTGGGAGATATTTCAAAACCTCAAAATGAATAAAAATATAAAATCAAGCATCAAAGAACACATAAACATAACACAAATGTTTTTAAACAAAGTCACAACCCACTTTAATCAAAACAACAATGATTTCATAAAAAAATATATAACCATTTACAAAACATTACCCTTTACTTTGAAAATGATAAATGTTTCTATACATCAATGATAGTTTCAAAAACCATTTACCAATAGTTTTAAATTATTCCATGGTTTTAAATCATTAATCCCATTTTCCAGTTATAAAAACCATTTCCATTTAAATATATTACAAACTAAATATCCACTTAAAACATTGTTTTATCACATCACATAATAGTCTTTGATAATTAATTTTCTAGAACAAACATTTCATAAACAACACATTTTGGTATTTGAATACATTTCTCAAAGAACATAACAAAACTTGTTTCGAGACACAATTTAGTTTTCATAAGGTATTTTGAATAATTAATAAGGTATTAAAGATGAAACCACTACACAAGAGCATGAAACAACCCCCATCCATAAACCACCTAACTAACATCACATAAGTGAAGTCACTTGTAAGAATATGGATAAATTTTAAAGTTTATAACCAAGTTATAATTGTAAAACTCTTGTTCGTATGGGCTGTTAAACTACACACTAACTTCACAACTGTTCATGGGTGGATTTATAGACAAGGCACATTGATTCCTCACACTTTACCAGACCATGGAAAGATGTTGTGACTGTGGTCATTCTTCCATTCTAGATTAAAAAATCACAAAAGATTCCCCCAATAAAGAATATTATCATTTATAATATAAATATAATTTATCATAATAAATCAAATAACTCAAAAGAAATAATCAAGTCCCAATATCCCTGGTAATACATGTCTCACCATGATTGGGTGGTGATCAAGCATCCCCACATGAACTAACTATTGAGTCCCAACACATTATTAGTCTATTTTTTACCATGAATCTCCCAAAATAACATAAGGATTTAAAATTCAAGTATTTCCTTTTAAGGAAAGTCCCTCTCTAATACCATTTGTAATGAACCAACTTGGAATACCATCTAATCTAATACCCAAACTGATTCAACAATAACCAAAGCATTACCAATCTCCATAGGTTTTAGACAAGCACCTAGACATCAAAAAATAATCACTGGGAATGATTTCTATCTCAAATAGTAAAATAATATAGTAAAATGTGGAAACATTATCTTATATATAAATCAATACATACATATCTAAGTATAAAGTTACCCTAAGAAAACTGAAAGTAGAACATAGCAACCAAAACCCATCTTCTGGTGGTCCACCACCACCCACCATGTCCCAACTCAAGCACCCTTGGTCACCCAAGCATAAACCCATTGAGGTTAAAGAAATCAATAACAATTTCTATAAGATCATAAAGGGATGAAAACACCAAAAGGTAAAAGTAGGCTGTGAGCTAAAGACACCAACATGATTCCACCAATAATTCTATGAAATTACTTCATAAGGAAATTCAAATATTCTAAAAAATGAGTAAAAATGAGAGAGGATAAGTATTAGTTTTAAATTGAGTTTTAAAAATTTAAAAGTCATTTATTAAACAAAAATTGTACAATAAGCCATTTCACCTTTTAAAAACTCAACATTTTCTTGAAAATATTTGAAAACCATTTTACAATATAAAGTTAGTTAATCAAGAACAGATGAGAATATAAACCTGATATATAAATATGAACAGGAATCATTGTAATAGTGTTAAGGTTCATAATAATAATAAATGGATCAGGAAAGGAAAATCATGTGACAAATAGAGACAACCAATATTGTCATGTATCGAGATAAAGTATATGGATGTCATGGGTATAACCTAGGTATGATAGTGAGTCCACCTCAGAATAGATAATAAAATTACAACATGAATTATTTCTAGGCTTACATCTTGTCTTATAGGTCTAAAGCAAACAATTTCCATGCAAACATGATTTCCTAGCCACAAGTCTATAGCCCAAACATTTCACATTCTCTATGGATCCACTATAAGGGTGTGAGTCCACTAGTGAAGCATATATATAGGTTATCCCATCTAACTATCCAGGTTCCCATGACTAGTGAAAAGAGATGAGTGAGGTAATATAGTTATGCGGATCACATGGGGATCCTTATCAAGCATGGGAACTATCCCTAATAATAAACCTCACCCTCACCCTAAATTCTCTCAAAGTAAATAATACATTTTTCAACACCCAACAATAGAAAGTACAAGAATAAATAAAGTTACATTAAGGGATTATCACAAGATAGAATCATAATAATGTGACAACTGGGCCGTTAATAATAATCATTTAAATTAAAATCCTTTTAAACAAACCATATTTCAAAAAGGGTAACCATACCCTCTCTTTTTCCAAAATCATCTTTATAACTCCAAATGGGTGTTTAAAACAATAATTTATTTCAATGAATACCTAAAGAATTTAAATTAAGTATTACAATTTTAAAAGGATTTAATAAATTCAAAACATGGGTTTATACCATCATTCTATGTGGAGAAATAATTTATTTCAAATAACCTAAGAACACCCATTTCAAAAAAAGATCAAAATCATTAAAAGGGGGTTCTTGGTAATTTAATATATTAACACACTTAAAACTATGTATAAACAATAAAATTGTTTAATTAATTTAATTAAAATCAAAGAAGTTTATTTAACATAACAAAACCTAGGACAACGACCTCAATTTCACCAAAACAATATTTTAGTAGTTTTTTTAAAATATAACAAAAAAGACATGGACTTTAGACAATTAAAACATATTGAGAGAGATCAATATAAAATACATTTAAATCATTCCATGTCCAATTTAAAGAGAAAATTTTCAAAGAATATTTAATGAGGAATTAAATGGAAAGAAATGATAGAACATGTGTTGGAAATCATGAAACACACATCCACAAATTTATCAGGAAAAAATTAATCAAAAAACAAATGAAAGTTATAAAAACACATACCTAGAATATTATTAATCCAACTAAAATTAATCTGAGATATGCCGCCTTCGATGACAATCATCAGATATAAGAAGATAGATATCTAATGAAGGGGGAAGAGATATTAGATCTAAAATCCCACATAAATCTACCTTGATCGAACAAAACTCAAGGCCATCAAAATCTTTAGGAAAAATAAATCAGAGAAAAATGGAGATCTAAGATAAATAAGAGAATTACTCACTGAAAGATAAGATCTCCGCTTCAATTGGCACTTCAATCTTCAAAGAAATGAGTTTGGGAGAGCCAAAATGCCTCTAGAGGGCTCCCAAAAAAAATAAATATCCGATTATGATCAAGTGGGAGGAGTTTGGGGTTAATTAGGGGGGGGGGTTGGGACTTTAATTACAATATTTTTATGTTTAATTATCATGTGCATGGTTTTCTATGCCATGTTGCATGGTTAGTACTAACCATGCGCCTTCACTATATAACATTTCACACTTATGAATCACACTTAGTTTAACCATGTGAAAACCGTGAAACCAGGATACACACTTAGTTTAACCATGCAAAAAATATATGAAAACAATGAAACCCATGTTTCATACTTTATTTAACCATGAGGAAACCATGTAAAGTCCCAGTGACCATAAAAAGTCTAATAAAATACCGAAAAAAACCCTGAAAAGATATCCAAACATTGGGTACTCAAATCAATGCGTCAAAGCTTATAAAAATAAGCACCATGATGTTATAATACCACTCACACAAATTCAATTTTATTATCAAAAGAATCATGGTAAATGGAATTTACTTGGACCTATTATTCTATAACTAACTAGATATAAAGAAATAATCAACTTATTATTCCTTTTATTATAATAGAATGTAATTTCACTTCATTGAAGTAAGATCACCTATGTTTGATTGAGTTACTTCTAGACTATATGGATTTATCTTCTTCCTCACTTGTAGTAATCAATTTTTTTTTCATAAAGGTTCCTTATACTTCTATAGACAATGACTGTAGGCTTGACCTCTCTATGTCTCTGCTTGGATGTAATATGTTGAAGCACAACCAAACTCAAACTTCATTATTTATTTATTTAATTCAAAAGTAATATTCTTATACATATAATATTGTCTCTCTATCAATATTCAAATCATATAATAAATAATACATATATATACACAGGTTTCAGTTTTCTTCTTATTTTGATATATAGGGTATGCAATACCCATCTCTATTGACCTTTTATTCTCTCTTCGACTCAATGATTTATTCTAATAATTTCATAGCCAGACAATCATTATTTTTTACTTCTTTTTTATTTATAATTAATAATTTTAATATAATATTCAAACATTTTAATTCCATAAATCTTATCATTGACACTTCCTAAAAATCACATTTACTTCATGAAATCTCTTCCTTTTTAAATATTGAATTTTTCCCATTTTTTCCCATTTAAACATTCCTTCTTATTTGTCTTCCTAAATACTTGGACTCATTTAAATAATCCAAAAAATCTATTTCTGCATATTCCACATATTCATGTGAAATATGAAAATCACAATAGCAATCATATATAATTAATTCATGGATCTTATTTCCACTTCACTTTCTTGAATCAAGCACAAATCATGGAATTATGATAATCGAACCATGAATTCCCAACAAGGAATCTAAATATTTATTCATATGAGTATATGACTCATACACTTTATCCAATTATTCATACATAACATTCAGTGACACATATGCAATACCTGAATAATTACCCATATACACCCACATTCAATTTATTTCATTACCACCAAACAATATGGATACTCATAATTATGAAGCATCAAACTCATTCTTATAAAGATTTTGATTTATCTTTATGGGATTATACATACACATAATGATGGAATGATCGTTACAGTGATCATAATTATGTAATTGGATGATGCCTATACACTTTGAGTCATCCTTATAAGGATACGAATTCATCCTTACAAACTCATGACTTATAATCCTCCATTTTCACTATTATATTCCTTATTTATGCTTAAACCATAACTTATCACCATTATCATCAGGGTTTTTTTTATATTTTAAGGCTCGGTGAATCACTGTCACATTTAATATCCGACTAATCTTGTATATTATCTCCTCACATACATCCATTATAGGAATTGAGATCATTATTCACAAAACTCTGACAAGATACTTGTTGTCATGGTGTTATTTACTCACACAAAATCTAAGAAGCTTGAGCCTCAAGATGGTAGGATTTGATGTTGTCCCATTTAAAGCCCCACACATGCCTTTATTATTAAATAGATAAACAATATTGTATATTTATATCTTTATATCAACGTTTATCTAAGGAGAACACTATTTTATGAGCTCATATTCACGATCCATATATTGAAAAATTCCTTAAGCACCTCCCCAAACGAGAAGTAATTTCCCCACCCCTCATAGTTATTAACTTCCTTTATATATTCCAATGTTGACCTACACTGGATCTCACCTAAACTGCCTATCACTTAGCCATCACTTTGTGTTCTATCACAGGCATTATTGGTAGGCTACTCAGGTCATATAATTAAGTGTTTTAACCATAATTTTATCTCTACACTTATCATAAATTCCTTAAATATCAATGAATGCATCCAAATTTTACCCTTATGTGTAACACTAAATATCACTACTACACACACACCAGGCCAGAAACTCATACAAAAATATTATACAATCCATGTTATTGTCACTAATAGCCTGAAATACATCTTAGAACTCATATTCCATCCTTATATAAATATATTGATCCATGTTTTTTATTTTTAACATCATTTTGATGTAATCTCCATGAAATATAATGTTTTTCAGTTCCAAATTCTATTCAACCATTTTTTTAGTGTGAATGAATCTCCATGGATTCTAGAGAAATGATCTTTAAATTAAAAGATGTTCTCAATATGATTGGTAACATTTAAAAAATTTTAATAACTTATTCATAAAAATTATTCATTAAAATATTGACATGAGACAAGTCTCCACTTGTTGACAATAAATACAACATAAACACAATGTTGGTTCAATATTTCACTTTATTTTGAGCTTCTCTGACACTCTAGATTATGGGTTCCACTTTATCTCACAATTCAAAACATAAAAGGTATTTATATATAGAATTTATTATCATACATTATATAGGTATGATCATCAGTTTTTTAGGTCTTGTATGTGATGTCAATTTATAGGGATTTCTCTAGGAGGAATGAAATATCCCATCAAACCATTTTAATTTATGAGATATTTGATTTATATATTATTGAATTAATGATTCCTTTCTTAAATTCATTTGTATTTTTATACATATAATTTGTTATTTATAATGTCTCTAAATTGGTAGAATCATAGAAAATGAGGATCAGTGACTCTCAATTGGTTGTCAAATTCATGAGATCTCAAATTTTTAATAGGTTTTTCTTACTAAAGTTTATCAATAGTTATTTGGGTTTCTATTTATATAATCATAATATGAAAAATATTCTTTATAAGTATGGGGTTTATTATAAATTTTCCACCACATATCACCTATAAAACTATGGAAAAGTAGAAATTTCAAATTAGGAAGTTAAAAAAACAAAGGAAAAAGTTTTATAACTCAATAAGAAATATTGGAGGATTCACATATATGATTCACTTTGTGTATATTTTATAACTATAAAAACCCTACCAAAATGTCACATTATTGGATTGTCTTTCGAAAAGAATTTCACATCCCCATGGATCCACAACATCAATATATTTTTAGGAGTGTTGAAACCTTTTAAAGTTGTTATTTAGTCAATAAAAAGAAGAAACTATCAAAGATAGATAAACCTTAAGGTTTACTATAGAAGAAATCAAAATATTAAGTGGATGTAGGTTGATCAAAAGGTGTTATCTTCTGATGGGAATGTGTGATTAGTTCTATGGAAGTTGTAAGAACAAAAATTATGGGTTTTACTTTTGGTTCATTAATGATAATTAACTAATGTATTATCCTCATGGTTATTTGTTAAAAGATTTAATAATAATATTCATTTAGAAAAAATATAATAATAACTTATATTAATCATAGGATGTCAATGGTTAGGTACTAATTTCTATTAGAGATCATAAATCACCATGCTCAATTTTAGGGTTTATATAAATGTTGATTGTTGGTGATACTAGATGACGGGTCAAGACCCACTATTTAGGTGGTGTGGGATCACTTGTATACATGTTGTATATAATACTATGATGTGTAAATAAATTAATTGGATATTTTTTGTAATTATAGAATGTTATTGTAAACTTCGGTGTCTTATAATAAATAAACATGAAAGTAGTGTTCTCTTATGGATATAGGACTTACATCCATTCCATGTAAATCAAAGTGTTATTTTCTTGATTTATCTAATTTTTAATTGTATTAATGTTAGTAAGAGTTTTATTCTGAGAGTGTTCAAGGAGGTCAACTTGGTGTGATGAGTAGGGTGTCAAGAACTTCCTATCTTATAACACATTAAGTTTAGGGGAATCCTTCTGATTAATAATCTTATAGAGGTTGTATTACCACTAAATGGCTCTTCTGGAGTATAAATTAAATTAATTTTTGGTTTAATGGATTCCAAATAAGTCATATCATAGATTTAAGTTCGAGATTCCTTGGCCATTTTTCAATTTGAGGGGAGTTTACTAGAATCCAAATAGATACTGTTAGAAAAAGGTTAGGTCAATATATAAAAGTTATATGGGATGGAATATTTATTATGGAGAATTCATAAGGATAATTATCTCATTGAAAATTAATTGGAATTTCTATTAGCCAGGGTCAGACTAAAGTAGATGGAGAAAGTATAAAATAATAACTATATAAAAAGGAACTTGGCTTTATTATAATTTCCTTGACATGGAACATATATGTTAATATATAGAATATTATTGCCAAAATATAGTGGATGAAAGATCTAGTTAACAAGTAGTATAATTTGACTACTTTGAACATGGTGTTTATGATGTGTAGGTTGTTTGACAAGAGGTTGTTAGAAGGAATAATTGTGAAAGATCATTTCAATGACTTTAATATGATGTAATTTCAATAAAAATAAATTGTATTCATGTTCATGGAATATGTTTGGACAATTATATAGATATTATCTTTAACAAAATGTTAGTATGTGATGGTAATTACAGTAAGAGACTCTTATTTGAAGACTAACAAAGTTCTTGATGATATTAAAGATCTCATTCTTAATTTGGAACTCATGCAAAAGGAAGGTCAAGATCATACTGAAGAAAAAATGAATACAGAGGGTATAGGGTATTATAATTATTATATGGGTTGGGATAATTAAAATTAAAATCTTGATAAATGAGTTGAGTAAAGAAAACTTTGCCTAAACCCATTTTTTGAAGCTATAAGAAAAGATGTAATTTCAAGAAGTATTGCATAAGTTTTAGGGAAATTATCAAAAGATTATATCTTAGAAGATCAAGTTATATTAATTTAATAGAAGATAATGGCATTATAATATTTAGTTTCAATGTTCTATTGGAATATTGGATCATATATTTTGGAGAATCATTCCATTCTATAGATTTGGCTTGAATTTCGGATGATCAGAATTCCATCTTTAGTGAAATTTTATTCTTGAGGGAGAAATGTGTTCTTTCGAACACAAAGAATAAAAATTCAATTAATATGAGTAAAATAAATGAATAATATATTGATACAAAAAAATACATAATATAACTGGTGTGGATGAAAACTCAACTAAAATATCACAAGGTAAAATAAAGTTGCTATTTTTCAGGATGTGATAAATAAAGTATTATTATTTTCTCAATAAATCCAATTCATTATTATTGAATGATGCATTTTTATATCAATTAAACCTATATAAATGAGAAGGTTTAGAAAGGTGTGTTGAATTTGGAGTTTTTTTCAACCAAGGTGAAAGTGGTAAAAACTTTTACCAATAATTACCAAATATCACATTTTAAAAATTGAGGTTGACGGTGGGAGTTCAACCTCATGTATTTTAAAGATATGGTATAGTCCTACATTTTCTTGTAAATTATCTTGGGGATGTTTTTTTAATCAAAAGTATAGATAATGAAACAAATATAAAATTATATATTTTTCCTTGAAAGAGGGGGATTATTTATTTTGGGAGAGAATATATTTATGGGAGACAATAATAAAGGGAAATATGTTATCTCAAGACATGTGTGTATTTGGTTAATGATATTTTTAAATGTGTTTATTTATTATGTGTATATGAAATAGTTTTTGTTCATATACATGAATTATTTTTTTAAAAATAGAATAAAATAGAATAACTTATAAGTGAAATTGAATTTTTAAGTGAATGTGAGTTATTTTTGGATAGATTTGGGGATATTATTAATTATTTAAAACTTATACACTAACTATTCTCATTCATAATTATAATTGACTAAATAAAATCTATTTTCTAAGAATGACAAATCTTAATGTAAATAATATTTTTTGATCAATGATTGAAAAAAAATCTAGAGGTGGAGGTTATTAAATACATTTTTGAAGTTAATGGATCCATTATTTCACATTTCAATTCATTTCAAAATATGTAAACACATTTTAACACATGGTTAGAATTCATCAATATGTAAATAAATCTTTCAAGATATGGTGAGTTTTTTGGATTGAATCCCAGAGTTATAATAAGATAAATAGAAATAAAAGAAGTTAAGAACACTTCTTGACCACTAGAGTTCCATTGGACTAATACCATAGTTATTGTAACTAAAATTAGAGGGTTTTAAGTGAAATACATCCTCTAAAATTATAGTGTCCAATAAATTTTTTTTAATGGGAATGATAGATGGGTGATTGAGTAACAATTATTCCTAGTATACTTTTAATGGTTTCTTTAATTAAACATTTGGGAACCAATCATCAATGTCTTAGAGTTTCACATGACCTCAAAAACACCCCCTCATATGATAGAGGCTTCTAACTAGTAGTGAAGTCTTATATCATAAATTGGGGAGACTATTACATACATTTCATAATAATCAATAAAAATAAAAATAAAAAACATCATACATTATAATAATTATAGAAGACATAAATAAATAAATCACATCCACAAGATATCAAATGAAAATTTTATCACACAAGATACATCATAATTGATCACCCATTTGGATGATCAAATATAAAAAATAAACCAAAGAATAAAAGAAAGGAGTATCTTCTACCATTATCCCAACTAACCTAATCCCCATCTCAACAAGAGTGTTTTTTATTATTCTTGTTCACAATTAAATAGTTTTTCAGAAAAAAAATTCATTTTATTTAAAAAAATGTGTCAACATTCATTTATAATTAATTGATCAAATAATTATATATACATGTGTAAAACATATTTTTACAATTTAGTTAATATTTTTGATTCATGCCATTCTAATGAATAGGTTATAATGGCAACATTTAAATAAGAATATTTATTTTTTATTAAGCTCAATGCGGACAATATTATATGCTATAAAACATAATATTTCTTTTTAAATGCTCCGAATGTTACATTCTATCCCCAGTTTGAAAATTTCATCCTCATAATTTTGAATTTAGGCTCGTTAATTAAGGGTTGAATTTTTAAAATACCATAATTGAAACCCCACATCAGAAAAAGGATCAATGAGACATCCACGTTAAAATAAACGGAAGTACTAAGGTCACCTGAGATAATACATACTAGAATTCCATGTTGGAAAACATGAACCTAGAATTGAAAAATAACTCTCAAATACTAATAGGGAGTGATAGAGAACGTGATCATGGGAAAGTTAAGCATCACAAAACCATAAATATTTAATTGTTCAAAAGACCATTAATATAAGTAAATGGATAATGTTTTTCTTTCAAAATCATTTTCATAGAGTTGAGGAATTATTTTACTATCTTGACTAAGAAGATAAATAAATATACTCACTTGACAAGTAGAGTTTCATTATTTTATTAATTTCCACCAAAAGCTCATATTTTTATCCAAAGTATGAGTATTTAAAATGATTTTTTCACTCCCCAAGCCCAAGAATCAACTTCTATAGAATCACATAATCCATAAAAGTTGAAATATATATTTCTCCTATCATTAAACATTGACCAAAACCAAAATGATTAGGATTATGTAATTTAATTATCCAAAAATAATAAACCTTATATGATAAAAAAATACATTAATTTCCCAAATTCACTAGTAATACCCAGAGTTCAACACATACCATTCAAAAAATAATTTTAGTTAAATTTCCTCAATTTTTTTGTGAACCCTAAAATCATAAGTATTTGATATCATAGTCTTCCAAGATAAATTTTTGCATTTATCTCCAAATAACATCAATCAATCTTAATGTCTCATACCAAAAATGTAATTTCTATAATAACATATTCTCTATGTTAGGTTAATCATTTCCATAAATAACCTGAACCACCATAAGTCCAAAATAAAATCATAGATTATTCCAAAATATAATTCAACCTTTATTCATTAAATAAAATCCTATAGTATAATATTTACCTCAATCATAAAGGGATACCAAAACAGTAATTTCCTTCCAAAATAACATAAATCACATAACCACAAAATCATTTTCTAATCCCAAGGTTATCTATTCAATAAAAGTTATGTTACCAAAATCAATTTATTCTTCATCCATAAAATAATTTAACTAAAAATTAAAAGTCATACTAAATAGGACCTCACATAGGACAATGGTAGGTGATGAACCCTTTACACCCTTTAGTTATGGGTTCAAAACCTGCGACCATGCTGGACACGATGTGTTGTCACCCATCTTGTGAGTTGTAATATTTATAAAACTATATAATTCTTATAAAAATAAAAAAATATGATAAAATCCTAAAAAATAACCATAAAATGTTTTAACCTCAAAGTTAATCTCATACCTTTAATTTTTCATCCTAAAATACAGTAACACATAATTACCTAAAAAAAGAATGTTTCTAAAAATATCATTTAGTCACTTTAAAATTTCTTAACTTAAATCCTAAAAAGTGGTTTATAATACACTAAAATCCTGATCATATTGAAAATTTGGAACCCATTATGATATCCATATCTTTTAATCTTAAAAGTATTCTAATACCTTCTATGATACCAATTGTAAGGAAATTTCCTTAAACATAACTTATTGTAGTTATTTTAAAACTAGAAATCATATTCTTTTCCCAAAGTTCAATTAGGTTTAGAGTTTTAGAGAATTATGAAAAATTAATAATTAAAATCTTAAAATACAAGTGTAATATTATACTAATTTTCCACTTTTTCCACAAAAATAAACCCTTTTAAAAAATAAAACATGTTTCCTCTTCATGTAAAATCTTCACTATTTTCCATTTTTTCTCATCCTTGTATTTATTCTCCCTTAAATACTATGACTGTTTTTAAATGTTTTATGAGAACAAAAATCTCAGTAAGGGTGAGTGTATTAAATTTAATAATGTATTAATTATTATAAATCAACATGGAAAGGTAAATAACTGATAACACATTCCATTAAAATAACTGGATAAGGAATAATCAATATGGAAAGGTAAATAACTGAAACTCGATCTATTTAATCAATGAACATTGAATAAAATGCATACATAGATACATCGACCCAAAATATCATTGATAAATAATAACTAAAATTAAAGAGATGATTAATTACTAGATTTTATGTATCTGGAACATGAACCACTACCATCAAGACCATTCACAAGATGGTTTAAGTCTATGGGTAGAAACTCATCTATTATGCTTAGAAACAAACTAGAGGGTTTTTTCCAAATGAATTAAACTCACAAGACTACTGATCCATATATTGGATTTCATTAATTAGTCCCCAACCCATGTCTTACATCTCAAAAGCATTCCTCATAACTTGAATAATCAATTTAAAAAGATATTTTTAAATCAAAGTGGCCCATACCACTTTGAAATATTGGAATCATAATCCTCATAAAAGAAAATAATTATCAAATGAAATATTTAATGCCATGAATATTAAGAGATTCATGATATGATAAATAGAAATGGTTAGTAGATACACCACACAAAATAAGTAAGTGGTGAATATGATATTTATCTCACAAATGTAAAAAGTGAGATGAAAATACCTTACCTTGAGTCCGACTCGTCACACATGTCCTTTAATTTCATGAATAATAAAATTTTGTTAATTATTTAATTTATTTAGAACCTGTTAAATTTCATTATTCCTTTTTCATCACTTATTACCATGTTATAACAATTACTTAATTATTTAAGTTCACATTGGATGTTTTTGACAATATTCGGAACATCGGTTCAAAAAAAACTTTGGTATCATGCCTATATTCAAAATTGGTAATTAGTCCATACTTACTAGAATAATATTCATAAAATAATAATAAATTTTATATATCAGTTATAATTTTAAATACATTCATTAAATATGGATATGAAAAATGAAATGTGTTACAATTATGTACATGGTAAGCCTTACGCACGGATGAGTAACATTTCCATTTTTCAATGATCATTATGGAAAGAAGGTAAGTATTATGTTATCTTTACAAAATTATAACAATATATTTAATATCATATTATTATTTTAAATATAATTATATATATATATATCATCCATGTGATGTTGAGATGAATAATGAATCACATCACTTCGTAGAGCTTATAGATCATAGTTACGTACAGACGACATTATCATTTTTATGTGCATGAAAATGTAAGAAGGTAAATGAAATATTATATTTTCATAATGATAAATATTTAATTAATATAATATATAACATTTTAATTCAATAATTATAACAAGTCATTAGATACCGTGATGGAAAATGAATTATATCAGTTCTCGGGGTAGTAATTCGTCATAGACATTAACAATAATTATTTTCCCAATTGATGGAAGTTGCGATAGATTTTCTTGATGATATTAAAATAATAAAATATCATCACATTCATGATACTAAAGTTATTATTTATTCATGGTTTAATAATATTTGAAGTATGTGGAAGAAGAAATAAAATAAAAACACTTAATTAAGAATGATACCTCTTCCTGAGACGATTTTCTTCAATTAACACTTTACCACCTATAAGGATGGTGTTATGTATAATATAAGGCCAATTGAATGTGGGTATGTATTCTATTATGGTATTGGGGTTGATATTTTCCTTGAAAAAAAGGTTTTTTATTTTCATAAATGGAGAAGAATGGTTTCCCTTTTATAAGAGAGGGGAGGGGCACTCTTGGAAATCCTCAAAATATTAAACTAATATAAATTAATTTTATAATCAAAATGGATATAAACTTATTAATTTATAATACAGGATGATTTTTGTTCAAAATAAATTCATAAAATCAAAATTATATATGTTTTGACTATTTTTTTAATCCTTATCTTTTAGCTTTAACTATTATTTATCCTTTTTAACTCATAATGTCATATCATTTAATTTACAATTTGAGGGTTAATATAATTAATATAAAATAACTAAAGACAAATAAACGAGTCATTGATGAAATATTTTTACTTATACCAATTAGTTTGATGAAAATTGATATTTTTATAAATTTTATATCATTTAGTAAAATATTTTTTATTTTAAAATATCAATAATGTCAATTTGACAATATTTATTACTTGTCTTTTTAAAAACATCATAACAATAAATTAAAATATAAAAAATACTTATAAACATCACTAACATGTCAAATTAATATAAAAATTTCATATATGACATTAATCATCACAATTTATATTTATTTTAGTATTTTTAATAACATTTAAAAGATATTTCCTTTAATTAAACAATTATTGTATCATCATTGTGTAACCATTTTAGGTAAATAATTTATCCATAAAAATTATAATTAAATTAACATGATGGAGATAAAAATTTTATATTTCCAAATATTGTTTATAGTCAAACATACCTCTTATATAACCCATCATTAAAAATATTTCTCTTGTTAAAAACAAAAGTAGGAAAAAATCGATCTTCCTTAGAATATAATATTATAATGGTTATATTCTCATCCAAAAGGACATAAATGGTCTCATAAACAATTATTTAATGGTTAGGGACAAAAAATAATTATAAAATAAAACTACGACAAGTGTTAGTGTTATTTAATAATATTTATATTATTATTTTTACCCTTAATTTCCCGATTTATCCTTAACTGTTTTAATTTTTTTCTAAAGTTTCTAATCATATTGTAAAAAAATAAAAGTGAGATATTTAATAAATTTTGAACTTGTGGTTAAAAATATGGAATCCATTTTTCATAATTACAAACATATAAATTGAAAAATTTAATTAAAATTTAATCCAGTTGACGGAATGAGAAAATAAGTTTTCCAAGTTAGAACCTTTAAAAGATTGAAATGTTTTAATATACAAATTCAATTTGAAATTGATTTAAATGAGATAAATTAGATTAAATTATAAAAAATTAATCTAATTTTACTTTAAAACTTTTCAAATATGTAATTTAACACTATAAATTATTTATAAGAAAAATATATATTCAATTAAAATTTTAATATTTTTTTAACTGTTCATCAAAAACTGAATCTTATCAGAAAAATAACAAAAATTCAAAAAAATTAAATTTTAATATTTTTGTTTCAAATAATAATTTTATTTTTTCAAATATAATTTATAAAAGATTCAAAAAATATATTTAAAACAAGTTCACCAATAAAAGGCGACAAAAAATGCCTTTTTTAGAAAAATAACTCTTTAATGCATAAAGTTGGATTTGTTCTTATATAATGACTATAAAACAGGTAACATTAATGTTAAAAACTATATTTAATATATAATATATAAATTTAGTAAATATAATCCAAAAATAGTTATTTTTTATTATATTTTTGCACATTTAAATAGTTTTTTCAGAGAAAAACATTTCCTTTTATTTTGAAAAGGGTTTTAAATTCTTTTGTAATTAATTGGTCAAAGAATTATATATAATTTTGTAAAAAATATTTTTTATAATTCATTTAAAACTATTAATTACCTCCATTCTAACATCTAGGTTATAATGGTAACATTTAAATAATAATATTTAGTTATTCGCTTAAGCTCGATGTGGCCTATCATGTATGTTATCGAACAAAGTCTTTCATTTTGAGAACTGAGGAAGTTAAATTATCCCCATATTTCATATATTGAATCCTCACAATTTTTAATTTGATCTTGTTAATTATGGTTTGAATTTTGAAGATAACTTTATTGAAACCCCACATTGGAAAAAGGAATAATGTGATGTCCACTTTAAAATAAATAAAGGGAAGTAAAAACATCACCTATGATAATACATACTAGAATTCCATATAGGAAAACATGGACATGAAAGTGATAAATAACTCTGAAAGACTAATATAGAGATATAGATAAAATTATCATAGGAAATTTAACCATAACAAAACCATAAATATGTGATGGGTCAAAAGACAATTGATATAAGTAAATAGATAAAGTTTTTATTTCAAGATCATTTTCACAATTTGAGGAATTATTTTAATAACTGGACTAAGAACATAAGGAAATATACTTAATTTACAAGTATAATATTATCCTTTTATCAATTTTTATCACAAACTATTCATTTTCTAAAAATGATGAGTATTTAAGATGATTTTTTCACTCTTGAATCACTTAAATCAATTTATATAGAATCACATAATCCGAAAAATTTTAACTACCTATTTTTCTTGTCATGAAACATTGACCAAAACCAAAAATTGTTAGGATTATATAATTCAATTCTCAAAAAACAATAAACCTTATATGATACGAATTATTTAATTTCCAAAATTAAACATTAATACAAAAATTTCAACATATAACATTCAACAAATAACTATACTTACAATTAATCAAAAACATTTATGCTAAGTTTAAAATCAAAAAATCGGAACGATTTTATGACATAGTCTTCCAAGAAAAATTTTAACATTTATATCCAAATAAAATCAATCACACTTGATGTATCATACCAAAAATGTAATTACCCTAATAAATATTGTCCAAGACAGGTTAATCATGTCTATAAATAACTTGAATAACCATAAGTCCACAATATAATCATAGACTCTTCCAATATATAATTCAACACTTATTCCTCAAATAAAATCCTATATTATTCTATTTACCTAAATCATAAAGGGTTCCAAAAATATTAAATGCCTTACGATATAATATCAATCACATAATCACCAAATCAATTTCTAATATTAATGTTATCTATTCGATAAAAGATATGTTCCCAAAAATAAACTTATTATTCATCCATAAAATAATTTAACTAAAAAGAAAATTCATAATAATTGTTAATTCACTTAGGCTAGTGGTAGGTGATTCACCCTTTCCACCCTTCAATTGTGGGTTCAAAACTCGCAGCCTTATCAAAAATGACGAGTTTTTACCCATCCTACTTGTTGTCCTTTTTCTAAAACTGTATAATTATTATAACATTCCCAAAATATGATAAAATACTCAGAAATAACCATAATATATTTTAACTTTAAAGTTTATATCATACCTTTATTTTTTCATCCCCAAATATAATCACATATAATTAACTCAAAAATTAATGTCTCCAAAAATATCTTTTAGCCACCTTAAAATTTCATAAATTAAAACCTAAAAATTGGTCTCTAATACACTGAACGAATGATTACACTGAAAATTATAAAACCACGATGATATCCATAACTCTAATAAAAAAATCCTAATCTCCATAGTATTCTAAACCCTTTTCAAATACCAACTGTAAGTAACCGACCTTAAACATAACTTATTGTAGCCATTTTAAAATTAGAAATCACATTATTCTACAAAAGATCATTGAGTTTTAGAGTTTTAAAGAATTAAAAAAACTCTTAAAAATTAAACTCATAAATTAAAAGTGAAATATTATACTCAGTATCCACTTTTTTCACTAAATTAAACCCTTAAAAAAATAAAACATGTTTTCTCTTCATGTAAAATCGTCATAATTTCCCATTTTTTCCCATCATTGTATCGATTCTCACTAAAATCCTATTTTTTTAATAAACTTGGGATGAGAAAAAAAATCTTAGTAAGGGTATGTACAGTGGAATAAATAATTTATTAATGAGAATAAATCAGCATGGATCATTAAATAACTAATAAAACATTCCATATAAATAATTGGATAAGGCATAATTGATATAACATGGTAAATAACTAAAACACATTACACTTAATCAGTGAACTGAGAATGAAATGCATCCATAGATATATTGATGAAAAATATAATGGATAAATATTAACTTAAATAAAGTCAAAGCTTAATTATTGGATATCATGTATCTGGAACATGAACCACTACCACCAAGACCTTTCACAATATAGTTTAAGTCTGTGGGTAGAAACCCATATATTCTTCTTAGAAACACACTTGAAGGTGTTTTCACCAACTTATTTCATCTCATGAGACTTCCAAAGCATGATGGGATTTCATTAAACATTACCCAACCCATATCTTACATATCTAAATCATTCCTCATATATCGAATAATCAATTTAAATAGATATTTTTAAATCAAAGAGTCCCATACCACATGGAAATATTTGAATCATAAAACCCATAAAATTAAATAATTATCAAATTAAATATTGAATACCATTATTTTAAATAGATTAATGATATGATAAATTTAATGGTTTAATATATAGATTACATAAAAGAGGTAAGTGGTGAATATTACATTTATCGAATAAATGTAAAAAGTGAGATGAAAACCCCATACATTGAGTCTGACTCATCACGTATGTCCTTTACTTTTATGAAAAATATATTTTTTAATTATTTACATAATTTATAATATTTTAATGTTTATTATTCCTTTTATATAATTTATTACCATGTTATAACAATTACTTAATAATTTATGTTCACATCAGATGTTTTGATGATATTTGGTACAGGGGTCCAAAAATGAATTTGGTATGATGTCTATATTCAAAAATGGTCATTATTCCATCATCTCTAACATAATATTAATGAAATAATAATCACTTTTATATATCAATTATACTTTTAATTCCATTCATTAAATATGGTTATGATAAATAAACTATGTTACAATCGTGGAGATGATAAACCGTACGTACGCATTAGCAACATTAAAAATTTACAAAGATCTTTATGGAAATAAGTTAAGTATTATGTTATATTTAAAAATGATCATAATATAATTAATATAAAATTAATATTTTAAATATATTTATATTTATTTATCATCCATGTGATGTGGTGATGAAAAAATAATAACATTTCTTCATGGAGGTGATAGTTCACACATACGCACAAACGATGTTATCATTTTTCTATACATGGAATAAGAGAATGTAAATGATATGTTATCTTTTCATAATGATAAATATTTCATGAATTTAATATATAATATTTTAATTATATCATTATAACCAGTCTTGATATATGGTGATGGAAAATAAATTATATCGATTCAGGAGGTGGTAGCTCATCATACACATGAACAATAATTCTTTTTCCCATTTGATGAAAGTGGAGACGGGTTTAGGTGATTATATTAACATAAGAAAATATCATTATATTTAGTTTAGTAGAGTTAT
Source organism: Viscum album (assembly GCA_963277665.1). Lineage (NCBI taxonomy): Eukaryota > Viridiplantae > Streptophyta > Magnoliopsida > Santalales > Viscaceae > Viscum > Viscum album. Next base: position 907,419,869 of record OY728153.1, read on the forward strand.
TATTTCATCATGGTTGTAGAATATTTTAAGGAAGTGGAAGATGAAATAAAATAGAAACCCATATTTAAAAACGATACCTCTTCTTCAGACGATCTTCTTTGATTAAATCCTTAACATGTATAAAGAGGATGTTATTACTAATATAAGGTCTCTATAATGTGGGTAGGTATTCTTGGAAGTAATTTTATTCAAATATTTACTAAACCAAAAAGGTTTTTATGTATGATGAAAGGAGAAGAATGGGCGCCCTTTTATAGGAGAGGGGAGGGGCAGTCTTGGAAATAAACAAAATATTAAATTAATATAATTTCATTTATAATAAAAATGGATAAAAATTATTAATTTTAAAGATAATATGATTTTGTGTCAAAATAAATTTATCAAATAAAAATTATATATGTTTTGAATATTTTTTAATCCTTATCTTTTAGTTTTAACCATTATTTAACGTTTTTAATTCTTAGTGTGATATAATGTAATTTATACATTGAATGTTAATATAATTACTATAAAATGATAGATTACCAATAAATGAATCATTTATTAAATTTTTAGGCTTATTATAATAATTTTGCCAAATATGAGTATTTTATAAATTTTATATCATTTAACAAAAAATTATTTATTTTAAAATATCAATAATGTCAATTTATAATCTATTCATTAATTGAATTTTTAAAAATATCATAAAAAATAATAAAATAAAACCAATATTATAAAACATCAATAAAATTTAAAATTATTCTAAAACATTCTTTTATGACATTAATCATCTCAATTTATATTTATTTTTGTATTTATAATATCATTTATTTTGTATTTCTTAATAAAACAATTACCACATCATCATTATGTCACCATTTAAGATAATTATTTTATCCCTAAAAATTGTAAATAAATTACCATGATGTATATAAAAATTTTATCATTCATAGTGAGATTTACAGTAGAACATATCTCTTATATAACCCACATTAAAAATATTTATCTTTTTTAAAAACGAAAGTATTGAAAATTTGACTTTCCTTTGAATATAATATTATAAAGGTTATATTCTCATCTAAAAGGACATAAATGGTCTCATAACCAATAAATTAATGATTAGGGACTAGAAGAATGCATCCAATAAAATTAAAAAAAGTTTTAGGTTAATTTTATAAAATTTATAATATTGTTTTTACCCTAAATTTCTTGATTTACCCTTAAAAGTGGTTACAAAAAAACTTCTAAACTTACTATTAATATTACCCAAAAATAAAAGAGAGCTATTTAGTAAAAATTTTCATTATTATTAAAAATATTTAATGCATTTTTCAAAATTACAAACACTTTAATTTATGAATGTAATTAAAAATTAATTCAGTTGACGGAATGAGAAATCTAGTTTTAAAGTAAAAACCTTTAAAAGATTGAAAAGTTTTTATATGAAAATTCAATGGAAAATTGATTCCAATTGACTAAATTGGATTAAATTATAAATAATTGATCTAATTATACATTAAAACCATTCAAATATATAATTTATCACTATAAATTATTTAGATGAAAATGATGTTTTCAATTAAGAATGCAATATTTTTTTCACTGTTTGTCAAAAAATGAATCTTATACAAAAATATCAAAAAATAAACCATATTAAAATTTTATATTTATTTCTCAAAGAATAATTTTATTTTTTCAAAAATAATTTTTTATATTTACAAAAACTGTATTTAAAATAAGTGTTCCCTAAGAAGGCGACAAAAATGTGTTTTTATAAAAATACATCTTTTATGTGAAAGATTGGATTTTTTCTTATATAATGTCTAGAAACACATTAGATGAATGTTAAAAAATATATTTAATATATCATATATAAATTTCAATAATATCATTCAATAATATTGAAATTTTTATTATACTTATGTGCATTTAAATAGTTTTCAGAAAAAAAAATATTTTCTTTTATTTTAAAAAAAGGGGTTTACATTCATTTATAATTAATTGGTCAAAGAATTATATATATATGTGTGTGTGTAAAACATATTTTTATAATTCTATTAATATTATTTATTCCCTCCATTCTAATGGCTGTGATATAATGGTAACATTTAAATTAGAATATTTATTTGTTCTCTTAAGCTCGATATAGCCTACCTTCTACGTTATCGAACATAGTGTTTCCTTTTAAAAACTAGTAATGTTACACATTCTATATGAATTATTGGAAGTATTTGGAGAACCATGTATAAGTTCTATTGAAAACTAATTATCATGATTCATTGGAAGACTATAAAGTTCTTTATAAAATATATCAATATATTCTAGAAAATCATTTATATATTTAATTTTGAGTTTCTCCATAACCATTTGAGATAAGTACCCCCCAAAAATAGGTATTAAGAACCATAAAATGGATTTAATTTCCATTATAAGTTCATGTTCATCATTGAACCTATATATGATCATATATTTATTCATAATAAAAAATTTGACTTCCCTTCTTCATAAATTGATATGGTATCTATATAATGATATCCAATCCCTACCCAATACCACATAAAATTAAACTATAGGAAGAATAAAAATATTTAGAGGAAGTACATTCCCATAATATTCTATAGAATATGAGAAATATATTTGGGATGAAATAATTATACCATTAAGTGTTTTATGTTATATACCATTATTATATTTTGGGTTCTTTTATCCATTATCTTTAATCACTGTTGTTTGGATGATGTTTGTATGTTCTAGGTTTTTATTGAATTTTACAGGAATCTATGCCATGGTTGATAGGAGCTATAGTATAAAGAGGGTTGGATATGACATGGATGAGTTGGATATGGCATGTAGGATTTTGGTGGTCATACCTTTATAGGCACAACTACAGTATGAAAAAACCTACTATAGTGGAGATATTTTTAAAACCTCCCCCAATTTGAGTGTGGCTATAATGTAGAGGAGAGTTACAATATAGGGAGTGTTTGGGGGTAGCTTTGGAAATATAAGGGTTGTCATGGAATAGTAGGTGGTATGCACTATAGCTTTAATCTAGAAAAATAGGATCTTAGTGCAGACTAAACTATGGATATTTGGGAAAGTTTCACTAGGGTGGATATAGTATAGCCTTTTGCACTGTGATGTGGTCCATCTCTTTTTCAACCTTTCTGGACCATGGTCATGTGCGCTATGGTGTGGTCTTTGTTTTACCAAACTAAAAATCCTAAGAGAATTTTATTATTTCAACTCCTTCCTTTAGAACCTAATATTACCATTTTTATTTTTGGATCTCTCTAGAGGAATTTTTTCTCTCCAAAAATATTTTGTTTGTTGATTAAGTTTTATATTATAGTGGTGATAATCTTCCAGTATGTTCTTCTCCTCTTCACCTTTAATCTCTCCTCTCCTCTTAATTCATTATTCTGAGAGGCTATAATGGACTTATGATTCCTTGTATCATCAATTTTTAATGTGTATTTTTGGATCTAGGATATTATATGACTTCTATCGAGATCCCACTTACTTGATTTGGTGATCAACATCAGAGGTGACCCATCTCAGATTAATTATAGCTAGATTTCTAGATATTCTAAGTATGTGTTTATATGACTTTATATCCTCTGGTATTTCATTGTTTCTTGAGAATCCATAGGCATGTATTTCACCTCCATAATATATGTTCTATGTATATTGATTTTTAATTTTATCATTAAGTCCTCCTTGATTATTTTCTCTATGAATTTTACATGGTTGGATAAATTTGATCATAATCTTGATTTTCCTCATAGTTTTATAAATTGATGAAGTCTATATTGATTTTGATTTACTTTAAAATATCTAATCATGTATTCTTTTGGAAAGTGAGGTCTTATGCTTGATATTTATTTCAAAAGTGAAATTATTTAATTTGAATGAAATGAGTAGATATATGTAATGATTTATATAGGGATTTAAATGATTAAATTTGTGTAATTTCCAAGAGCTCTCTGGGAATGATTTTCTCCTTATTTTTACAATAGATTTTCTTAGACTATTTGAAATGAGTAATTTATTCACATAGAAAAAGTGTGTAAACCCTTGTTTTTAAATAAATTTTAGCCTCTTAAATTTCAAAAATTCCTTAGAATACCTTATGTATGTTTTTTAAAGAAACACTTAGTTTAAAGGACCATTTAGAATTTTGATTGTGATTTGTGAAAGAAAGTGTGGATTATTACCACTTTTTAATGTTAAGTTGAAGAAAATGTTTTGAATTTAAATTGATGATTCTTAAAAACTCATCTATTAATTTGGGATTAACCTCTGTTGTGACAATCCCTTTACTTAACATACTTGATTCTTATACTTCCCATTTATTGGGGTTGAAAAAGGGATTATTCAGTTAAGATAATTCAGGGGTGAGATTGATATGTGAACTGAGGTCCTGATACCATGATTGAAATATTGAGGGAATGATCCCATGATTTAACCATTTGGGGCATGATAACAAGATTGATATTGATAAGGATCCTCCTTATGATCCTCATAAATTTATTATCTCGCCCACTGATTTTTACCGGCCATGGGAACTTGTATAGTCATATGAGAAAACATATATTTATGATTTTATAGAGTAATAACACCCCATCTAGTACATATGTTGATAAAATGATAGTTTCAGGTCATAGATTAACATTCAAGAAAGTAGGTGTGTGTATAATTTATTTTCTTGAGACCTGTGAGCCTAGATATATTCCCGAAAATCATTCATAGTGTTTTTTATTAGTTAGAATATGGTCTAATCACTATCTATTCAAAGTCAAACCATGAAATATGTATACATTATAATAGATATATGACAATGTTCACTAACACTACATAGTACCAAAGATTCCTTACCTGATTGACTACCTCTCTTTATTGATCTATTTATTGAGATGACATACCTTGAATCTATTTTATCAACTCTTGAAAATATTTTGATATCAGGTGAACGTTCATACCCCTTATTTATTGATATGAATTTATTTTGTGAAATGTTTTTCAAATATTTTCATGAAAATGTTTTCTTATCAAATGATGAAATGGAATGTTTTCAAAATTCAGTTTGATAAATTATTTTTAAAATTTTAAATTTATGTTTTAAACCAAAAAAAATTGTAAAAATATTCCAATGGATTTATTCCACCATCTTGAAATATAAAGTATAATACTCACATTCATGTAATACTATTTTAGAATATTTAGATTACCTTATAATGTAGTTTCATAGAATCTTTAGTAAAATCCTACTGGACATTACGCCTTACACAATACTTGCACCTTTTGGTGTTTGTATCTTGTATGTTATTATCGTAGTTTCTCAATGTTATTGTCATATATTATTATGGGTTCATGTTATATTGACTAAGAACAGTTTTCCTGGGACATGGTGGGTGGTCCTAGACAACTAAGAGATAGTTTTTTATAGTTATGTTTTTCTTTCTATTTTCTTTTTGTACTGTATCCTTGTACCTAAGGTGGTTGTTTTTACTTATTTATATGTTGGTGTTTACATAGTTTACTTTGATTATTTTTATCTTTTATTGTGTGGTAAATCATTTCCAAATATTGTTTCTAGATTTCTAGGTGATAATATCCAGCCTATGGGGATTGGGAATGCCCTTTGAGTGAGTGGAAGATCGCATTGGATATCATTTTAGATGATGTTCAGGGTTGGTTCATTTAAAATGGTATCAGAGGTGTTTTGTCCTTAAACTAAAGCACATTTTCCTTAAAATACCTTATGTTTTATTGGGTGAATCATGGTAAAATGAGATTAAGAATGTCTTGGTACTCAAGAGGTAGTCATAAATTGGTGCTTGATCACCATATCTGTGTGACGAGACTTGAGTTTCTAGAGAAAGCGAGGGATTGAGTCTTTATTTTGAGTTATTGGTTTCCTAATGATAAATGAGATTTATATTTATGATGATGTTATCTTATAATTTTGGAATATCTTATGATTTTTGGAATTAGAAAGGAAATACTACCAGAGCTAAACATTTCCTTCATAGTTAGGTAAACCATGAGTAATCAGTGTGATTAATTTGGAAGTCAATCTAATAACTATTGTGAGGTTATTTTGTGGTTTACTAACCCATGAATCCATCCATTCACAATTTTATTCTAGTTCCAAAATTGACCCCCTTTTCTATTTCTTCCAAGTGGCTTCCCCTATGCGAGGTCAGCTTGGTGGGTTATATAAGTTTTTTATTTTGTGCTATAGTTTGGTTATTTAGATTTAATCCCTTTCCTGATTATTTTAAACACTTTGTGAAAACCAAATTGTGTCTTAAAATAGGTTCGGTTGAGTTCTTTGAGAATTGTTCTCAATTACCAAAAAATTATGTTTTGTGAAATGTTTTATTTGGGAAATTATTTTTCAAATAATTTTTTATGATCTTCTAGAAAAATGTTTTAAAAATAAATTATGGTTTGTAATAGATTTAAAATCGAAATGGTTTTAAAAATTATAAAATGGGTTTAATTATTTCGAAATAATGGAAGAATTTTTATGATATGGTAAAGTATTTTTAAAAGTATGAAGGATTTATATTAATATTGATCTTTTGAGAGGAATGTGAATTGTTTTTTAAATGTGAAAATATTATGTGTTTTAAAATATTGATGTTTTAATGAATGTTTTTTTAGACTTGTTTGAAATTTTTTGGAATTGTGGTTGTGATTTAATTGGTTTTTATTTATTCTTGAGTTGATAAGACTATGTTTTTTTCTAAAAAAATGTTTTCTATGAAATGTTTAATGTTTTTCTATTGATCCGATATTTAGTGAAATCCTTCCCACCTTACATAAGTGAAATCTCTAATTGATGCCTCTATCCATACTCCAAATAGAATAGTGGAGTTAGAACCTTTCCAACCTATAGACCTCAACCGTGTCTTATTGGATTTTTTCCACCTTTTTTAGCTGAGATAGGAAAGAATTCCTCAAAAATAGTGGGTTTAAGAGAGGATGTTCTACCCAGTGGACTATGAGAGTTTCCTTTGTAGGGAAATTCTTCTCAGGGAAATAAGTGGCATATCGTCTGCCTTTATTGTAGAGAACATGATCTTTCAAAGGAGTCATGCTTGGATGTTTTTAAAGATTGTAATTTAAGTGGCCTCTTGGGCCACCTCAAGAGGTTATATAAGTTGGGATACCAAAAGTTGATTTTTTAGTCGAGTATCACCAACTATTGACTATAGGTTAAGTGATGCTTCAAGATTATAGGGCTCCAGCCATAGGCCTTAGAGTGAATCTTTTCATATAGTGGAGGAGCTACTAGTTGTGATGGATATTGAAACAAATTATTTTTTTTATGTCAAAGTGGAAACCATTTGGTTTTAAATGTTTTGTGTCACTAGTTATTGGAAACATTCTTGTTTTGAAGATCTTGGTGGCATATTTTGGGATCATTATGGATGATCTCTTAGGAACCTTGGTTGTGGTCACGATGATGGTTATGTTTTCTTTTGATCTCTATGGGGTTTTCATATGGATGTGCACTCTTGAATGGTTATTCTTCATCTTGAATTATTTTAGTTTCTTGATGTACTTTGCACTCCTACTAATGGATTCAAATCCTATGCTAAGAACTATTAGAGGTTGTGAATGTTGTTATCCAAAATCCCTCCTATTTCTTCCTTCCATGGGTGGATTTCCATGATTGGTGTTGAATACCATGAGGTTAGTTTTTATTAGTTACTATCCTATTATTTTTCATTAATAATTTGATCTTTTTTTATGTGATGTATGATCTCTCTTGGGAAATCATAGTTCCCTATTTTTGAACCAACCCAATTGTTTTTATCTTTTTCTAGTTGGTTATGGGTAGACCTTGGGGTTGTACTCAAGTAACTAAGATGATGTGATTTCTTAATGTAATTGACACCTAGAGGTGTTGGAGGATGCCTTAATGATATCATTTAGGGTTGAGGCTCGGTGTCGATAATTTATAGGTTACCATCATGTAATTTCCCAGGGTAGAAATCATTATCAGTTCTATGCCTTGATGATGTAAATTTGTAAATAAATGATTTTTTGAAGATATTTTCCGCTTCTAGAATCATTTTTGTGTTTTGTTTTGTTTTAACTTTGATAGTTCAATTTCAATTATTAGATGTTTCTCCTTGGATATTGATTGAGGTATCTTCTTGGGTTGAAGGGATGTGTTTTTCTCATGTTACACCATTTTGGGGAATATTTAAATTGTGGGGAGACCTATGCTAGGTATCTTGTTCTTTATGACTATTTTACAGTTTCTCTTAGTTTTTTTGGTCTTTTGTTTTGAGATTTTCTAATCATGGAGTCATGTTGGGTTATATCTTTGTGGGAGAATCTTTCTTCTGATTCAAGGACTATCCACCTCACAAGATGAGTGAGGTTGTTATTTTTTCCTAATATTTTTCTATATTTTAGGATATAATATTTTTAGGTAAATAAAGTGAAATGGTGGAAAGATTGTAACATCCCATTATCATATTTTAGGTTCTTTTATCCATTATCATTAATCACATATTTTTTTGGGTGTTGTTCCAGTTTTTTTTAAATTTTTCAGGAAGCATCCTTATGGTTGATTGGGGTTATGGGATGGAGAGGGTTGGATATATCATGTACAAGATATCCAAAAAATGGATTATTTTGGTGGATCTATATTTTTAGGAATAACTACATCACACATTCTGATGTCCCGAACCTGGATGGCACTTAATAGGTTCCCTGATACCAATTGGCCACATGGAATCACACTTATCTCAAAAAATTTCAGGGGATGTTCACTATAAGTGAGGGCCTAGGGTGTGTCTATGGGGAGATTAGGCCACTATTAATTAATAGAGTGTAGAACCATATATAATAATAAACTAAGCTAAATATAATAAGTAATAAGAAATTAGAATGCATAACACAATGAAAATAATTAATGATAATTGAAATAACTAGAGTAACATACAATAGATAATGATGATATATGTCCTTTCACTAGAAATCTTGAGAACATGGATACAAAGTCTAAGGAACACCTGAAAATCCAAATGTAGTAAAGGAAATGTATAAACTATCACAAGAATCTGTAGGTACATCCTGGTCATCTACTACCAGCTCCGTCCTAGAACAATAAAAAATAAAGTGTCTGAGGCATTATAAAACCCTATATCAACACCTCCAAACATGTAATCTTCCCCAATTACCAAAAAAATGATTAGAGAGGGTGTGAGATAAATTTCAATGGGCCACCCCCAACATTGTCTATAACATCCAACCCTTGTAATGGAAATGTAACAGTGTGCAAGAATGAATATATAAAGTAAAGTAGTATAATGTAACTAAATTCCAAGTACGTACTTCATCCCTCAACTGGTTTCTGAACATGTAACCATTTCATTAATTAAGAAACTAGAAATTTATTTTAATAGGTCACGTGAGGCATAACCAACACTGACATCACCTCATCATAATATAAATAGTGAAGGCTATAAGTTGTAACAAGGAAACTATTATTGATAACTAAATAGTAAGTGGTTCCATGGTAATAACCAAGGAAACCTAGACATCAGGGGCTACTAAATCAGTATTAACTAATCTAGGTAAGGAATTAAGAGTGTAATATAATGATAGTAATCCAAGGCATTCCCACAATAATATATCTAACCAAGTTCAAGGATTACATCCAAGGTAAAACACGATATAAGCAGTAGTTGGGCCCAAGGATGTAACCATGGAACCTCTATTCATTCTGGATCCAAGGAATATATCCTAGGTATCCTATAATAATAATGAATGTATCCTATGGTGTCATACTAGAAATATAAAGGTAGAAAAGGATCAAGTACCTGGGTAGGTCTTATCTAAGGCATCCAGCATCCTTAAATCAGAGTGACGTCCTCAAGTACCCAAGGCATTCCCCTGGGGATCCAAGAGATAACACAGGTTAAGCCTTCCTATAAATATTTAATGTTCCATGTGCATAAAGAGTCCCTGTACATTTAATTTACCATAATTAATTTGGTCATAGGATAACTATGTCATTAAAAAATTCACTTGGTTCAATCCTTTACTATCATTAGTTTGAAGAGGCCAAGTATCATGAAACCATTTAATTAAAACCATGTATTTAAAGTTTAATTAATAAGGTTCACCCCAATGCCTTCCATAAACATGAACTGGTGTGCTACAGAGGTGAAACTAACTATTTATTTACATTTGATAAGGCCAAGTCATATAGTTAATTATGTTATCAATAATATCATTTCAATGAATTACTTAAATTTAGGCACTTAACTTATAAGAGTAAAGTATAGAAAAAAGGTAAAATATATTCACAATTTGATAATTCAATAGGAAATTTATGTAATGAGGCTTACCATTAGTGTGGTTAAGCTTTAACACACCCGAACGTTGGCTCAAATGTGTCAAAACTCTAAAAACCCAATTATGGAATATTACCCAACATGGGGTGTTTTGAATTATTAATATAACCACTAAAGACTAATCAAATTTATGGAAATATTATAACTATATAGTTCTAATGAATATAATAATGTCATATAAATTCAATAAATGTCAGTCTTTGAAATCGGTGGGCCCCACACGTCAAACCCAAAATCAATGAACTTGAGGGATGAGTAATAGACAACCCACCTTAGGATTTTATAAATCTACTTATCCAGTATTAGCCTCTAATTTAACTTGGAATAGAGTAGATATGAGAAAATATTAAAAAATATTACACCTTGATAACTAAGTCAAGAGAAAGAGAGATAAAGAATTACTACAAAATACTCGAGTACTTACCGTTGCATATCTAACGTGATGAATGGAAGCTCGAATGGATCCTGGATGAAGGATATATCTTAATCAATAGGTTAGGCCTTCAAAAAGATCCAAAATGGGTGAAATGGAGGTTCATCCTATTGGAACTCGGATTAGGGAAGAAGGGTTAAGTTAATTAGATAATTTAGGGGAAAATTATAAAATTACCCAAAAATTATCCTGTGCACGGTTTGGTAGTATGGTTTACCAAACCCTACAAAAACCATGTATGGGTACCTAGAGAAGAGGGGGAACTCACATGGTTAGGCTTAAAATTTTAATAAAACTATGTGCCAACCGTGTGATATGGATCTTCTCGAAAATACCGACCATCCACATGGTTTCGACTAACAATACATCCTCCATGAATGGTTTACTCTAATCATGAGGCTAGACCATTTTTTCAAAAAAGTTGGTTTATGGGTTCTGAACGAGAATCAGATACCCTTGAGACATTCATGAACTCATTTTCCATCCACTTTAGTTCTATAAAAGTGAATTAGAACAAAATTTAGAGGATCCATACCTGAGTCAAAAACCGGGTTCTTACAACCTTCCCCCCTTAAATAAACTCATCCCCGAGTTCACCTTCCAAGGGTGGTGAAACACTATCTGAGAATAACTCTGACCATTTAGCTTGTGCAATGGCCTCCTGCTCCCAAGTCTCATCTAATACATGACTGTGCTATGATAACACCCATTCTAGAGGTACAATCCGACCTCATGAGATAAATTACCTTACACCCAAACCCAAATTCCACTTAATAGGTACCCTGAGCTAGGTTGGACACATGGAATACATTACCGAAATCCATACATAATGACTCTATCTTCTTGCATTAACACTACTCTTAGGCTGATGCTTGATGAATCACATAAGATGATATAACCTCTTCTAGGCTTTAGAAAAATTAGAATAGGTACCAAGACAAGCCTTCCTTTTAGATCCTAGAAATATTTTTCATACTCTTATGACCACAAGAACTTAACACACTTCTCTGTAAATCCAATAAGAGGTCAATAAATGTGTGATAATTCCTCTATGAAATGCCTGCAATATCTATCTATCTCTAGGAAACTGTATATATCAATCATGTTCTTGGGTTTATCCTAGGAATCCACTGCACTAACCTTCTACAGTTCCATAGAGACCCCCATTTCTAATATAATATGACCCAATAAGTAAAATTTGTTTATCCAGAAGTGGCACTTAGACAACTTGGAATAAATCAGATTCTCTCTTAGTATACCCAGAACCATCTCAAGGTGCTTTGAATGGTCTCTAGAAGTATGAGAATACACCAAGATGTCATCTAAAAAGACCATGGAAAAAGAATCTAGATAGGTATGGAAGACCCAATTCACTAGATCCATGAAAATGGAAGGAACATTCATAAGATTGAATGACATAAATAGGTATTGTTAGGTCCACTAGGCTGAATACCCTGAGAGGGGGGGTGAATCAGGGTATGACTAATTAAAAATTAATGCCCGTTCTGATCTTGTTTCGCTGTTAAGCAAAACAATCTTCTCTCTCTTTCCTGCTACACTATATAAACAGAAAGTAAAGCAAGTGCAGGATACAACAATTTTACTTGGTTCACCGCTAAGGGCTACGTCCAAGGAGCATACGCCAACAGGTTGCCGGTCGTACCAAATTCCACTAATCTTCACTAGCTGTGGATTACAAGGTTCGGGCTAGATCACTTCTATGCCCAGGCTCACTGCCTTTACAATGTTTAGGGTCACCTCACTGCTTTCCCAAGGGTCACTCCCTGTTTCTCTCTCTCTGTCTCACTGCCGGTGGAGAGGATCACCTTCTTCCTCTTCCTAAGCTCACTGCTCCAGAAGGGAATCCACTCACAGTTTATAGACCTGTAGGTCTCTTCATTTCCATTAAGGAATGCATCTTTCTCTGTATGTAGATGCTCTGTTGAAGTTCAACTTTCACCCGTAGATGAATACCCCTTTGCCACTATCCACTGGGCAAACAACCTTTGGAAAGACCTTCGCAAAGCACCCTACAATGCGAGGCTCCCAATTTCGCGAAGCTCAAACAAGCCTTCGCGAAGCTCCTGCCTTTTCGCGAAGCTCACTCGCGAAGCTCACTCGCAAAGCTCTCTCGCGAAGAACCCCCGCAAAGCTCAACTCGTTGCAAAGCAACTTATCTCGCGAAGCTCACTGAGCCAACGCGGAGCACACACCTTTCGCGGAGCTACAATAGCCGCCGCGAAGCTCCTTCTTTCGCGAAGCACACTGCCTCCGCGAACCACCTCCGCGAACCGAGAGCAATGGATTTTCTCTGAAAATTCTCTCTCTGCTTCGCTCGAAGGGGTCGGCCTCTATTTATAGGCGATTCCACCGACCCTCGAACTTTCCGCGCGAAGTCAACGCCACGTCATCTCAAATCGCGAAGCTCCAAAGTTTCTGCCGGAATTCTATCCAAATCGCGAAGCTCCACGGCAATCTTCCGTTCGCGGAGCTTGACGTAGTCGCGATGAATCACCGTCAAATTACCTCCGCGGCTCGCGCCTTCTCCGCGAAGCTCTCTCGCAAAGCTCTTCTTCGCCGCGATGCACTTCAGCATCTGCCGTTCGCGAAGCTTGATGTAATCGCGAAGCATCACCGCCTCCATTCTTCTGGTTTTCGCGATTTCCAAACCATGCATCCTATCTTTGCGAAATTCATGACTTTGCCATATTAAATTATGCTCTTCATGGAAATACTCTTTTCGCGATGCTCACCAAACTCCAAATTTTTGACCCCAAAAATTTGGCAAACACTGGGAAACGGCGCCACCTTGTACTGCTCTTTTGTACCGCCTCCAGATCGTCCTTTTCCTTTGTCATCGTTCTTTGTCAACAATGATTGTCAACAACATCTTGGGAACTCGACAAATATCCATGAAAGCCTGCTTTGTCAACAAACACAATCAACCAAAAACACTGCAACGTTACCTTGAGGGATTTTTGCCCAACAGGTATTAATACAGATCATACCTACTATGAAAATCTTTACGAGGTGTGTCTGATGGCATGACCTACACCTTATGATAGCCCGATCTCAGTTCGATCTTAGAGAAGGACCTATCTCCTCAGAGTTGATCATATATATCATCTATTCAAGGTAGTGGATATCAGTTCATGACTGTAAGATGGTTCAACCATCTATAATCCATGCTCAGATGAAGCATACCATCTTCCTGGTTGGAAGAAACCATGGGTAGATATTAAAGGATGTGTTGGGCCATATAAAACATTTGGCCTCCAAGTCCTCTAATTGTCTCTTGAGCTCCTAGATATTAGTAGGTGTCATCCAATATATATGAATGGAAATTGGATCTACTCTTAGTACAATATTAATTGTAAACTCTACCTCCCTCTTATGAGTAAACCTATAAATGTCATCAAGAAAAACATATTTGAAACGATCTACTGCTGGAGGGAAATTATCTTGGCCTAAACCTAGATACTCCATGAAGAGATTGGAGATTTGGGTGGTCACCCCACCTATCCTATGATACTAAATGAAAGATAGGGTGGCCTCCAGTCAAGACTCAGCAGCCTGTAGACCACCATTCCCCAAGAAGGTTGGGGGATGCTGTAGCTGAAACTGATTTGTCAGATCAGCCATCATAGGCGAAGATCATAGAGCACCATGTATGGATTGCATCAGACATAGAAAACTATCACGTACTTTGGTATCCATTCCCAGATTAGGAATAGAAGGTGGTGCCTTAAGTGGAACTCCTTGTGGTATGACTGGTGGATTAGGGAACACCATGTGTGGAGCATTACCGTCACCACCTTCTTGGCATACGACACAAGGACGTCATGGTAGAATTGGTCTACAAATTCAATGCTGATGCCTAGAACAAATATATAAGAATAAAGATAACATCATCAGAATAATCTAAACATAAGAAAACTCACCACCCAAGGCATACTACCCCAACTACCCGCTTAGATGGACAAGTATTAGTAAGTACCCATATATTAGTTTCAGTGTTTCCAATAGATAAAGGGTCAATAGTACCTTGCCTCATCATTTATAAGAAACCAATTCATTTCATTTAGCATTTAATTCAAAGGTTCACTCCTTTACCTTTAATAAACATGAGAAGGAAAGATAAGGCCCTGAAACCATTCTAATCTTAGGTCTACATTTTATTATAACTTGTATCAATGTTCCTTTAAAATTGACTTTCTCTCCCAGTGAATCAAGGACCATATTCCTTATCACTA
Organism: Viscum album; assembly: GCA_963277665.1. Lineage (NCBI taxonomy): Eukaryota > Viridiplantae > Streptophyta > Magnoliopsida > Santalales > Viscaceae > Viscum > Viscum album. The sequence goes on from OY728153.1 coordinate 907,434,925, forward strand.
AAAATGACAACCATTTGAATTGATATTTAAATATTGATTTGGTAAATTACTAATTAAAATAGTAGAGGGCCCATAAAACCTCATGAATTGAAACATGAAATCCCTCAACCATAACCCAAAAGTAGTACAAGAACATATACAATCAAGGATAACTCAAAAATAATAGGCATATAAAGAAATGAAATAAGTTAAATGCACCTATATGGGATGGCCAAATGCATAACATATAGATAATAGGCTCCTAAATGATTCAAGTGACAATGATCCTTTCCATCATATCATTATGCCAAGGATAAAATATAATCCTAATCATAAGAATAGTCAATAACACCACATAACATGTGAGTCACCCAATAATGAAATGATATCAACTATAGTAGGAAAAAGTAAACCAAAAGTTATAATTTTGGAATCTTGGACTTTACCCTGAACATGGGTTCGCGATGCCGATGAGTGAATTATGACCAAGTATCACGCCTTCCTAATCTCCAATTTATTGTCACCAAATAGTAAATTAATAAAGGAACCTCTTTTGATACCACTTTGTGATATCCCGAACCCATATTCCACTTAATAGGTGACCCGAGCCGGGTTGACCAAATAGCATCAAACACATCTCCATGAACTCTAGAGGCTGCTGACTAGAAGTGAGGGCCTAGGGTGTGTTTGTGGTGAGACTATGACCTCATTAACAATGTGTAAAATAATGGATTATTATAAACTAAGTTAAATATTAGAAGCAATAAGAAATCAGAATTCACAGTGGAAGGATACAAATCAATGATAACTGAAATAACTGGAATAACATACAACAAATAATGATGATATATGTCATACCACTAGAAAGATATAGAACATGGATATAATGTACCAGAAAAACATACAAAACCCAATGCATTAAATGAAATACATCAACTATCCCAGGCATCCCGAGCTACTAATCGTTCATCTTCTACTAGATCCATACTAGCACAACAAGAAATAATGTGCTTGAAGCATTATGATTCCATTTATCAACACCCACATACATTTAATATACCTTAGCTACCAAATAACACCTGAATAGGGTGTGAGATAACTCTCAGTGGGCCACCACCAATGGTTTATATAACACCAGGCTCATGTAATAGAAATGTAATAGTGTACACACATGAATATATAAAGTAAAGAAGTACAATATAACAAAACACTATGTACATGATTCAGCCCTTGGTTGGAATCTGAACATGTAAACAATTCATTAATTATGTAATTATAAATTTATATTAATAGGTCATGTGATTCATAGCTAGATATGACATCACCTCATGGTAGTATAAATAGTTAAGGTTCCAAGATGTAATAAGGAAACTATTATTTACAACTAAATATGAAGTGATTCTATGGTTATCATAAAGGAAACCTAAACCTCAGGGGATACTAACTCAGTAGTAATTGAGTACAGATAAGGGAATAAGATTTTAATCCAAGCAGCATCATCCAAGGAATTCCCATAATTTATTTCAAACCAAGTACAAGGAATACATACAAGGTAAAATGGAAGATAAGTGGGGGCTAGGTCAAAGGATGTAACCAAGGAAACTCTAGTCATGATGGATCCAAGGAGTGCATATAATGAATCCTATAATAATAATTAGGGATTCTATGGTGTCATACCGGGAATCCAAAGTTAGACATGGATTGGGTTCTTAGGTAGGTATTACCCAAGGCAACCCACATCCTTGAATCAGAGTGACATCCTTGAGTAACCAAGGCATTCCCACAAGAATCCTAGAGTGGACACAATTAAATCCTTCCTATAAATATGTTAATGACCATGTGAATAAAGATTCACCTTATATTTAATTCACTATAATTAATTTTTTAATATGATAATAATGTCATTAACAAATTAACTTGGTTTAAGCCTTTAATTTCATTAGTTTGACAAGGCCAAATAGATTGAACCCTTTTAATTAGAACCATTTAAATCAAGTTCAACTAATAAGGTTCACTCTACTGCCATCCATGAACATGGAATGTTTTTCTATGGTCATGAAACCAAACATTAATTTACATTTAATAAGGTAAAGGCATATACTTATGTGTGCATACTATAATATCATTTAAATGAATTACTTACATTTAGGGACTTACCTTAGGCGGGGCAAGTGGAAGTGAAAGGATAAAATCTATTCACAATTTTTTGATTCCATAGGAAATTTATGTAAGGAGGCATATCATTAGTGTGATCAAGATCGAACACACTCGAACAGTGGCTCAAAAGTGTTAAAACACTAAAAACCCAATTATGGCATATTACCCAACATGGGGTGTTGTGAATTATTAATATAACCACAAAAAACTAATCACATTTATAGAAATATAATAACCATATAGTTTTAATTAATATAAGAATGTAATATAAATTTAATAAATGACACCCAATGAAATCGGGGATCCACACACTTCAAACCCAAAATCAAAAAAAAACTTGAGGGGTGAGTTATAGACCACAAACCTTAGGCTTTTATGAATATCCTCATCCAGTATTAGCCTATAATTTGTATTGTAATAGAGTATATCTAAGAAAATAATAAAAACACATACACATCAATAACTAATTCAAGAGAAAGAGAGATGTAGAATGACTCAAATGTACTCAAGTACTTAATACTGTGAATCTAACCTAATGAAAATAAGTTTGAATAGATATTGGATGAAGGATATATCTTGATACCTAGGTTAGGACTTCAAAAACCTCCTAAATGGAGGAAATAGAGGTTCATATTGGCGGTATTTGAATTAGGGAAGAAGGGTTAAATTAATTAGATCATTGAGGGAAAAAATTTAAAATTACCCGAAAATTAGCCAGTGCTCAGTTTGGACGCACGATTTTCCAAACCATGCACAAAACATTCCTGGGTACCTGATGAAGAGGGTGCACTTTCACGATTAGTCTTCAGGATTTGATAAATTGTGCACTAACCGTGTGATATGGATGTGCTCAAAAATGAATTCCACGAACACAATTTAGACTAACCATGCATTCTCCCTACATGGTTTACTTTAACCATACAATAAGACCATTTTTTCCAAAATGTTTGCCTCTACGTTCCGAACAAGCCTCGAATACCCGTGTGACCTTTATAAACTTATTAGGAATATAATTTAGATCCATAAAAGTGAATTAGACCAAAATTTAGAGAATCATTACATGATCTAAACCTTGGTTCTTACATGTTTAAACCAACTACCTCATCAATATTTTAAGAGCCTTTTTCCAATTTGAGGGTGGTTGTGGTGTGAAGGAGATTTATAGGATATGGGCTATTTGGGGTGCCTCTTCCAATATGAGGGTGGATGTGGTGTGGTTTGTGGGATAAACCATACCCTTAGCATGATAAAATTGGATATGGACATGGTCTACATTGTATATCTTGGGGAAAGTTAAATCTGGGTTGATATGGTGTATTCTTGTGCACTACACCATGATATACCTCTTTTTTAGCCTTTTTAAATTGTGTTCATGTGGGATGTGGAGTAGTGTTTTGTTTTACAGACCTAATAATCCCAAGCCTCATTTATTATTTCAAAACCTCCATTTCAAATCTAATCTGAACCTTTGGATTTTGAGAGATCTCTAGAGGTGTTTTGGTTCTCTAGACTAATTATATTTGGGGATTGAAGTGAGAATTGAATATGTGATACTCTTTTAGTGAGTTCTTATACTCTTTTCCTTTAACCTATCCTCTTCTATTGATTAATTCTTCTTACAGGCTATGGTGTACTTGCGATTCATTGGATCATAAATGGTTCATGTCGTATTTTGGATCTAGGACATCTTCTCTCTTTAATCTATGCATATTTTTTGATTTAGTTATCACCATCAAATACAACACATATCAGATTCATTGGGGTTGGATTTTGAGATATTATACGTAGGTGTTTATATAATTTTAATTCTATTTATAATTCGTTATTTCATGGGAATTTATAGACATGTATTTCATCTCATTAATATATATTATATGTATTTTGGTATTTATTTGCATCATGAAAGTATCTTTTATTATATTCTATATGAATTTTATATGTAATTGATATATTTGATCATGATCTTGAATCCTATCATGGATTTATAAATTGAAAAATTCCATATTGATTTTGATTTCCTTTCAAATATATTTTTTTGGTTACTTTTTGGACAATGAGTTCTTAGGCTTTATTATTATTTATAAAGTGAAATTATTTGATTTGAATGAAATGGGTTAATATATGCAGTTCTTTCCATAGGGTTCTAAATGATTATATTTTTTAATTGATCAAGATCTCTCTTTAAATTATTTTCTCAATTTTTTAAAATGTGTGTTATTGGGTGATTTTAAATGAGTTATTTGATCACATGGGAAAGAGGGTTTAAACCCATGTTTTGAAATGAATTTCATCTTCTTAAATAGTGAAACTTACATTGAATACATTAGGGATATTGTATAAAGAAACACTTGGATTAAAGGAAAATTTTGATTTTTGGTAGTGATTTGTGAAAGAAAGTGGTGATGATTACTCCTTTTGAATGTTGATTTAATGAAATGATTTTAAATTGAAATTGATGGTGCTTAACGACCATATTGGTACTTTATGAAAATCCTCTATTGTGGTAGTCCTTTGATATAACTGACTTGATTCTTGAACTTCCCTTTGATAGTTTTCGAAAAAGGAATTATTCACTGGATGAAATTCATTTTTGAGAGAGTGATATAAACTGAGGGAATGCACCCATGAATAAAATTTTGAGGTTATGAGACCATGATTAAAACATTTTGGGAATGATCCCAAGATTGATATTAATAAGGATCCCCTTTGTGATCATCATAACTTGATTATCTCACTCACATATTTTGACTAGTCATGTGAACCAAGATAGTTAGATGATATAATATGATTTATTATTTTCTTGTTGAATCACACCCTATTTAGTGGATCTATGGAGAAACTAATAGGTTCAGGCCATTGATGGGTGGATAGAAAAGAGGGTGTGTGTGGACATGGTTTTCATGAATCTTGTGTGACTAGATATATCACAACGAGCAGTCATGATGATTTTTTTATTAGATAGACTATAATGGAATCACTATCATGTCTAGGTTATACCCATGACATCCATATACTTGATACATGATACATGAAATCATTCATCATCACTAATTGGAATTAGAGTTTCCCTGATTTATTATAGCTCTTGATTGATTTTTTTATTGAGATGATGCACCATTACTCTATTATATTTATTATTGTACAAATTTTGTGATTAGGTGCATGTTATTACACATTATTTGTTGATATGAATTTAGATTGTCAAATTATTTTAAATGAATTTCAAGAGAATGTTTTGTTTTAAAATGATTAAATTTAATGTTTTAAAACTTTGGTTTGATAAATAAATTTAAAAAATTTACTACTTTTTTAAAACTAGTATTCTTGAAAAGTGATCTGATGGATTTGTTACCCTATCCTGAAGTGTAATCTCTTTTACTAACTTTCTTATAATCCTCTTTTAGAATATTAAGATTACCTTATTAAGTAAATACATAGAATCTTTGGTAAAATCATAATGGTCCCTATAGATTAAACCCTACCAATATATTTTAGGGTTTATTGCCTTTATGTTATTATATAAGGGTATCATCTTTTTATCATATTCATTTTTGGGTTATTTCTTGGTTTACCAAGATCATTTTTAATATGACATGGTGTTTCTTCATGAACAGATGGGAGACAGGGTTTTTTATTTATCCTTTTGTTTACATTTCCTTTTTGGTATTGTCATCTTATACCCAAGGTAAATGTTTTGATTTATTTATCTGATGATGTTTCTGTGGTGTAATTTAATTATTTTTATCTTTTATTTTGGGACAAATCATTCCTAAATGTGGATTTTGGATTTACATGCGCTAGTTTCTAGCCTATGGGGATCAAAACCTTCATGGTAGTAGTAGATCAACTCAGATATTGGTTTAGATGGTACTATGGGTTGGTTCATTACATTTTCACTGCTTACTCAACATCTGACCATTGAGGTGGTGATGTGATACTCTTATAAAATTATTCAAATATAAAATAATATATATAAGATAAATTAAATAAGGTATTTATCATTTTAGAGTGGATGATAAGTGTACCTTTAACCACTTTGATCTCATGATCCACTTAGCAGATGTGATTTCATATGAATTCCATTTTTTATTGGACTTCAGAGGTTCTCAAGGATTACTATTTTCTTTAGCTCTTTGATTAGGGCACTGATTAAAATAATTACCAAGATCCTTTCATCTAAAGCAATGAAATATGCGTGATTCAATAATTTGAATCTTATTACCCTTTATTTTATTTACTGACATAATATTATACTCTAAAAAATTAAAAGATCTTTGATTGGGCCTCCTATACATAAAACATCATCTCATTACTTTTATGGAATTACCTAAGTTCTTCTTCCCAGATTTTTAGTATGTAGGTGGTTAGAAATTCTTCCCTTTATGTGACATACAATTGGATTCCCCAAGAAACCCCATATTTTTTATCACTAAAACTACTAGAATGATAGTTTCCAACTTTCATTTCCACCATGAGTGGACATCGAATAATATATACATAGCTTCCAAAGTCTATTATGGCTAATTACTTTCAAATAATTGGTTTCAATAAAATAAATAAGTGATTAATATTTATTTCTAGATTAATGATAAAATAAGAACCATACCATGAATGTCTTTTAATGTTTAGTTCATAGGTACCAATGGATACACTACCCCTTTGATTTAGATATTGAAAGTCCATATATATTTTAGAATAAAGAGTTGGGGGAAATTACTTATTAAGAAATTACCTATTAAAATTTTCCTATTCTATTGAGTTTATTTCTTCATATTGTCTTATGTTCATGATAAGATTCCACCATTGATTATCTTTTCCTTCTAAGAGATAAAAATAAAAATAAAAATTTCTCATGGTTTGAGGACTGAAAGAAAAACATATTTTACATCAAATTGATTTCTTTCTCATAAATTATTGTATTAGAATACCCAAAAAAGAGAATGTTTATGTTTCCATACAAAATACTAAATTGAATGTTTTTTCTTCCTTTATGTGTTCAAAATTGAAACATGATTCACATCATTAGTCATTACTTTAGAGTGTTTGTAAATCATTTATATAAGGTTTTCATTCGATCTCCCTTGATATTTTAATGATCATGAGGACAATCGTTATATTTTCATTCACATTCATTTCTAAAATGATTCCTCCTTGTTCTTTCAATTGAATAAAACCAAAATTGATAACATAAGTGTTCACGAAACAATAATTTGAGTAAATAATCACATAATAATAAAGTAAATCATAAATTTTCTAAATTATTACACAATATTATAAATCTACAACAATTAGGGTTTATATCTAGTTATTTCATTAATGTGTTATAAAAGTGGTATTAAAAAGTAAATAATCCAAGTTCTAATACCAACTATAATATACTGAGAATTTCTTACATAATATTAAATAATTTTGTATTAATATTCGATACATATCAAAATAATTCATGCTCGAAGACCATAAAGGTTTAGTGTATTTGGAGACAAGATATATAGAAACATAATTTTCATGAAATATCTTTAACATTTCCCATCAAATTAATCATATATAGTACCCTTCTAGGATTATCATACTTAATAACCAAATTTATAAACTCGAGAGAATGGAATTATAAGAAAGGGTGAGATTAGATGAATTCAGTAAGGGGGAAACATGGGACTTATAAGTTAATGATCTTAAGTGAGCATAAAATAAGAATAATGGTATTGGAAAATGTGCAAAACATAAAAAAAACATACCAAGAAAATCATGATCATAAATCATCCGTCATGAGATAAGGATTTTAGCCTAACATACGATATGTATATAATTATAAATCCAAAATCATGAGATATGCAGAATAACATGATAATATTATATAATAATGTGGCATAAAAATATACATAAAAAATCATAACATAGTTTACATTTATAAACACCAATAGGTCCACTCATTATGTTAAGGATATGAAATTAGGTCCTTGTATAATATTATAGAAATAAAACCATGTTGATACATAAAATATTAGACATTTAATAATATGAATAGGTAAACTCCTAATGTTATGAAATTGAAATAAGGTTCATGTAAAACATTCTTATCTCATGATATATAAATATTTACACACTTCATTTTAGGGATATAAATTTCCGAAATATCGTTCACATTACAAAAATCATATATAACTGTGCCACAATATCATAAAACATTAATCATAGTATAAACCCTAGAAAAGAAATAGGCTTCATTAAAATTTCATCATAACTTAATTAACCGATAGGAAAGTAATGGGTTTTATAGAATCAACCCTAAAAATCATCATTATAACACATCCAGAGAAATAATGTGGATGGTATAAAAAGATCATATCCCGAGTAAAGCATAAAAATTCTGGAATTATGTTTCAATAAATGAAAAAAAATATATATTTTAAACATTTCATTGATGATAGGGAAAGAATGTTTTATTTCAAAATATTTAAAAACCAAAGAATTCCTATACTATTGAGAAAAATATTTTATTTAAACATATCCATGAAACATTTTAGAGCATTCATGAAATAAAATAATAGTCCTAAAATCAAGAAAATCCATTCATGTTGTATACATTGAATGATAACATTCTTTGACACTATTGGAAGATGTCAATAATGACTTATTTAGAATTTTTTAAAAAGATTAATCTTAAACCTTTTTAAATAAATTCAAAGGTAGTGAAAATTAAAATTTTTAAACATTAAATATATAGGTAAAAAATTTCATAAATATTTTTGTAGAACTTGGATATGGGAGACAAATATTTCTAACCAAAGAAATGAGAAATAAGGTCAGTTTTTTTTAAAAATATTTTCTTGAACATTTTAAGTACCAATGAGAGTAAAATTAAAGTTGAACATGGAAACCATATAAATAATCAAATTATAAGAAATTAAATTGGGTTTAAAAGATAAGGATCATATAATTTCCATCATTTTAAATTTCACATATATAATCCTAAAAAGAAAAGAGATTTTCACATAATCCCTTAACTGATGTCTTGAATTTCTTTATTCATGATCTTAATATCCTATATTTTTTTTATATACCTATATAAAACCATATTCAAAATTTTATTACTATATATCATTCAATTATAATTTCAAATTACTAATCCATTAACAATTATTCATTAAAATCATTATTTGGGTAAAACTGAAATATTTTCCATACATATTTTGGTTCTATATTTCTAATAATTAAACCTTGGTCATAGTTTCATCATCTCTATAATATCAATTATTTCATAAATATTATGTCTATTAATTATATAAACTTTTATAACCATCTATATAGGGTTGTGATAAAACTAATTACATTTTTTTATAGAGATTGTAGTCTATACATATACACTTGTGATGTTTCTAATTTTTGATGGATGGAATAAATGAAAGATAAATAACAATTCTCGTGAAACCCTAGACTTACACTCCCAGATCAGGTTATCATAAACACATGCTTTACATACTCACTATGATACCATCTATAGAATCTTGGATATATCCAACTATATTTACAAAACCAATAATGATTATTGAATCTATTATATCTAAAGGATAGTTTTAGTTTTAGATCTTAAGAGAATTAGAAAAAATTATAAACTAATAAATCCTATTATATTTGTATCAATAATAAATGTTTTCCAATATATATGAAACTAATTAATCCATAATAATTCTTCAACATCTCCCATAAATTAATCCACTAATGATATCCCTAAGTTGATTTTTTATTCCTATGTCATCCCATGTATTTAATTTTGTAATGTATTTGAGTCTTGATAGAGGATCTTCCATTCCAAAGTTTTATTGACTTACATTTATTTTTCATGATATATTGGGATTACTGAATAATTTTACTCTTTTCAGTGTCATGGTGTAAGAAGATGTTATTTTTAGAGGTTTATTCAATGTTGATGGAGGCTGGTAATGGATTTGGCCTATAAAGGTCTCATCTTGATCCCCTATTTTTCTCTTCTGCTTGGAATTTTAAAAAATTATATATTATGTATCTCTATATATTTTTTGTTCATTATATTTAGTGACTCTAACTGATATATTTTATCTTTGGAACTGTCTCATAATGGTAGTATTTCTTTCCTTGATTTAGACCCCTAATATAATCAAATATGGCGTCTTATGGGGATTTGATCTATGATGTGCATTTAACAAGAATGTGAATGAAATGTATTCCTTTTTTCTTCTCAATAGTGTACTATGGGACCATGTAGAAATGATGATGTTCTTTGACACTGTTCTATCCCTAATGGAGATATCATGGTGATAATTCCTCTTTAATTCTATTTCATAATCTTTTTCATTAGTGACAATGATATCTATATAGTGGGGGCAGTGTAACTTTTTGGGAAATGTTTTGGTTTTTGGACCAATGGATGATTGGTATTTATACTATTTTATTATTATATTTCTATAATTTTAGGTATATTTTATATTTTGTGATAGTTTCATTAGAATGGTACCATTGAGTGGTAAATAGGGATTTATGTCATGGTATTATTTAAGTCCTTATTAAACCCATAAAATAATTTTATAGAAAAATAAAAAATGGATTGGGTGGAAAATATGATATATACATAAACTATATAGAATATTTTTTGAACATATAATTGACATTGAAGGATAATATAAGAAAAAAATCATCTAACTACCTCACACTAAAAAGTTTATATGATATTACCTAAACCCATGACTTTTCTAATAAATCTTTAATTTTAGAAGGTATGGGAGGCATTAAGTCAAATAATTCTCTAAGATAGGGTGAGATTAACTATGTTAAACACATTAATATAACAAAATTGTATCAATAATATTTTTTTTTGTGTTTGTGTGTCTGTATATGTATATGTTTTATAGGAAAAATAGTGAGGTAATACAGACTAATTGTGGAAGACTTCAGGGATATTATTTCACATAATTATACCCTCTTTATAAACATAATGAGAGATTGTGGATAAAATGTTATAATGAATGGACCCATTATGATTAATTATTATATATTGAATATGTTTTTGAAGCATATTTAACAGATAGAGGGAAGTCTTGGAATATATGGGATTAGCATAATAAATAGAAAATTATGTAAAAGTGAATATGAGAAAATTAGTAAGTTGTATCTAATTTTTTTGGTTTTTATTTATTTATATTGTTTTATATATCTATCCATCACTCAAGAAGGATTATAGTATTGATTAAGTGATTGCATTATTAGTTTAAACAAACACTATATAAATATGAAGAATTTAATACTTTTTGAAAATAATGAATAAATGAATAAATGAAAAATCCTAAAATTTGGATTTGGATGTAAAAAAGGGAGAAATATGGTACTGGTTGACAATTAAATCCAAAGGTATAGATTTTTTTAATCTATGAATTTTTTTATGGTTAGGTTTTTTTAACCATTGATGATAAATAAATAAACTACTGAAGAAGAGTGAGGTGTATCCTATGATCTAATAAGATAAATCATTCATGTTATAAATGAGTGAAAATATAATGGATTATCGGATACATGGACTATTTATAGCATGAAGACACATTGGATTTTCGAATATGGTGCTTGATAAATTATTTAAATATTTTTAAAGTTGATTATACATCAAATTAAGTTATATGAGAATCCCAGTAAGTGTTAACATATTATATATTTTGAATCACATTTCATTTTAATGAGAATTATAAATTAGTGAATTTATAATAATATAATACATGTAACATATGGATGGATGTATAAGTTCATATAAACATGAATGATGTTAAACATATTTTTTATATGTGAATTCACGAATTATAGGTATGTTGGATTTTATTGTAAGCTCACTAATAGTACTGGAGGTTAAAAATAGATAATCATACAGAGATATCCTACATGGGTATTACATTGAGGAATTAGGGTGTAATAGCGAGTAAAATATGGGTATTATGAAAAAAACCGATTAAATAAACTTATGATAAGAGGAGAAACAAGATACAAAATGATGTATTATTTCCCATGAAAATTTCGGTGTTGGTGATATGTATCATAATAGGTGATAACAATTATTCATGCCGATGAAAAGGTGTACTAAAGAGGATATTTTTTTATCAAAATCCATGACACATCATAACTATAGTTTATGATTGATCTCTTTTTTGAAGAAAAAAATATTTCAATGGAATTAATTAATTTTACAAAAAGGAAGATAGTTTATTACAATCTATGATCTGATTAGATGTTTTTGACATAGGATATCATGGGAAATGATATTGTAATAGATAAATAATTCCCCTTTTTTTGAACTATATTTCATTTGTAAATTGGGAAAAATTATAAGGGATATATGTGGCATTTTTATTTATTTATTATTTATATAGTTTCAAGGGAGGAATACCATGGGTATTTTAGAAGCATTTATTGAATACACTTAGATATGAACATGCTTTCATTTGGTATGGTTATATCATTGGAAATTTCTTATTAGGGTGATAAAAAATACAATGCGTATTTATTAGAAACTTCACACATAGATATATGTGATTCACATTTTTTGATATTTATTTTGGGGAGTGTAACATAGAAATAAATATATTTCACACAAAGGGATATGTAAAATGATTAAGAATTTATTAAAATAAAATTGGTGAAAAAATTAATCATAATTAATGACATGTTCATGAATAAAGGTTTAGTGATATTAAACCCTGTGGTTTAGTTCAACAATTAGGGTTATGGAATCTCATAGTGGGTGATTGGACCTATAATTATGAAAAATCTATCACATAAAGAGGCACAAAGTTATTATAGTCCATGACAAACCAAAATCATATTTTTTATAGGAACATTAGGCATCAAAAACCCATGGTCTATTACAAATCATAGACGTGAATATATTGAGAGTAAAGTTTCATCTTAATACAAGCTTTGTTTCAGTTAATATATAATATATGAGTATACCATAGAGGGAAAAAGTATATATAGATAGTAAAAAGTTGAGATGATTCTAGGTGAATCTAGAATACTCTTCATAGACCCATGGAGTGGCTTCAAAGAAAAATAACGAACATGAAGTAATGTTATCATAAAGATAAGTTGAGAAGAATACTAAGTTGGTTGGTTAGTATGGATGATATATATTGAGAGTAATAAAGAGAATAAAATATAATACAACACACTATAATTTAAATAGTTTCATGGTTAACAATTTTGATGGTCAGAGATAGTCCATATGTTGGGAGCTTAGTGAGGAAGATAGATTTAATATCTTAGATTTTGATACAAGGATAACATCATGAAACATATAATAAATACTAAGAAAATAAAAATATATAGGAAATATATTAATGATTAAATGAGGTAAATGGAGTTTATTTTATGAATCAATGAAACAACCATTTGTTTAGGGTGGATTCTACCATAGCTTTAATATCTTTATATGAATATACTTATTTTAATAATTTTATATAAGTGAGAATGATTTATTATGGTGGTGAGACACTATTTTATATAAGTTATTATACTTGGTTGTGTCTTACATATCCTAAAATTTAAATATATATTAGTTTTTTCAATTACTATATATGGGAGCAGTGTTCTACACATGAACCTTGGACATAAACCATATTTTTAGAACCAAGTAAAAAATGAATGAGCCCCCTATGATTAGTTTACTATTTTCTATTATATTTATATTCAAATTCTGACATCCCATTCCATTACATCATATAGATATGATTATATAGGTTAAATATTTTCCCTATATATAGTGGGTACTAGATCCATTTCATGGTTAAGAGGTTTAAATTTAAAAGGGGTTCAATAGATTTTAATAATTTATTCCTAATTCACCACCACTTAAAACCTAACCATTTTGGGACATTGGACCCAATTTCTATAATTTTTTTATCATATCCAAGATTTCTGTACTATAATATATTAGACATAACAAATATTAATTTTATATTATCTTACCTTATTTATATATATAATGCATTCTTTATAGAAAATTTAGGTACCCATTATTAATGATGTTTTTTTATTCATGGAAAGATATCTTATTTTTCTTATTCTGATAAATTGAAATATATGAATATTGAAAAATGATTTTTGTTAAGGAATACATAAGGAGTAGTGGTAAATGATATTATTCATATATTTATTAGATTATAGGTGAAATCCAAGTGTAAATGGTATCTTATTTAGACAATATATATATAATATTCATACACTATGAATCATTTAATAAGAAATGAGAGATAATGGAAAATTTATATATAGAATACTCATTAAAAAGAGAAGAATTATTTTTTACTTAAAATATTTTTGGTGGATAAAAACATTATGAATATCGATAGTTAAAAATATTAATGAATACATATTTAAAGAAAACATTCTTACATAAATTAACATAGAAATCGCAAGATCAATTCTATACTCTAATAATGACGATAATGAAAATTTTAGATTAATATATTTTTATATAAAAATAATTAAAAATTGTATAGATTTTTATCAATATGGATTATATTATTTTAAGGGAAAGTTTCAACTATTAGAAATATAAATAGAAAAGAACTCATTAAGTATTGTAGATATTGTAATTAACCTTCCCATAATGATGTGATATGTCACCCAAGATGGATTTCCACAAGGCAAAGATAAAAAACCATACAATGTAACATGTAGAATAGAAGAGAGATAAAGAAATAGATTAAAAAATAGAAGAGTTGGTATATAATGATGAGACATAAACACCAAGAAGAAAAAAATAGTCCCAAAAGCAAACAGACTAAGAGAAAATCCAAGTCTCTATGTGGCCATCTGTCACCACCAATCCGACTCACTATGAAGATAAAATTAAGAAAGAGATGTCAAGGAGCTACATGACCCCATACATTTACCTGTATCCTATAAAACCAAACCTTAATATGCACTAATAAATATTTAGGGTATGAGTAATGTTTCTAGTAGGATAATGGCATGGATTTATAAAATTATTATCATCATGTAACTGCTAGTTCTAGATTTCAAACAAAATATGTTTATAAATAAATTTCGTTTGAATTTTTTTTCATAAAACATTTTTTGGTTTCCTATAAAATTATTTATAATCAATTATAAATGAATTTGGATTAATAATATATAAAATTAAATTAATTAAATTAACATAACCATCAATGAATCTATTTTATAAGATAAACATGTGAGGGATCAAACATGAAACATCACTATCATGTATAAAAATAAACACATTTTTGATCTAGACTATGGGAATGTGTACTAAGACATGTGAAGGAACAATAAGACAAGAATACCATGAATAATACTGATATTTAGTCCCTCTATATTATATCAATATGAAAATTATAACACCTATTCATTCCACATTCACTTGAGGTTTTCATTTATCCATAATCTGATGCACCAAAGGGCCCCATGTTCTATCTTTTCTAGAAAAATCAAGGAAAATATTTTAAAATTTGTTAAAAAATTAAACATGGGAATAATCATAACTCTCATTAATAAAAATATACTATATATTAAAAATAATATTTGAGGAATTTTATTGAACACATAAATCACATAAAACTATTTTAAAAGAAAAACACCTTTAAAACCCACATTACATGCCATCGCAAATAAAATTCCATAAAAATTTCTCCTTTATATCAAATTAATATGTTCTTTAAACAAAAAAAATGAATTCAAAATAGTATAATGTAAACCATGATAGAAAACCGTTGTATAGAGACACATACCATGATAATGAACAAAACCTAGTCAACTTCGAAAATAGAGATTAAAAAGGAAGAAATTGAGATCCTCATGAGTGTAGATCAACAAGGACAAGACTGTGAATTAGAAAACCAACCTTAACCATTAATTTTTTAAGGAAGTATATCAAAAACTCTTCTTGAAACTAACTAAATCAAAAATCATAGTAAAATTGGGAGGATGAACGATTTAATAGAGGGGAAATTGTATTTCAGATGCCTTAACATACCCTATTAATAATCTCACATGACATAAGTAAAGATGTAAATTCTATTGAAATATTAGTTTCCTAATCTTAAATTTACTATTTTGAAACAACCTTCATCATTATAATATCATGATATTTTAAAATAACACTATATTCAATGGTGTATACTGCATCCAACACCAAAATTAAACAATCCATGAAATATTAATATTTAAAAGTTATAGTCATAACCTAGATTTTAAATTGGAGTGGATGAATAGGATTAAGAAAATTATGATATATATATATATATATAAAATAATTAATCAACAAATATGATTTTATTAATACTTCTGAAATAAGAACTCAAATTTTCAGTAAAGTCATTTTATTCTTCAAAAACTGGTTTTCTTAAAAAATGATTTTTATTTATTTGTGTGGGAGAATATTATAATTAATTTATAGAAATTTTATAAATATAATGTTATAAAAATTATGTCATTTAAAATTCATCATATTAAAAGTATCTCTATGGGAAATTCATGTATTTTTTCGAAAAGATTTATTTTTTACTGAATATCGAAAAGTACTGATTCCTGAAAAAATATCATTTATTTTACTTGAAAATTCAAATTATTATTTTAATTTGATATTAAATTAAAATAGGTATTATTTAATAATATATAATTTAATTAATTTTATACTTTATTTTGGCACAAGTTCATCTTTGGGCTTTAAAACACATTTTTATACATACTATTTCTTATTTAAATTTATGAATATATATTAAAATTAATATTTGATCCTTATTGGAAATGAATATTTTAAAATGGAAAAAATATTTGGAACCAAATGTTTAAATTTTATAAATAATTCCCTTTAATTAATGGTTATTAGTAATAGTAACCATGGTAATTTTTGTTAACATAGTACAGATAAATCGTGTAATTAAGGTTAAAAATAATATGATATGGTATCAAAATCACAAAAAATACATACATTTCATTATATGATTAAATTTCTTCCATATAAATCTAAAGTTATAAAATGAGGAAATTTATTTCCAATGGCCTTTGATTATAATATATTTATTATTTATGTAAATATAAAGTAAAAAATGTCACTCTCTTACATTTAATATATATAATATTTTGTGATATGTATAAAAACAAATTATGTTTAATTATAATTTTTTATTGGAAATATAAATAATTTTTTTTTCATGGTGATTTATTTATAATTTTTAGTGATGAAATAATTACATTAAATTCCTATATAACGCTGACACAGTGCTTGTGCAAGCAGCAGAATAATCAAGTAAATGATTTAAAAAAAAATATTAATATTTTTTGAGTGATTTATAGTTTCTCAATAATTTTATTGACCAATATAACATATTAGGGATGTTTTAAAGGTTTATATTCGAAATAAAGTACTATATTCTTTTCATTAAATCAAACTAAATGAATAATGTAATAAATGACATTTATGATATTTTATGTAAAATAATATTTTATTAAATTATTTAAAAATATTAAAAACCATTAAAGGGAGTAATTAGGTAATAAAATTTTATAAAATCATATTCCTTATTGATATATGAGATAATTATCACCATATAAGTAAAATTACAACCCTTTAATGTTGAAAAAGAGTTTTCCCTAATTAATGTTAATATTGGTTATCCAATGGGTTAAACCAAAAGATATGGTTTAAAATGATGTATAACCTACATAAATTTTATTGGGTGATTTTATTAATATAGTATATTATTTATATTATAATCCATGTTATTTTATAACTATTTAATAAGAGTTAGACACATATTATGTTATAATATTTCATATATGTCCAAAAATGACATTAATGATATTTTATAATAAAAATATTTTATTAAATGATTTAAAATTAAAAAAATATTTTAGTTATAAATATTAATGATATATGGATTAAAATATCAATTATGATCTATTTATGGATCACTGTTCCTTTTATATTAACATTCTTGACCCATAAAGATAAAAAACATTGATATCACGGTAATTGTTAATTGGGTTAAGAGGGAGTTAAAACAAAGGGATAAGGGTAAAAAAGTCACCTAAACTTGTCAAAATTTTATTTCATTAGAGTCTTTAGAAAACTTATGACATTATTTTATAATTATATCAATTTGGATCACCAGAAAATTAATTTATATTAATTTAATACTTTACGAAGTTCCCCGAATGCCACTTCTCTAACTTATAAAAGGGAACCCTCTCTCCTCTCCTCTCCACACTTCAAGTTCCATTTTTTTTATAAAATACCAACCCAACTACATTCTCAAAATTAATCTCAAATTTATAAAGAGATTATTTTAAGAATACTAAAATATTTATAGGGATTAATTTGAAATGTAAAGATGTTGTATGAAGAAGAGTTATAGCTTTTAACTGAATGTTTTAGTTTTATTTATAAATATTCCTCCCTAAAATATTATCCATACATGATTAAATAATAAAATAAGTATCTAACATATAAATAGATTTTATTATGCTTATTTCATAACCTATATTTATACCCTCATCCATCAAATGGGAAATAAAACCATCGTTCATGTGTACGGAGGACTACCGCTTCACGAACCGATGTAATTTGTTTTTCTTCATAGCCTCTCACAAATGGTTATGATGACCAATTTAATTTATATTGATGATAATCATGAAATAATTATAATTTAATAAAGATATTATATCATCTTTTTTCTTATCTTTTAATCCATTTAAAAATGATAACGCCGTTCATGCATTTATGTGGATTTCCACCTGCACGAAGCACTGTGATGTGTTTTTATAAACACCTCACATGGATGGTATATATAAGTGTATTTAAAGATATAATATTATATTTATTATATAATAATAATTATGGAAGGTTAAAATAATACTTACCTTATTTATCTCAGGTTTTTTGTAAAATGGGATTATTGCTCATGCATTTGTATGACCTACTATTTCAATGATTTTAACATAGTAAATTTTTCACAACCACTATTAAAGGTTGGGATTAAAATTATAATTGATGTATAAAAATTATAATTAATTTATAATTATTATTCTAGGGATTATGTGATAATTACCACTTTTTCTCGTTCATCATACCTAATTTTTTTTTAAATATGAACCGAAAGTCCTCAAAATACTTGACACAAACTTAATTGATTAAGTAATTAAATAAGTCATTAAACTAAATGAAAAATAAATATTTTAAGTATAAGATATTTAACCTAGAAAAATATATTAATAAATATAATAATTGATATAATATTATTATATAGGAGTAAAAGTACATACATGTAATGTCTAGACTCGAGGTAAGGGATTTCATCTCAATTTCCCTTCATTGAGACTTGTTTAAATGTTATACACATAGTTTCTTTTATATAGTATATATACTTATCCTTTTAAATTTTAAATCAGGTATCTTTAATAATTCATTTTTTTAATTCATATTATTTCATCATATGGGATTTGACTTGAAAGATACCAAGTGGTAAAGGGTTTCTTAACTCAATTTCCTTTTGATGGGTTATAAAGCTTATTCATTGACTTCATTATGACATGATTATGTGAGAATTGATCAACAAATTATTTTATTTTGTAACTATACTTTTTTTTGGATTTAAATTAGTTCCACATAATATCACAATTGATTAATTTTTAATTCAATGTTATGATCTTTATAGTTGTTATTCATCAAAAATTCCATTTCTTTGGGACATATGTTTATATTATACACCTATATTCTTTTATGAATTGTATTCACTATATAATAGTAATTTTATATCATGAACCCATTTTTTACATGATATATAATGTTTTAATTTAAGTTATTCCTTCATGGGTCTTATGATTCAAAAGTTACCAAAGTGATATGAGATTTATGTTTCAATCCCATTTTAATTAGGATTATTTATACTTAAATTTACATTATGAAATTATATGATCCTTATTTGATAAAATCATTTAATTTTATTGTTATATAGTTATTTATATATTTTATAGTTTTTAGTACTATTTTTTCTATTTTGTATGATAAATAACTTAGAAAATGTTTTTAAGAAAATCCAATCTAATTTTTCCCAATTCAGACGATTTTTTTATTCCATATCCATATTTTTTAAAATGTTTTCAAATTGATTTTCTTATATTCTTAAATTATTTTTTAAATTCATTTTTACCCATGTTTTAATTTTTATTAGAAGGTTTAAAAAGAATCTGGTTTTTATTTTCTAAACATGCTACTTTTATCGAAGCGAAAAAATATATTTTTTTAACGATTATGACAAGAAAGGAATTTATCACCATCAAGACCACTAAATTAATTAATGATTAATTTTTAATTTTCCATGTTTCATTAAAAATAAAATATTTTTAATAATATTTTATAAATTTTTAGTTTTTATAAGTGATTGTCAAAGTAGGACGGGAATTTTACTCAATAATGATTACAGTGATATTTATATGGTATTTATATTCATCAATGATGGAAACCATTTATTTTATTTATGATATAATAGGGATATGTTATAATGAAACAATCCTTATTCTTTCCCTAGATGGATTATGATTCTTTCAAGGAGGTTTTCATGAAAAAATTTTAGTTTACAAGGGTAAATCTAGTTATAAAGGAACACAATCAGTTATTAATAGATTGATGATGAATATATAATCTTATACGTGTTATATTTATGTAAGGTACTTGTAAATTATTAATGATGATGGGTGGGGCCGACATAACCTATACGATATGTGATCCCGATATATATTATATGTTTGGTTAACCTCATACAAATTATATGATCGAGTGAGCCTAAAATAGCTTACATGAATGGGTTAACACAAAAGATATTATAAAAATGGGTGAGCCCGATACAACTCTCAAATGAATTTAGTAATGTTCTTTGTTTACAAAAGAAAGAAGGGAGTTAACCAAGTAGGTTTCTCCTCTAGATTTAACATGGTTCTAGTTATATTTAATATAGTTTATGAAGATAATGTTCTATGATACCAAAATGTTTTATTTATGCCTACTTTGAGAATTTTATATTTCCATTGATCAAGATCAACATCACATGGATCATGATTATTTATTCCTATGACTCTTTACTTTGTTAAATATTTATTAAATATCATATATTTAATGATCCACGAATTAATGGGTATGAATTCTCTTATGTTTTGCTCATTCACTTTGATTATGTCATCATACCATTATTCTTAACTTATGATCACTAATGGAATTAATTTTTTAAATCTTATGTTTACCCTTACTGAGAATTAGATCTCACTCTTATTATATTTCATTTTTCCTAGGTCATAAAGAATGATGTTAAATTATTTGTGTCTAGAATGGTTTCACATGTGGAAAATTTTATATGAGATTTTATAAAATCATTGTTAAATAAGAAAATATTGGTATAATTAGAAAAAATAATCACTTGAGAAGATGGGTATTATTATGTAAGAGTTGGTCCTAAATATCTAAAACTCTTAACCTAAATTTTCCTTGGGTATTTAAGTGATCAAATAGTTCCTTTAATGTTTTATATTTTGTATGGATAAAATTGGGCCACGTTTTTCAAAACCAATCAAAAAATGTAAAGATTATGATGTAACCACATGATTTTGGAGTGTGGGTCTATAGCCATTATAGTTTGTATGATAAGAGTGTTTAGATAACATTAGAGATTATGATTTTTTCATTTGAGGTTATCTTAAGATTCATGGATACCATTATGGGTTTAAAAATTAAGGTTTATCATAAGTTCAAAATCATAGACTCACCTTTTGAGGATTTAGGTGATGGTATTTTAAGCTGATTAATGTTATTTTGGAAGATGTTTTATTGGGTTGAGGTATATGTAACCCTTATGTTTAACATAAAATATTACTTTAGAAGACTGATATTCCATTTTTTAGGGATGTATGTTGAATGTTATGAGATAACCATTGAGTTTAAAACATTTCTTAATATTTAGGATATTGATATTATTTAGGAAATAAATAAATTTATTTATGTTATGATCTATATTGAAACTTTTCTGCAATTGCTGAAATTTTAGAGATAAATGTATTGTTTTTTCATCTCATGGTTTATAAATTTTGGATATTATTTTACCTCTTTCTCAATATTTCAGTTTTGGTTAATATATAAATATAATAATAATATCTTGTTATCATTATTTTGATTATGTAATATGATAAAAGTTGATTTTTGTGCTTCAGTCATGAAAAAGTTATCTTGAATACTCATATTTTGGAGAAAAAAATGAGATTATGGTGGAAATTTATTAATGGATGAAAATATACATGTCAAATAATTATATTTCCTTATGTTATTAGTCTATAAAGAAAATGAATTCCTCAACTTTGTGAAAAGTATCTTGAAATAAAAATTTTATTATATTACCTTCATTTCTACTGAATCAATACTATTTTTCACAACCTATTGATTTATGGTTTTGTGGTCATTAAATATCTCATAATCATTAAATTTACTATTATAAATTTTTTCTATCACTATCCTTCATCATTTCTAATTTTTTCCCTCAATTTCCATATTTTCACTTCCCACTAATTTTATATTATTTAGAAACCTTGTATGTATTATTCTAGATGATCTTCATATTTTTGTTTTCCTCTTTTCAAAAGTAATTTTTATTAAACCTTTTTATGATGTGGGGTTTCAAAAAGGTATTTTAAAATTTCAAACCCTTGATTAAAAATATGAAGTTAAAATTTAAATAATTAAATTTATTAAATTGGAGGGATTTTATAACTAATGATATTAAAATAACACTACGTTTGATAGCGGATACAACACACAAGACTGAGCCTAAACAAACCAAAAAATATTTATGTATAAATGTTATAGTTATCACGTAGATGTTAAATTTGTGGGTATGAATAATATTTAAAAAAATATGAAATATTTATAAAGGTAATACTCAATAAATATATATTGATTAATTCTTAGGCAATAAGCACTCAATTTTTCAACAAAGCCATTTTATGCTTCAAAAATGTTTTCTCTTAAAAAATGGTTTTTATTGATTTATATGAAAGAATAATAAAGTTAACTTTCTAACTTTTAGAAAAAAAATTTATAAAATTTATATCATATTTTAAATTAAAAATTAAAAATTATCTTGGGTGAAATTTTTGGATTTTCTAAAAAGATTGACTTTTAGTGAATAGTGAAGATAACCATTTTTTAATAAATATGCCATTTAATTTCATTGAAAATTTCCTTTATAAATTAAATTTTTTATAAAAGAAACATGGATCTTATTTATTTATATATTATCAAATTAATTAAACTTGAATCAACATTATACATGATTTTTTTATACGTTCATTTTTGGTCTTAAAAACACATTTGTCTAAAAACTATTTTTCATTGGGTTTTATATATTTATTTTAAAACTTATTTCTTTCACTTGTGGGAATTTAACATTGAACAATAGATTCCATATTTAGATTCCATAGGATCAAATTTTATAAATAATTCCCTTTTAGTTTTTTTATTATGAATAGAAACCATGGTAATAAAATTTAACATGGTAAAGGTAAATCAGATAATTAAGGTTAAAAATAATATTATAAGGTTGAAAAATCAACCAATAAAATTAATATATTTCATTGGATGAGAATATTTCATCCATAATCAATAAAATTATAAAATGTAGAAATTTGTTTCCACTTTTATTTGATTATAACATTTATATTATTTTATGTAAATATAAAGTCAAAAATGCCACTCTTTTTCTTTTAATATCTATAGTATTTTGTGACAAGGATAAAAAAATTATCTTCATTTATAAATTTTTAATTTTTAATTGAATTATTTTTATTTTTTTGTGATTAATTAATTAACTTTAATGCTTATGCAATACCGACACAATGCGTGTGTAAGTAGTAGAAAAATCAAGTAAATGATTTTAAAAAGTCTAACAATAATATAGTTTGAGTTATTTATAGTGTAACATGAATTTTAATGATCAATATAATATATTAGGGATGTGTAAAATTTTTATATTTACAATAAATTGCTTTATTATTTTCTATAAAGTCAAACTAAATTAATAATGCAAAAAATGACATTAATTATATTAAATGTTAAATAATATATGATTAAATTATTTAGAAATCATAAAAATAATAGAAGTTGATAATTATTGTGAAAAAGTTCTAAAATTTATTAAATTTTCCATTTATGTTCCAATATTCCCTTATATGAAAAATTATTACCCTTTAATATTGAAAATGTTATTAGTGCTCTTATTGTTAAAATTGGTTAACCTAGGGGTTTAACCAAAATATTAGGTTTAAAATGAAATATAAATTTGATTGGGTGATTATATTAAGACCATATTTTCCTTATTTTTTAATCCATGTAATTTTTGTCCACATTACATGAGTTATACACATACTATATTATAATATTTCATGTATTTCCAAAACAGATTCAGAATAATAATTTTTTAAATAGACATTATTTTATTAAATGACTTAAAATTCCAATAAAAATATTATACATTACCAATTAAATGATATGTGATTTAAAATATTAATTATGGTCTATTTATTGTTCAATTTTCCTTTTATATCAACTTTTTTCCCCCTAAAGAGTAAAAAATATTAATATCACAATAATTGTCAAAAGGGTTTACGGGGGGGGGGGGGGGGGGGGGTAAACAAAGAGATAAGGGTGGAAAAATCACCAAAACTTGTAAAATTTTTCTTTTATGATATTATTTCGGTACATTATAATAGTTTATTCTAATTATATAAATTTATATTCATATTTCAATGAAAATTGATTTATATTAATTTAATACTTTGAGAAATTCTAAGAATTCCTATCCCCTCACTTATAAAAGGGAACCCCCTATCCCCAACTATCCACTCTTAAAAAGATGTTTTTTCTATAAATAACTACTCAAATCACTTAATGACATCAATAAAAAAGTTATACAGGTCTTAGTGTTTCCATAATACCAATATTACATTTCTTAACATGTAATGTAAAGGTGGTTGTTCGAATATGAGGTATAGCTTTTTATTGAATGTTATAGTTTTATTTATTCTTCTACCTCCATTAAATATTATTCAAAATATATGAAATAATAACATAAGAAAATTAATTATACATATATTTCATTATGTTTTTTCATCACCCATATCCATCACCACTTCCATCAAATAAGATATGAAACTATCATTCATCTGTAAGGCAGACTACCGCCTTGCAAGCCGATGTAATTTATTTTTCATCACCACCTATCAAAGGTGGTTATAATGATGGATTAAATTAATATATATACATATTATATTAATTAAATAATTATAATTATATAAATATATTATATCATTTATTTTATTACATTTCCATTCATTGAAAAATGATAATTTCGTTCATGTGTACATGTGGATTTCCACCTCCAAGAAGCGATGTGATCAATTTTTAATCAAAACATCACATAGATTGTATATATAAGTGTATTTAAAGATATAATATTATATTTATTATATAATTATAATTTTCTAAATATAAAACAATACTTATTTTCTTTCTTTTATATTAATTGAAAATGGCAACATTACTCTTGTGTGTGTATGACCTACCATCTCTATGATTGTAACATAGTTCATTTTCCATGAAAATTATTCATGGTTAGTTTTAAAAGTATAATTGATTTATAAAATTGATAATTATATCATTATTATTATTATTGGTATGATTTAATAATTTCCTCTTTGATCATGTTCATCATTCCATTGTCATTTTGCAACAATGAACCAAATTTACCCAAAACACACGACATAGACTTAATTGATTAAGTAATTAAATATGTTATTACAATACAAAAAATATAAATGGTTTATTTATAATGAGTTAAATATATATAAATTTCTTAATAAATTGAATAAATGATATAAGTGTATTATAAATTATTTAAACAATATACATGAAAAGTCTGAACTCCAGGTAAGAGATCTTGTCTTAATTTCTATTCATTAAGAGATTTTTTAATGTTATAAAACTAATTTATTTTATATAGTGTATATAATTCCCATTTTAAATTTAATATCCAGACTCCATTATTTATTTTGTTTTAAGTTACAATTAAAACTATTTCATACAGGTGGATTTGACTAGAAAATTACTGCACTGTAAAGGATTTATTAACATAATTTCCTTTCCTTGGATTATAAATCTTCTAAATTGAATTTTTTATTCCATGAATATGTGTGAATTTATCTATAACTTATTTTATACTATACCTATTTCTTTGTGTATTTAAATTTTCACAGAAAATCACTTCATTGTTTAAATCTCAATTCAATGATATGATCTTTATAAGGGTAAATTATTTCAAATATTTTTTCGTTGGGAAATATGTTTACATTATGCACTGATATTATTTTATGAGGTGTATATACATAAAATTTAACATTTAATATCCAAAATATCATTATGTTCTTGATATTGAAAGTCCGATTTTATGTTATTCTTTCATGGGACTTATAATTCAAAAGTTACTAAAGTTGTAATGGATTTATGTTTCAATCACATCATAATAAGGATTTGTTTATACTTAAATTTAATTTGAGAAATTTTATTATCACTACTCAATAAAATCATTTAATTTTTCTTCTACTATGGTTAAATCTATAATTTTAAATTTTCATAACCATTTTCCTCTCTTCGGTACTTTAATTTTTTAGAAAATATTTTCAAGAAAATATGAAATCATTTCTCCCCTTTCAGATGTAAAACCTTTCTCTTATATATCCATGTTTTATAAAATGTTTTCAAAAATATTTTTTTACGATTATTAAATTATTTTTAAAATTAATTTTACCCGTGTTTTATTTTTTATGAGATGTTTTAAAATTAATCTTATTGTAGTTTTTTTAACAAGACACTTTTATCAATGGTGTGAATATAATAATTATTTTAATGATTATGACATGAATGGAATCTCATACCACCTTGAAAGATAAATGAACTTAAGATTCCATTACAATTTTATATGGTTATTTCCAAAGAAATTTATTTCAAAATATTCTGTATTTTTTTAAAGTGATTTTCAAAGTGGAAAGGGTATTTTACTCAAGAATGTTATTGATGACATTTTTATGGTATTTCTATTCATTAATGACACAAAACATTTATTTAAATTATAATCCATTGGGGATATGTTGTAATGAAAATATCCTTATTATTATTTATATATATTATGGTTGTTTTAAGGAGGTATTTAGGAAACCCATTTCTTATCAAGGGGAACATCAAGTTATAAAGTAACATAAGCTATTATGAAAATATTGGTGATGAAAATACAAGATAAATTGTGTTAAAATCTTGTATAGTAATTGAAATTATTTTTAATTATGGGTGATCCTAATTAAAATTATATGATGGGTGATCCTGATATAGCTTATATGACGGGTTATCTCGATACATCTAATAAAAATAGGTGAGACCAATATAAGTTAAACAAATAGTTAATTTTGATAAAACTTATACCAATGGGAGATCCCAATAAAACTATACAAAGAAATTTTTTAATCTTCATTATCTTGAAATAAGATAGAAAGGGAGTTAACTTGGGAGGTTTCTCCTATAGATTTATCTATGATCAAATTATTTCTGATATAGGACATAAAGATATTGTTCCAAAATACAAACACATTTTCTTTTTGATTTCTATTGGTATTTGATATTTCCTTTGATCAAGATTGAAGTCACATGTCTTATAATTATTGATTCCTAAGAATATTTCCATTGTTAAAGGTTTATTAATTATCACATTTTTAATGATCTAAGTATTTATGGGAATGGATTCTCTTATTTTATTATCGTGTACTTTGATTATTTCATCATACACATATGCTCATATTATACTCACTAATGACGTTAAATTATTAGTTATTATGTTTATCCTTACTAGTATTTTAGATCACCCTAATAATATTTCATTTTCCCAAGGTTATAAATAATAATGGTAAATTATATGTTTCTATAAATGTTTCTTGTGTGGATATATTTTTGATACATGTTAAAGAATTATTTTGAAATACAAAAATATTGGGTATAGTTGATAAAATTATCACTTGAGGACATGGGTATTGTTATATAAGAGTTATTCTTAATTCTATAAAACTCTAAATCTAAAAGGTATTTGGGTATGTAAGTGATCCAATATTTCCTTTGGTGTTTTAATTTCTGGATGGCTAAAATTGGGTCATGTTTATCAATTTCAAGACAAAAATGTAATGATTATGCTATATGCACTGGATTTGGGAGTGTGCGTACGAGTTTTTTATAACCATGACCAAGTGTTTCATACCTTGACATGGTAGAATCATCTAAACCAATCCCATGACTTGTTGTAAAAACCATGGATGTTTTATCCCACCATGTCCTCTACTATAGCTTGTCAGTGGCTACTCTTGTCATGTTCCATATGAAGACCCCCACCATCCCATTCCCAAGGATACACCTACCGATTGATATTTTTTCCTTTTCCATTTTTCATAAGTGGTTACCATGATCAAAATAGTATGGTCTATCCCATGTTTCACCTATAGTACTAACAACTGTTTTCAATCCATTGAGAACCTCATAAACTTACTGTACCTGAATTTAACCCAATAAAAGCTAATAAAAACATATTTGTGACATAGAGGATGTCAAAATTGTTTCTACAATGAAACGTTATATCCCCAGAAAGCACTCAAGATCCTAGAATCACAAAAAGGGATGGCCAATATTATATCATCAATGATTATTGCTCCCACATACCTTGGACATCTTGTCATCACTAACTTAGTACATAGACCAAAGTAATTATTTTACCACACAAAACAATATCCTACAAATACTTAATTTTAACTACCTACAAAAACAATAAGATGTTGAGATGAAGATCAATACGATCAAATTATATTACAATGTAATGGTATGATTGATACCTACTTTATTTTGAAATATGAAACACATCATGAATCTATGTGAGGTGAGATGACAAGTCCAACTGATACACCAACTTTCAATTTTGTTCAATGATCTATGAATAGATAATAAACCTCAGTGCCAACATACCCTATCTTAACAAATGATGATGTAATAAATGAGGTGAAACACTAACAAAAACATTATCACCAAACTCAAAATACAATGGGGGATAATGGTGGTTCATATAAGATTTTAGGAAACTTTGATCCATTTCTAACCCATTTAAGATCAATTGCACCTTCTCCATAATCACTTGAATAAGGCTCTTTACAACCAAAGACCATTATCCCAATTCCACCCAACATAATGAATATTTAAATGAATGAATATATAACACTTCAAATGGATCTATCTTAATTGAATAAATATATATACTATTATTTGAGAATTCAAACAAAGGAAATGGTTTTTCCTATGAACCACCAAAATCAAGTACACATTCTTAGATAATATCATAAAGAATACGAATAGATATCATAGACTTCCCATCAATTTGAGGGTGATAAACCATGATTTAATTCAATTGGGTACCCATAGCCTCTTTCAAACCTCTCAAAAAATGAGATATAAACCATGGGTCTCTTTCAAATACAATAATAGAAGGCACATTGTAGAGATTGAAAATATCTTAGAAATACAGGTTCCCAATTTCTTATACACTTGTCATCTCTTTAATAGGAAAGAAATGAGATGTTTTTATAAGTTGATCAATGATCACCCAAATTTCATCCTTCCCACTTGGAGACTCTGTAAAATCAACAATGAAGTCTATATATATTATAACAGCCCCAAAACCGCACTACCATATCGGAAGCTAAAAACATAATATTTACTTTTATTTCTATGATATTGATAATTGAGACCCAATTTTACCTATCCAGAACATAAAAAATCAAATAGAAATATTGGAACACTCACATACAAAATTACCTTTTAGGTTTAAAGTTTTAAATAATTACTACAAACTGTTATATAATAATATCCATGTCTTCAAGTTAGGATTTTTCATACCATTAACAAATTTTATTATTTCAAAACAAGTCATAAAAATATCACATAAGAAGGGTGATTTAAAATTCATAGTACAGGAAAACATAAGCATTAAAAAATGAATGTCATCAGTGATTGTAATATGAGAATAAGGATACGATGGCATAATCAATGTTCATGGTCATAACATAAGATAATTTATACCCATCACAACATCTATATTAAATCATATGAAATGGAATAATGATTTAACATAAGAAAATATTCATCTATGTCAAGAATCATGAGCTGTGTGAAGACAATACTTGACCAAAGGATCCATTAGAATTCATATGAATCAATAAAAAACTATATATGTATCTTGAAACATCAAACATTAATTATAGAATCAAATAACTAGATAATTCCCATATCTATTAGGAGTAAAATATAATAGGTAAATTCCATCATATATTATTAGTAATTTATAATTAGTTAACTCGATCATCTCTTATAAGTAACATAACTTCTACATCTCTATAGAGTAACTTCTATCCATTTAACATTGTCTCATTACCTAATGCATTGGAGGGATATTATAATCACATCCATCAAATATCAGGAAAATAACCTTAAATATTTGTGTTTAATTCCCAAAACAACTTACATAAATAATTTACATGTACCATATCATGAAAAAAACATAGGGATTCTTGTATTTCATTAAAAACTTCATAGCATGATTTACCAGTAAAATAGTGACATGTTTCTCAATAATATATTTTATAAAATCATCATAAGACATCCAATTCTAGAAGATATATAGAATTATAATATTATATTCATAGTGAAGTGGATGAATAATTAATGTAATTTTATATATATAAAAAATTTGATTAAAATATCCCTCCAACGGTTATTTAAAAACACGAGAAAATATCATTTTCCTTTCATAAAAATTCAACAAAAAAATCCTAGAATATTGAGAAAATAATTTTCTTTTAAAATAACCATAAAACATGTAATGTAATAATTAAATAAAATAATTTATATTATGAAAAGAAAATCCATTCAGGTCATAATTGTAAAAACATAAAAAAAAAATTGAAACATTTTTACTAAGTCAAAAGTGACCCATGTAGAAAAAAATAAGAAATTTTATTTTAAAACCCTTTAAAATAAGGTAAGAGATCATAGAAAATAACTTTAGGAAATAATTTATTCTTAGAAAAGTGTTGGGACCACTTTGTGTATAATGTTGTATTTGTTGTCAATAGTTGTCAATGAAGATCAAAATGAAGGAGATCAAGAAGTACTCTAATGAAATGGAGGAGTGGAAATTTAGATGATTGTTGTACTGATCATAAGTTCAAAGAACTTGTGTCAAAGGTGACACATTGTTTACCACAGTGAATAATGGTGAGGTACAATCCATCTAAGAATGGGGATTTGATGAAGACCATGAAATTATTCATGATTGCATGAGAACCATGCAAGAGGCTTCTTGAAGAATAGAATCATATGATTTTCATGAAGTGGAGAATGGCGGTTGAAGAAGAAGACAATGTGTGAGGGATTGGAATTCTGAGATGGCCATGCACTTCACATTGTATCAAAATATGTTGATTCTAAAGCTGATCTATCAAATGATATATATCACGATAGTGGAGTTTTTTAGGAAAGAAGAAGAGTTGTTGAAGAAGGAAAATCACACTAAAGAAGCATTATTGAGGTGATTGCGTTTGTTGAAAATGTGGACATATGTGTTGTGATTGTTGAAAAAGAAAATAATGACATACAAATTTGATGACTTAGGGGATTTCATGGTTTCATGTCGAGTTCAAGGGTTGTGGTTAACGATCCATGTTTGATTCAAGAACGTGGAGAAAGGAATGAATGATCTGTAGGTGGTACAAAAAGAGCAGATACAAGGTGGCACCGTTTTCCAGTGTTTGCCAAATTTTTAGGCCTCAAAATTGACAAATGGAGAAAACTGTTTTTGGAAAAGGGACTTGCGTGCCGAGGTCTTGGAGGTTCGGAAACTTGTGCCCCACATTTTTTTCAAGATCAGAACATCAAAATATGTCAAAGGGATAAGGGTGGTGCAGGTTTTGTGTTTGTTACGCAAGTGACTAGCGCGACAGAGACAAGGGCGGCAGGAATAGGGCGGCAAGACTTGCGCGCTGAGGGGAGACATGCGCACCATCACGTAGGGTGTCCAGATGCCTATAAATACTTGTCAACCCCTCCTCATTCCACACGATCTCAACACTTAGAGAAAATCAGAGCTCCCGTCGCACAGGTGTGGTGGTCGCGTAAGTCGTGTGTGGTCGTGCAAGTAGTAGTTGCGCGCCAGGTGATAGTTGCGCACCCAAGGTGGTTTGGGAGAGAAAGGTAGTGGGTCCCCCAAGTTTGGAGTTTGGGAAGGAAGTGTCATACATGTGGTTTGGTGACACTTGCATGCTAGGATTTGAAGAAGCCCGATTGTTGACCTTTGTGCGCAAAAACCGGTTTGGGTGGAAAAGATTGTGAGTCGTGCTAGTTTGGTGTTTAAGAAGGGAGATTCGCGCAAGTGGTTGAGGTGAACTTACATGCCAGTTTGGACTTGCACACTGAGACTTGCGCGCCGGGCTTGGAGAAGCGCGCCAGGTGTTGTTGAAGCACGCCGGTCATTTTTGGAGCTGTACAAAATCCAAAAGATTTCCCAATACCTTCGGTGCAAAGTGAGATTAAAGAGGAAATCTGAATGATACATGCATGATCTCATGCATATATGGAGAACTGATTTTAACCATTCCAAGTAAGCTGAGCTTCATTTATTGAGAAATCACATAAGTGGTTGTGATTCAGACAAACAAAGACAAGTGGATCTAGTGCATTCAGTCCTTGCACTAAAGAAGAAGGATTGAACTGAAAAGAGCATCAACTCTGAACCCTGATGCAAGAAAAGTCTCATGCTGAACAGGAGACAAAGAACTTCATGTCTATCTGTTGAAGAGACCTTCAAGTCTATAAACTGGGTGGGACTTCACCAAGGGCAGTGAGATAGGTGGAGTCAACGGGAGTGACTCGAGGGACGCAGTGAGCTTTCCCTGAACTTTTGTAAAGGTAGTGAGCCTGGGACAGAGTGACTGTGCCTGAACCTTTTTAATCCACATCTAGTGAAGTTTAGTGGAATTTGGTATGATCGACAATCTGTCGGCGTATGTTCCTTGGATGTAGCCCTTAGTGGTGAACCAAGTAAAAGTGTTGTGTCAACTCATTTCATGTGAATGTTCAATTGCTAATCATATCCATCATATAGGTTTTACAAGTTCCTACCAATGTGGGGAAAAGATCCATCACAATAAGAGAAAATGTTGACACCCTGATTCACCCCTCCCCTCTTAGGGTGTCCCAGGGTTCTACAAAAAGAACAGTATCTAAATACGATAAAGAATATTGAGGAAGAGTTTGGCTAAAATTCTATAAAAACTTTTAAACAGTGATTTTAAAGAAATACAATTTACAATATTATAAAACCAAAAACCCTTTTAATGAAAGAAAATAAAATGGAATATAAAATAAAATGAGTTTAAAAATATTCATGGTATTATATTTAAATAGTTATTATATAAACTATATAAATGAGTATAGGTGAATCAATCCAAACATATCTCAAAAAATAAAGTTTGAGATTAGAAATCCTTACTACTTGGGTAATGCTTGAATAGAAAATCCATTGAATGAAGGAATAAAACATGATTATGTAAAAACCATAATTTACGTAAAATAATATTTCAAAAAACATTCAGGGGGTAGCAAATACACAGTATAAAATAAATCAATGTGCATAACATGAATTATGTCTAAAATAATTAAAATTAAAACCAAGAAAACCCTTATACCTTTTATAATATATGAATCAATATGTCATGAAAGGTATAACTTAAAAGGGAACAAAAATACATGATTATAGACTAATTCATGATATAATATCACAATAGGTAGTATATACCCCCTATAAAAGGAAGTAACACTACGGAAAAAACACGCTTTTGTGATGGGTTTTTTGCGACGGGGATTAATCCTATCGCAAAAGGTCCCTCCCAGAGGTTATTTACGACGGGCGGTTTTGCCCCTTCGCAAATAATTTTTTATTTGCGATGGGGTTTGGGACCTCGTCGCAAATAAGAATGCGCGGTTTGGCGCAGGATGCGTGCCATAGCGTGCGAGATGTTATTTGCAACAAGATTTCGGATCCCGTCGCAAAAAGTATTACGCGGTAGGTTATTTGGTACGTGGGGTCCCCCCGTCGCAAATACTGGCAGCGGTAAATGGGTTATTGCGATGAGATGTTGCCCCGTCACAAAAGGTGTGTCGACAGGTCCCTTTTTTGCGACGAGGCCTGTCGCAAATATCTTTTTAACCACCGACATCAATTAATGCGGGCGAAGGTATTTGTGACGGTGTCTATCGCAAAAACTACCATTTGCGATGGGAATACCGTCGCAAATAGTCTCGTCGCAACTAATCTAACTTATATATACCCCCCTCCATTTTTCATTCTTCTCCTCTCATTTCTCACTTACTCTCTCTCTTTACACAATATTTTTAGAGTGAAAAGTTTTCTGATTTAGTTTTTTTTACTGAGAAGATGTGAAGTTGCTTCCATCAATAGAAGATCAAGTTTAAAGGTATTTATATTTTATTCAATTTAATATTTATTTCAATTTTTTTATGTTAATTTTCATTATTTTTTATTAGTTGTAATTAAATTAGATTGATATTTTTTTGTTATCTGTATTTAGTTGTAATAATAAATTGAACTTATTAATACTAATTCGTAATAATTAGTAACAATTATGAATAAATAAGAATAATTAATAATAATTAGAAATAAATATGAATAAATAGAAATAAATAGGAATAATTTGAAATAATTAGGAATAATTAGAAATAATTAGTAATAATTAGGAATAATTAGTAATAATTAGGAATAATTAGCAATAATGAGTAATAATTAGGAATAATTAGTAATAATTAGGAATAATTAGTAATAATTAGCAATAAATAGGAATAATTACCAATAAATAGGAATAATTAGCAATAAATAGGAATAATTAGGAATCAATAGCAATAAATAGTAATAAATAGTAATAAATAAGAATAATTAGCAATAAATAAGAATAATTAGCAATAAATAAGAATAATTAGTAATAAACAGTAATAAATACCAATAAATAGGAATAAATTGGAATAAATAGCAATAAATAGCAATAAATAGGAATAATTAGCAGAAAACAGCAATAATTAGTAATAAATTGCAATAAATAGGAATAAATAGTAATAAATAGTAATAAATAGTAATAATTAGTAATAATTAGTAATAATTAGGAATAATTAGGAACAATTAGTAATAATTAGGAA
Organism: Viscum album; assembly: GCA_963277665.1. NCBI lineage: Eukaryota > Viridiplantae > Streptophyta > Magnoliopsida > Santalales > Viscaceae > Viscum > Viscum album. Next base: position 907,470,476 of record OY728153.1, read on the forward strand.
TAATTAGGAATAATTAAAAATATTAGAACTAATTAGGAATAATTGGGAATAAATAGTAATAAATAGAAATAAATAGTAATAAATAGCAATAATTAGTAATAAATAGTAATAATTAGTAATAATTAGTAACAAATAGGAATAATAAGTAATAAATAATAATAATTAGTAGTAAATAGGAATAATTAGTAGTAAAAGTAATAATTAGGAATAAATAGTAATAATTAGGAATAATTAGGAATAATTAGGAATAATTATGAATAATTAGTAATAATTAGTAATAATTAATAATAATTAGTAATAATTAGGAATAATTTGTAATAATTAATAGTTAGGAGTAAATATAATATCACGACCCATCCTTAGGGCCGGTGTCGTCACTACCCTATGCCCGCCTTTCATAGGCCAGGGGCTGGCGACTAGCACCAAAGGCATAAATCTTGATAAAAGAGAAGGCATTGCCTTTATAGAAGTAAACAAACACAACAGAGTACGCAATTGAAGTAAACACTATATAATACTAAATACAAAAGTAAGTGCTGAAAAGTAAATGGGCCAGTATACAAACCCAATTGTAAAGTACAGTACAACTGAAAAGCTAGCACAACTAAAGTAAAGTAAAATAGGAACTACTGAGTCATCCTCTGGGAATCCCACTTGAAGGGTGGGTACAGATAGTCTCCTCAGCACCTCGGGTCCGTCCGTCTGCTCCGGGTACATCTCGTCAAGTGGTCCACCTCTGGGTACCGTCCAACTTCACAAGTCTCTACCTCGATCAGTGATGTCCATCGTCTGCATCCAACACAACGTAGTGCGGGCATAGCTCGTGCATGGGTGAGTATAACGATACTCAGTAGGGACCCCAAGACCCGCAAGGTCTCACAATATTCACTAACCAAAAACAAGAAGTAAGATACATAAAATGGTGCATCAACCAACCCTACTTAGGTATATGCCCATACATATACCTAAGTCTTCAATCCAGTTCGGCTCCAACTCTCGAGCTCAAGCACAACCCAGTCCACACTGGAAAGAAGTCAATCACATCAATGATAATGATTGAAAGTCAAGACTCATCTCACATAGGTATATATCTTTCATATAGAGATATAGATGATCATATGTAGACACTGATTCATCTAAGTTGTCGGACCCACGTAGGATACTAGACAGATAAACTGTCAGACCCACGTAGGATACTAGACCAGTTACTCTGTCAGACCCACGTATAATACCAGTACAGAAGTCAAACTGTCAGACCCACATAGGATACAAGAACAATAGTCATCACCATCAAACCCACAGAGGATTCCAGTACAGTTGACATCGTCGTCGAACCCACGAAGGATTCCAGTACGGTAGTCGTCGTAGTCGCAGCCAACTCTAGGGTTCCCGCACACAACATACTCGATTCCGGGAGGGTCCGCTCCTCAAGCCAAGGGGTAGATACATCAACTATCATGAAGTCCAGAGTTTATGTATCTCAAAGTTCCGTCTTGTTAAAAGAAACCCGACGTGACATACTGCGTGTCAATCGAACGCCCGGTCTGAGAGTTATTGGCTTTTTTGTTCTAGGGGCCCGGTTGGAAATACGCTCGTTCCAAACCCTGTCGTTTTCCAAAGTCATCTGAAACTCACTTAGAGTATCGCAAAAGGACCGCTTCGTTGTGAGGGTCCTAGAGCTATAGACGGCGCGTCGATTGGACGCACGGTCATGAAGTTTTCACATTTAAGTGAAACGAGCCCGACCCGTCAAGCCAGGTGTGCTGGCGGATCGCCCGTCCGGGCTCGACGGGTCCGACCCGGCTAAGGGGTCAGCCCAGCGCGAAAATGCGCGGCCCGATCCTGTGGGGCTCAGCCTGACCGGTGGAAGGCGGCCCGGCTGGCGCGGCCCGCAGCAGGTCGCGACTCAGCCTGCAGGCCGAGCCTGTGTGGGGGGGCACGACCCCCCGACTTCTCGAACCGACGGTGTCGCCCTCCTGTCCGGCCGGTCGAAGCCGGCCTGTTTTCCCAGTGCGAGCGGCCCACGACCCCTCCGCCACGGCGCCTATGAGCACCGCGGCACCTTCCACCAGGCCGGCCGATGAGATGGGCGGTTCTTCTGCCGGAGCGGCCCGCCCTGTAAGGGTTGCGGTCCTCCGCAGTGCGGCGCCATGGGGCACCGCGGTTCCCCCATCCCGGCCAGGTACGTCCGACCGGTTCTTCTTCGGCCGAGCGGCCCACGGTTGTGGGACCAGGTTATTCCGCACGCGGCTGACGCGCGGCCTCCGCCTTCTCTTTCGGCCACCTCTGTTTCCCACCGCCTCCCTTTGCGAATAAAAAAACAAGAACACAACGGATGGTTATCGGGCTATGTTCGTTCGGGCCGCACCCTCCGCATTAGGCTGAAACAATTGGCCATAGACAATCATTCGCATTCAACAAGAACGAAGGTATAATTTATTCGAATTAAATTATACAAACACCCTACCTCGAATTCAAGAGCAGAGCACGTCAACGAGTCGCGAAAGACAAGCGTCGCGGAGGTCGGGCGTCGCGGAACGTTGTCGTAAACGGTGTTCCTCGCGAGTGGTGTCTTCTCCCTTGACGCGAAGAAGAAGAATGGATGTAGGCGTTCCTCACAATCTTGTTCCGGTCGACGAGAGGATATTGTTCCTCATGTTCTTCGTTGCTGAGGGAGGAAACTCTCCTCCAAATTCTCCAGAGGTTTTCTCCACCCAAAATATTTTCCTAGGACAATATTTTAATAAAGCTTCCTCATTTTAATATTTTCCATGCAATTCCAAATGTTTCAAAATGAGATGTGCCAATTAATTAATGAAGTCATTAATCTAATTGCGTTGGCAAACATAATGAGAGGGATGTGGAGAGATCACAAATTAATTAGGGATAGAGTTGTCAAATTAATTAAGGGGAAATTAATGGGGAGTTTAAGGGAGTTGAAAGGTTAGGGGTTGAAGGGTTAGGGGCTAGTGCGACCCCCACCACCCTTAGTTATATCCTCCAATTGGATGTTAGGTGGGGTGTGGGCCCCACCTCCAACTTCTCTTTGGAGGAATGAACTTCTACTTAAAATAAAATTGTAACACAACAATTTTATTTAAGTCTTAATGAATCCCCAAAATTTAACTACCACCTACGACAAAACGTAACTGTAGTAAAGGTCCCCCTAAGCGAATATCGGCGCTGCGAGTTAATCGGTGCCCTCAGATTTCAATTCCGACCACCGGTTCAAAAGATAGAAAAACTCGTACATACGTTTACTAAACATACCCAAACAAAACTTCAGAAATTGGTTCCGGGCACACCGGGCCTCGGAATCAAGTGCCGTTAGAAACAACCGACTTGTAAAATTTCAAAGTATTTAAGAAAAAATTTTCCTTGAAATTTCCAGGTCTTTACATAAAAATTATTAGTAATAATTAGTAATAATTAGTAATAATTAGTAATAATTAGTAATAATTAGTAATAATTAGTAATAAATTTGAATAATTAGTAATAATTAGTAATAAATAGGAATAATTAGTAATAATTAGTAATAATTAGTAATAAATAGGAATAATTAGTAATAATTAGTAATAAATAGGAATAATTAGTAATAATTAGTAATAAATAGGAATAAATAGTAATAGTTAGTAATAAATATGAATAATAAGGAATAATTAGGAATAATATGAAATAATTAGTAATAACTAGGAATAACTAGTAATAATTAAGAATAATTAGTAATAAATAGGAATAATTAGTAATAATTAGCAATAAATAGGAATAATTAGCAATAAATAGGATTAATTAGTAATAAACAGAAATAATTAGGAATAAATAGAAATAAATATGAATAATTAGCAATAATTAGGAATAATTAGCAATAAATACGAATAATTTGCAATAAATAGGAATAATTAGTAATAAATAGTAATAAATAGCAATAAATAGCAATAAATATGAATAAATAGAAATAAATAGTAATAAATAAGAATAATTAGCAATAAATAGCAATAATTAATAATAAATAGCAATAAATATTAATAAATATGAATAAATAGTAATAAATAGTAATAATTAGTAATAATTAGTAATAATTATGAATAATTAAAAATAATTAGGAATTATTAGGAATTATTAGGAATAATTATGAATAATTAGGAATAATTAGGAATAATTTGGAATAATTTGGAATAATTATAAATAAATAGAACTAATTAAGAATAATTAGAAATAAATGGAAATAATTAGTAATAAATATAAATAAATAGTAATAAATAGAAATAAATAGTAATGAATAGTAATAAATAGCAATAATTAGTAAAAAATAGTAATAATTAGTAATAGTTAGTAATAAATAGGAATAATTAGTAATAAATAGGAATAATTAGTAGTAAATAGGAATAATTTTTAGTAAATAGTAATAATTACGAATAAATAGTAATAATTAGGAATAATTAGGAATAATTGGGAATAATTAGTAATAATTACGAATAATTTGGAAAAATTAGTAATAATTAAGAGTTAGAAGTAAATAGAAATAATTAGTAATAATTAGTAATAATTAGAAATAAATATGAATAATTAGAAATAATTAGTAATAAATAGGAATAATTAGTAATAATTAGAAATTATTAGTAATAAATAAGAATAATTAATAATAATTTGTAATAAATAGGAATAATTAGTAATAATTATTAATAAATTGGAATAGGTAGTAACAATTAGAAATAAATAGGAATAAATAGTAATAATTAGTAATAAATATGAATAATTAGGAATAAATAGTAATAATTAGGGATAATTAATAATAATTAGGAATAATTAGTAACAAATAGTAATAAATAGGAATAATTAGTAATAATTAGTAATAAATATTAATAAATAGTAATAGATTGTAATAAATAGTAATAAATAGTAATAATTAGTTATAATTAGTAATAATTAGTAATAATTATGAGTAAATAGAAATAATTATTAATAATTAGTTATAAATAAGAATAATTAGTAATAAATAGGAATAATTAGTAATAAATAGTAATAAATAAGAATAAATAGTAATAAATAATAATAATTAAGAATAATTAGTAATAAATAGTAATAATTAGGAATAAATAGTAATAAATAGTAATAAAAGGGAATAATTAGTGATAAATAGTAATAAATAGTAATAATTATTAATAATTAGTAATAATTAGTAATAATTTGTAATAATTTGTAATATTTAGCAATAATTAGTAATAAATAGTAATAATTGGTAATAATTAAGAATAAACAGGAATAATTATTAATAATTAAGAATAAATAGGAATTATTAAGAATAATTAGTAATAATTAGTAATAATTAAGAATAAATAAGAATAAACAGGAATAATTAAGAATAAATGGTTATAATTAGTAATTATGAAGAATAAATAGTAATAAATAGTAATAAATAGTAATAAATAGTAATAAATAGTAATAAATAATAATAAATAGTAATAAATAAGAGTAATTTGTAATAAATAGGAATAATTAGTAATAAATAGGAATAATTAGTAATAAATAGAAATAATTAGTAATAAATTGGAAAAATTAGTAATAAATAGGAATAATTAGTAATAAATATGAATAATTAGAAATAAATATGATTAATTAGTAATAAATAGGAATAATTAGTAATAAATAGGAATAAATTGTAATAATTAGTAATAAATAGGAATAATTAGTGAGAAAATCAATTGTAATAAATTGTAATAACTTGTAATAACTTGGCAGAATTTTTAGTGGATTGAAGACACTCCTTTTGCTTAATGACTCTTCTCCTTTCAACTTTCACCGACTCAAAACATTATGAAATGTATGCTTCTACATATGCATATCCAATCTTGTATGCATGAGTTTGAATATGCATTCGTAGGACCACATTTTTCATAATGTGTTCAGGAAATGACTATTACAAGAAGAAGATTCATCGACGAAAAAGGGGATCTTTTTTCTTATGACTCATTTACGTGCATCTTTCTCATATTGAAATCACATTGAAGAATATTATCGGAGGTACGTTTATTTGTACTTTTATGCATGAGAATGAATAAGCGTACCTCTGAACTTATTCTTCCTTGTGATTTCAGTGTGAGAAAGATGTAAGTAAATGAGCCATCAGGCAAAAGAGTAGCTGTCAATCCACTAGAAATTGTGTCACCCAAATTTAATGGTAATTATTAAGAAGGAGTTGTAATTGTTTATCTTATTTTTTTTTTCAGATAGTGTTTTTATAATTTAAAATTAGTCAAAAACAATGATGATTTTATATTTTGTAGAAAAATATGGAACAGGGAAAACAACATAAGTCATTATTAGATGATCGTGCTTTGATAAATCAGTGCAGAAATCCAAATGGTTTTGGTTTAAATACTATATATATTGACGGTGTTGAAGCTTTCTTATCATTTTCATCATCAATACTAGAATATGTTTTAGAAGGAATAATAAAGTGTCCTTGTAAAAAATGTGCTCTGAGAACGTTTGACACATTTGAAAAGGTTTGTGGACATCTCTTGAAGTTTAGTGTTCAACTAGATTATGTTTTTTGGTATCAACATGGTGAATGTAGTTCTAAATAGGATACTAATAATTTGATTCCGGATCCATGACAGTTTCAAAATTTAGTACATGATGTTGTAGGTCCATCTGTTCAACAAACTGAAACTCAAGATGATACAGATTTAACTCCTGAGTTGGCACCATCTGAATTTTATGATTTGTTGAGGTCTGCTGAGGATGTATTATATCCTCGTTGCAAGATAAGAAAATTAGAAGTAGTTGAAAAATTTATGGATATTAAATCAGATAATGAAATGCCAAGAAACTATTTTGATCAAATATTTTCTTTGGTTAAACCACTGTTACCTGAAGGAAATGTGTTGCCTAAAAATTATTATGAGAGTGAGATACTGGTTCGTAATCTGGTCCTTAGTTATCGAAAGATTCATGCATGTCCAAATGATTACATCTTATATTCTGGTGAAAATGATACATTGGATAGTTGTCCCACATATGGACAATCGAGGTATAAAGAAGCTAAACCAGGGAAATATGGATTGATTCTAGTAAAATAGTTGAGATATTTCCCCCTTACACCGAGGTTGCAGCATTTATTTAAGTGTTAGAACACAACGTCAATGATGTCATGGCACAAAACCAATATTTATACTGATAAAAGCTTGAATCATCCATATGATGGTGATTCATGGAATCATTTTGACCATCTGCATCCGTCTTTTTCTTTAGAAGTCCAAAACGTGTGATTTGGTCTTTCTACTGATGGTTTCTGTCCCTTTGGTTTTTATGACAGTCAGTATTCATGTTGGCCTGTCTTTATAACTCCGTACAATTTACCTCTATAGACATTGATGAAGGTTCCCTATATCTTTTTGACTATATTAATCCCAGGACATCCAAAAAAGAATATTGATGTTTATTTGAAACCATTGATTGATGAATTAAATGCGTTGTGGAGTGATGGTGTTAGTACTTATGATGTTGCTGCGAAACAAAATTTCATATTAAAAGCTACATTGATGTGGATGATTAGTGACTTCCTGTCATATGGAATTTTATATAGTTGGATTACACATGGTCCGAAATCATGTCCTTATTATATGAAAGACAACAGAGCCTTTATGCTCATCAATGGAAAAAACCATGCTATTTTGACTATCACAGTAGATTTCTTCCAACCAATCATCCTTTTCGGAGGAACAAATCTCATTTCAGAAAAGGTACAATTGAAAGGGATGAACCTCCAAATATGATCTCAGGTACAGAGTTAAAATCAGTTGTATTTTCATTACCTCCCATAACATTTGGTCCAATAGTAAACCAACAGAAAATTCATGGCTTTGGGAAAGAACATAATTGGATAAAACAGAGCATTTTTTGTGATCTTCCGTATTGGTCTGATTTGTTGGTCCGCCACATGTTTGATTTTTTGCATATTGAGAAGAAATGTTTTGATAATTTATTTTGTACAGTTTTGGATACACCAGGTAAGACCAAAGATACCATAAAGGCACGATTAGATCTTTCCCAAATTTGCAGGTGACCAGAACATGACCTCTTTGAAAAAATCATATCATAGAGGTTAATGAAACCAAAAGTAGTTTACACATTATCTAAAGAGAGTTTCTTATTATTTTGTTGGTGGATTGCAGATTTGAGACTTCTAGATGGCTATGCTTCCAATTTGGGCAGATGTGTTAAGAATGGTTATATTATAGGATTAAAAATTCATGATTTCCATATTATAATGGAAAGACTTATGCTAATTGGATTCAGAGTATTGTTGAATTCTACGATTTGGGATTCGATAATAAGCATATTATATTTTTTTCGAGACATCTGTGCAGCGATAACAGACTATGATGTGCTAAGCAAACTGGAAGAAGATATTGCTGTAATTATATGTAAACTGGAAAAAATATTTCCACCAGATTTCTTTGACTCAATAGAACATATGATATTACATTTTACACATGAAGCTAAATGTGGATGTCCAGTATATTTTTGATGGATGTACCTATTCGAGAGATGCATGAAGAAATTGAAGAAAAATGTATGTAACAAAGCATTAGTTGAAGGATCAATTGCTAAAGCTTATTTGTGATAGGAAATTGCTTTTTTTTTCTGCTCTCATTACATTGAATCTCAATATCCTTCAAAACAAAATCGCATGGGATGAAATGAGGGTAAGGTTAATGATTAAATGGACAATCAATTAACAGTTTTTAATCATCAAAATCTTGGTTTTGGTGGAGTTCATGAATGATGGATTTTGGATGATGATGATCGCAAAGCTCATACATATGTTTTACTCAATTGTGAAGAAATAACATCATTTGTACTATGAGTGCTTCCATCACTTATTCAATAATTTATGATAAAATATGTAAATTTATTTTATTTTTAGGTTATATTATAATAATATCAAGAAACAACTTCCATAAATTACAATAGCTGCTTTTGAAGAACACAGACAAAAAAAATTTCTCAATGGTTTAAAAAACTGGTAACATAAATTATTGATGGTTTAATATCAATTCCGTTTATTATTTATTATATTGATAATTGTTTTAAAAATTTTCAGGTGTCTCAATATGATGATAAAATTGATAAGCGACTGTGTATATTGAGTAACCCACCATCCAAAATGGTTAAATCTTATAATTCATATGTGGTGAATGGTTTTTGATTTCATACACGTGCATATGGGTAATAAAAAAAACAATGAATAATGGAGTTTTCTTGAGATGATCGCATCACAAAGAAACTAAAGTTGACTTTTATGGCATTTTGGATGAAATTATTGAGTTGTGTTATCTAGGAATAAATTACATAACAATGTTTAAATGTCGGTGGTTGGATACTGAGAGGGGATTGCGTGTTCATCCAACTCATGGAATCGTCAATATTAAATATAAAAGTCTTCTTGTAGTAAATGAACCATTTTTATTAGCTCAATAGGGACATCAAATTTATTATTCAAAGTACTGTGCTACATCAAGGGACTTGAGCGATTGGTGGAGCATAATAAAAATGAAATCTCAGGAAAATCAGTTTACTCAAACTGAACATGGTTACACTGAAGTGAAAGGAATTGAATTTTTTCAAGAGACTGCTCAAAATTCATATTTTTCAAAAAGAGACGTGAATATCGATGATAACACTCCACAATTAAGGATTGATGATTATGAAGATGTTAATGATGTTACAAATGAAATTGAAATGACAAGAGATGATGAAACTAAAACTCATATGGATATTGATGATGTTGAGGAAGAAGATGAAGACATTGACATTGACAGCTACGGAGAAGAGGATGAAGATGAAAATTGACACAGTTAAATGATTGTTATAATCATAACTAATATATATTTATATATAATAGTTATTTTAAACTATCTGCTAACAACAATAATTTTGTATTTCAAATTGTTCCTTATATATATTGCGAGTTGCAAGAGGTTGATCTACCTTTAGATGAGGAGGATTTTGGATCATCTGGCCCTCAGCCTATTGGCATTTCAGGTGGTACGCGGAGGGGGAACGGCCTTTCCTGACTGATGATTCCAGACCCTATCCCCAAGTGACATCCATGTCTTGGCTTCGATCCACACACATAAAGGTATGGTAACATGTATATTTTATTAGATTTCATTAATTTATTTATATATATACTAATTGTTTGATTATTTATTACTTTTTCATAGTTTTGCACATGTAGCTATTGGACATGGGAGAGCAACCTTGTACAATTATTTTTCTCAGCCATGGATCACATGGTAAGAGATTCCCGTTGATGTGTGGTGCGACATGTTCAATCATTGTCCGATACGTAAATAAATAATATATATTTTTTAAATTTATTTTATTAATAACTTGATATTATATATTATTTGTAGGGTTTATGATATCCCATCGATGATAGCATACATGACACTATCCACGCGGAATGGCAGGTGTCTATGCGTGACCATTTCTGTCATTTTTTTCACAATTTGAGAAGAACAACCATTAAGAAACCAAGAGTGAAATAATTTTTTGAGTCATGTAAAGCCCACCAAATAGATTATATTTCATCTCACTTTTGGGATGGATTATGTTTACACTGGTCGGGGGGTGGATTTCAGAGGATATCTTCAATGGGACGATAGAACATGGGGAGACAGGAGGTGACACATCGAGCTGGTAGCCGTACATTTAGTTCGCATAGAGAGCATCTGGTAAATATATTTTTTAAATATTTTATATAAATTTAAGTATAAAGGGTTTATTTTATATTTCTGTAAGAAGTCGAGAATCCTGAAATTATGGAGTTAGACGTTTATCAGAGGATGTACAATGATCCAGCCACTTGATATATTAGAGGCGATCACCAGCGTCAGATTGTGATTAGTATTATTTTTCAGTTTGACAATTAACTGCATATATCATTTTCACAATTTTAATTTCAAGTTGGAATTGAAGGAGTCATATGAGGCTGCGACCCCTCAGACACAAGCTGAGGGTCAGGACGAGATGACTGAGCAGACCAGTGCCCACCATTTTGATTAGACGACATATATGCAGGCGACTCAGTATGGCTTTGAGAAGGTCCGTGTAGTTGGTATCAGCTCTCATTTGACTCCTGGTACTTATTATGGTATTGTTGCGATGTCGGCGTCCAGCTCGAGAGGATCTCATAGAGAGGAATCATCTTTTAGCTCATAGTATTAGGAGTAGTTGTGAGCTCAATCTGAGCTTATAGATACTTTATAGAAGCATCATGAAGAGATGTGTCGGCGGCAGCAGTAGCAGCAGCAACATCACGAGGAGGAGATGCGTCGATTGGAGCAATAGTGGCAGAAGGCGCATCACGAGAAGATAGAGTACATGCTTTGTCTGACTCGTAGTTTAGGGATGGAGTTTTCTCCACCTCCTCCAAAAGACGGCCTCCCCCAGTGATGTGTTTTTTATGTTAAAAACATTTTAATTCTAGATTTGTAATAATATGAACTATTTACAGTTTCTGTCTTTTATATTGGTGGAAATATTGCATAATTTAATTTTTTTATTTTTAATATTTTATTATTTATTATTAGAATTTTATATTTTAATATTTGTTTCTTTTACTAATAATAATAATATTTTATGATTTTTTATATTTTTTTAAATAATGAGAATTTTAGTAATTTTTTATTATTTTAATAATATTAATATTAATTTTTTATCAATCATAATTTTATTAAATATATTTTTTCAGTATTATATTTTTTTAATGTTTTTTATATTACTAATAATATTTTTTTTATTTTAATAATAAAAATATAATTTTTTCATAAATCATAATTTTATTAATTTTTTTATTATGTTTACTATTTGAGATGGGGTCTTTTACGAAGGGGTCTTTTGCAACGGGTTCCCATTGAAAATAAGTTAAATATAATTTTTTATGATTAGTATTTGCGATGGGACAACGGACCCATCGCAAATACTAATTACAATGGGCCTGTCACAAATGATTATATATATACAATGTACATAATCGGATGTTTATTTGTGATGAGGAACTTACCCGTCACAAATACAAATTGCGACAGCCCCATCACAAAAGGTTTATGGATATATAATGTATATAATCGGAAGGTTTTTTGTGACGGGAAACTTTCCTGTCGTAATAACTATTTTTTGTGAAGGACCTGTGGAAAAAAATTGTATTTGTGACACCGTTTTCTGAAACGGGCTATTTGCGACGGGGCCCCATCACAAAATCTTATTTGTGACAGGATCCCGTCACAAATAGCCCGTTGAAAATACCTCTAATTCCAGTAGTGTAGGTTCATAATATAGGACATGTCTCAATGAAAAAATAATGTGATGAATAGTCCTTAAAAAGATTATGTCTTGATGTTAGAATTTAATCAATCAAGTGATTATCTGTAAATTTTTTTTAAAAAATAAAAAGTTTATTAAATCATAATAAAATAAAAGTTCATTTTACACATAATAATGTAATTACATAGTTAATAAAGTAGATGAATAATTTAATTTATGGAATTTGAGTTTAAAAACCCCTTACCTAGAGTCCATACTTGCTAGGTATGTTCATTACATATTATTATAATAAATTTATATTAATTATATTAATTGTTTAATAAAATTTTATGGGTTTATTCCAATATCATTAAAATATTTATTTCATTTATTATAGTGACATATTTAATTACTTACTCAATTAAGTCCATGTCAGGTGTTTTGAGGATGTTCGGTTCATAGTTGTAAAATGTCTTTAGAAGGTGGAATATGGTGATATGTTTAATTAATACTTCCTATATAGAATAATAATAATTAAATAATTATAATTATTAAAAATAAAATAACATTTTATAATTAACCATGAAAGAAATACATGAAAAATTAACTGGGTTGCTTTGTTGAGGTGGTATTCCACACGTACACATGACCGGTGTTATCATTTTATAACGCGTGGATGGATAAGAACATAAGTAATATATTATATTTCTAGAATAAATATTAGGTCATGAATACTATATATATTTATTAAATACATCATAATAACCATCCTTGTGAGGAGGTTATGAAAAATGGAACATGTTTCTTCATAGAGGTGGTAGTCTACACGTACACATGAATGATGTTTTCCCTCCCTATAAGATAGAAAATGAAACGAATAAGATGCGACATTAACATAATAACATATTAGTAAATGGTATATACTGAATTTATTATATTTAATTTGTTAGGACATAATTAAAGGATGTAAAATATGTAGTAAATTTAAAGATATCAGTTAAAATGATTCTCACCTCTTTGAGAGACCTCCTTTGGATCTCTTCTTAAGGACCCTAGGGATGGTTTTTTGAAGATACTAGAATTCCTTGAAATTTGATAAGGATGTTTACAATAGTTTTTTTGTTTTTGGTTAAGATAAGTAGATTAATGTGGTGTTAAGAATAAATTAGAGGTTGTTTCCATTTATAGTGAAGGAAATGACACACTTGGAATTACAAAAAGTCTTTAAATATAACAAATTATTTTTCTTGTGAAAGTGGTGCCAAGTGTTTGAAAATTAAAATTTATGATAGGTTATGGTTTTAATCCTTTTTAACAACAATATTTGGGTAGGTTTATGTTTCATTTTAATCCTTATCATTGGGTTCAATGCCTTCGTTAACCAATTTTACCCTTAGCAATGTTAAGAACATTTTCAATATTAAAGGGTTATAAATTTAATTTTAAGGTAGAAATTAGCTCACAAAATGGTCAAGGGAAGATATTTTGGGTCACATACTATCCCCTTTTTCCTCATTAAATATTTTTTAGTTTTTTAAATCATATAATGATATATTATTTAACATAAAATACCATTAACGTTATTTTAAGAAATATTCATGTATTCTGACTTTAATGATATCATTAACGGTATGAAATTTGAATAAAAAATATTTAAAATAAATTATAAATTATTATTAAACATAAACAATATTGTGAAATATAAATTCAACCAAATCATATTACATTTTATGTTTTTAAAATCATTTACTTTGATTTTTCTACTACTTCCATAAGCACCATGTCAGTGCTGTGTAAGAATTTAAGTTAATTATATCATCACTATTTTTTTTAAATAAATAACCATTATAAAATAAACTAATTATATTACAAATAAACTTTTATATTCAATAAAAACATATTATTATCCCATTTTGAACATATAATAGATATTAAAGTCAATAGAGTTACATTTTGATATTTTCCTTCTGTTAAAATAATTTAAATGTGTTTATCAATGAAAAATGGCACCAAAATGAAATACCTTGAGATTTGAAAATATTAAAAGTATTTTAGACAATATATATGACATGAAACAAAAATATTATAAGATAATGTAACACCCAAATACTTTATGATATATTTATTTTTAAATAAATCTAATCTTATTAATAACTTATAGTGCATGCAACACTAGGTTTAAATGAAACATGATACTCTATTAAAATATTATTATTTAAACATGAGAATTATAACCTATAAAATAATTTGAATATTAATAGGAATAACTAAATTATAAAAATTAAATGTTTTACAGATTTATAAAATAAATTTAATGGTTATCTATTAATTAAAAATAAAATTAGAACCATTTGATTTTCTGAAAAACTATATTTGTCTAAAAGGTGGTTTAGTCATGTTTTTCACACATAATTAAAAATTAATTTTTATTAATTTTATAGTTTTTTAGAAATAAACTTAATTTTTTAAAACTAAATATGAAAATTATCTTCAGAATTAATTTTTTTAATTTTTTGAAAAGATTAATGTATTGAAGAATTGTGAAAAATATTGGTATGTTAATGAAAACTAAATTTTAATTCAAATAATTTAAAATGTTAAATTATATTTTAAAATTGTTTTAATTGAAAATTATTTCAATTATATTAAATTTTAACTAATTTAGGTCAATTTAAACAATTTTACAATGAATTTTGTTATAAAAACTTTTTAAACTTTTGAATGTTTTCTTTAAAGAACCCTTTTTTTACGAGTTAGAGTGTTTAATTTTAAATTGAATTATGAAAATTATGTTAATATAATTTATAAAAATGGATTAAATATTTTTAAACCGATTAATTCATGTTATATAATAATGTTAACTTAATTTTTTTAATAATGAACTGTAAAAATAATAAAGATTATTTGTTACGGTTAAGGTAAAAATAGGTTTATTGAGGGTTAAATTAAAAAGATGAGGGCAAAAAATAACCAAAAACATGTATAATTATAATTTAGTTGTAATATTTAGACTTTATATATTCCAAGGTTTCATAATGAACCACTTTGTAGGCTTTTTCATGAGACAGTTATGGGTATCACTTTTTCTATTCAAAAATTCCAAGGGTGTCCTCCACCTCACTAATAAAAGGCCACCCCACTCCTCCACTATTGAAACATCCAAATACCTTTGGTCAATAAAATAACTAAAAAAATACCTTAATTACTCATCTTAATGTTTTTATAGGACTTTGTTTTATTATTAAGAAATCATAGGTGTGATTTTGGGGCAAACTTAAAGTGGTTGTCCAAAGAAGAGGCAACGTTCTTAAACTAGCATTTTTATTTTATTTCTTATTCCACCTCCGTCAAATATTATTCAATAATGATAATATAATAAAACTGATATATAATATAAAAAAAATATATTTTTTGAAAATTTAATTACCAATATCCATATCAATTTCCATATAATGGAAAATGAAACCGTCGATCGTGTGTACGATGGACAACCGCCTAGCGATGTGATGTGATTAATTTTTTACATATGATTTAAATGGAAGGTATTAAGAATAAATATAATGACAAATATTTTATTATTATGATAAAAATAATTTTATAAATATAATTCGAAATCTAACTTCTTACCTGCCAATCTATTGGAAAATAATAACATCGCTCGTGCGTACATGTGTACTACCGCCTCCACATAGCAATGAAAAATGTTGTTCATTTTATTTTTAAATATATGCTAATGAAGATGTATTTGAAAAATATAAATTCTATATATGAAATAATAATTATTCTATAAATATGAATTAATATTTATTTTCTATTCATTCCATCCATCGATAAAAAATGAAAACAATGTTCATGCGTACTTACGACCTACCGTCCCTATGAATAGTATAATCCATTTTCTATCTCTAACTTTTGTGGATTACTATAAATACATATATAATTAATATTTATGATATTTATATAATTTTTACATTCTTCATATGATGTAACTGTGCTAAAATTAAAAGTAACGGAATTGCTGAATGAAAACATACATGAAAAAGAAAAAATTGTCACCTCAAACAATGATTTAAAAAAAGAATTATTAATAAATGGGTCAGAATATAAAATAAGTAAATCACATATCGAATTAAATATATCATTAATTATATATAATATATGTATAATAGGTCTATATTTTCTATATAAGAGGTATAAACATGTATGAAGTAAATCGTATTTTAGGCAAGGGTTTCTCAACTCACTTTTACTTCAATGGGATTTATGCCATATTCAACACTTAGTTATTTTTTGTGGTGTATATAATACCCCTTTTATATTTTATAAAATGAATAAATTTATCATAATGGTATATAATTTTTCACTTGGATTATTGTTCAAAAGTTACAAATTTGTAAGGGTTTATTTAACAATCTCATCATTATTCAAGATTTTTTAAGTTTCAGCCTCCCATGGGGGAATTACATGGTATTTAAATCTTAAACCCAATAAATTTACACATTATATGGTTATTCATGAAAATTTAAAGTAATTGTAACTTTTTTATTCTCTATTATACTTAAAATTATTGAGTAATTTTTTAAGAAAAATCCTAAAATGATTGAGAAAATGTTTTTAAGAAAAAATGACTTCATTTATCTCTTTGGATGAAATTACCTATTTTTCCAAAACCATATCTTCTATTTGTTTCAAAAATGATTTTATAATTACATAAATGAATTTTTAGGGGAATATTTATCCATGTTTTACTTTTTATAAAATTGTTTTAAGGGAATGTTCTTTTTATTTTCTGAATAAGGCAATTTTATCTCTTTTTACAATGGTATGAAAAGAATATTTTTTTAACTTTTATGACATGTAAGTAATTTTCTACTACCATTAACACTCAATTTTTATAAAATATGTTACATTTTTTCAAGGTTATTTTTAAATATAATTATCTTCAAAAATTTTTGTGAATTTTTTTTTATTAAAAGGATATTTTCAAAGTGAAAGGGATATTTTCCTCAAGAATGTTTCAAAGGAATTTTATGTTATTTATATTCATCAATGAAAAAAACATTATTTTACATTATTTTACATTGGTAATAGTTTTTAGTGGTACTATACATATTATTTATCAAGATGAATTACGATTTTTCGATTGGGATGTACTATTATAATACCATTTTCTGTATTACTCTGAATGGGTTATGATTATGTTTATTGATTGGGGTAATTATTAACATTTCATATGATAGTTTTTCAATAAAATTATTAATGTTGATTATATTTCACCCCTTTAATATTATGAATCTATTGGACTTAATATGTGATGGTAGGTGCCTACTATAGCCCATTGATACATCGACAGGTCTCCTGAGACAAACAAGCCTTAGTTTTTTGCTGAGGCCTTACCAATTTTTGTTAGATTTATAGGCATGAGACCATGATGGTATGATTATGATGTCCATAATTTTTCATTCCATTATTATGAGATAATTTATTGATGTTACATTTTATTATTCTATTAGTTATAACATCCATGGTTACATTTCAAGATCATGTGATTATTTATATGGAATTATTTGATCATCATTTATTCCTGCCATATTATGCTCTAGTAATTGATTTAATGACATGGGATTTAGTTATTTACCTTTACATATTGATATAATTATTTATTAATGATATATTCTTCTGTATGCACACCCTTAATAGTAATTTTAGATCACCCCTTCCTTGTGTTTCTTTCCCTAGAATGTCACTATGTGTATTATGATTGATATACTATGTTATGATAGAGTAAATACAGTCAAATAAAAATCTATGTTTTATTTATAGTTTTAAAATGTAATGTGAATTTCATGTATATATCTAGTTTTCCAAATATAATAATCTATTAGTTTATTTGGGATGCGATCACTTGTATCTAGCACTGGTGTAATAAAGTAACGACCAAATCGGGGATACTAAGGTTGTAACACCCCGAGATTTTATGAAAAATATTATTTTAATTTCATTAATGTCTTGTGTTTTATGCTACACCAAGATTACCTTGCGCTATACACAACACCGTATAACTTGTAGTATATGCAACACTATTCTTGGATCGTGTTACACACAATTTGGATAATATTTATTCTATGCAACATTGAGTATATATATATATATATATTTTCAATTCATAAATGAAATATGGTTGGATTATATCATACGAAACAACGAAGGATTCTTTCACAACACGCAACCCTGACTTGACATGCATTACACGCAATCGCGGCCTTCCTCGATAGCGTGTGTTGTACGCAATACCTGGTTTTACTAAACAACGATATATTATTATAATATTTTTATGAACTAGGCGTTATGAATAGTATTAACTAAATTTTTAATTTTATAACATTATTATTCATCTTACACATTTTCTAGAACATGGTATAAGAACCAAATAAATTTTTCGGGTAAAATAAGTATTTTTAAAAAAATGCAGTTTTGCTGCCTTTTGATGGCCACCCACTTTAAATCTAGTTTTTTACATGTTTATAAGTTCAATTTGACAAAATAAAATTCTTCTTTGAAATCATCAAATAAAAATTTACTTTGGATAAATTTTTCATATTATTCTGGTAACTTTCATATTTTGATGAATAGTAAAAACACGCTATATTTTAATTAAAAGCAACTTTTTTCATCGCAATGATTTATATGGATAATTATAATATTGAATGGTTTTAAAGTATAAATAGAATATATTTTTACCATTTAATATAATTTATGTCATTAACATTTTTTTTACATTAAATTCGTAGGTTAAATCAATTCAATCTTTTGCAATGTTTTAAAGAAAAGCTCGTTTTCTTTCGACAACGAGATTATTATTAATTTAATTTCTGAAACTATTGTTTATTGAATATGGAAAAATTGATTCCATATTTGGAATCAGTGGGTACAAATTATGTTAATAAGCTACTTTTTATTTTTGGGAATTATGAATAGTAACTACGGTAAATTTTATTTACCATAGTTAAAGGTAAATTGGGTAATTAAGGGTTAATATAATATTATAAAATTATCCTAACACATGCCAAAATTCTATTGGACGGCTAAAGGTAGACCCATATACCCTAAGGGTCGGATTAGATTCATTTTATGGACTTTTGACCACGAATATAATTTAATTATTATTAAAACCAAAGAAAGTGACAACATGTCACTCTCTTAAATCTTATAAGTATAATAATTTTAATTTAGTGATAAACATCAGAAAACTTCGAACATGAATATTCTATGGAAATATAATAAAATTATATACATCATTATAATTTATTTAGAATTTTTAGGGATTAAATAATTGACATTAATGGTGATACATTAATGATACAGAAATTACTTATTAAGTGGAAAATAAGTAATATAGTTTTTATTGAAATAATAATACCTATTAAAAGGACCAAAAACCAGACCAAAACTTATTGGTAGTGTATATATACACCTTAATCATCCATTTACCTAATATATAACCGTTTTGAGCCATATAAAAGTGATTATGACACTCATATTATTTTATATTAAACGATGCCAAAGTTTTCACCTTCATAATTTAATAAATATAACAATTTAAATATTGTGATTTTAAGATGATAAATTAGAGTAAAAGTATTATTTTTAAAGGTAATAGATTTATATTCATCATAGGATTTTATTTTTAATTTTTATGCAACAAATCAGTATATTAAATAATTATACAAAAATGTTGTAATAATTATTTTATTAACAGATAAACCAAATAAATGGTTTTAAAAATAATAAAATAAATATTATATGAACTATTTAATGTGATCCACTAATTTTATAGATACATATGACCTTTTATTAATCTATTAAAGCTTTTAGTTTGAACATATCTTCTGTATATATTTTATTTAAATTCAAATAAATGAATAGTGTCAAAATTGACACTATTGTTATTTTATAAAAATAACATATTATAAAATTGATTAAAAATCACAAAAATATTTAAAAATTATAAATTTAAATTTTTATGGTCTATAATGTTATAAAGTAAACAATTATTGAAAATTCACAACCAATAATTAATTATTTGTTATAATTTATAATTTAGAATTTTATTACCACAAATTAACTTAAATAGATTAAATAAGGATAAATAAAAATGATAAGGTTTAAAATAAGATCCAAATATTTATAAATTTGATTGGTTGATGAGATTACAACCCTATCTCATCTAATATTCGCATATGAGTCATTTTTGGAGGGTTTTAAGTGGGGTTAGATTTATTATAAATTAATATTTTTTAGAATTCCAAAGGTGCCCCTCTCCTCCCTTATAAAAGGGCACCTCCTCCCTCTCTTCCACACACCACATTGAGCCTTCAAGCATGGCCAAACCATGACCAATTATCTTCTCCACTTCCCTAGAAACATCCTAGGGGTCATGGTCTTCTTCAAAGACCAATTTTAGTGCCCTAAGAGGAGGTCTCAAAGAGGCACTTCAAAGAAGAGGTAATTTCCGTTACCGATTCTTTCACCATTATTTCTTCTTCCACTTCTTCTACGTAGGTTTTTTCATTATGAAGTAATAACATAAGTATCATTAATATACTGATATTTTATTATAAGTATGAAACAACCATATTTCACCATCTATCCATCCTCCGGAAAACAAAATCACCGCACGTGCGTACGTATGGAATACCGTCTCCAAGCCGTGGTGTAATCTATTTTCCACCACCACCTTAATTGGATGGGTATAATGGCGTAAATAATAACAATTATTGTAAAGTGATATTGATTCTGTAATAGTATACATACACTCCAATAAAATTCCACGATCATGGGAATGATATCATCGCTCGTGCGTACGTACGGAATACCGTCTCCACGATGTGATGAGATTCATTCTCAATGATTAACAATTCACGAATGATTATAAAGTATATATAATAAGTAATCATGAAATATATGACATAATGATACTGTATTTATGTATATATATATGTATGTCATCCAATTAATTCCATTCAATTCAATATGGAAACGAAAACAGAGTTCATGCGTACGTACGGCCTATCGTCTCCATTAACGTTGTATTTCTTTCCATTTATCGATCTATTATATATATGTATATTCAGAATATATATTATATATAATTCAAGTTTTATATTATGGAATTAATTAATCATGATCTAAGTAATCATATGAATAATTAAAAGTCAAAACACGGACTACAAATGAAACGATTTTACCCAAAACACTCTTTAACATGGAATTTACAAAAGAACGGGTAATATAAAGTCATATGTGAACAATATATGATATCATAACAATGAATATGATTTTGTAATAAGTAAATGACATTATTTTAATCATTATACAGGAGTTTCAGATACATACGTAGCATATCAGACATAAGGTAAGGGATAATTTTTCAAATCTCATTTTTATCCGAGATTGCTTATTCGTAAGTATTTACTGGGGTTATTTATATCATCCATGTTCATGTTTTATAAAAGTGTTTTCATGTATGTTTAAAGTCCTTTTTACCCATTTTTGACTTTTACTACATGGTATGTAAGGAATATTTCTTTTTTTTAAGTTACGAGGTACTTTTTTGACTTTTCCGACAAAAGTACGAGGAGAATGTTATTTTTAACTTATACGGCGTGAACGGATTTTTACAGTTTCATAACGCCTCATTTTCTTGAAGATTACTCTACATTATTTTATGAATATATTCAGAAAAATACTTTTATTTTAAAAGTGCATGGAATTTTTTGAAAAGAAAATGATTTTGATGAAGAAATGATATTTTCCTCAAGAATTCATTTCAAATGTTTTATCAAAATCATTTTCCATCTAGGATGAAATTATTTGATATGTGTATGGTTCAAGTATAATTTCTCTATGATTTACATGGTTTCAGTTTTCTTATGATGAAATGATATCCATTTGTTTTATATGGATTATGTTATGATGGGATGATGTTTATGAAACCCATTTTATTCTTTGGGTTATGATGAATGTTTTAAGTTTATGTTGTGGCACAAGTAAGAATGATTTCATTATGAGATGGGTGGGACCTATATCTCCCCCTAATGCATTGGGTAAAGATTTATATCTCATGAGATAGTCATGGCTGGAACGGCAAGTTATACTGGTTCAGTAATACAGGACTTGAATGAGGAGTGAACTCGATTCAGAAAGGGACTTTGTCCACTAAGATGGTCTTGGCACCAATGCCTTGGCTAATATGGAAAGCATATCATGTGCTTAATGGTTACCAAAATTACATGTTTTATTCACATGCTATTTTATCATTCTTAATGTTTCTTTATGATCTATGCCTTACGTACTTCCATGTTTTATGTTATTT
The DNA here is from genome assembly GCA_963277665.1 of Viscum album. Lineage (NCBI taxonomy): Eukaryota > Viridiplantae > Streptophyta > Magnoliopsida > Santalales > Viscaceae > Viscum > Viscum album. The sequence continues at coordinate 907,493,166 of OY728153.1, forward strand.
CTCAAGATTTTGATGTTTAAACATTATGTTCCTATTTTTAAGTTCAAATGTATATGGTATGTTTTATTTTATCCATGATTAACCTAACTGAGAATTTGAGCTCACCCTTTTTATGTTTTCTTTTCCCCAGGATATAAAGAAAGGTTTTAGGTAAGAAAAAAAGGGGAAGATCTTTATGGGAGATATTGAAGATCTTTCACCACGATTAGAAGATTACGTTCCAAGTTTCCAAAGACCCTAAACTATCACGATCCTTGTGTGTCTGTTTTTTTTATGTATTAAGTATTCCGGTAAAGTAATGTAATTTCCATGTACGTCAAGATTTGGGTCTCTACAGTTGGTATCAGAGGAAAGGTTTAGTCAACCTCTGGAAACTAGGATGCGAAAATGTTAGTGAGATCCCTAGAGATATTTCTAAGGTATGTCTAGGGATGTCCCTAAGGATAAGTATACGTATAGGACACAGTCCTAGAACTATGGTAACGATCAAAGAATTTAACCTAAGATGTTAGATATTGAGGATACTCCACCTTTACTATTTTGTTTTCCCTAGCATGATTTTTTCCTCTCACACTATTCTTTTTGGGTTTTAGAAAATGGCTGGAAACAGGAAGATTCACGATAATGGAGGATATGATAGACAATGGAATAATTTTCTTCATGAGAAACCAAATGAAACAAGATCTGGAAGTCCAAAGATTGTTATTATGCCTAATCAGCAATCTCATAATATGTTCAATAATCTCAACATTGGTAAGTTTCCTGACTCGGATAATAAAAGAAAGATGGAGTTTCATGATGATCATAGAGGAAAGAAAGTTCAATTTCCCTCATGTAAATCATGTGGGAAGAGGCATTAGGGAGATTGTTTCAAAGGAACTGGAAGATGCTTTGGGTGTGGAAAAGAAGGACACAAAGCCAGTAAGTGCAAAGGAAAAGGATCAGTTAACACCATGGACAAGGATAATGGTATTTCTACGACATCAACAATGATTAGATGTTTTAAATGTGGAATGTACGGGCATTATACAAACCAATTCATTAATGGAAAATCTCATGAATAGAATCAGCATGGCCATATGGGTATTATTTATGTGGATGATGATGAGGAGAATACAAATGATATATGAGCTGAAAGAAGTGTTGAAGCTCAGTCGGTTGTTTTAGAAGGTAGTGGAATGATTTTATGATTATCGAGAGTTATGTTGTATAGTTAATGGTACTATGGAATAAAGAATCATCTAAGGATTGTTACACTATTTTTTCCCTAAAAGTATTTGAAAGTATATGTTGAATGGTACCAGTAACCATGGAAGTTTATTCAGATATTTTTGTAAAGTAGATGATATGCGCATAATGAAGGAAGAAGAAGATTATGAGATGTTTGATTGTATTCATGAGATCATGATTGATATAAGGACTAAGTGATATCATGGTTTGAGTATATAGAATTTTGAGGAATTTGGTATGTGGAAAGTGTTAACTTTTAACTGCATTCATGTTTTCACTAAGGTTTAATGGGTATTCATTTTTCAAGAGAATTCCTGATTAAGGCCTTTGAATGTTTGGAATGTGACCAACAAGACATATCTTATGATATATGGGGATCAACGATGGTATTAAATATCTGGTAATAATTTTCACTATATTATGATAGTGGACTGCAGTATAATGGATAATCCTAAATATTGGAATGGATTATGTTGGACATAAGTTAGTATTGTTTAAGGATAGAAGTTTTTTCGATATTATTGATGGGACGTTATAGTAATATAGTTTTAGAAAAAGGACAACCTGCAGGACGGGAGACAGCCCATCGCGTCAGACAAGGCTGTGGTAATCGAACCCACAACCGAAGTACAACTGGCCTTTATCGCCTACCACTGGCCTACAGGAAGTCCCTGGTTATTAGAAACTAGTTTTATTTTATTTTGAGGTATGATATATGAAGTATAAGTTCATTTTTGGAACCATATACGATTAATCTAACCATAAGATGGACTTATAACTTTTTCTAACCATTTTTTTGAAAGAGATGGAATGACCCATCATTCTATCACATGATCTTCTAACACGTCACGAATAACAAATTCAACTTCATTTCTTAAAGGGATGAAGTGGAAATTGTTTAATTCACGAACAACAGTGAGATTGTACCAAAATCATGCAAGTATTTCTTTTAATTCATCAACTTTAGGGAAATGATCTTGAAAACCAAAAATATTGTCCTAGTTCCCTTATATCCGATAAATCAAATGGTACCTTAGATCATCACAAATCAATAGCTTTGTTATTATTGGCTTTTTCATAGCCATGTTCTCTACCACTCTCCATCAGAACTTGATGGTTAGATTTTTCTTCCATATCCATATTTTCACCTATGTTCTCCTACGTGGAAACCCAGTGATGAGTTAATTTGGGTAACCGTTACATTTCATACTTCAGTTTCTTAAAGCCATGTTTTGGTGTTCCTTTTTACGATGTGGGTTTCTATTAAACAAACTTTTGAGTAGTAAACCATTTATAACCCCGACGAATTTTGAGGGCGAAATTTTTTTTAAGGGGGGTAGAATGTAAAACCCTTATATTTTATGAAAAATATTATTTTAATTTCATTAATTAATTTTTTTGTATGCTACACCAAGATTACCTTGCGCTATACGCAACACCGTATTAGCTTGTAGTATACGCAACACTATTCTTGGATCGTGTTACACAAAATTTTGATAATAGTTATTCTACGCAACATTAAGTATATATATATACATATTCAATGTATAAATGAAATATTTTTGGATTATATTATACAAAACAATGAAGGATTCTTTCACAACACGCAACCGTCACTTGGCTTGCATTACACGCAATCGCGGCCTTCCTCGATAGCATGTGTTGTACGCAATACCGGGTTTTACTAAACAACGATATATTATTATAATATTATTATGAACTAGCCGTTATAAGTAGTATTAACTAAATATTTAATTTTATAACATAATTATTCATCTTACACATTTTCTAGAACATGTTATAAGAACCAAATAAATTTTTCGGGTAAAATAAGTATTTTTTAAAAAATGCAGTTTTGCCGCCTTTTGATGGCGCACCCACTTTAAATCTAGTTTTTGACATTTTTATAAGTTCAATTTGAAAAAATAAAATTCTTCTCTGAAATCAAGAAATAAAAATTTACTTTGGATAAAATTTTCATATTATTCTGGTAACTTTCATATTTTGATGAATAGTAAAAACACGCTATATTTTAATTAAAAACAACTTTTTTCATCACAATAATATATACGGTTAAATTATAATATGCAATGGGTTTAAAGTATAAATAGAATATATTTTTACCATTTAATATAATTTATGTCATTAGCATTGATTTTACATTAAATTCGTAGGTTAAATCAATTCAATCTTTTGCAATGTTTTAAAGAAAAACCCGTTTTCTTTCGACAACGGGATTAATTTTAATTTAATTTCTGAAACTTTTGTGTATTGAATTTGAAAAAATGGATTCTATATTTGGAATCAGTGGGTAAAAATTATGTTAATAAGCTACTTTTTATTTTTGGGAATTATGAATAGTAACTACGGTAAATTTTATTTACCATAGTTAAAGGTAAATCGGGTAATTAAGGGTAAATATAATATTATAAAATTACCCTAACACATGCCAAAATTCTATTGGACGGATAAAGGTAGACCCATATAACCTAAGGGTCAGATTAGATTCATTTTATGGACTTTTTACCATGAAAATAATTTAATTATTATTAAAACCAAAGAAAGTGACAACATGTCACTCTCTTAAATCTTATAAGTATAATAATTTTAATTTAGAGATAAACATCATAAAACACAGAACATGAATATTCTCCATAAATCTAATAAAATTATCTACATCATGATAATTTATTTATAATTTTTAGGGATTAAATAATTGTCATTAATGGTGATACATTAATGATACATAAATTATTTATTAAGCGGAAAATAAGTAATATAGTTTTTATTGAAATAATAATACCCATTAAAATGCCCACAAACCTGACCAAAACTTATTTTTAGTGTATATCTACACCTTGAACATCCAATGACCTAATATATAACTATTTAAAGCCTTATAAAAGTGATTATGACACTTATATTATTTTATTTTAAATGATGCCATAGTTGTCACCTTCATAATTGAATAAATATAACAATTTAAATATTGTTATTTTAAGATGATAAATTAGAGTAAAAGTATTATTGTGAAAGGTAATATCTTTATAATCATCATAGTATTTTATTTTTAATTTTTAAGCAACAAATCAGTATATTAAATAATTATACAAAAATGTTGTAGTAATTATTTTATTAAGAGATAAACCAAATATATGGTTTTAAAAATAATAAAATAAATATTATATGAACTATTTAATGTAATCCAATACTTTTATAGATACATATGACCTTTTATGAATCTATTAAAGCTTTTAGTTCGAACATATCTTCTGTATATATTTTATTTAAATTCTAATAATTGAATAGTGTCAAAATTGACACTTGTTATTTTATAAAAATAAAATATTATAAAATTGTTTAAAAATCAAAAAAATATTTAAAAACGATAAATTTAAATTTATATGGTCTATAATTTTATAAAGTATACAATTATGGAAAATTCACAACAAATAAGTAATTATTTGTTATAATTTAAAATTTATAATTTTATTACCACAAATAAACTTAAATAGATTAAATAAAGATAAATCAAAATGATAAGGATTAAAATAAGATACAAATATTTCTAAATTTGATTGTTTGATGATATTACAATCCTATCGCATCTAATATTATAATATGAGTCATTTTTGGAGGTTTTTAAGTGGGTTTCGATTTATTATAAATTAATATTTTTAAAAATTCCAAAGGTGCCCCTCTCCTCCCTAATAAAAGGGAACCTCCTCCCTCTCTTCCACACACCACTTTGAGCCTTCAAGCTCGGCCAACCCCTGCCAAATTATCTTATCCACTTCCCTAGAAACATCCTAGAGGTCCTGGTCTTCTTCAAAGACCAATTTTAGTGCCCTAAGAGGAGGTCTCAAAGCGGCGCTTCAAAGAAGAGGTAATTTTCGTTACCGATTCTTTCACCTTTATTTCTTCTTCCAATTCTTCGTCTTAGGTTGTTTCATTATGAAGTAATAACATCAGTATCACTAATATACTGATATGTTATTATAAGTATGAAACAACCCTATTTCACCATCTATCCATCCTACGAAAAATGAAATCAACGCGTGTGCGTACGTATGGAATACCGTCTCCACGGCGTGGCGTAATATGTTTTCCACCACCACATTACTTGGATGGGTATAATGGTGTAAATAATAACTATTATTTTAAATTGATATTGATTCTGTAATAGTATACATACACTCCAATAAAATTCCATGATCATGGGAATGATATTATCACTCGTTCGTACATACGGAATACCGTCTCCACGACGTGATGAGATTCATTCTCAATGATTAACCATTCACGAATGATTATAAAGTATATATAATAAGTAATCAGGAAATATATGACATAATGATACTGGATTTATGTATATATATATATGTATTTCATCCAATTAATTCCCTTCAATTCAATATGGAAATGAAAACAGAGTTCATGCGTACGTACGGCCTACCGTCTCCATGAACGGTGTATTTCTTTCCATTTATCGATCTATTATATATATGTATATTCAGAATATATATTATATATAAATCATGATTTATATTCTAGAATTAAGTAATCATGATCTAAGTAATCATATGAATAATTACATGTCAAAACACGGACGACAAATGAAACGATTTTATCCAAAACACTCTTTAACATGGAATTTACAAAAGAACGGGAAATATAAAGTCATAAGTGAACAATATATGATATCATAACAATGAATATGATTCTGTAATAAGTCAATGACATTATTTAAATCATTATATAGGAGGTTCGGATACATACGAAGCATATCAGACATAAGGTAAGGGATAATTTTTCAAATCTCATTTTTATCCGAGATTGCTTGTTCGTAAGTATTTACTGGGGTTATTTATATCATCCATGTTCATGTTTTATAAAAGTGTTTTCATGTATGTTTAAAGTCCTTTTTACCCATTTTTGACTTTTACTACATGGTATGTAAGGAATATTTCTTTTGTTTACGTTACGAGGTACTTTTTTGACTTTTCTGACAAAAGTACGAGGAGAATGTTATTTTTAACTTATACGGTGTGAACGGATTTTTACGGTTTCATAACACCTCATTTTCATGAAGCTTACTCTACATTATTTTATGACTATTTTCAGAAAAATACATTTATTTTAAAAGTGCATGGCATTTTTTGAAAAGAAAATGATTTTGACGATGAAAGGATATTTTCCTCAAGAATTCATTTCAAATGTTTTATCAAAACCATTTTCCATCTAGGATGACATTATTTGATATGTGTATGGTTCAAGTATAATGTCTATATAATTTACATGGTTTCAGTTTTCTTATGATGAAATGATATCCATTTTTTTATATGGATTATGTTATGATGGGATGATGCTTATGAAACCCATTTTATTCTTTGGGTTATGATGAATGTTTTAAGTTTATGTTGTGGCACAAGTAAGAATGATTTCATTATGAGATGGGTGGGACCTATATCTCCCTCCAATGCATTGGGTAATGATTTATAACTCATGAGATAGACATGGCTGGAATGAAAAGTTAAACCGGTTCAGTAATACAGGACTGGAACGAGGAGTGAACTCGATTCAGAAAGGGACTTTGTCCACTAAGATGGTCTTGGCAGCAATGCCTTGGCTACTATGGAAATCATATCATGTGCTTAATGGATGCCACAATTACATTTTTCCCATGGTATTTTATCATTCTTAATGTTTCTTTATGATCTATGCCTTATGTACATCCATTTTTATGTCATTTATCAGGATTTTGATGTTTAAACATTATGTTCATGTTTTTAAGTTCAAATGTATATGGTATGTGTTATTTTGTCCATGCTTACCCATACTGAGCATTTGAGATCACCCTTTTTATGTTTTCTTTTCCCCAGGATATAAAGAAAGGTTTTAGGTAAGAAAAAAAGTGGAAGATCTTTATGGGAGATATTGAAGATCTTTCACCACGATTAGAAAATTACGTTCCAAGATTCCAAAGACACTAAACTATTACGGTCCTTGTGTGTCTGTTTTTGTTATGTATTAAGTATTCCGCTAAAGTAATGTAATGTCCATGTACGTCAAGATTTGGGTCTCTACAAAGGTCATGGTTTTTATAGTTGGTATTAGAAGAGATTCAGTAGAAACCATGGGAAATAGATTTTGGAAAACATTTAATTATGGAATATAACCATATAACATAATTTGAGGATATGTATATAAGTACATCCTAATGTTTTGGTAAGGTATATATTATGTGGTTTTCTAAGAAATAATTCCCTATCAAGATACTACAAGTGGATTTGGTTCTAGAACATTTTTACCTAGGGTAATAATTAAAAAAGGGGTGTGTGGGGATTTGAATCGATCATCACATGGGGAATGAAAACGAGACTTACTATACACTTGGTTTTATATTCCTAGGTGATATGTTTGGGATAAGTCACATTTTCATTACTAACCATTATAAATGATTTAAAAATATTCATTTTTATTTGAAAAAACTACTAAATGAAATAATTTTTATGATTATTATATTATCCATGTTTAAAATTTTAAATTTATGAAAAGTGTTTCACTAGTTTGGGGATTATACATTATGTTCCATAATGTTATGATATCATATATTGTATTATAATATTTAAAAATGGCACCCAGAGGGAATAATGAGAACTACATCAATGCATGTACTCTATGTAAGGATTCACCTCTAAGGAAAGATAATGAAGTTAGAGTTGGAGCTAGAGCTAGAACTAGTCCAATTATAACCACATTGGGGTATATGAATTAGGTTATGAGAAATAACCTTTCCCGTATGGAGTAGACTACTGATTCAACACATGGTGTTACAATTTTAGACTACTTCAAGTGTCGGTAACCTCTATCATTAAATGGGAATATAAATCCACTTTTAGCTAAGTAATGGATAAGTTTCATAGATACAATATTTCTTTATTTGGTTAGTAATTAATGGGAGAAGGTTTTAATTTTAGTTTATTATCTCTCTAGATATAAGGATCAATAGTGGATGTTGATTCAAAACACTAAAGATGAAGATGAAATAACAGACATAGAATGAAAGGATTTTAAGGTACACTTTTTGGAAAATTATTTCAATCATGATAAATGAGCATATATGGAGAAAAATTTCATAATTATAAGAAAAAAGGAAGATGAAAATATTTTTAAGTATGAACCCAAAATTACAAGGTTATCAAGGCATGTTATGGACAATGTATGTAATCAAAAAGAAATATTGACCGTTTCTTTTATGGGATTAAGGAAATACTTCAAATAGAAGTATACTCTAAAATATTCTCATTATATGAGGACATATTATCATGTAATGTCATGATAGAGAAATAACTCTCCATGTCTTTTTGTTTTTAAGGAGAGAAAGAGAAGAAAAGGACAGTTGATAAAAAAAGGATAAATGGAAGAGGGAAAATAGGGGTTTTTCTACATGAGATAATTGTGGAAAGAAACAACTTGACCCTTTCTTAAATAGAAAGTGAGTTTATTTAAGTGTGGAGAGAAATTCCATAATATTAATGAATTAAAGGGTAAGAAAGAATCCTACAATGTTCAATGTTTCCATTATAAATAGATGGGGCACTATGAAAATTAATTCCCCAAGTGTTATGGTAATATACCTCAGAAGAAGCTAATGTATCAAGGAAAAGATTATTCTATTAATACATCAAAAGTGTAATGATTAAAGTTTTTGTATATTTTTATTCAATAATTATGTTGTAGATGTAATTTTTTACAGATGGTATCTTGTTTATAAGAATCATGTAACGTATAATTACTGTAATATAATAGTTTTTATTTAAGGATTTTAAGGAATATGTTGAATGGAACCAATGTAAAATAAATTCAATTTTATGAATTTTTTAAAGATATTAATAATATTTTAGGAAGAATTATAGAAATTAAATTAATATGGTTTTAGAAAAAATACAACACCACTGTTGGGTTCCCACCCATCAGATCTAATAAGGTCATAGGGCTTAATCTAATAATCAAAGGTTGATAATGGTGTAGCGCCTACCGCTATCCTAAGTTATATTTTGATTAATAATAAATTGTGTTAAATTAAACTATTTTACATATAAATACTTATGGAATGGATTGAGTTGAAATTTGGGTGTTACTATTGAATTTTATATTTTAATAAATTATATTGGATGACTCGTGCCAAATATTTTTGTTTTGGTAGATATTGAGAGATATATAGAAGGACTTTTCACTCTTTTATGGATCTTATGATCCATTAAAAGTTAATTTTAGTCTTTGAGGTTCTTGGATATTCATTTATTGGAGTATGAAGTGAAGTGGAACTTTATTAAAGAATAACCAAAATATGAAATTGCACTTATGAAATAGAAATATATCAAGTATATTTTTTATGTTGTTATTAAAGATGGTAAAGGAATTTATCAATAATAGGAAAAGGGTCATGAAACAATTTTTTTTCTTATTAACTTCATTTAAAATGAATCAAATGACCTTTTAAATAATTATCGATTTATGGATTTGTGGTTGATAATTTTTTTATATCATTTACTTTATTTTGATAAATGATCCCCATCACTCTCCATAATTATTTATACTTTTCTTCCATTTATAAATATTCACTTTCCACTAATGTTTTCATATTTTAAAATATATTATGTTAAATTAAAGATGAACATTATACTTTTTTTACTCTATTGTAAATAGGATGTATTATTAACCATTATCATGACATGGTTTTTTTCAAAAAATGTATTTTAAAATGTCAAACCCATGACTACCAAGATCATCATTTAATCATGATGACATTATTTATTCTATGGGTAATATATAACACCTGAAGATTTTAAAATAAAAAAATTATGTTCAATAACATATATGTCAAACAACACAAATATTAGTAGAAAATGTGACACCTGCATACTTTATGAAATTTTTATTTTTTTAAAAAATTCAATCATTTCAATATCTTGTGATGCACGCAACACTGGGTTTAAATGAAACACGATACTCTATTAAAATATTATAATTTAAACATGAACATTATGATCTAGCCATTAAGATGGATTATACGAATAGGAATATCTAAATTATGAAAAATATATGTTTTACACATGTACAAAATGAATTAAATTGCTATATACTGATAAGAAATAAATTAAGAACCATTTTTAATAAAATGAAATGTTTTCTAAAAACCATATTTTTTAAAAATGATGTTTAGTTTTTCTTAGAAAAAATAATTTAAATTTTATTATTACCAATTGTAAATAATTTATTTGAAAAATCTAACTTAAATTTTTAAAATTTACATGTAGAAATTATCATTTTTTTTTGAATTTTTTAGAACTTCTATAAAAAATAATTTTTCAATGAATAATGTGAAATAAAAGTTTTTATTGAAAATTAAATTTTATTTTAAATTATTAACAATGTTAAATTATATATTAAAATGGAATTAAATAAAAATTAGTTCAATTGAGTTACAATTTAACTAATTTAGGAAATCTGAATCAATTTAATGTTGAATTATAATATAAAAACTTCTTAAGCTTTTGAATGTTTTCTTTGGAAAAACCTTTTTCTCAACGTGTCCACAATTTTAATTTTAAATTCAATTCTACCACATTTGGGAATTTAATTTGGAAAAATGGGTTCTATATTTGAAATTAGAATAATTTATGTTACCTAATAAGTAAAACATATTTTTTTCATAATGAATAGTCAAAAAATTAAATATTATTTAATGCGGTTAATGTAAAAACAAGTTTACTAGGGGTTAAACTACAATGATAAGGGTTAAAAATGAACCAAAACTTATAAAATTAATTTTTTTAGTCATATTTTATCCTTATCTATTAAAATTTTATAAAATGAACTACTTTATAGGATTTTGGAATTAGAAAAATATATGATTCACTTTTTATTTTCAAAAATTCCATGTGTGTTTTCTCCCCAACTTATAAAAGGCCTCCGCTCTAGTCCTCTATTCACAATTAAAAATACCTTTAGTTTTAAAAATACATTTCTAAAACCCTTAACCACTAATATCCCAACATAATAGATTCCTTGGTTTGATCCTAAATCAAACCTAGTAAGGTTTTGATGCAAACATAAAGAGGTCATCCGAAGAAGAGGCAACATTTTTAAATAAGTGTTTTTTATTTTTTTCTTCATCCTCCTACTTAAAATATTATTATATAATGAAAAAATAATAAAACCGGTACATAAAATATAATTATATGTTACATGTTATTGGAACAAATTATATCCATCTCTACTTCCGTAAAATGAAAAATGAAACCTTCAATCTTGTGTATAAAGGACTACTGTCTCGTGAAGTGATGTGATTCGTTTTTCGAGTACAATTTACAAGGAAGTTAGTAAGGATAAATTTATTGAAATATATGAAATATTTATGAACTTAAAATACTCCTAGTAATTTAATATCACATCTAAATTCTTACCTTATAATCCATTGTAAAATACTAATATCACTCGTGCATACGTGTAGACTATCACCTCAATGTAGGGATGTGAATTGTTTTTCATTTTATTTTTTCATGGATGGTAATAAGGTTTTATTTGATTAATATAAATGATAAATATGAAATAATAATTATTTTGAAAAGGTTTATTATTAGGAAAACCCATTTCATTAAAATAATTTATTTCATGATTTGTCACATAAAAGAACACTTAATACAACCTAAAAGATCAATAATCATAATTATTTTGGAAGATTAGGTACATAGAACATCCACATGATACATAGATATAAAAATATTATTGTAAACTTCCAAAAAATTCTTTTAAAATTCCAAATATTTTAAAAATTCATGGGATAACCTGGAAACATACATAAGCAAGGGTTGATCAATAAAGACTAGTAATGTAATAAAAAAATCATAAAATAGGGTAATGCAATATATATAAGTAAATAGAAAAAAAGTGAAACATAATAGGTGAGAATAAAAATAATGAACAATGTGTCATGATATAACATGATAGCATAAAGTAAACATGGGAATGTGTCAACAACTTAAAATAGAGAATCATAAACATTGGACAAGGTTGACCACCAAGATATCATAACATGGTGGAAAAGTACTATAATGGATTAATTTTGCTACATAATACCATAAATAGTGTTTCATGAGACTAAAACGTTACCTAATGAATTGTATCATTATATAATTTTGAGAACACCCGTAACTTTCATATCATTTACATGCATAACTGTTCTATATAGATCATTTGAAATAAGATCATATTTCATTACATTTAATTACAAAGTTATGGAGTGTGGAAAAATATATAAAATTATCTAATTATATAAGAATTGGTATGTCTAGGTTGATAAACTTGTGTGTAAATGGTGATGGTATTCACAGTATAATGTTTTTTCTTGGAAAATTCACATGATAATTTTGGCTATATAATGAGGGTACATAATGAGTCCTAGGAGGGATTAATTCAAGTGAAATGAGTCTCTAATCACTTAGAAATAATAAGGGTTATAATAGGTATATTTATGAAAATAATTCAATAATAAAAATTTGGAATTAAAATCCATATTTCAAAAAGGGTTCATGAATAAAGGTTTGTCATGTAAAAATGGAAAGATAATTTCAGCAACATAATGGGGGAATATAATGAATCATGATTGGGATTAAAGAGATTGAAATGGGTATATAATCACTTGGAAATCACAATTTAAGTTATAGGGATGCATGAGAACATACCCTAACATAAGAAAAATGAAAAAAAGGAATAACACAAAGGAGGTTCAGAAATAAATAGGAGGAGCGGATCCCTTACTTTTGGCATGGTAACTGCTTCGGTAAAATTCATAACTAGAGGGGATAAATGATATAAAATTATAAGAAAATAAATTTTATAGTGAATGGATATTTATAAATGCATAAAAAAATAACCAATTGAGATTCAAAAGAAAAAAAACAAATAAGATTCTTGAAGGGAAAAGAAGAGAGAGAGGTTCTTTACCTTGAAAAGGTGTTTCCAAAAGCTTGGTAGGAGCTTATTTTGAGCTTGAGGTCACCTTTGGAGGGATCTAGATAGGAATGGGAAGTGTAACATTTTGATACATGGGTCTTAGTGAATAATAATGTGAGTTTGGTTGGGTTTATATAGGATAATGGTGGGGATTATTTTATTATTTTCCCAACATAAGTTTTCAACTCTACAACAATGTCAGGAAGACCACAAACCATCACATAATTTTTGTACATGGTTTATAAAAAAGATGAGTTTTTTCATTATTTTATTATCCCATACACTGAGAAAATTAAAATAATACCCATGGTAGTGTGGAAGTCATGTTTAAAAATAATTGATTATAAAGACATAAAATATATTATAGGTTTTTAGAAGTTTCATAAAGGGTTTATAGAATTAATAAGATAACCTAAAGAACACATTATTTTAAAGGGGAAATATAAATATAATCTTGGATTCATTTTTCCCATATATTACATCACTTCTGGGTCATTATGATTTCATAATACATATCATATATTTATACTATATTTAATTTTTACTAAAAAATTCAGATGTCTCATTAAATTATAAAAAATTAACCATTAGATAATTTTTATGTGTTGATTCCAAAAATAATATTTAATTTGAAAAAATAATTCTATAAATATAATAAATTAAAATTTTAAATTAAAATCCTTGTTTATTTAAAAATGCTAGTTTTTTTACTATAACATTTTTTTGATTCTAATAAAAATCACATTTTCATTTCATGAAATTATATTATAATTTATATTTAATATAAAATATTTAGAAATAATATTTTATTAAAAGTATTTTAATTAATTAATTCATCGAATGTAATGTCTTAATTGAAATTTAATATTACCTGAAAATATTATTCATGTCTCTTCATATTAAAATATATTTTTTATCAAAATAATTATTTAATAATTTAGAAAGTAAAATAAATAAGGAATAAATATAATCATTATTTTATTTAAAATAAAATATAAATATTTATACTATTAGTGTTGATATACATATCTTGTTATTTCACCAGTGAACACCCTTAGGGAAAGGTGTGCGATGGTGATATTTTCTTGGGGGTGGTTTGGAAAACATGGTTTGGTTTGTGGTCTTGATGAGCATGAAATCCTCCAATAAATGATATTTATCATTCTTATGTTTTTTAATATCATATTGGGATTATTCATGTACAAATCATAGAGATTTTATCTCCCTTGATTACTCTAATAAATGGGCTTCATAGGGTATTATCATACTGGTTGAGGTCATCACCTATTTTGTTCGTATTAATGGACTTTATCATACCCATATATATATATAATAATCATATGATCATCGTTAAGTGGATATATAATGATCTATTATTATTCTAAATAGTATTTTAAATCCAATAGGTTATAATATTCTACAATAACCAAAGTGGTGATTTTGTTTTCTATAAATTCAATACTATACATTTATTCATTTAATGAGGTGGAATTTCATTTATATATGGTCAGGATGTTGAATTCTTTTCTCCATTAAGAAATTTAAGTACTGAAATTTTAATTTCATACACTAAAAAGATGAGGGTACTCGTATTTCATCACCTCTTCTAGTTCCCAATTCGATTACTCAAACTTGTGGTTATGCCACAACACTTTTACTAGGTGATTTGTCTTTTTTTCATAGAACTACAGCTCTATAATCTTGGATCTTCTACAACTGATCCTCATATGAAGGTTCACTTTCCTATATTACCACCTTTTCATTTAGCACATATGAGGGTCTGTTATGTAATTTATCAAGAGGGATATATGGAACACATCATGTACTCAATATTTTTTAGGTGGTAGTACTAGTCAATAGAACACCGCTTCGATTCGATCAAGGATCCAGAAGGAGACAATGTATATTGGAATAAGATTTCCCTTATTCCCAAAACTCATGAATTTCTTCCATTGAAATATACAAAGGAACAATTTATCACCAAACTCAAACTCTAGGTCCTCTCTATTATTGTTTTCATATATTTTCTATCGAATTTGTGCATATTTTATATGACACTGAATGTTTTGAACCTTTATTTTCATATCATGGAGAATATTGGGTATCATTTTCATACACTCTCTAACTTCATTCTATAATGTCAAAGTCTGAAACCCCTTCCCATACAGATCAACATAAGGTTCCATTTAAACTGTAGAATAGAAGATTTTGTTATATGATAACTCCACTAAGGGATGTTGTGAATCCAAACATCATTGAAAATAAATTGAAAATGACCTCATCAGATCCTATAGTGTTTGAATAGTCCTTTTAGAATGACCATCCAACTGAGGATGATAAGTAGTGCTGAAGCTTAGTTTTATATTCAATTATTACTAAATAATTCTCTTAAACATCGAGGTAAACCTCAAATATCAATCATATTATATGTAGATTGGAACTCCCTATAGTATTACCACGTATCTTATGTATATTTTGGTGAGTTTATTAAGAGAGATATATTACTTGATAGTAATAAAATAAAATGACTTGGAAAGGTGATCGACCACCACCAAGATGGCATTATTTTCTTTAGTTTTCTTAGGGAGTCCTACAACAAAACCTATAGTTATGTTTTTCTATTTCCATACTGGTATGTGTAATGGTTTCATTATACCCCTATAATTTTATCATTCCTTCTTGACTTGCTAGTATACCAAGCATCAAGATACAACCTCATAAATCTCTCTCTTCATGTAGTCCCACCATAAATTCTATTTCAAATCTATATACATCATAGTACTTCTACGATAAATAAATAAGGATAATATATGTGCATTATCCAAAAGTTCCCTTACTAGTTCAAGATTTTATGGGACACATATCAACATTACAAACATTATAACTCAATTTTCTGTAAATTTGGTATCTAGAATATTCACTACCTTCTACTATAAAAAATCATCATCTTGTTTAGCCTCCTTGATCCTCTCAATAATGGATGGTTGAGTTGTTATTGGAGAAAGGTAGAATAACTACCCTTTTAATATTCACATATACATCCTTTACATGTCCAATAGGATTGTATCCCTTGGAATAATCACAATGGGAGTTTTGGGATATTTTCTACTTAGAGAATCATCCACTTTTCTTTCTTTCTCATGATAGAAATGGATTAAATAATCGTAATACTAGATCATCTCTACCAACCTCTATTGGAATATATTAATATCCTTTTGTGTGAATATTGAATTGAGTCTTTTATGGTCCTTATATATATCTCACTTCTCCACATTGAGATAACATCACAAAAGTTTTAATGAAAATACCCTTGATACCAATTCTAAATCATTAGTTGGGTAGATTTTATACTGAAACATTAGTTGTGTGGAAGAATAGGCTATAATTTTTTTTCATTTTTCATGAGTATACAACCCAAATCCTTTTGGGATTCATCAATATAGATAAAATATCCTTCCCCACTAGTGGTTAATTTGAGCACATTTACAATTATTAGCCTCTTCTTCATCACTTTAAAACATTGATCACATTTATAATTCCTAGTAAACCTAGATCCTTTAATAGTTATCTTGGTTAGGGGGCATGAATATCGTGAGAAGTTTCTAAAAAATCAATGATATTACCCATCTAATAGAAGGAAACTACAAATTTACATCACAATAGTTTTTCTAGGCTACCCTTCTATTGCCTTAGTTTTCTAAAGATCCATAGATATCCATTTGATGGGGATGACATTCCCTAGGAAACTTACTTGCACCTACAAAAACTCACATTTACTATACTTATAAATTATATTTTCTTCACACAAGGTCTTTAATACAATATTAAACTTCTCCTAATGTTCTTCCTATCTTTTAGATTAGATAAGAATATAATCTATAAATACTTCCCAAAATTAGTCCAAAAAATATCTACATAATATATTCATAAAGTCCATGGAAATTTTTAGAGCATTCATGAGTCCAAATAGAATAACTATGAACTCATAGTGCCTATACACTGTACAAAAATCAATATTGGGGATATCCTCCTTCTTCACCATTACATGATAGTATTTCGATCAAAGATCTATCATAGATAAATACCGGTCTCCATATATCTAATCAAACAAGTCATTAATCCATGGAATAGGATACTTATTATTTATCATGATCTTATTGTGATCATGATAATCAATGAAGATGTTAATTGTCCTATAGTTATTCATGATGATGAAGATTGGTTCACCCCATAATGAAGAACATGGGAATATAAAAAATTTATCCATATTCTCCTACAGTTGTTTCTTAAGATCTTGAATTTCAAAAATTATCATTTTATAAAGATTCATGTATATTGGAAAATATCTGGGTATAATATCGATTGAAAATTCAACCTCTCAGCTTGGTGAAAGACTAGATTATTCATTAGGAAACACATCATTATATTTTCTCATAATGGTCATGTTTTCAAGTATGATCTTCTCCTTAGTCTAAATCATTTTATCTAGATATGGTTGTTTATTAGAAAATAATATCTTTTCTTGATATAATTATACTAAATGAGTTTCAACCTCTTCCTTGAGGTTGTATTGAATTAGATGAAAATTTATAACATGGGGGGTGATTTCCCACACTCAACCATTTATGTTGGCTCTACATAAAGATGACCAATCCATAACAAAAAATGCATAAAATTACATAAATGAAGTATTAAAAGGTTTTATGGGAATTGAATCCTAAAAATATGGATAGGGATGTGTTATATACTTGGGCTGAAATACACTCCCATTTTCCATTTTCACTAACAACTCTACTTCTATGATTTGTGATGGTGTTTGAAAAACTCTACTAAACCTGAGACATATTAAGGAATCTGTAGAACTATAATCATAAAGTATATTTTCTGTTAATTAATGAATAAATAACATACCAATCACCACTTTGTTTTCAAGATTCACTTCCATTGTTGTGATGGAATAAGATTTCCCTTTATCTCTAGGATTTGGAAGATTCTATCATCATATTTTTCAGCAAACCTTGTCTTAATGAATTGACTTGCATAATGTACGTTTTTATTACAGTTAAATCATTGAACAATAGTATGAGGTTTGATCATAAAATTCCTTTACTCTATAACATTAGTTGGTTTCTCCCTTCAAAAATCACTATCTAGTTTACCTTCATTCCTACACCTAAATCATTTCCTTATCTCCTTTAAGAAATTTCTGGGATGATTATTCCTAAACATTTGACAAGTGGGATGTTGATTTGTTTCCCATCATAAGATTTATCCATTACACCACCATAACTGAAATCAACTTTCCACTTCTAATCCCCATGAGACCCTTTATATTCACTGATCTCTAATTAAATCTTGAGGGCACATCATACAATTTACTAATAATTGTGAAATTCATGAATGAATAAGGATATTTCTTGACTCAGCTTCAATCCACCAAATAAGAGGTTAAATTTATATTTTGGGGAATTAGAGAAGGGGGGAATATAATTTATGTATTATAAATTTTGACACATATGACCTGACATACTCATCATCCTTTTTCTTGAGGATAAATAAGTCCCTCTCCATTTTCATTCAGAGAGTGTGATAAGACTATTTTTTGAAAAACATTTTATACAATTCCTTCCACTCCATCACTAGATCTCATCCTTGGGATTCTTATTCTTGACAAATGAACACCATTGATCATATTCTCCTTCAATATAGTAAACTACCACTATAGATTTCTATTTCTTAGAGTATTGATGGATGAAAAGGATATTTTCAATTGAGCTGATTCATTATTCTGCAATTAAGCGATCATAAGATCCACTAAAATTTGGAGGCCTTTCTCACATAAAGGTATCACTTACAACTTTCTTTTTATTAGGGGTATTTTATAATTCCTATTGAATCATGTGTTTATTCAAAACATTATTCAATTGGGAAAGTAAATTCACAAATATCGTGATTCTTAATCCCATCGGGTTAGGCATATCATTTGGATAGTCATCATATATCCCATCACATTGGTTATTAACTTGATTATACATATTTACATCCATTTGAATAGAATAAATAGAAAATTAGGGATAAAAACTTTTAAATTATTAAACAAATAAAATTAATACATTTAATATTGATGGGATATCTCATAAATGAAATGTATTATTTAACCTATGAATTTTCATGTTTTTAATCAAAGTTATCCATGATTTATTTTCTAATATAAAATAATATGGGAATTTTTGTTCCCTTAATAATGGTTCATAAAGATCTAGTGAATTTACCAAAACATATACCCTAAGAGTTTGAAATAAGATATACAACAAGGCCCATTTTTATGCAATAGGTTGTGCTTGATTATAGCTCAATACAATATTTTTGGCGTTGTTACCCCTAGGTACATTTGTTCAAGAGCCCCATACTTTTATAGTATCTTGAAAGTGATGCATTTTATTAGAAAATAGTAACTCTATACTGTACAAAAGTTTATGTTTGTTTTCCAATATTTATTATTATCCTTACATATATTAATATTCTTTTCTAATACCAATCCCAAAAATTACCACACATTCTTCCAATACCAACTAGGAAGACCCATATCTTTAAAAAAAATTATTTCACATTTTATTTTAATAATTCACACTTGGTAAAACCCAAATATTGATCATAAATGTTTCTTTGGGATATTATATACATATCACATCAACTTGATACATGGATACAAAAATAATAATAATAACTTCCATAACATGCTTTTAAAATTACAATGCTTTTAAAACTGCTCGAGATAACATGGGGTCGTACATAAGAAAGGGGTGAGTTACAAATATGAGTAAAAACATATAAAATAATAGCATAGGATAAAAAAATAATTGTGAGTAAAGATTCATAAAAAATGGAACATAAGTGGTTAGAATCATAATCATGAACAATGAGGCATGATATAACATGATTTCATCAATGAGACATGGGAATATAAAAACAACAAAAAACATGGAATCATTAACATAGGTTAAGGATAACTAAAAAATAATAATAACATGGTGAAAAAGAACCATCATAGATTAGGTTTAATCCATAATACTATACATTATTTATAATGAAACTATGACATTACTCAATGCATTGGAGTACTATATAATTCTAGGTGTACCTTCCGCTTTCATATCATGTACATGCAAAAGTGTGACACACATATCATTCAACATAAGATCATATTTATTGAAATTTAATTCCATGATTAAGGTGTGAGGAATAAATAAATGGAAGTACCAAATAAAATAATTATTTGTATGTATAGGTGAGTAACCTTTAATGGAAATGGATATGGTATTCACAATAAAAAGGTTTAGTATGGAAAAGTCGCGGGATAATTTCAGCAGCATAATTGGGGTACACAATGAATTATAAGAGGGTTTAATGAGAGTAAAAGGAATATATCATTACATAATAAGGTAATTATGTGGATATTTAAGAACTAATCCAATATTAACAATTTTTAATTGAAAGGAATAGGACAAAAAGGATTCATGAAGAAAAGTCCAACATGGAAAATCACGTGATAATTTTAGCAGCATAACGAGGAAACATAATGAATCATGGATGGGATTAATGAAAATTAAATGGGTTTATAATCACTTTTAAATAATAATTATAGTTATAGGGATTTGTTAAAACATACCCCAACATGAAAAAATTTAAAACCAAAATCATAAAACAAAAGAAGTGCTTGAATAAAGAGGAGAAAGAGAGGATCCCTTACTTTTAGCATAACAACTGCTTAGGTAATATCATAACAAGAGTAAATAAATGATATATAATTATTATAAAATAAATTGGAAAGTAAAATTATTTATATAAATTCATAAAAAATTAACCAATTTAGATTTAAAAGGAAAAATACAAATAAGGTGCTTGAATGGAAAAAAAAGAAAAAGATGTCCCTTACTATGAGAGGGTGTTTTAAAAATCTTGGGAGGAGATTCATGAGTTATTGGGGGAACCATGGGAGGGATTTAAAGAGTAATTTTAATAGTAATTTCATGTGATAATGTTTTTGAGTGAAGATAAATCGGATATTGGGTGTAGTTATATAAGAAATTAGAGGGGAGTTTTTTTTTATTTTTCATACTTGGGTTTTTTACTCTATACATTTATGTAATCAAAGTCACAAACCATAACATAGTATTTTACCATTATTACTTCCAAAGAAAAGTTTTTTTAATTATTTTGTAATTCAATGAACATAAAACATTAAAATAATACCCTTGGTGATGTGGAAGTGAGTCAAGTTTTCAAAGAATTGAGTTTAAAACCTTAAAATGTAATATATTTTTTGGATGATTAATAAAGGGTCTATAAAATTAATAAAATAACATAAAAACAATATTTGAGAGGGGAAATATATCTTTGGTCTTGGATACCTTTTATGTCATGTATTACATCACTTTGTGTCATTATAATGTCATAATACACATCGTATATTTATACCGCATATAATTCTTACCAAAAAATTCAACTATCTCAGAAAATTATAAAATATTCACCATATGATAATTAAAAAATAATGATTCCAAAAGAAATATTTATTTTTCAGAATAATTATATAAATATGATAAATTAAACTTTTATATTAAAATATTTATTGAAAAATACTGGTTTGTTTAAAATAACTATTTTCCAACTCTTATAAAAATTACATTTTCACTTTGTAAAATTATATTATTATTATTTAATATTTAATATTTAATATTAATATTTTATTAAAATATATTTAATTAATTAAGTCATCAAAAGGAATTCCTTAATTGAAATTTAATGTTACCAAAAAATACATTTCATGTTTTGTCATATTAAAATATAATTTTGATCAAAATAAATACTTAATTATTTATAAAGTAAAATATATAATGAATAAATATAATAATTATTTTATTGAAAAAAATATACATATTCATGCTTTTATGGACGAGATACATATCCCTTTATTACACTAGTAAATTCCCTAATGGTAAGGTGTGTCATGACGATATTTTCATGCGGTGGTTTGACGAACATGGTTTGGGCCGTGATCTTGATGAACTTGAACTTATCATGTAAACAATTTCATCAATGACTAAAGTGTTAAGTATATACTTGGGATTGGCCAAGGGAAAATCCCAGAGAAGCTATCTCCCCTAGTAGCTATGATAAATGGGCTTCATAGGGTACGATCCTACTAGTTGAGGTCATCGGTTCTTTCATCTATATGAATGGAAGTTTTTATAACCCTATACATATAATAATAATATTATCACTTTAAAATTACTATAAAATCAATAATTATGATGATTAATGGTATTCAAAAATCTCTATGACATAATATTCCAAAATAAAAAAAGAACTGCAAATTTTTTCTATAAATTCATTACTTAATGATTCATTTATTCATTAAAAGAGGAGGGATTTAATTTATAAAAGGTCATGTAATTATAATTAATATTTATTTTAATTTTTTACATATACTATTAAGAAATGGAAACAATATTTATGCATAAATATGACATATCATCTCCATGAGAAATGTAATCCATTTTATATCTCTAACTTTTATGGATTACTATAAATACATATATAAAGAATATATATGATATTAATATCAAATTTTACATTCTATAAATGATGTAACCCTGATAAAATTAAAAGGAACAAAATTATCAGACCAAAACATACATAGAAAATGAAGTAATTATCACCCAAAACAAAGATTTAAATAAATAATTGTTAATAAACGGGTTAGAAAAGACTATAAGTAAATCATATATTAGCTAAAATATATGATTAATTTTTTTTTAATAGATGTATAATAATTATATATTTAATATACAGAAGGTACAAAAACATATGAATGAAATTGGATCTAAGTTAAGAATTTCTTATCTCACATTTACTTTCGCGGGACGTAAGCTATATTCTCCAATTAGATATTTTTGTGTGGTCTATATACATCTAATTTTATATGTTATATAATTAATATATTTATCTTAAAGGTATTTAATGTTTCAATGGAATTTTTTTCTTTCATGGGGATAATGATTCAAAAGTCACCAAATTGGTAAGGGCTTATTTCACAATCTCAACATTATTTAGGATTTTTTTTGTTTAACCCTACCTTGGGGGAATTACATGTTATTTATATCTTAAAAACAATATATTTTCTTATCCTCCGGGTATTCATGAAAATTTCATGTAATTTTACAATTTCCCCTATTTTTAAATTAAAATCCTTGAGAGTATGTTTTTAAGAAAATTCATAAAATGATTGAGAATTTTTTTAAGAAAATATGACTTCATTTCTCTCTTTAGTTGAAAATTATTTTTCTTTCAAACCCATGTTTTTTTTAAATTTTTTAAAAAATTATTTTTAAATCCTTGAAATTATTTATTTGAGAAATTTTTACTCATGTTTCAATTTTTACAAAATGGTTATAAAGAAAACTACTTTTTGTTTTATGAACATTGTAATTTTTACTCCTTTTACAACGGTGTGAATGAAATGTTTATTTTAACTTATACGAAATGGATGAAATTTCCTAATTTCTTGACCACTCAATGTTTTAAAGAGTATTTAACATTTTAAAATGGTTATTTTCAAAGAAATGTATGTTCAAAATGTTTTTGAACGTTTAGTTCTAAAAGGAAATTTTCAAAGTGAACAAGATATTTTTCTCAAGAATAATTTTAATGGATTTTTTTGTATTTATATTCATTAATGAAAAAACATAATTTGAACTTATGATCCATTGGTAATATATTATAATGATAACATTATTATTATTTCTCTAGAAGGATTATGATTAGTTAATTGGGATGTGCTATTTTCATACCATTCACAATATTACTCTAAATGGTTTATGATTATATTTATTGAGTGGGGTAATTATTAAAAACACTTATGGTAGTTTTATAAAAATGAATGTTCATATTTATTATATTTCACCCCATTAATATGAAGAATGAATTGAACTTAATAAGTGATAGGTGGGCTCCGCTATAGCTCCTTGACGCATCAATTGATCTCATGAGACAAAATATATTGGGTCATTGGTCGAGGCATTACCCATTTTATAATCTGTATTGGAATGAGGCCATGATGGTAGTTTTATGACAAATAACATTATGAATTTAATCATTATGAGATTATTTATTGATGTTCCATGTGATTATTCGATTAGTTAGAATATCTATGGTTAAGTTACAAGCTTATGATATTATTTATATGGAATTATTTGATCTTAATTTATTCCTTAAATATTATAATCAATTAGTTGACTGAATGACATGTGTTTTAGTTATTTACCTTTCCATATTGATATTATTGTTTATTTATGACAAATTTTTCAATATGAATACCCTTACTGAGCATTTAAGATCACCCATTTTGATGATTCCTTTCTTAGGATGCCCAGATTTGTATTATGACTGATATGTAGGGTTATGTTAGATGAATTAATGATGAAATTAATATAAAATCTCTCCTTCATTTTATGTTTTTATATTTAATGTGAATTTCAAGTATGTATCTAGTTTTCCATGATTACTGAACTATTCAGTCCATTGGGATGCGATTGCTTGTATCAAACACCAATGTAATAAAGTAACCACTGTTTCTGGGATATTAGGATCAAGGTATTTAACAAAATACCATATTTTTAATATAGAAAGGGGGAATTTGAATGGAAAATCTCCAATAGAAATAAGAAAGGTGTTGGATAGATTTTTAAAACCTTTTCATAACATCTCCGGGTTCCACACTCACTAAGGATTTTGTATTTCCATGATCCATGCTCTTAAGGTTTGCATGTGCTACATCTTTACAAAAAATTCAAGTAAAACATGATCAAAATATGATAAGAAATTTTAGAAAATTAAATCACTACTCTAATGATTTAAAATCATTTTTGAGTAAATAAAATATTTGAGGCATTTAAATGAACACTTGAAGTTTATACAACTATTTTTAAAGAAAAATCCCTTTAAAAACCACTTTACTCACCTCCAATATATAATTCAATAAATAACCTCTCTTTTATACAAAAATAGTTATTTACAATCAAAATAATTCATAAGAATATCATGTAAATCATGAGATAGAACTATTTTATAAATACAAATACCTTTTCAGTGAATAAAACATAGTCATCTTCAAAAAAAACTAGATTGGAAAATAATAGGTTGAGATCCTCTTGATCCTCGCACCCTAACATGCCCAATACCCATTATCAACAACCAATTAACCTTTGAGAAAACCACAAGAAACCATACTTCATATCCTCAAGAACCACATTATACATTACCCCTAAAACATAACATAATAATATAGTGAAACCCAAAAAAATCATTCAACTATTGAAACTACATCATCTCTTAGAAGTGATCATATGAAGAAAGTCCTGAATAGATCTAACTATGCCACTGTTAAATCGAAATATTAAAAGGAACCAAAATAAATAAAACAAAATAAATAAATAAAATTACACCAAATCCACCAGAAAAATGTCAAAACATTACAAATCATGGAGACACCATCATTGATTACCACTATAAAACCCAAGCACCATCTATAGGGTAAATACTCTTGAATCCAGCATATAGTTGAACCATTACCACCATAGACACCAAAACCAACGGAAGAAATAAAAAAACACAAATAACCCTCTATAAACTTATATGGTTCATTCTCACGTCCAAAAATATTTTCTAAACACATTCACACAAAATCAATATGGTGTCTATAATGAAATCTCTAGAAGTAAGAGAAAATGTTGGAACAAAATCCTCCTCGGATTGGGGGAACAAACACATAAAAAAAATGAGGAAAAAATAAAGCCTCCAGACTACACCCATCACAATATAAAATTTCCCAATACTCCACCACACTAGACAATGATGGGTTCAAGGGAATTGGTAGAGGCCCACATGTAAAGACCTGAAATTTCCATGGAATTTCTTTTAAAAAAATACATGGGAATTTTACGAGTCCGAAAAAAGTTACGGCGCTTGATTTCGAGGCCCTGTGTGCCCGGAATCAATTTAGGAAGTTTTGTTCGGGTACGTTCATTTAACGTACGAGAAAGATTTTATAACTTTTGAACTGGTGCTCAGAATTGAAATCTGAGGGCACCGTTGAACTGACAGCGTTGGTGATTTCTTAGTGAGACCTTCACCGTAGTTGCGTTCTATCGAGAATAGAAGTTAGATTTTGGGTTTCTAATAAGTTAAATAAAAATAAGTGTAGCTTATTTTTCTTTTTAAGGTTGTTAAAACCTCCAAGAGGTGGTTAGTGATGGGGGACCACCAAACCATAACCTCTCATGAGAGGTTATGGTGGTGAGGCCCACCCGTACATAACCTCCCTTGGGAGGATCTCCTTGGTGGGGCCCACATGGGCTTTAAACCCCCCTCTAACCCCCCATTTATGTGGGATAAAACTCTCCACCATCCCCCATTAATTTAATGCACCAACCCTCACAATTAATTAATTTAAATCTTTCATTTAATTAATTGGCACACATTTGAATTCTAGACAACAATTAAAATAATATATAGCCCATTACTTTTAGTTGGCAATTCATTTGGTGGATCTTTGAGAGAGAACTTGGAGAACCCTTGGAGAATTATCTCTCAATGAAGAATGTGAAGAACGCCTCTTCATCGTCCACCGAAGAATGAAAAACTATTTCTTTGATCATAAACTGTGCCAAAAGAGAAGGAGTTGACTGCAATGAATGCCAATGATGCTTCTACCTTGGTTTCCTACCACAAACGCTTCCCGACATCAACGAATCGACATCCGCCATTCCTCTCCTTCCACTGTCAATGATTGACAAGCGAGGTAGGGGAATTTTGAGTTTGAATTTGTTTCGTTTTACATCATTCCACCTTGGATAATAATTTTCCGAATGATATCAATGTAACGTGTAGGGATCGAACCTCACAAACATGGTCCGAGCCTCCCCCTTTGATTGTTCTCATTTGTTGACAACGGTGGTGACACAACGGCGCTGCTGGAAGGATGGACCGTGGTGGAGCAACGAGACCGACGTCAGGCCAGCCGTGAAGAAAATCTGTGGCACAAGGGCTGCCGGGTCACTGGAGAGGCATGATGTTGTCACGTCGCGCAGGTGGAAGGGCCACAACCAAGAGGGTTGCGGCAGTCGGAGGTGGTGTGGCGCTGTCGTGCCACGCGGAGGAGCTAGAAGTCATAGCTAGGCTGGGCCGTGGCGAAGGTGGCGTGGCGCCATCGGGCCGCGTGGAGGAGCTGGAGGCCGCGGCCAGGCCGGGCCATGACGGAGGAGGCACGACGCCGTTGCGCCGCACAAGGCCATGGAGCCACGACCAGGGCTGGCCGCGATGGAGTAGGTGGAGCGGTTGGCCGCTCGGCCAGCCAGGAGGAGCGCGACCCAGTGGGTCCGGTATGTTCTGGATCGGCGCCACCTGGTGCCAGTTTCAGCTCACACCCAAATGACAAAGCCATTTGGGAAGCTAGGGGGCGCGTGGTTTCCCCCCAGGTCGCGGCTAAGGTGAACCCCTGCCGGGCCGTAGGGTCGCTAGGCCGACCGGGCCGCCGGGCCGACCGGGTCGTGGGGCCAACCAGGCCGGCGGGCTGCCCTCAGGTTGGGCCGCCCCCTCGGGTCAGGCCACCATCTCAGGACGGCCCACCCCTCAGGCCATGCCACTACCTTCAAGGCCGGGATGGACCCACGGACCGGGTCAGACTCCAGTCCGGACCCGATTATCCCAAATACACTTTTGTGCCCATATCATGGGCTACAGTTGTCCGATTGACGAACCGCCTGCAGCGATGGAAAGATTAGAGCGATATGGTTCTTTTGGAATACCAAAATTGAGGTTTGGACATATTTGGGGTATGGTCGGGTTGGTTTGAACCTAAAATCCAACCGGGCCCCGAGAACGAAAATGCCAATAACTCACAGACCGGACATCCGATTGACGCGCCGTCTGTTGCGTTGAGACCCCAAAGATGAGGCGAACTTTTGAGATACTTCTACGTCAGACTTTGTAATAGTTGGAGTATTGGCCAGTAGCTCGTGGAGAGGATCCTCCTAGAGAAGAGCGAGCGGAGTATGAAGACCTAGTAGTTGGCTGAGACTTGAGGACTACTGACCTTTTGACTCAGAGTGTTTCTACTATCCCAATGGGAAGTGCCTCTGTGTGATGCGAAATACCCACAGTGGGGAGTGCCTCTATGTGACGCAGTAGAACCATGGTACTTGACAGGAGGAGTACCTCAGCAGGCTATGAGGTGGAGCGCCTATGTGTGACGCTATAGACCCACTGTGGGGAGTGCCTCTGTGTGACATAGCAGACCCACAATACTCAATAGGAGGAGTACAACAGCAGTCCCGGATAGTCTGAAGCATCTCTTTGTGATGCGGTAGACCCACAATACTCTATTGTGGAAGAGTGCACCAGCAGTCGAGTTTTCTTCAGTTTTACTGGGAGTGTTACATGTTACCACCCCTAGAATAAAATCCTAGTTTTGAGCTGAGTCAGTGACTTTTATTTTTAACTCATGATTGAGATGGGTTAATAGATAACTTAGGTATATGTATTGGCATATAACCAAGTAATGGATTCTATTATTTCTTTACTTTTTTGTTATCCTTGTTAGATATTGTGAGACCTTGAGGGTCTCGGAGTCCTTACTGAGTATCATTATACTCACCCCCAAGGTAATGTTCTCAACCTAACTCTCCTAATTATCTTCTTCTTATACCTCCTCAAAACCATTATATCCTTGAAATTGTGAAAAAATAATAATTAATAATATATTAAAATTTTATTATACTAATGTAATACCCAATTTATGTCTTCCTCAAATACCTTTCAAAAAAATTAAGATGTCATCATGCGTATATTTGGACTACCACCTCCATGAAGAAAAAGGTTGATTTTTCATCACCGACTTAAATCATTGTTTCTAAAAGACTATTTAATGTATTAATATGATATTTATAACTTGATAAATATTCTGAAATTATAAATTTTATAAAAAATTCTTCCTTATCTATGAAAATTGAATGTGTATCCCTCATGTACATGCGTACTTCCACCTCCATGAAAATGGCGTATTGCGTTTTTCAAATAGGATTTTTTATTTATTAATTTTTTTTTAAATATGATTTAAAATAATAAAAAATTAAAATAATATCATTAAAATTCTTTAATAATGACATTTTTTTAAAATATTCACTTCTATGAGCATATTCACGCATATATATTATAGTTTGATCTTGTTTGGTTTGGTTTAATCACCTACATGAACAATGATATAAATACCTATCATGGATATATATATGAAAACATAAATACTGATGTTATTATAAATAAATGATGAAAAAATATGTAGTTTATGGTCTTGTAAATTTTATATTAAAATTTAACTTATTTATTTTATACCACCTTTTATTTATTAAAAATTACTGAAAGAAGATCATCACCAACATTGTCATCATAAATCATAATTAAAATACGTATGAGATGAAATTAAAACATTATAAATAATAATAATAAATATATTATAATACCTATAATGATATTAAAATAATGAACATTGAATATATAAACAATAATAGATTCCACAATTATGAAACTAGTACTAAACAATCAATCAAAGCTAAAAACATTCATTGATAAAAAAATATATCTGAATAACATATTTTTAGTAAATGATTGTAAATGAGTTTTATAAAAGGTTATATATATGAATAATGTTATTAAATTTGTGCTAATTTTTTTAAATTTTTAATAGGTTAGAGCATGTTTATCTAAATGGGATTAAAGGTAATGGTTTTTAAACTTAATTTTTGACCATTGAGTTATGATTGTTCTTTTTGAAATTCATTCTTATAAGTTGGTTATGTTCTGAACTAAGATTGTATTATGATGTATTTATTATTATTTTTCTAGGGATGTAAATTTATTTATAATAAAATCCATTTTAAAAAAATTCTCCCTTCAAAATACTTTGTTTGTAATGGGTTTTTCATTACTCAATTCCTTATCATTGTGTTATAATGATTACTCTTGAATCCCTTTCTTCTATATTGATTTATTTTATCATAATATTGTATAAAATTATAATTAATATTTATTTTACTTTTAATTGTAATTATTCCTCCTGAATTAATTTCCAAAGGAATATTACTTCAATGGTTAGGATATTTATAAGACGTTTTTCCAAACTCAACATCCTTTCTTGAGTTATAATGATTTTGGTTTTATTAAGGTTTTAAAAGATGGTTTTATTTTTATCAATAATGATACTATAATTCCTTCTATCTTTGGGGAAAGTAAAAAAATTTAATTCAAATATTTCACTTTGACAAATTTATTTCTCAAAATTATATCTTTGTTATGAATAAATCTCATAATTTTTTATAATGGTTTCTCTTCCATATCCATATTTTCTCTTTCTTCCAATTTTATCCATTTCTGAATTGTAATTGTGTGTTATATCATGTGTCCTTAATATTTACCTTTTAATATTTTCCAAAGGTTGTTTTATTATTCATTCTTATATTTTGGTTGTAAACAAATGTATTTTAAAATATTAAAACATTTTTTTCTTTTACAATCACTAGTTTTATCTTTCACTCTAAATTTCCATAAGATAGTATTTATATCCTTTTTCAAGGATCTATAATTCACAATGACTTTGAAATTAAATTCTTTTAAAATATTTACATTTTATAAAATGAATTTTTAATATAACCCATAACTTCATCATTTTACAATAATGGAAAAAAAATTTCCTATATATATTTTAATGGGGTTTCTTTGTAAACAAATTATTTTTTTCTCTTATGACCATTATTTTTTAAAAAAATCATTATTTTCTTTATTTTGAAATTATTTTCCTCAATAAACCAAATTCTTAATGGTTTCAAAATTAAAATTAGTATTTACACTTATTTTTCCAGGTGATTTTCCTAATGATGTTGAAAATGTATTTTTTTTATATGTCAAAATCCTTTGTAATCCTTATGTTTCATAGGGGATATGCTCTTATAAAACCATTCACCTTATTCTCTTGAAATCTTATGAAATATTATATAGAATTTTTCATAAAACCCATGCCTTTTCCTCAAGTTAATTAAGAAATGTTTGAAATATAATTTTTTTCATGTTTTATATGCAAACAAATGTATGGATAACAATTATTTATGGATGGGGTGATATATCACCCACTAATGAATATGTTGATGTTTAATATATCATGATATAAAATAAGGTAAATAGGTTGTTAGACAAAACACATGAGGGTACATAGTTAGTATCCAATGATCAAGAGGGTATATAGGTTGTTAACCCAAGTCAAAGTGGATAAATGGGTAGTAACCCATACCCATGATAGTGTAAAAGTTATTATCCCATGACCAATATGGTACTTGTGCCTTAACCCAAGACTAAGAGGGTACATGGGTTGTTAAACTAAGACAAATAGGGTACACATGTTTTTAGTCCAATCCCAAGAGGGTACATGTGTTGTTGTCTTAAGCCCAAGAGGGGACACATGGATCATATATATTATTTTCTGGATATGCACTCTAATTCCATGGTATATGTTTAATCACTTGAGACTACAGTTAGTTATAATATTCCTTTTGATAAATTATTATTCCATGTTCGTTTTAATAGGATATATCCTCTAAGACCATGTTTTCCCATATACAAATGATGTAAACCTTGGGATATGTTAATGATTTTTCCCATTAATGAGTGCTTAAGATTATCCCTTCTTTATGTTTCTATTCCCTAGGTTATAAAGATAATTATAACTTTTGAGGAGTCTAATATGGAGTCTAGTGTGGTTTAATTATAGAGAAATGTTCAAAACTATCACAAAATAAGTTTCTTATGTAGCTGATCCATTAATAATCTAAACTACCCATTACTAGGATTTCACGACTCTTGGGGAGATCTAATGTTGAAATTATGTAAATGACATAAAATAATAACATTTTTAGATTTTTTTTTATCAAAGTAAGTGTTTAAATAATTTTTTAGCACCAGATCAATGAGTGAGGGTTTGGGGAACATCACTAAGTGGAAAATATATCGCGAATTTCAACAGCTTTTAGCATTATTATCCCACCAGATATGTCATATTTTTTCAAATGAATATTTTAGTTCTGAACTAATATTAAAATAGATCCGTAATTTTTATAAAATTATTAAATGACAATATATAATTAATAGAAATATTATACAATATCAAAATTATCATTACTTTTATAAAATTATTGTGATTATCAACAATATTTAGCCTAATCGCATCAAATATTTTCTACAAACCACTCATAAAAGAAATGCAATGGACAATAGTTGATGTAGAGGAATATTTGTTTATAAAAAAGTAACTATTAATTAATAACTTTTAGTGAAAATAAAATATATTAAAACATAACAATTCAAAATTCCTAGTGGCCATAGAAAATTCTTTGATGAAATTTTCACAGGAAATTCTGATAATAAATTTATAATTTTGACTAAAAATTGACACAAGGGGGGATTATTACTATAAATAACCCTTGGGAATTACCAATATAATTAATAAATAGTAATTACTATAATAAATTTACACAAAAAACCCCTGTTAACAATTATCTTTATTTAAATTCACCACTTGAAATTCCCACAAAATTTTACACTGAAGATTAATACTAGAAATTTACAATGGAAATTCCCATTAGAAATATCTATGATAAATTCCCCCTGTAAATTACCATTGGAAATTACCATTAGGAATTCCAACTTCACACAATTAATTTTCATTCCGAATTCACACTAGAATTTCCCATTGGAAATTACCACTATAAAATCATAGTTAGACACCAGAAATTCAAGTGGAATTCCCACTGGACACTAGGAATTCCCACCGGCCACTTTGAATTCCAACAAAAAATTCCCCTTGAAATCATTACTGGAAATTCCCACTTGTAATTACCACTAAATATTCTGACTAAAAATTCCAAATAGAAATCCTTGTTACTTAATTTTTATCAATTGATATTTCTCTCTAAAAATTATCACTAGAAATTCCCACAATAAAATTTTAAAATCAATTGAGATCAACTGAGAATTCACAATGGGGATTACCTCTAAAACATCCTAACTGAAATTCCTAACATCCACTTTGAAATTTGATTTATATTCCTAGTGGATATTCCCACATCAAAATCCTTATTGAATTATCTAATTTTAAATTCAATTTTAATGTTATATATGATTTCTCATTAGAAACAACTATAATATCACCATTGAAATTTTCAATAGGATACATTAAAATTAAATGAAAACATTAATTGGGAACTCACATTGGATACTCCCAATAGGAATTAACATTGGAAAGCCCAACAAGGAATTCCCAATGAATATGCATATTGTATACTAAGATAAAAAATTGGAAACATTTATTGAAAATTCTTAGAAAAAATTACATATTTTAATCAATTGGACCACTAAAAATTCCAACATGAAATTTTCAATATAATTTTTCAATGGAAATTATCAATGGAAATTACAACTTGAAATTACAATTGAAAATTTACAAATATTACTTTAAACTATTCATAAGAAAATTCCATTAGAAATTTCCTGTGTTAACTTCCAATTGAAATTCCAAGAAAGTATGAAGAAACATTTTCTTATAAAATATCTTCTAAGAATCCAATGTAAGTATAAAATATTACTCCCCATTGAAAATTTCATTAAAAATTCCCACTAAAAATTCCCACAGGAAATATTTAACTTCAATTTACTATGGAAAATCTCCTTCAATATTTCAATCAATACTAGTCAAATATAGAAAATAATTTCACTTTTATAAAATAATTATATTTGAAGAATGATTCAAACCTTAAATAAAAATAAATCTATCAATCATAACATCCAAACTATTTCATTATCACAATAAAAATTATAAAAAATAAAAAATTATTAATTTTAATAGACTTAAAAAATATAAATTATCTATGTATCTTTATTATGTTGGAAATCATCTACCAAAAGTTAGAAACAAAAAAACCACATGTCATATTTCATTGATTCTTATAGAAAACCTAGTCTGCACCACCCTCAAAAAACATACTCTTTCCTTTCTTGAAGTATCCATAAAATTATCACTTCCATTGTTAAAGGGGTGTCTTTCATATACTAGGGCTGTTATTGAATCTCTAATGCCATAATTTAGGGGTTTCCCTTTAATATCACATCCTTCATCAAATTACAAATGAGGATACCAAATTTGAGAAATTAAAGAAGAGATTCATAATAGTTTCATATTTTTATGATATTTGATACCACTATTGAAGGGGTTTTGATGGTGGGAGAGGTTTTTTATATTTCTAATGATATATTCAATGGGGTTCAAGAAGGTTTTTGATGCATCACTAATTTTTTTCATTTCTATTAATATGACTATTGTCGCTCAATTTTAATTTATGGTCCCACCACCGATTGGAAAATATTTTCCAATACCTCACACATGGACTTTATCTATAATATTATGATATTTTAAAAGAAGTAAATTATGTTTGATAACAATTATGACATGCAATAATGATCATTAATAAACAAACAAAAAAAATTTAAATGTAAAAGTTATAACCTAGACATTAAATTAATGTTTGTGAATAGGATTGAAAACTTTTTGAAATAGATGTAATGATTATATTCTATACAAATTAATTGATTATTTATTAGGAAATACTTACTTTATTTTTTTAAAATCATTTTATATTTTAAAAAATAAGTTTTCATCAAAAATGAATTTTATTGTTTTTCATGAGAAAAAAATTTAACTTATTTTTTGAAAAATTTAGAAAATTTATTTGATTAAATGAACTTAATTTTTAAAATAATCATATAAAAATTTTGGTAATGTTATATTTTGATACTTTTATGAAAAGAATGTTTTCTCAATTAATAGTGAAAATAGTATTGTTTATTGAAAAAAAGTATTTTATTTTAAATTATTTACACAGTAAAATTCTATTTTGGATTAATTTTAATTTTTTTTATTTTGATTTAAAATAATCTAATTCCAGGGTTTTAAATCAATTTTATACTTCAATTTTGTATAAAAACATTTTATACTTGAAAAGTCATTTTTCTGAAAAACTAATTTTCATTGTATTTTTTTGATTAAATTTTAAATTATATACTTCCACTTTCATGTTTTGGACTTTAAAAAATGGATTCGAGATTTATAATTATTGTTTTAAAATTTGGTAAATATTAGCCTTTTATTTTTAGAATATATGAATAGTAACCATAGTAATTTTTTGCCATGATAAATTGAAAATTATGTAATTAAGGGTTAAAAATTTTATGATAAGGACTATAAAATTACCTTAACACTTTCTTTAATTTATTTTATGGGTCCGTGTCATACATAATCATCTAATATTCGGTTATATAGACTATTTTTTCTATTTGGGTGTGATTATGACCTTTATAATGTTTTATGTAAAGAAAAGTAAAAAACATCACATTCTAATTTTTAAAAACTATAATATATTAAAAATTGAGTAAATAAATATATGTTTTGTAATAAATATTAATTTGAAATATAAATTATTTATATTCATAATTATAATTTATTTCTAATTTTTAGTTATAAAATATTTACTTTAAATGCTTACAAAAAGCTGATTTAGTAATTATTCAATTATTGGATAGATGAAAAAAATGATATTAAAAATATTAACATTAATTTAATTTAATATAATTAATGTGATAAAAGATTTTTTATTTTAATTTATCATGTTCAGGATGTAATAAAATAATTTTTTTTAATTTTATTATTTATATTGATGTTATTAAAATCAAAGTAATGAATAGTTCTACAAATTGACACGAATAGTGTTTTATAATATATAATATTTTATTAAAATATATAAAATTAATAAAAATATTAGATTAGGCCAAATTATTATGATATGGTGTATAATAACAAAAAAAGGTCCATTTATGGTTTGTTTGTCTATTTAGAGTTACTATCTTGACTCTCAAAGAGTAAACATCCTTCTTGTCACGATAAGTGTGAATGGGATTAACAAGTTGTTAAAACGCAATATACGTGTAAAAACAAAGTCATTACTTATATAATTTTTATAGGATAATTTTATTTGGATCCATACACATTATATATTAAAAATAAATTATTGTCGATCCTTTTGGAATTCAAAAATAATTTATATTAATTTTTTATTTTAAGATATTTTAATAGTGCCCATGTCCTCTATTATAAAAGGGAATACCTAATTCCCTTTACTTAAAACATAAAAAATAATTTTTTTGGACAATATCTAAACAATTACCTTAATAAAATCCCTAAACACATTTTATTGGCCTTATTTATTGTACAATACAAACTTTAGTGGTCTTAAGATGTTAAAATAAGAGGTTTTGTGAAAAAGAGGTATCGATCTTATCCAAGAATTTATGTTTCATTTATTCTTAAAAATACATATAATCTTATTAAAACATGATAAAATAATATCAAAAATCTCATAAATATACTATTAAATTATTATTTTAGTGTAAAAATTTATATCCAACTCCATCCTCTATCAAATGGGAATGTAATCAATTGTTTTTGTATATGGAAGACTACCACCTCGCATGATGATGTAATTATTTTTCTATCACCACCTCTCATGGTTGGATATAATGATGTAATTAATTTTTATATAATAGATTAATAAAATTTTTAACATTCTGAAAACTTAATAAATCATTTACTTTATTACCCTTCTATTCACTGAAAAAGGATAACACTGTTCATGCATACATGTAGACTACCACCTCAACAAAGCGATGTGATGCATCATTCATCACAAAATCACATGAATGATATATATAAGTACATTTAAATACCTAATATCATATTTATTAAATTATTTTCATTCTATAAATATGAAATAATAGTTACCTTCCTTCGAAAATGCTTTTGAAAAATGGAAATGTAACTCCTGCGTACGTACGACTGACCTTATCAATGATTATAATTAGTTCATTTTTCATGTCCATATTTAATAGTTGGATTTAATATTATATTTTATATATAAAAAGGATAATTTTTTCAGGATTATTATTCTAGATATTGTGGAATAATAACCCCTTTGACCATGGTCAACATTCTGAAACCATTTTGAAATTATGGACTGAACATCCTCAAAACACTCGACAAGGACTTAATAGATTATGAAATTAAATATGTAATTTAAATAAATGAAATAATAGGTTTATGGACAAGTTATTAACAATTTAAAACATTATTATGAAATAAAATTGTAGATAATATTTTAGTTTACATAAGGTAAAGGATATAACTGGAAATTTTGGACTCGAGGTAAGAGATTTTATCTCAATTCTAGATCATTGGGGCATATTTTTGTATACACCTAATTTATTTTATATGGTGTATATACTGTCGCTTTTACATTTTATATCATGAATACTTCATAATTCATGATATTTTATGTTTCAATTTTAGTTATTTTATTCAAGGGTTTTTGATATGAAAGTTACCAAGTAGTATAGTGTTTCTAAACACAATTTCCTTTTGTAGGGTTATAACTCTTCTTCATTGAATTTTTTATACCATGATTATGTGTAGATTGGTCTTCAAATTATTTTATATTTTATTTCTATTGTTTTTTTTGTGGATTTAAATTTGTTAAAAATTATCTCTCCATTGATTAATTCTCAATTAAATGATATTATCTATATAAGGGTTATTCATCTAAAATTTCCTTTCCTTAAGATATATGTTTATGATGTGAACCTATAATATTTTACAATGTTTTAATGCTAAAATTTTGGAATAATATATCATGAACATCCTTATGTTCATGATATTTATAGTTTCATGTGATATTATTCTTTCATGGGATTATAATTGAAGAGTCACCCAAGTGGCAAAGGATTTATGTTACAATCTCCTTTCTTTTTAGGATTATTTATATTCACAATTCCTTTGTGGGGAATCATATGATATTATTTTCTTAAACATCAATATTTTATTCTAATCTATTTATGAATTTTTTATGTATGTTTAATTTCAATTTTATCCCTTATTAATTAAAAAACATCAAGAAAGTCATTTGTAAGGGATTTTGATCTTATATCATCTATTAGATCAAGAATATTTCCATTCCATATCCATGTTTTATTAAAAAATTTCAAAAAATTATTTTATAAATATAACTTATTTCCTAAGTCTCTTTCATATGGCCTTTGATATTATTTTAATATAATTTAAAATTAAATTTCATAATGTTTTCCAATTGGGACATTTTTTATTCCCTTTTTCAAAATATGTGAAAATAATGTCCATTTTTTTCATCCAAAAAATGAATGAATTTTATCACTATAATGACCATTATTTTATTTTAATATTCCATTATAATATTTTATTTTTATTTTAAAATAGATGATTTTCTTCAAATATTTTTAATTTTTTATAAAATATTACCCAATGAAAAGGATATTTTCTAATATTTTCCAAGAAATGTTTTAAATATTATTTTAAAGGTATTTTTTTATTTTTAAACATCCCTTAATTATTTCTCTATTTCACTAGTATTGTGATCTTATGAAACCATCCATATTCTTTCTCGATATGGATTATGATAATTTCTTTAAATAGATTTTCATGAAACCCATTTCCTTTTCACAGGTTAAGAAAGCTATGATGGTTGTTTTTCAATGGTTTTATGCTTAAAAGTTCATATTTATAAATGTTTCATTCATGATATGTTTCTTAAAAAAAATTTATGATGGGTTGATCCCCATTATATCTCACATGTGAGAGTGATATAACATATACGATGGGTTCACCTAGATAGTGTTAGCTGAGTCTGATATATCTTATATTATGGGTGTTCCTAGATAGATTTTTAATGCATTGGGTAATGATTATATTCTCTAGAGAATTATATTTGAGGTTATCCATAAGGATATTCCAATTATAATGGTTTTGTAAGGGTTATATAATGATGATGATTTCCCAAGGTATCAACACATTTTCTTATTTTTTTTGATAAAGATGGAGGATGGGCCTCTTATTAGAATAAAGTAAAATATAGTAGCTGAGAAGAGTATATGAAAACAAGGAAGAACCCAAAGTAGAAACTATTTACTAATCTTTTTCAATAGTCATTCACATAGCCTCCTTTCTTCTTCTTAAAGGGCATTCTAGTTAACCCTTCCACGACTCTGCCCCCGACCACTCGATCTCCCCCTACTTGGAGGAAGAGATTGAATCCTTTATAAATTGTCTCTACATTAGTGATTTCTTAATTAGAGCTTTCCTCCTGTTGTTCCTCGCATTTGGAAGGAGAAGTGTCTCTTGTCACAGGCATCACCATTCCTTTAATGGTCATTGCTTCTGCCGGGTCTACAATATCATCGTGTTTTTTATCATTAAGAGAGATCAGCATTGAATCCTTTATCTCAATGTCACATATATTCTTCTTAGATAAATAGGTAGTGTTACCTGCAATCGAATGCTCAACCACCACTAGAGTGGAAACTGAGGATTTTGTATTCTTTTAGGGAACCAGCTGAAATCCTTCACTATCCACAATAGGCATTGAATATTTAGGAAAGGCTATAGAGTCGTATTCTAAGATATTTTTACCTTTCTGGTTTCCTGAAGCAACCATACTTTCCTGTGAGAGCTGGTGATCCACCTCTAACTGGACTCCTTTGCCTGTATTATAAGTATCAGCGATGTGCACATTCGCCACTTTAGAAAAGATAACAGCCCATGATTTCATCTTTCTCATGAATATTGATTCTTATGACACTTATCCTATGGTAAATCATTATAAATTTTTTCATAATTTAAAATCTGTGTAATTATGGGCATGAATTCCTTCATGTTTTTCTCATACACTATGATTATGTTATTATAATCATATTCTCATATTACTGTCACTAATGACATTCAATTATTAATGATTATGTTCACCATTTTGAGAATTAGATATCACCCATCATATATTTCATATTCCCTTGGTTATGAAGAATGGTTCTAAATGATTTGAGTCGAGAATGTTTTCTTATGTGAATAAAACTACGGGAGATGATTAATACATAATATAGAATATGAAGAGATGTGTATAGTGGGAGATGATGTCGATATTTAGGAACCATTTGTTTATGAAATAAAATTTGTTTATATTTTTTACTAATTATATAAATGACTAAACCTAAAGAGGTCATGTAGTATTTAAGTTATCCAATATTTCCTTTTTATATTGTTACTTTTTTATGGGAAAACATTATACACATTTATTGGTATCAATGATAAAAATGTAATGTTTATGTTTTTAACACTGGTTCTAGGTGTGTAGGTTCAAGGTTTTTATAATTGGCATGAGATTCAAGTTTAAATAACTTTGGACATTAGTTTATATACATATGAATTTATTTTATTATTTATGGATACCATCATGGGTGTATATGTTTTAGTTTGATTATAAATTCATTGTTTTAGAGACCCATTTTTTGGTTTTAGGTGATGTAAATTTTTGGAGATTAATGATTTTTGGGAGACATTTTATTCGGTTGAGTTTTATAAAACCCTTATGCATAACATGAAGTGTTACTGGAGGAGTCTTGGAAGAATTATCTATTAAAATAATATATAATCTTAATGTCTATTTGTATTGATTTTTTGGATATTATATGATTAGGGAATATACCTTTTTGGGTATATGATTTAATGAGTTACTAATGTAAAGGGGAAATAAATATTTAACTTTTCATGGAAGAATGTGTAATAAAAATCTTTCAATTTTTTTGGTTTCAATATTATATTTTAATATATTAAATAATTTTAAGTATAGTTATTCATTGAATAATTTCAAAAAATATTGGGTATTACTGTTGAATTTTGAAGAATTATGTTGTATTTTTTCATATGAAGGTTTATTATTTTGGGAAATTATCATATCTTAGTATAACAAATATGGTATTGGTTAATGTTTAAAAACTAGTGGTATATATTTTTTTCCTTTTGTGGAAGTATATGATCTGATGGAAATGCTTCGGGCATAAAAAAATCCATTGAAAATTCAAATTTTCTGGAGAAAAAGATGAAATTATGGAGGAAATTTACTAAAGGGTGAAATTAAACATGTAAAGTAAG
Source organism: Viscum album (assembly GCA_963277665.1). Lineage (NCBI taxonomy): Eukaryota > Viridiplantae > Streptophyta > Magnoliopsida > Santalales > Viscaceae > Viscum > Viscum album. The sequence goes on from OY728153.1 coordinate 907,534,633, forward strand.
TATATTTACTTATGTTATTAGTATATATGATAAATAAATTCCTAAAATATAGGAAAATTTTCTAGAAATAAAACTTTATCCATTTACTTTTCTTACTGAGAAATCAATGGTATTTTAACCCATCATAGATTTTCAGTTTTTTATAATTAATTTTCTCATGACCATGTTCTCTATTAGTATATATTAATTTTTTGGAATTTTTTATTATATATATATTTATTTATTCCTCAAATTGTTAACCTACTTAGAAACCATGATTTGGGTTATTTGAGAATAGCTTCATACTTCTCTTTCTCTTCTTCAAGTAGATGTTTTATTAACCCTCTTATGATGTGGGAATTCGAAAAAAGTATTTTAAAATTTCCACATTTAATTATTGAGATAGATTTATAAATTGTGAGTTTGAAATTTAATAAAATTGGTTAGAATTTAATATCCTAATAATTTAAAAATAGAACATTTTGTTTGATAACGTGTGTGAAACACAACACCGAGCATAAAAGAATTGTAAAATATTATTATTTTAATGAGAGAATTATAACTTATCCATTAAATTTGAATGTATGAATAGTATTGAGTAATTTGTTAAATATGTCATGACCCTTTCCTCGGGGCCTGTGCTGTGACTACCCCATGCCCGCCTTCCATAGGCCAGGGGCTGGGGACTAGCACCGAAAAGGTGTATCTCTAAAATGGAATGGCATTTCCTTTTTAACTTATACAGGCACATAGTCCAAGAACACAACAAGAAGAAACCACTAAGTAAACTATTGTAGTAGAAAGAGTGCTTAAGTAAAAAGGGGCCTAAATAAAAACCCAACTGTAAAAGTATAAGTACAACTGAAAAGTATGATACAAATGAAAAAGGGAAAACATCTCTCAGATCCTCCACCGAGGATCCTACCTGAAGGGTTGGTACAGCTCACGATCAATAGTACCGGTGTCATGTCACACCAAATGGTCCACCTACGAGCACCGTCCAGTCCTAGCTCCCTCATCCTCCATCAATTTTGTTTGTCTTCTACACAAGACACAACATGGTGTGGGCGAAGTCCATTCGATGGTGAGTATAATGATATTCAGTAGGGACCCCGAGACCCTGTAGGTCTCCTAAAGTTCCACAATAGAAAATATAAAAAGAAAGAAACCAACTCTACTTGGGTATATTCCCATACAAATACATAAGTTATCAAGATATAATAATTTAATACATGAGGGAAGTATACCAAAAATGTAAAACCACGGATGTAAAAGTACCACACAGGTAACACCATAAAGATAGAAGTACCACATAGGTAAAAGACATAGTTCAAACAGAGTCTCAGCTAAAACTATGTATTAGTGAAGTAAATAAGTACAGATGATTAGTCGCAAAGGTTGATCATATTATTCTGTCAAGAGGCACTGCTTCTGACCATACAGAGTTTGACCCACACAGGATCGATAGGTTACTAACCTCCACTGACCCACATAGGATCTAACCCACACATGATCGATAAGTAACTAACCCCCGAAATGACCCACATAGGATCTCACCCATATAGGATCGATAGGTAACTAACCCCTACAATGACCCACATAGGATATGACCCACACATGATCAATATGCATTGAGCCATAGAGGATCGATGAGCGCTGACCCACATTGGATCTGTCCCACACGGGATCTAACCCACACAGGTTCGGTATGCGCTGACCCACACATGATCAGTGAGTGCTGACCCACATAGGATATGACCCACAGAGGATCGGTGTTGACCCACACTGGATCACTTGGTACTAACCTCCATATGACCTGTCTCTAACCTCTGCCTCACTGCCAGCCAGTGGATTCCTCACAACCGGTGCACTCGAGTCCCATAACATCTGCCCATCGAGATATTGGTCATACCTCAACTTTCACTAAGCTCAAAAAATGAGTAACCCAAAGGACCTCCATGTCATAATGGTTCCAAGGAAACAGACGGTGCATCAATGGACCCCTAGTTTGGGAGTTATAAGCATTTTAGATCTCCGGGGGCCTGGTTGGATTCAGGTTCGATCCAACCCAGACATACTCCAACTGTCTCTAAAACTGATGTGGAGTATACTAAAAGGACCATCTTGATACAAGGATCCCATCTCCATAGAATGTTCCTCAAACGGATGTCCGATTCTCAAGATATAGCCCTTTAAGTGTTTCTAGGCCCGGTTGGATCTGGGTCTGGTCCCACTCGGTCTATCCTGGGTCGTGGCAAGCTCAGCCCGACCCGCAAGGGGGCGGTCTGGGCCGCAAGGGGGGCGGCTCAGAAAGGGGGGCCTGCAAGGGGGTGGATCAACCCGAAAGGGGGAGGCCCAAAAAGAGTGTCCCGCAAGGGTTGGCCTGGCCCAAAAGTGGGAACCCACAAAGGGCATCCCACAAGGGGGCAGCCCGACCGCTATCTGCCCTACCTAGAGAAGGGGGGGTGTGAATCCCGGTCTCCCGAACTCCCAAAAATCCCGAAGGTCGTTTGGTTTGTGATGTTTCGGTGCTACGTGGGCGCCACCCAATCATAGCGGAACCCGTAGAAGGCGTGGGTTCTGCCTCTACCGCAGCTTCGGCCGTGACTTCCTCTCGCTAGTGGTGCATTGGTCGCACCACCTCCCCACTCGCCAGCGGCGTGTTGGTCGTACCACCTCTCCTTCTGTGGCTGACTGAAGTGTCGGTAGCCTCTTCCAATTGCCACGTCTAACGAGCCGTGACCCATTGCTCACTGGAAGTGTGCAATGGAGTTCTGCACCTCATCTATGGCTGGCTGGTGCCAGCCATTCCAATGACCACCACCGACTTGTGCCATGACCTCCTCTTACGGTGTGCGTCAGTGCACGCCTTCTTCGTAGCTGGTCAGTGTCACCATTCTAGTGATATTCCACAGAGAACGCAATGGTGTAACAAAGTAGTGGATGGTCCAGGCTAGGTTCGTTAGGCCCACGCCCTCCACGTTAGCTTATAACATGAGGGGGGATAAAGTGGTAAATAAATTCACTTGAAATAAGTGAGAATCAAAACCCCTACCTCGTAAACCCATTAGAGAACATCCGCACTTGAAGGTGGATCAATGGTCTTTTTTCCTACCACAGGATTTCAACAATGCCACTTGCACATCGTCCTTCGGTTCAGTGTTTCTGTGTCACTTGTCACCACTCGACAGAACTTGATCCATCCTCCAAGGGTCTGGCATCTCATCACTCCTTCATCACTTCATTTCTTGGCGAAGCTATGTCGACACCTCTCCCCAAGATCTATATAAATAAAAGAATGGGAGGGTAAGTAAAAACGTGGGGAATTAATGGGGGATCATTAATTAGGAACCTTCCAAATTTCCCAACGACTTCATTACATAAGGTTGATAGGTCAAGACATTTATTGGCTTGATACGTCGACGGTCTCACCTCCTCTATTCCTTTAGAGGATAAGTTAGAAAAAAATAAAATAAAAATTTATTTTATTTATTTCTTTTAAAAAGTGACAGAACATAAATTTTTCTCCAGACCTACTATGTTCAAAATAATGTCTCCCTTAAGAGAATCTCATCACTACGGATTCATTGGTGCCCTCAGATTTTTAATCTGATCATTGGTTCAAATGTTAGAAAATCTCGCTTGTGCATTTACTGAACGTACCTAAAAAAAGATCAGAAATTAATTCTGGGCACACTGAGTCTTAGAATCACATACCATAAATTTTTGTAGACTCATAATAATTCCCTATAATTAAAAAAATTACATGGAAATCCGAGTCTTTACATTCTCCCCACCTTAGGTATTTTTGTCCCAAAAAGCCACAACATGGACTATGGAAACAAATGGGGATACTGGTCATGAATCTGAGCCTCCCCCTCCCATGTGCTCTCTTAGAGGTTATCATTATTCCATCAAACACTCACCCGAGGTATCAATTACCCATAAGGGAATCACTAATATCAATACTCAATCTCTACTAGAACCTCCACAAGTGCTTTTCCATCATCAAAGTCTAGCTCACTGTGGTCGATGATGTGAGATGGGTCATTCACGCATCTCCTCGACTGGGATATGTGGAAGATTTCATGAACCCTCTCAAACAGTGGTGGAAGTTCCAAGAGTTATTCCACCTTGCCTATCCTCCGATGTATCTTAAATGGTTCGATAATCCTCCATGATAACTTTCCCCCTTGGACAAATATCTATAGTCCCCGTCAAGGAGAGACTCGTAAGAAAACGTGGTCTCCCTCCTGGAACTCCAAAGGTCTCTGTATCCTATTAGCATAAGACTTATGTCTGCTCTTGCTGTCTTCATCATCTCCTCGATGATCTGAACATTCTCACTGGTAGCCCACACCAAATCAGGACACATAAGTGCTGACTCCCCTGGTTCTGTCCAGCATAGAGGTGATCTGCAAGGTTGATCGTACAAGGCCTCAAATGGTGCCATACCAATGGTTGAGTGGTAACTGTTTTTGTATGCAAACTAAACCAAGGGACAGTGATCCTCCAAATTATTGTGAAAATATAGGATGCATGCATGAATCATATCCTATAGTGTCTGAATGGTCCGCTCTGTCTGACCATTCGTTTGAAGATGCAAGGCGGTTCTCAAATGTAGCTGAGTCCCGAACGACTCATATAACCCCTTCCACAACTGGGATGTAAAACGTCCATCATGGTCAGAGAAAATCATTGAGGGAACCCCATGAAGTCATACAATCTCTTGTATGTAGAGGTGTCCAAATCCCTTTACTGATCCTTGCTGTCGGATGGGTAAGAAGTGGGTCGACTTGGTGAGTCGGTCAATGATCACCCAGATGAAATCATATCCCCTAGACGTACGTGAAAGACCTATCACAGTGTCCATGGAGATTCCATTCCACTTCCACTCTGGTACCTCTATTGGTTGCGCTAAGCCTACTGGAACCTGATGATCGACATTCACTTGCTGACAAGTGAGGAATCGTGAAACAAACTCTACCACTACTTTCTTTATCCCTGGAAACTAGTTCAACTGTCGGAGGTCCTTGTACATCTTCGCCACACCAGGATGTACCGCCCAAGGGGACGTATATAACTCCCTCAACACCTCCTATCGTAGCACCACTAGTACCATGGTATGTCCTTTGAAGAGGATGATATGCTCCAAACCTTCAGAAAATCCATCAGGTGGCCATCCTGAGGATATCTAAGCACGTCGCGCCTCACAGTCAATGTCCCCAAGCTGCACCTCCATGAATTGCTGAAGGAGTGGGGGAGTGACTTTCATAGATTGGAGTTAAGCTGCCCCATCTCTATCCATGAATGATATCTGCATCATGGCTAGCTGCTCTGTCACCTAACTTAGTAACTACAAAGAGGACTTCCTGCTGAGTGAATCTGCTACCACGTTCCCCTTCCCAGGAGTATAGACTATCTCAAAGTCATAGTCTAGGAGGAACTCTAGCCATCACTGTTGTTTCAGGTTCATGTCCTTCTTAGAAAAAATATACCTGAGACTCTTGTGATTAGAGAAGAATGTAAAACGTTTTCCTATAAATTAATGTTGCCACATATTCAAGGTGAAGACCACTACTTCTAACTCCAGGTCATGGGTAGCGTAGATCTACTCATTACTGGGTGAGTATAACGATACTCAGTCGGGACACCGAGACCCTGTAGGTCTACGAAAGTTCCACAAAGGAAAAACCACAAATCTAGACATCATCTCTACTTAGATATATTCCCATAAAAATACCTAAGTTATTAAGATATACCCATCTCATAGATGATTGAAGTATACCATACAGGTAACACCACGAAGGTAGAAGTACCAAATAGGTAAAACCAAGAATATAAAATTACCACATGGGTTAACGACTTAGTTCAATTAGTGTCTCAGCTCAAACCAGGTATTAGTGAAGAAAAGAAGTATAGATGATTAGCCGCGAAGCTAGATCATCTTATTCTGTCAAGAAGCACTGATTCTAACCATACAGAGTCTGACCCCCACAGGATAGATAGGTAACTAACCCCCACTACCCCACACTGGATCTGACCCACATAGGATCAATAGGTAACTAACCTCCGCAATGACCCACACATTATCCGACCCACAAATGATCGATATATGCTGACCCACATAAGATTGTTGAGAGCTGACCCACACAGGATCTAACCGACACTAGATTAGTATGGGTTGACCCACACATGATCAATGAGAGGTAACCCACAAAGGATCTGTCTCACATAGGATCAGTGTTGACCCCCACAAGATTTCTCGATACTAACCTTCATATGATCTATCTCCAATCTCCACCTCACTGCCAGCCACTGGATTCCTCGCATCTGGTGTGCTCGGGTTCCATAGTATCTTCCCCTCGAGATATCGGTCGTACCTCGACTACCACTAAGCTCGACAAAAGAGTAACCCAAAGGAATTCCTTGTCTTAAGGGATCTAATGTGATAGACAGTGCATTAATCAGATGCCCGGTCTGTGAGTTATAAGTGTTTTAGCTCTGGGAGCCCAATTGGATTCTGTTTCGATCCAACCCGGATGTACTCCAACTATCTCAAAAACTCAATTTTAGTATAAAAACCGGACCGACTTGATCAAAGGATCCTAATGCCATAGACGATTTGTCAAACAGACATCCGATTCTCAAGATATAACCCTTTAAGTGTTTTTGGGCCTGGTCAGGCCTGCGTTTGGTTTGACCCGGTCGAACCGACCCGATCGGACCTAATCTGGGCAGGGCCATGGAGGGCTCAACTCATTGGGCCGATGTCAGGCCTGAAGCAAAAGGGGGGGGGGGGGGGACGCAAAGGGTGGCCCTGGCCTGAAAGGGGGCGGCCTGCCTGAAAGGGGGCGACCCACAAGGGGAGGCCCGACCTGAAATGGGGTGGGCTTCAAGGGGCGGCCCGACCCGAATAGGGTGGACTATAATGGGGGCAGCCTAACCGTTGTCCGCTTGATCTAGCAGGGGGTGTGACACCAGGTCTCCCGAACTACCCAACGACCTAAAGGTTGTTCTATTTTTCAAGCAGTGGTGCCACGTGGCCACCACACAGTCGTCACAGAACCCACTGAAGGTGTGGGTTCTACCTCTGCGCAGCTTCAGTCATGGATTCTTCTCTCTAGTGACGCGCTGGTCGGGCCAACTCCCTGCTCGCCGGCAGTGCGCAGGTCACACCGCCTCTCCTTCCTCGGCCAGCTGAAGTCCCAACCACCTCCTCCAATATCCTAATATAACGAGCCACGACCCCTTGCTCACCAGTTTCATGCGATGGCGTGCCACACTTCCTTCATGGCTGGCCAGTTCCAGCTGTTCTGGTGACCACCGCAGATTTATGTTGCGACCTCCTCTTGCAGCTTGCATCGGCGCACGCCTTCTTTGTATCCGGCTAATGTTGCCATGCTAGCTGTATTCCATGGAGAATACAAGGGTGTAACAATGTAGCAAAGGGTCCAGGCCGGGTTCATTAGGCCCGCGACCACCGCATTTGCAGGTAACATGAGGGAGGATTAAAGGGTCAATAAATTCACTTGAAATAAATGAGAATCAAAACCCCAACATCGTAAATCCATTGGAGAACTTCCTCGCATAAAGGTGGATCAGTGGTCTTTATTCCCGCCACATGCTTCCAACGATGCCGCTTGCATGTTGTATTTTGGTTACGGGTTTCGGTGCCACTTGTCACCGCTCGCTAGAACAAGCTCTACCCTTCATGGTTTTGTCATCTCGACACTCCTTCAACACTTCATTTCTTAGGGAAGCTGTGCCGACACCTCTCCCCAAGATCTATATCAATAAAAGAGAGGGATGGTAAGTAACGATGTGGGGAATTAATGGGGGATCATTAATTAGGAACCTTACTAATTACTCAATGACATCGTTACTTAAGATTGATAGGTCAAGCCATTTATTAGCATGACACGTCGTTGGTACCACCTCCTCTTTTCCATTGGAGGATAAGTTATAAATAATTAAAATAAATAGTAATTTTATTTATTTCTTTTACAAAATCCCATAACTTAACGTTTTCTCTAGACCTACTTCGGTCAATGTAAGGTATCCCTTTAGCAAATACCAGTGTGAAGGATTAAATGATGCCCTCAGATTTTTAATCAAAGCACTGGTTCAAAATTTAGAAAAATCTGCTCATGCGTTTACTGAACGTACCTTAAAAGAGTTCAGAAATTCATTACAGACACACCGGGCCTCAGAATCATGCGTTGTTAATTTTCACAGACTCATAATAATTCCATATAATTAAAAAATAATTACATAGGAATCCGGATCTTTACAAAATATATATAGAGGTTCTAATCATTACAAATTTAATCATTAATTTTAATCAAATAAGGACACTATTTTTAGAAAATTCATTTTTTTTTCTTCTAAAATACATTTTTCTAAAAAACTATAATTATTTATTTTCATGAAAAAAATAATACATAATATGTGGAAAATTTAGATAAATTAATTTATAAAATTAAATTTATTTTTGAAATAATCATATCAAAATTAGCTTAAGTTGAAATTTTGAGAGTTTTCAAAAAATAATGAATTTCTAATGAATAGTGAAAATACTGATTTTGATTGAAAATTTACTTTTTATTTTTTGACTATTTAAGAATTAAAATTACATTTTAGATTAATCTAAAAAATTTATTTATTTCAATTGTATTTAAAATTATAAATTTACAGGGTTTTAAATTAAATTTATACTTTAATTTATTATAAAAACCTTTTATACTTGGAAATACATTTTTCTGAAAACTGTTTTTGGCCGTCTCTTATCAATTTACTTTTAAATTAAATACCAAAAATTATGTTTTTTTAATTATTAAAAATGGATTCCATATTTTTAATCATAGGGACCAAATTTGGTAAATATACACCTTTTAGTATCATTGAATATGAATAGTTACCATAGTAATTTTTTGTCACCACAGTAAAGGATTAATTAAGTAATTAATGGTTAAAAAAATAATTTAAGGACCATAAAATGACCTTAAAACTTTCCTTAATTATATTTTATGAGTTTTTATCATCTATATTCATCAAATTTTTTCTTATATATCCCTTTTTAATTTTTGTATGATTATGACCCTTATAATATTTTTTGTAAAGACAAGTAAGAAATATCACACTCTTCTTTTTCACAAATATAATATTTTAACATGCGGTTAAAAATAATATATTTCTAGTAATAAATATTATATTTAAATGAAATGAATTATATTCATCATGATAATTTTTTTTGGAATTTATAGTGAAGAAATAATTACCTTCAAGGCTTAAAAAATAGTGTAGTATTTATTTAATTAATGGATAAATTAAATAAATGATATCAAAAGTAAGAAAAATAATATAATTTAAGATATTAAATTTGATCTATGAATTTATTGATGAATATAATATATTAGTTACGTAATAAAATACTCGTCTCTAATTTCTTTTATTCACTTGATGTTATTAGAGTCAAATTAATTAGTAGTTCCAAAAATTGACATTAATGATGTTTTATAATAAATAATATTTTATTAAAGGATATAAAATAACATAAAATATAAGATTCAGACACATTATTAGGATATGGTTGATTACATCAATAATGGTATATTTATATATAATTTTTCCATCTAATGTGACTATCTCGACCCCCAAAGAGTAAAAATACTTGTTGTCAGGATAAGTGCGAAAGGGATTAATGAGGGTTTGATACCAAATGATATGGTTAAAATCATAGTCCAAACATGTATAATTTTTATTATATTAGAGGATATAGACCAATTAACATCCTATCATAGAAATAAGTTAGTTTCTATCCTTTTTAATGAAAAAATATTTTATATTAATTTGAAATTTTGCGAAATTTTAAGAGTGTCTCTCCCCTCTCTTATAATAGTGTATCTCTTCTTCTCCTTACATCACACTTAAAGTACTTTTTTTTCCAATATCTACTCAAATACCTTAAAAAAACTCCCAAACATTTTACAGAGGCCTTAGTTATGGTAGAATACCAACTATAGTGGTCGTAAGGTGTTAAGTGAAGGAGGTTGTCTGAAGAAGAGGCATCATTATTAACAGAGCATTTCTGGTTTATTTCTTCTTCATCCTCCATAAAATATTCTTAAATAATTATAAAATAAAAAAAATATGTTACATATACTTATGTGTTATTTTGTTAAATTAAAAACCTATATCCTTCTCCATCCTTCCGTAAATGGGAATGGAGTCCAGCATTCATGTGAACAACGAACTACTGACTAACAGATCGATGCAATTTTTTTTGCATCACCACATCTCATAGATAGTTATAATGATGGAATTAATATTTATATAATATTTTTATGAAATATTTATCATTCTAAAAATATAATATACCTTTTAACTTCTTACATTTCCTTTCACTGACAAATGGTAAATTCAATCATTCGTACGTGTGAACTACCACTTCAACGAAGCGATGTGATTCATTTTTCATAACCACCTAAGTTGGATAGAATATATAAGTTTTTTTAAACAATAATAATTATATTTATTGTATTATATTAATTATTTAATGATAAAATAATACAAAACTTCTTTCCATAATGATCATTGAAAAATTGAAACATTACTTAAGTGTACATATGACCAACAGTCTCTATGATTGTGATGTATTTAATTTAATAGACATATTTAATGGTTAGATTTAAAATTAAATGTTATATATAAAAATTATAATTACTTCATTATTATTATTATGGAGATTATGTAAGAATAAATCTTTTTACCAAGTTCAATATAATAAAGTCGTTTTGAAATTATAGACCGAACGCCCTTAAAACACCTCACATGGACTTACCTAATTAATAAATTAAATATTTAATTAAAGTAAATTAAATAAATGGTTAAAGAAGAATGTATTAAAAAATTAAAATGTTTTTAATAAAAAATATTTTGACATGGTTTTATTTTATAGAAGTAAAAGGTCATGCATGTAAATTCTATACTTGAGGCAAGAGATTTTATATAAATTTACATCATTGAGGCATAATTTATTCTTATACATAAAATCTATTTTATATGGTTTATATACTGCCCCTTTTACTTATTATATCACAAATACTTCATGATTTAATTTATTTTATGTTTCAATTTGAATTGTTTTATCTAAAGGGATTTGACTTAAACTTTACTAATTAGTAAAAAATTTCTTAACATAATTTCCTCAAATTAGTATATAACTCTTATTCATATACTTTATAATACCATTATTATGTGTGAATTTATATTAAAATTGTGTTATTTTGTATTTACACTAGTATTTTGGGTGTTTGATTTTTTCACACTTGACCCCTCTGTTTATTAATTCTCAATTAAATGATATGATCTCTGTAAGGTTATTCATATCAAATCCCATTTTCTAAAGAATTATGTTTATTATGTGCAACTATATTGTTTTATGAGGTTTATATACTAAACTTTGACATAATATATAATTAATATCCATATTTTAAGGATTTTTAAAGGTTATTTTGATATTATTTATTCATGGTCTTATGGTTGAAGTGTTACCAATGTGGAAAAGGCTTTTTATTACATTATCCTTTATTTCCAAGATATTTATATTTAGGGCTCATTTTGGGGAAATCACATGATCTTATTTCCTTAAACCAAATGTATTTTATTCTACTCTATTTATGAATATTTTATATATTTTTAATTTTTATTTCCTCTCTTATTAATTAAAAAAACATCAAGAATTTCATTTGAGAGTGATAATGATCTTTTATCATCTATTAGATAAATAATATTTCCATTCTATATACATGTTTTCTAATTTTTTTTAAAAAAATTCTTTAATAATATTAAATGATTCATCAAAGATATCTCACTTGGTCTTTGACCTTATTTTAAAATATTTAATCATAGGTTTCATTTATTATCAATAATTCAATATGTGTTTGTGTATGAAGTGGACATAGCTAGAGAAAAATTATGGATTCATCTAATCGCATTGAATGTCACATATAGAAAATTCTCCTTGGTAGGACTATGATGACTATTTATACTATTCTTAAATGAACAAGACATGTGTCAATGAGAAGAAATTGTATATAATAATGTTTGTAATATTAAATAAGGTCATGCAATATGAGTCTGAAGTTTCCAGGAAAAAAGAAATTCTCAATGCATGAGGAAGAAGAATGAGATGGTGATATGTGGGTTAGAAATTTTGGGCTTGAGTATTCTAAATATGTTTATAATTTGTGGGAGTTTAATAAAAAATTATTGTCCAACCACAAAATCCGCAATGGGTTAGTCCTCAACCAATCATAGGGGGACCCTAGGGGCCATCCGCCATGGGAGAGCCTACCCAATGAGGTAGATCATGGTTGTAAGGGCCATGTATAAGCCCTGAGGAGCTTATAGACCACTATTCATTAGTGAGCCTATGTGTAAGGCCCATGGAATGCACACACAAAAAGTTGTGCATAGTATGGGCTATAATTTCATATGGATGAGGCCCGATGGTGGGTGTGTGAAGGTGGAATGGGTGTTGAACCCCATAACTAGCTTAACCAAATGATGGTCACAACTTTTCTTATAACGTAGATTTAAGATGTTTTGATATTTAGATATGGGATGGTCAATTCCTAGTTACTATTCCTGAAACATTTAAATGATGAAAATAACTAAATCCATTCAATAACTATGAATTTGAGCCGTCCAATTGAATCTCATGACACACATATTTGAAATGAGCTATCATCTAATCTTCTATGAAATAATTATTCAAATCATACCTTCAACTTCAACCTATTTACATAGGAACGATTTACACAAGATCCCTAAAACCAGCCATTGTAAGGCCTTGAGAAAAATATCAATCTAAATGAAGCAAGGAATGCAACTTCATTTTTTATGCATATGATTTTCATGAAGTCATTGCATGAATCCATTAAAAGACACAATAACATTGCCTGATGATGTCTCATAGAGATATAAACCCATCACATGAGGATCAGAAGATCATCCAACCCAATGTTGAAAATCAATGAACCATCATGAGAATGTGTCGCAAGATTAAAAGATACTCACTAATACATCACAAAAGTTGTGAGAAAAAATTGAGGATGTAGCAAGAAGATAAATTATTTTATGATCACAAGAACTATATATCATTGGGATATATTAATTCATGATTTATTTGGTTTCATTTGGATTAATTCTACCTTGCCATCACATGATCAATGAAGTGATCATGTGAAATCAATCATGTGTTCACATGATCATTCCAGTAGTGATTAAAGACTATGAGATATTCGACATTCATGAGATCAAGAGATCTTCAACAATTTTTACTGGTCCTCCAAACTCCTTAAAAATATAATCTATACTACCTATATAAATTAAGGCTTGTTCTACTTAAATACAAAAAATAACGATATATTTATATATATAGTGAAAATAGAGAGTATCTTCATGATTCGTCCAGACAAAGGAGAAGAGTTCACATGATCCAATCATGCAAAGGAGACACCATAGATATCCATAACATCTCATGCTGAAGGAACCGATGATCCATTTAGGTCTTCTGAAGAAATTAAAGAGATAGAAACCGACAAAAACCTCTTTTCTTGTGAAGTATTTCATAGAAAAAAACATGTCCCGTGAAGTAAACTGAAGACACCACCTATGTCATTATGAGAAGAAGATATTAAGACAATAACTCATGGACATTCATCTCATCCCATGAATATTCTATGTGAAGATAATTGTAATCATGAAAGGAACACACACTAAGGAAATATTATTAAGGGATAATCATTCACATGAATCTTATATGGTTATATAAAGGATATAATGAGATTTTGATATATCTACTTATAAAGGAAGAAGAAGAAATGTGTGGTATTCTAGTCTAGAAATGTTGCTTGAGGAGACACCTGTGAACACATCATTTGTCATATGAAAGTAACGATCAATACATATAAGTCTTGTGATGTGATTAAAAAAGAACTCATGGACATACTTCCTCTCTCAAGGAGGACACTTTGGAAATCACCTGGATATTTCGAAGAACCTATTTATTTTCTCAAAGAAAACTTTAGATCACATAATCACTTCATGCAAAGGATGGAGGATAAACCACAAGACACACTTGGATAATGTTAGTGTAGTTAGAGGATCTCTTGAACTTATATAGATCATGCACTTCGTATGACTCATTAAAGAAAGGAATAAGGAAAATGTTCCATGAAATACATTCATCCCATGAAATATATGTATAAATACATAAATAAGAATTCATTAATAAACAAAGGTATAAAGTACATGAGAACATGCAAATGTTCATCATCACTTGATACTTTGATATTCTAAAAATATAATTGAAAATAACATAAATATACATTTCATTAATGAATATGATAAGGTTTCAAATTCAATGCAATCCATGTATTAAGTGTGTTTAATTTAAGACTGAATCTAGATAGAATAATAGAAGATTTTATATCTGCATAGAGAGTGTTTGAGAATTCAAGAAGACAAAATGAGATGACATTGTGCAAGATACTTCATGGATATATATATTATTAAAGAAATTGTGTGCACATAGTTCACATATATCAGTGAGGTAAGAACTTTATAAAGAAGGAATCATACCAAGCATAGTTGGATTGAGGCATCTGATCAGTTATAAGTGATCATATTAATTGAGAAAGACCAACAGAACCAAACATAGGCTGTTTAAGTTACTGAAATAGATAAACAATAATGTTTGATTCAGAAATATTTTGGAGGAAGATAAATTGATCATCCTGAAATGGATCAAGCGTGAAGAAAGGTGGATGTCTCTAGTTGGAGCTAGAGCAAGAAATCTCTTGTGGGATTCTGGAATAGAAGTATCAAGTGTAGAATCAAGAGCACGCCAGCATGCATTCCGGTAACATGGCGATATGTAGTATAAATAACCTCATGTGTTGATTTAGGAGATATAAATTGTTATTCTGTATCAACCATTGTAATTTATTATAATTTTATACTGTAGAATTTCTATTTGGGGAGTAACCAACTAATCAATGAGTAATTCTTTGTAACAAATCTAGTAAATATCTTATGTTGTGATCTCTCCTATTAATTATTCATATGAAGAGAGACTATGATATATCACTTAGAGGATTCAGAAATATAACATGTTCAAGAGGTTTAATTCAAAATAAATAATTTATAAATGTAAACCACTGATTCACCGCCCCATTTCAGTGGTCAATATGACCTAGGGTACTATAGTTGGTATTAGAGCCTTGGTCACCAATAAATACCCAAGAGAGTTTTTATAAAGATAATATATATATATAAATGAGTGATCTACCTTAGATGGATAAAATTGAAGTTACTACTAAAAATTCCAATCTTGAAATTTCTTGCAAGACTAAGAAAAATAAAAATAAGTGACAGGAAAGAAAACTAAATAAGAATATTTTCGTACAGAAAGAGTTACCTCTAAGTGAAAATAATTAAAATATTAAATGTTTTAGTGATTATGTTGATTATTATCTTTATAATAATGTATTCTCAATCTATGATGATTGTGGGTCACTTAGTGATCTACTCCACGAATAAAAATAATATCTGAATAAAGTTCCCAAATAAGTTATAAATAATTTGAAGGTGTCAAGGGTCTTTGAGATGAAAAAATAATAGATTCAAGGAGAGGATAATTTTATGAAAGAGGAATTGGATAAAATATTTGGGATATAAAACACTTTTAAAAAAATAGTGAAAGATAAGGAATAAATAATTTCATATTTCATTGAAATATATGATGACACTATTGAATAATTTCAAGGAAGTGTTTTTTAGAATGAATTTTTAAGATTTTAATTATAGATTTGTTCCAGAAATCTAGAATATTACGAAAATTTTATATGGTTGAATGAATTTATCAGTTAGATCATAGGGATAACAGGTTAAATATCTGGAAAATCCTTTACAAGAATCAACAAGCATGCATGAAGAATAGATGAAGAAGAGGAAGGAGGATTGGTAATCCAATATGGGATCAGTTGAGGAAGAGAATAAATCCCTCAACATGATGTTCTTAGAGTTGAAAGTGAGACTAAAAAATTATAAAAAACCATACACTGGAACTTTTTAAATAACTAAATTGAGATAAGATACCCCTAAAGTTTGTATTAATGATCATGATTCTACAAATAACATGCAATTATATTATAATCAAAGTAATTGTTCTCTAATAAAAAGTTACCACATATACCATTTATTATTTTTTGTATAAATGATGTTTCAAGTTTTAGTATATGTTTTAAATTATCCTTTTGGAAATTATAGATGGTGAAAAATGCTTTTAAATCCACCACATCAAGGGATGATGTGAAAAAAAAACATGGATGAATTTTCCCCTAGAAACAAACCAAAGAATGGTGATATCACCCAAATATAGCATGATTTACAATATGTGAGAACTAATTTGATTACATGAGAAAAGAAAATAATATATTTCATTAGAAATTTTTGGTGTTACTAGATGTTTTTGCATAAAGAATTTGAATCATTAAACAATAAGAAAATTCATTAAAAATAATAGAAGGTCTATATTTAGGGGGACAAAAGTTAATGAAAATAGAAAACCTACAAAAGAGAAGAAAAAATCACAGTAAATGAATCACTCAACAATAAATAGATTTGAATTCATTGAATATTTTTTGTGAGTGCTACAGTAGAAGTGGTCACTTTTATAATAAGTGATGGTATGTACCTATCAGGCACAAATAATTCGATGATGTGAAGATAAGACCTAAAAAAGGAAACGAATATAAGAAAATAAGGTGAAAAGTTAGTCTTGAGATGTGAAAATATCAAGAAGAATATTAAACCAAATATCACCATGAATAATTATGACATTTCATATCCTGTATCAATTGGAGAAAAAAATGAGTTAAGAAACTCACTACCCCTAGGTAAAATAATAATTAGTTTGAAGAAGTATAACAAAAATAAATTTTCGAACAAAACATATATCAAGGTGGGAGATATAGGCTCTATAGTTTTTTATGGAATTTTGAAACATATGTGAAAAAAGCTGACTCTTGATAGTATAACATGTCATTTCCAGAAATCATTCTTGAATCAAGGTGGAGTCATAGTAAAATAATGAGAAAATATTCTCAATGAAAGAATAAGGTGACTATAAATTCATCCAAGATTCCAAGACAAAACATATATGAATGTTTAAAAGAAGTCTGTAGAAGATTTAAATAGAGGAGTCACAAACTTTATAAAATCATGACAAGATATCCATGTGATATTCCCTGTGATGGGAAATGTAATAGACTATAATAGAATAATAGTGGTGATTCATGTGAAAATTATGAGAAGATAAGGAATATCAAGAAAGAGTTCCCAGTCTTCTAAAAAAATCAATTTAAATTGGAGAAAAAAATTGTGGAATCTTAAAAAAATTGCCAAATCCAAATGAAAGAATGTTTCTATCGAAATTGATGTAGAAAAATCTATTCTAATAAAAGATGGTGACTTGAGTGTATGTTGAATTAAATTTAGACATTCTCTACACAATTTTGTAGAGATTCTCCCATATTTTTTGGAGCTATTTCATCTTAAAATTAACGTATTGGATACCTCATATACTCATATCCATGCAATGGGAAAGGAGACATCATACAAGGGAGTGACTGAGATTAAGAGGAAATAATGGACAAGTTTGAGAGACATATATCATCATGAATGTTACTCTCGATGAATAAGAAGGTCCCTCATTATTCCCTTGTGTATATAAATACATTATCATTAACATGAAGATAATTTAAGGCTATGGGTGCACCCCTTGAGGGGATAAATAATGATATGAAGCTATTAAATCTTCACTATATAGTGAATATTGCTTTATAAAATTTCAAGTTGAGGAATTCCAAAAAAATTCATCCCTTGTTCTTAATTTTATTAATCATATCAATTAAGAAGTATTTTATGGTTGATTACAAGATAAATAAAAGGGAGAGAAACATCATTTTCACTTGACATTTCTAATGTTTTTGTTGAAGTGTGTGCAAGATTTATCATTTTATTGATAAATTTGATTAGTTCCAATACCTTGAATGATAATAAAGAATTTATGAATCTGATTTCACATACATGGTATTTTAGGGAATTATTATACTTCCTTGGTTATATCTCTCTTATTTTATACACTGGGATAAACCATGTAGACTTAGAGATAATAAAACAAAGACACTTTTCTAAGGGAACCACATGAGATCATTCCTCTCACAGAAGTGATACTCAAATTTTCATACAAGGGTGATGATATTATTATTAATCAGATGATGAGTTTAGAAGACCACATTTACCCTTTTCATATTTATTGTCAACAATGGAGGAAAATTTTATAACTACATATTAAATTATGATATATTTTGATTTTCAAAATAAATAAAAAGGGGGTGATTTTTTATTGCATGTTTCTTTTTTTGTCAATAAGTCAATATGAATTGGTGTATGAAGTGGATATTTCTAGAGAATTGTTATGGATTTAGCTAATGGAATTGGATTTTGGGATTGGAAAATTATCCTTGGTATAAATGTGATGATTATTGGTGTTGTTCTTAAATGGAAAAGACATGTGTTAAGGGTGAAAAATTATTTATAACAACGTTTATTAGATTATAAAATTCCATGAAATATGAATTTGAAGTTTCCATAAAAAAATGAAATTATTAATGCATGAGTAATAAGAGGGATATGGTTGATATGTGGGTGGTAATTTTTGGTCTTGAGTATTTTCACATAGTAAATAATTTGTGGGAGGTTAATAAATAATTATGGCACAAAAAAAAACCCCAATGGGATATCCCTCAACAATTATAGGGGGATATTAGGGGTTAACCACCATGGGAGACCCTTCCCATAGAGTTAAATCATGGTTAGAAGGTTTTTTATAAGCTTTTAGAATCATAGAGACAAATATTTGCGAGTAGACCCATGTTTAAGGACCACAAAGTGAACATTCCAGAAGGCACGTATAGTATGTGCCATAAGGAAATAGGGTTAAGGCCCAATTATGGGTGTGTGAAGGAGGAATGGGTGCCCAACACCATTGTTGGCTCAACCAAATAAAAATCACAATTTTTCATATAATGTCGAGTAAATACACTATGAGATTTAAATATTGGGGATGCCCAATTACTATTACCATGTTATTAAAATGATGGAAATAACCATTTCCATATGATTTCTATAATCTATGCCATCCATTTGAATATTTTGTTGTACATATTTTAAATGAGGCTCCATCTGATCTACTACATAGTAATTATTTGAATCAAATCTTTATTATCAACCTCTCTATAAAGGAACTATTCACACAAGCTCATGGAAACCATCCAATGAATGATATCGAGACAAAGCTCAAAAAAACCAAAAAAAGGAATGAAACACTATTTTTTATGTGTATAGTTTTCACATAGCTGTCATATAAATCCATTTCAAGATAAAGTGACATCACACAAATCCATCACATGAAGTAAGCAACCTGTTGCATGAATAATTTATGATCATGAGACCCAATGTTGACAATCAATGAATAATCATGATAATGTGTTGTAAGATTAGAAGACACTCACCAATATATCACAAAAATATTCAGAAAAATATGAGGCTTTCACAAAATGATAAAATAGTTTTTGATCACATAAACCCTATTTGTTTGGTTTATATAAATTGATGATTTATTTAGGTTTATTTGGAAAAAGTTCACAAATCTGTCACATGATCAACAAAGTGATCATGTAGAATCTATCATGTGATTATGTCATCATTCCAACAGTGATTGAAGATGTTGTGATATTTAACATTCATGAGATCCTTATATCTTTGGGAATTAAAAAAAGTCTCTAATACACCTTAATAATCAAATCTATTGTACCTATATAAATCATGGATTGTTTTGTTGTAGAATTGAAATAACAAGATAGAGAGAGAGAGAGAGATCTCATGAAAAAATAGTATCTGAATGATTCATCCATATGAAGGAGAAGAGTTTTGATCCTCTCATGCAAATGAGACACTGCGAACAACAATGTTGTCTCACAAAGAAGGAACCCAAGATCCATCATGGTCTTGTATATAAACAAAAGTGATAACAACACCCAAAAATCTATTTCCTTTTGAATTAATCTACAAATAAACCACTTATCTCATGAAAGAAACCAAAAACACCACCTATGTCATTATGCAAAGAAGAATTTGAGACAAAAACTTATATACATTTATCTCAACACATAAAGCTTTTTTGTGAAGATCATTGTAATGTTGTAAAGTACATACCTGGATTCATTATGCTTAATGAAGAACATTTCATGTTAATATTATATAGTTATGTAAAGAAGTCAGTGAGATTACGAGATATCTTTTTCCAAAGTGAAGAGGAGAACTACGTGAGACTTCTAGTCTAACAAAGTTGTTTAAGGAGACACCCATGGACATAACCCATGTCCGGTCAAATTAACCCATATGAAATCTAGGTCTTGTGAAGTGATTTAAACTTAAACTGTGGATATAACTTCTATATAATGAAGGACACTATAGACAACACCTGGATCATGATAAGCACCTTTTTGTTTTCTTGAATATCACTTGACATCACATTATAACTTTATGTGAAGGAAAGGGGAGAACCCGAAAGACACACTTGAATTATGCAAAGGTATTGAGAAGAAAACATAAAATTTTATAGATCATGCACTTCACATGATACAGTAAAAAAGGGAAGATAGAGAAATTTCCATCCAATACTTAAAACCTAAACAATAATTTCATGTATATAGATAGAATAATTCCTTGATAAAGAAAGGTGGAAAGTTTATGATCACATGCACACGTGCATAATCACTATAGAATTTGAGATAACTTAATCATGATTAATAATAATATAAATATAAAGTTCATTATTAAATGTGATAACATTTCATATACCATGAAATTCATGCATGAAGTGTGTATAAGTTGAGACTAAAGCCGGGCAGAATAACAGAAGAGCTTATATCCGAGTTAACAATGTTTTAGAATTCAAGAAGATATACTGATCTAACATTATTCAAGATCATTATTGAATATAAATATCCATGAAGAAATTGTGTACATCACCTCCACACTTATCAATGATTTTGAGACTTTAGAGAGAAGTATGAATAGTATGGTTATAGTTTCACGTAGGAAGCTAATCAGTTATAGACGATCAACTTAATTGAGAAAGACCAACAGACCATAATAAATGCAATTACATGTACTTGAACTGGTACATAATCAAGTGAGATTTATTGAGCTTTTTTATGTATATAGAAATATCAACCTTAAGTGAAAAACATAAATAAATTTAGGGGTCTTTAGATGGATTTGGGGAAATAAGTATGTTGTGAGATATAGGAGAAGAAGTTTCTAGTGTATATTTTAGACTAGGACAGGGAGTATTCTGGTAAAAATTTGGGATGAAATATTAAAAACCTCATTTATAGATATAGGAGAGATGAAGTGTGATTATGTATCAACCATTTTAATTAATTATAATATTATCATGGAGAATCTGTGCTGTTTATAAGAAACAACATGGAAAGGAGTACGTCTTTTTACCAAACCTTGTAGATATAGTGTGTTGTTCTCTCACATTTTAATCCTGTGTATCAAGTGAAACTGTGAGATATCACTATATTTATTGAGAAACATATCAAATTAAATAGTTTGAATTCAAAATAAAAAATTTTTAGAAATAAACAACTGATTCACCCCCTCATAGTGGGAAATTCGGCCAAGGGCACCTATTTAAAATAAAATTTCTTAATGCTTTCCAAATAAATAAATTTTGATTCCCTTTATCAAAATATTTTAAAATAATGTTTATTTTTATCATCTATGATATGAATAAAATATCCTACTATCATCAAAATTATTTTCATTTATGTTTCATTTTTAATTTTCTTTGATTATTTTCAATGAAAATATTTTTCCAAATATATTGTAAATTTTAATAAAATATTACTCAAATTAAAGTGTATTTTTAATAGTTTTAGAAGAAATGTTTTAAATATTATTTTAAAGGTGTTTTCATCTATGAAAACATAATCTAATTAGTCCTATATTTCAATGGGATTGTGGTCATCATATACCATCAATATTCTTTCTTTGGATGGCTTATGATAATTGCTTTAAATAGATTTTCATGAGTCCTATTTTTTTCACGAGTTAAAAAACATATGATGGTTGTCTTTAAGAGTATTATATTAAAATGTGAAATCTTATAAATGGTTTATTCTTGATATGGTCCTTTGACATTTTTTATAAAGGGGTAATCCATATTATAGATCATAGGTGAGCCTTATATAGCTTATACGATGAGTTCACTAAGATATCTCTGGGTGAGACCGATATAGCTTATACGATGGGTGAGACTAGATAACTCTCCAATGAATTTTGTAATGATTATGTTTTAAAAATATTTACATTGGAAGATTGAAATACGGTTATTCCAATTGTAAGGTTTCTATAAGGGTTCTATAATGATGATGTCTAAAGGTAACAAAATATTTTCTTAATTCTTTCTATGGGTTACAAATGTTTTCTTCAATCATGGATGAAACCACATTGCTCATGATTATTGATTATTATGACTATTTTCCTATAGTAAATCTTTATTCCATGTTTAATGAATTATGACCCATGTATTGATGGGTATTAATTACCATATGTTATGGTCATGCACTATGATTATGTTATCGTACTTTTATGCTCATATTACTATCACATATGAAATTCAATTTCTAATGCTTATATTTACCCTTTTTAGAATTTGAGTTCATCCTTCTTATTTTTCATATTCCCCAAGTTATGAAGAATGATGTTAAATGACTTGAGTCTAGAAAGTTTCATATGTGAATAAAATTACGAGATATGATAACGAATTAATATAGAATATGAAAATATGTGTATAGTGGGATATTAGGTTTATGTTTATAATCCCATTGATTAATAAATCAAAGTTATTAAGAGATTGTATTATTTCTCCAATACTATAAACCTAAAAGTTTATTGGGTATTTAACTAATCCAATATTTCTTTTTGTTATTGTATGTATTGATGAAAAAACTTGTTTCACATTTATCAGTGTGAAAGCTATAAATTTATTGTTTATGTTTTTATAAATAGATCTAGGAGTGCGAGTTTAGGATTATTACATTATCTGATAGTCCAATGAATGGTTTTGTTGATAGGTAAACCTAATATGATATTTTTTACATAAAAATTACTTGTTCTCTATTGTCAAAAATGAGAAGTTTGAAGGATTAGGAATCATGGTTGTTTAAGTTAATTTTTTATGTCTTTTCCATGAGATCCATGTGCTTTATTATAAATGATCCAATCCATGTGTCCATTCTTAGTGAGGTGGTTTGTCATTTTTCAGTTGATTTAGTTTTGCATTGGGTATATTCATCAAACATAGAGATGATTCCACAAGGTTTTGTTTATAGATATGGTCCCTTACTGGTAGTTCTAATAAGATCTACTCTTAGTTTATACTAATGAAGATGAATGTGGGTTATAACCTTGTGACTAATGTTTAGAAACATCTCACCCCATCATTGATTTCTATTTTTGACATACATCTTTATCTCTATGATCCATTTTCATATTCATGGGAGGAATGGTGAACTATTGTTGAGATCCATGAGTACAAGTTCATCCTATTTTATTATTCATGGGCATCCATCAACTGTAAATAAGAGTTTTATAAATTCAAAGAAAGGAATTAGAAAGAATCAGTGTTTTTATCATACCTATCAACACACATTGCGAAACATTTCCCAAATTTTCTTTTGATTTTTGATAACCCAACATATTCAATTTATTTCTATAGAGAGGTATCGATTCTCACATGAGACACTAATACCATAACTGGTTTCCTCTACTTACATTAATTATTTAAGGATGTGAATGGACACCTATTAATCAGGTACCCAATCTGACCTGACAAGATTATATAAGGTTTATCTAACTCCAAACCAAGTTATTATCAGATATGGGTATTATATATAGTTTCTCTAGGATTTTAGTATGTTATATAACCTACTCAGTACCTATAAAATTTTATATAAATTATCATTATTATTATTTAAAGTCTTATAATAACATTAGATTTGAGTTTCAAATGGAGTTTACCCTAAAAAATTAAAAACATAAATAATTAAAAATTAAATTGATAATAAATTGGTCTGGGTTTCAAAAGGTTATTAAATATTCTATTCAGATTTAAATTTAGAAATTGTTTAACAATATTAAAAAAGTATTAATTGGGTTTGAGTATCGACCATATTAAATGAGTTTAAGTTCATGAAACTAAGATTTTATAGATAGTTATCATATTTCAATGGCTATGATGATTAAATTTAAAAAAAATACACAAATATATATATATATAACATATAAAAAGTAAAAAAAATTAATTAATATTAAATATATTTGAAAAGAATCAAAAAATATAACAAATAATTAAAAATGTTGTTATGATAATAAATAAATACAAACAATTCAGATAAAAAAATTATAACAAAATGTAACAAATTGATTGATTTATAAGAAAATGTAAATAAAAATCTTATCATATGATGTTGATTAGCATTCATAATGTGTCAATTTTCTTTTATATAATGAATAACTTATGATTATAATCATTGACATCGATTTTCATTAGAAATACTTTATGAAACAACCTCTCTATAAAGGAAAACCTAGATTTCATAGTTTAAACATTTAAAGTAAGAGTTTCTTTTTCCATTAACATGAGTGTGAATTTTTGGTATTCATTATATTTATTTAAATTTAATATATTAAAATTATTTGCTTCATTTTTATAGAGTTAGTTAACTCTGAATAAAACAATTTTTAATTCATTAAAATATATATTTGTTTCTTAAGACACCATCCTACCCTTTAATTCACTCTATATATTGTGTTTTGTAGGTATAGTGGTTCAGGTTTTTAGGGGCACATTTAGTTTGTATTTATCATATAAATGAAATCTAGTATTGGTAATTTAACTATATTTTATATGATCCTTGAAAAAATAACATTTAATAAAGTATATAATATACCTCTAGTTTGCTTAAGGATCATGTAGAATAAGACTCAATATTCATAGGTGGGGTTCAAAGAATTTATCATTTTTTATTCCATTAATGTAAAGAATTAGTTTTTATAGATATTTCACGTTTAATTTTTTTAATTGTTTATTTAAATTTCTTTAAACACAATTATATATATCTAATAAATATAATGATAGAGGAAATGGAACAAAAAAATTGAAACAAATTAATTAAATATATAATTTTTTATTTTTTTATAAATAGATTCCTCACAACACATTGAAAGAATCCCAATCAATCAACCCAAACTAGAATTCCACATAGAAAAATTTTCAATTACAAATAAAAATATACTAGAAACTAGTGGTAAAGAATACTACTAATCATGAATAATGATTTTCCTGAAGAAAATTTATTCAAAAAACCAATAATAATAATAATAATAATAAACAGTAAAATAAATAAATAAAATCAATTAATAATAAATAAACTCACGTGTTTTATAAAATAATATTAATAATCATTTTTAAATAGTATAAATTCATATAATGAAACAAAAAAGTACTACACAAGATGATAATGGTTTTTCTTGAGTAAGGTATATGCAAAAAAGTAAAATAAAAAATAAACCTGAAAAATTATAACAACAACATGAGACATCAAAAGGAAACACAACCACTCCTTTGATCCCTATCTTCATACTAAATGGAAATAGTTCTGAATAATGAAACTCCTATCTCCATATCATTTTTCGATCTATAAAATTAATTGAAAAGTTTAAAAATACTTCCAAGGTGTATGTATAGAGTGAGATTATGAAAAACTTAATAGACAACCACTATGAGGCCATAAAACTCAGCCATGCTATAATCATGGATACAAGTGTGTATGTCACATTGAATAGATAAATATATAGACATTACCCTATTAAAAAATCATAACATATAAAACTCATCTCATATATCAAGGAAAATAATTACATAATAAGTAATTATGAAAAAAATATTATAAAAACCAAGTGTTCTTACCTATCACAACCCATACCTAAAAAACCCATAAATATAAGCTCTAAAATGGACCATGGTAAAGCCCTAAGGGAATTTATGATCCCCATGATCTAGTGACTAGAACTTGGTCATTAAATAACATAAAAATGGAATTCTTTCATACATCTTAAAATAAGATACATAACATATATTTATACAAAAATAACAATGAAAAAAATACTTCATAATAAGAAGTATCAATAGTAGCGATAGAACCCAAAAGTAACATGAAATAAATCCAAGTACATGTCCACAAAACCCAAAATGATAACTCAAAATATAAAATATCTAATCCATGAGATATTTTGGAAATATACCACAATCTCTCTACCAACTATGCATACCCATCTGTTATAAACCATGCCACTTCCATGCGGAATATTTACCTTTCCTACATCAAATAAAATAAAGTTTACAGACCCCAAGGGACTGTGTAGGGGTGATCTTAACTAGATATGTAGGATCTCACACAATTTTTCCATATCATGTCTCTCAATAAAATAGTATTATTCACTAAATAAAAATAATAAAATGCAGGATGGTTATTAAGAATTTTAATATCAAAAGCATGGTAAACAGTTTACCCTTTTTACAGAATTCTAAACCAAATCTATGTAAAATAGTTGAAAATAATATTTCAAATAACCAGTAACATTTATCAAATCATATATCATCTCATATCAAACCAATTAGTACAAAGACCACACACAAAGGGAAATACCCCAATGATAACATAACATCAATATAGATATGTCATTAGTACCTTAATCTTAATCAAAGACTGGTGTTAACCTAAGTCCCTAGAACCCATGCCTCAAATTCTAAATAATAAAGGAAAACCCTAAAAAATGAACCCCCTACAACTTCAGTAAATTCATAGAGATAATGAAACTATGATCTCAGAATTAACGAACACCCTAGATAGTGAATCACCTTGAATTACTAATGGATGAGTCCCAAAATTACACCTTCCACCTAATTACTGATTTTCCCAGTGTGAATCATATATCCAATCAATTTCAAAGGGATTTTAGATTTCATAAATAATTTAAAAAAAAAACATTTTCACCAAAAAGAGATCTAAAAACAATTTAAAAATCTATTTCATAATGCTTTTAAAAATAAATTTTTAACCAAAATGACAGGAATCCATATTTTATCAAAAAAAAACCATTTTCAATCACAACTAAATCCATAAAACTAATTCTAATTAATTTTGAAAACCATTTAATAAATTAATAGAATTCTTGGTCTATCCAACCTTAGCATGATATGGAACCACCTACCACAAACTACAGTTACAAACGAACCAAGATGGGATCCATAGAAACCAGAAGGAAAGGAATGAAAGAACAATTAATGAAGACAAAAACATCAATTATCACATATTAGAATAAAATTCCATAAGAAAAAGGGTCATTAAAGATGTCAAATAAATACATACCTTGATAATCTCAAGCACCTCACCTCAACCAATAGAAGAACTAGACTCCAAAATAAAATCACACAGAGGAATCTAAAAAGGATAGAGAGAGAGATCAAATATTAATCTATGGACTCTAATAATTCAGCCTATAACCACATCCAAACCAAGATATTAATAAGGAAATGAAGATATAGTGACCATACTTACCAAATAGGAAAAGCCAACCAACCTTAAAGATCAAAGAACCAAATGAGAAGTACAAAATATCAGGATTCACCCAAAATAATTTGGAGTAGACCTTGGGTTTGAGGTAGAGAGGAGGATGGTGAGGGATAAATGATTAGAGCCCTCAATTTATATAATATAAATTAAAAATAATAATTCATGGTGTTAATTACTATTTCATGATGTGAACTCACATGATGGATAATACACCAAAAAATTCATCATCATATCATAAAATCCTAAAATCCAAGTTCATGACGTGAATATCATTTCACATCATGATCATTTTTTATTTTTTAAATAAAAAAATAGCTTCTAACCAAGATTAATTCACATTGTGAATGTATAAATCATGATATAAACCACCTCTTGTAGCCATCCCATAGCCCAAGTCTTTTAAAATTCCTCAGATCACCTATGACAATACTTGAACACTAGAAGCAACCTCTTTACCCTTAACAACAGTATACCATAATTAAGAAGTTTCAATTCTCCCCAACATGGGGATTTCTATCCCTAAAAATTTATGTTGAAGAAGATTTGTAAAGAAAGAGATGATACTACTACTACTACATCATTGATAATTAATTCTCACAAGTCTCATGAGAATCAAATCCATTATGTCATACCACTTAAAAAAGAATATATTTCATATGAAATACTTTAATTCATTAATCAAGTATCTTTGCATGTTTCCCCAGAACAAAAACATCTGGATCGAACTAAATTTCCTCCCAAATAAGAATGTTGGATGGATCAAGGTGGAAAGTCTCAAGTTGAGATACATGGAAAACAATATGAATACCTGTTAACTAAGACAATAACATTAACTAATAAGAAATATATCCAACCTTTTCTATGATTTCAAATGGTACAAAATATTCTAGAACCAGTTTACCCTTATTTCCCAAGATCACAGTGACCCAATTGAGGGAAAATTTCAATAATAATAGGTCACCAATGAAAAGCATAAAAGGATGACATCAATGATCCACATACAATTTCTGCTAACTCTGAGTTGTAACTATGTATTGATTCATATATTGAATCCTTGATGATGTCTCCTAAATGAGACTCAATACCATGATAGAGGCCTCAACCACCTCTTCTAAATAAATAGTTTACCTACATGAGTGACCACACAAATCCTTAATGGGTTCTATTTTGATCAAAAAATAGAAACTATTATTATAAGTGAACTCCAAAAGTCATAGATGGTTGTACCAAGATCAGTAAAAATCTAAGATGTAGGTGCATATCATATCCTCTATAATCTATAAAGTATGTCCCATATGACTATATATTAATGGATGTTAAGATGTACTCAATATAACTTGAATCCCCATAACCTCTTATAGAATCTTCCAAAACTAGGAGGTGGACCTAAGATCCCTGCCAGAGACAACAAATGATATAACCCCATATAACTTGACAATGTCCTATAAGTAAATCTTACTTATATCTTCAACCCTAGTGGTGTCCTTGACATAATGAAATGAGATAACTTGATCAACTATTAAATTACCTTCTAGATATTATTATATCCTCATGGACTCCATGTAAATCTTATGATGAAGTCCATAGACAACTCATCCCATTTCCAAACTGGAACAGGAAAAGGCTAGAGTAGACAAGAAGGCTTTAGTTTCTATACCTTTATCTTCTGGAAAGTTTAATAGTGGGAAATATTATAAGTAATGTTGTGCTTCATAAATATTCAATAGACACATAATATCATGTCATAATACATCTTCATAGTTCCAAGAAGAATAATCTTGAAGAACTATAAAAATCATGTAACATTTATTTCCATATGGATGATGGGATGAAAAACAAATCCTCACAGATAATATTACCTTCAAAAAAGATATACCAACTACAGATAGTCTCTCCACTATATAAGTTCTCTATAATTCCATTGAAATCATCATCCGTATACAGGTCCTACTGACTAGATTCAAGGAGAGATGATCATAACTGAATAGTAGTTCAAACCATACCTGAATCACACTCATATGCTTCTAGAAGAAACTTAGTGAAAATCCTAGTAATTTTCCAATCCTCTTTCAATTAAAAGGTGGTTTGGGAAGGAAAAATTAAATAGAGAGAGTCAGTAACAACATTCCCTTTCACCAGAGTGTAGTCTATGTCAAATTGAAACATCAATAGAAATTCTACTCACCACCTATTTATAATATTAAAGTCCCTATGAAATACTATATAGCTCAAAATCTTATGAAAAAAATACTAAGAACCTTTACCCATATAGATAGTTCCGCTAAAACTTATGATAATTTATAACAGTGAAAACCTCTAAATCATTAGATGATATCATAATCCTTTTTGACATATCAAAAATAATTATAACACTTTTAATCATAATTTAATTTCACTACTTTCTTATTAAGAGTAGTCGAGGTTGATGATAACTTCGAAAAATACTTTATGGACCACAGATAGTGTCAATCCATACCTAGGAAACTCCATATATTGAAGATGTTCTATGGTTCTTCCAATTAAAATACAAAATTTATCTTTTTAGTATAAACTAATTGACCATGTCCCAAAATTATGTATCCTAAGAACATCACATATTTGATCATGAAATTTAATTTCAAAATATTCCAATAAAATTTGTGGATCCTCAAGAGATTTAAGACCATATTCAAATAGTAATGTTACTGACACTCATATCTCAAATATACCAGGATATCATCTACAAACACTACAATAAGGGAATCAAGATACTGATGGAATATATAGTTCATCAAATCCATAAAAAATATAGGATCATTATTAATTATAAGTTAATGAACTTAAAAATTACATATTGTAACGACATTAAACTATAATTAACCTTATTAGATTACCAAATACTTCTCCTATTTGGATTCTTAGATAGTTAGGTCTTAACTCTTATATAATGAACTAATATATTATAATGTGGAAACTTCTATTATGTATCCATTTCACAATAATATAAAACTTTTATAATGAAAAATGATTTATATCCATAAAAAATATTTATGTCTTTATACTTGACTTATTATTTTTCTTTAATCATCCATAAACCCTATGATTTTTTTAAATGTGGAATGAGCATAAAAACCTCAGTAATGGGCATAGAAAGAAATAAATAAACCATTATTCCATGAGAACTTATAAAAACTTTCCTACACTGAAATAAAATTTTAAATCATAATGAATATTTTATTAACCATAAAATCAAATTCCCTACCCAAATATTTTCATAAAAAATTTCCAGATATATCTTAAAGTAAAAAAAACTCAGAAGGTTTTTTTAAAATCATGAGAAACTCATAATAATTCTTTTCTCATAGTTATACTTTTCACCCATAAAAATTAAAATGAATTTCCTTTAAACATAATATGAACACCTTACCTTAAGAAATAATAGTAATATTATAAAAACTGAAGAAAGAATAGATAAATCCTATAGGTAACTTGGGGTATCATTTACATATCACTCTTAAAAATAGTATAACCTTCATTGTTACTCAAAGACTAACCATCACAGTTACACATAAAATTACCTTCCCGATAATAATTGAAAAAACCATTGTAACATATTCCTATATTCTCTTTGGAGAATCCTAATTGGTTATCTCTCTCCATTTACCCAATGCACTGGAGATATATAATTGGATCATCCACCACCTGTTTATAACTTAACCACATTTCCTCAAAAACAAATCCCAAATCCTATAATATAATATATAAAATCCTTTATCATAAAAATTTTCTTTTCATCCATAAGAAAACTTTTTTGGATATTGATAAATCCATTCTAATTTCAATCCAATTTTAGAAATAAGAAAAACACAGGGAAAGAGGGTTTTTATCTTTTATGAAGACATTAAATCTTATAAATGAAGAAAAAATTCAAATAAAAGTTATGATGGCGAGAAAGGTCATTGTCTCTATAAACGTTAAAATATAACATTCCACTTGTCTTTTTATAAAGTATGTTAAAACATTATATAAAAATATTCCTTTTAAAAAACTATGAAATATTTCAATATAAACATAATGTGTCCCTTATAATTCACTTATTTCCATATAAATACGTCCATAAATAAGTTTTAAAATGTTTATATTGAAGAAAAATATTGTTTTAAGGGAAACTCTAAAAGAGGATTTTATAGAGAGAAAGCCCCTTACGTAGAGTC
Source organism: Viscum album (assembly GCA_963277665.1). Lineage (NCBI taxonomy): Eukaryota > Viridiplantae > Streptophyta > Magnoliopsida > Santalales > Viscaceae > Viscum > Viscum album. Next base: position 907,566,653 of record OY728153.1, read on the forward strand.
AGAAGCATCATATTCATTCATATTATTCCTAAATAATGAACTTTATTTAATAATTTTATTTTTAAGAAAATTTTCCCTTTTTATTATCCCTTATATTTTATCTCTTATCATTATATATTTAATTATTTAATCAATTAAATTCACAACGGATGTTTTCATGATATTCATTGGATATGCTCATAATAGATTCAGTAAGTAACTATGGTCAAAGTGGTCATTATTATATTATCACCAGAATAATATTAATGAAATAATTTTAATTTTTATACATCAATTAAACTTTTAAAACTACTTATGAAAGACAATTATGAAAAATTAACTATATTACAATCATAGAGACGGTAGGATATACGTACACATGAGTAACATTTCCATTTTTCAATGATCATTATAGAAGCATTTTTCAGTGAATGGAATGGTATATAGGTAAGTAATATATTATCTTTTAAGAATGAAAAATATGTCATTGATATCACATATAGTAATGACATTATGGACCAATGGCTCGCTCTCGGCTTGAAAGATTCGTCCACAAATTATAGTTCTCTGATCTTCGAAGGGGTTTTCTCTCCCCTTTCATCTATTTCATACAATGGTGTTAGGAGATCTCATAGGGGAACTTCAATAAAAATAAATGGTGAATCTGAAAAGGGAGGAACCATCTCAAATCTCAACCGCAAACCAGAAGGTGAAGGGTATCTCCATCCTTAAGGCACTGACGGGTTCCGAGCAATTGCCTTCGAAAAAGTTAACAGGAGTTAAGAAACTGGAAGATGACATATTTTGTGTTGAAGCTGACCCAGTTTCAGTTCAATAAATATCCTAGATATGCAAGTATTCATTCATGGGATGAGTCTTGTACCCCAAAGGTGATACTCCATGGAACTTTTCAGATCTTAAAGTTAGAATTATTGCTTTCTGGGGATTCTCTAACTGGAAGCTTATTCCTTTAGGAAAAGGTTATTTTCATATTTTATTTTCCTCACAATTAGACATGGACCGAGCTTGGAATGTAGTCAATTTAAACTTGAAACCATTATATCATAGGCTCACTAAGTGGGAATTTGCTTTTAACCAAAACTTACATAGAAATAATACTACCTCGTTTTGGGTTATATTCTTTAACCTCAACTGGATTTTTGGCATCCTCATACCCTCAATGATATATCTCTTTACATTAGTACACCACTTAAGGTGGACTAGAGGACTTTGAATGGGGAATTAGGGTTATATTCTAGGGTACTTGTTGAAGTCAATTTAGAATCAAATCCCCCTCAAACTATCACTTTAACTGCTCAAGATTATAAAAATATGGTGAGGATTGAATATGAAAGACTCTCTCTTATTGTGAGTATTTCAAGCTGGTTGGACACTCCATCCACCATTGTAGGAGAGTTCACAAACAGCATCCACAAACCAATAATTTTGGCTGGATGGAAATTAAAAGGAATAGGAGGGAGAAATAAAATGTTCATGACAAACCTGAAACATCAAAGAAAAGAGAGGAGAAATGGCTTGCCAAAGTTAATTCATTTGGGCTATTAGATTTTTATAAAGGGAAATCATGGGCTGATCTTATTGAAGACCAAGAATTGGAAAATCTTGTATAGAATTTTAAAAATGTATTTGAGGATGATGTCCTTGATATTCTCTCTCACCCCATCCTTGATTCTGTTATAGCAGAACCCCTTCAGAAGACCATGCTTGTTTCCTCCCAACGATGAAGCACTCATCCACTATTTCCCCAGTCCATGATAATGTAGCTAAGGAAAATCCTTACACTCCTTCTGAAATTGATAATGCTAACACTGATAAACAGTTTCCCTTACCTGAAAGCAATATCACTCACCCACAAATCATTTCCACTATTTTTGAAATATATCCTGCATTTGAAAACATAGACAGCCCCAAGCCTGTAGAGAACAATTCTAGGGCTTCACTTCTTTCTTCACCCTTCTATAAGGATAGGGGGAAGGATTCCAGTGGGACTCAATCTGTATAGTCTGGGAGTAGGCACACTTTTCAATGTCTTTCTGCCCTAGGCCCTCAGTCATCTCCCCTGAAGGACCCATGTAACCCGACTGCTTTACAACCAGAATCTATTTTCAACCAGTTATCCTCTGAATCTATACCATCAGCTAAACTTAACAGTATAGATAATGAAGGTGATGCTATTCCATTTCTAACCCACTTGTCATTGAATGACAGGCATAGTAATACTTCAAAAGAGGGTGTTCCTGGAGTTTCAACAAGGTCAAAGGCCTTGGCCTCCAAAAGAAAAGGTGACAGCCCCACTAAAAAGAGGTATAAATGAATATATTATATGGGAATTGTCAAGGAATTACTAACCTTAACACCTTCAATGTTTTAAAAAGATTCATTATCACACATTCAACAATTATTTTTTCTATTTATGAACCTAAAACCATCTTTGCCTCTAGATTATATCAATCCCCTTTTGGTTATTATTTTCTAGGGTCTTGTAATAATGGTATATCTACTGATTCTTTATGGTTATTTTCTCATTCCTCTTTGCATAATGTCAGTATTTTTAACAGCTTGAATAAAGATATTACATGTGAATACATATTTGAGAATATACATGTCTACTCCACTTTTGTTTATACATGTACTAGATACCAAGATAGAAGGGATCTTTGGAATGAACTCACCCACCTTAGTAATTCTATTAATCAGCCTTGGTTTATTGTTGGTGACTTTAATGCTATTCTATCCCTGAGTGAAAATCTTGGCCCTTCACATGCCCCAATCTCCTCTAGGGAATTCCATGCTTTCATTGAAATGAATAATCTTAGAGAGATCAATCTCATGGGAGATAAATTTACCTGGTATAGGAAACATTATAATAAAATTGTGGACAATAAACTTGAAATAGCCTTCACCAATGTACATGCCCCGGATAAATGGGATAACATTTCTAGCATTACTCTTGCGAGGATTTCTTCTGATCACCACCCCATAATCATTTCCTTCTCTCATAAACCCAATAAACATAGGACCCCTTTCAGATATAACATTACTTGGTCATCTGACCCAAAATGCATAAACATCATTAACAACACTTGGATTAATATGTATGGCCATTTTGATACTTTTTCTTTCCCGATAAAGTTAAAAATGCTTAAACAAACTCTCAAAATCTGGTGTAAATACTAGGTAAGTAAAATGGAAAATAATATCAACCTCTTGGAAAGGGAGCTTATTCAATTCAAAAATAAAAATTCTATTTCAATCATTGCTCAATACTCTAAACATGAAATTAACATATCCTCTAAGCTTATCTCTTTGCTAAACTTTAAAGAAAATATCCAAAATCTACTCTTTAAATCCAAATGGATTAATGATGGGGATATGAATACTAAGTTTTATAATACCATTCACAGAATCAGAAAAGCCTATAGACCCCCTATATTAGAGATGGGGATCAGATTATTGATACTGCTGAAATTATTGCTAATCATATTGTTTCTCACTTTCATAATATCTAAAATGGTGATAGTATTGACAAAGACCTTATGAGGGACATCATTCCTACCCTAGTTACAAGTGTTGATAACTCCTTTCTAAACAACATCCCCCTTGACCATGAAATTAAAGAAACTTTCATTAGTTTAAATCTAGACAATGCTCCTACATCGAATGGATTTAATAATGGGTTTTATCAAAAACACTGGGATGTTCCTCAAAATGATGTTTACAGAATGGTAAAATTATTCTTCTCTAGAGGCATTCTCCCACATAGACTTAATTTCCAATTTATTGTTCTCATTCCCAAAACCGATAATGTTAATGACATTCAAAGCATCAGACCCATTGCTCTCATTAATTATTTATTCAAAATCATCACTAAATTAATTTCCAACTGAATAGCTTCCATTAGAAATCAAATTGTTTCCTGGAACCAATTTAGGTTCACAAAAGGCAGATCTATTCAAGACTGCATATGTCATGCCTCTAAAGCCACCAATCTTCTTAACAAAAATAATAGAGGTGGGAATGTTGTCATTAAAATGGACATTGTAAGGCCTTTGATACCATTGATTGGAAATTCAAGTATAAATTCCTCGAGAAATTCATATTTAATGAAAATTTTATTAATAGGATCGCATCTTTATTCAATTCAGCTTATATCTCTGTTCTAATCAATGGTTCACCTAGAGGCTATTTCAATTGTTCGAAAGGAGTGAGACATGGTGATCCTCTATCGTCTATTCTCTTATCAATTACTAATGACTACCTAAGTAGGATAATATCTCAAGTGCTAGATAAAGGTTCTATAAAGCCTATTTCGGCTTCTAGAAACTTGAATGTTCCCTCACACCTTCTCTATGCTGATGACATAATTCTCTTTACTCAGGGGTAAAAGAAACATTTTGGCTCTGAAAAATATCCTTCTTCACTACTAGGAAGTCTCTGGTCAACATATCAACTGGAATAAATCACACATCTTTTTTGGAAAAGACTTTTATCTAGGGAGGAAACATACCATCACTAATGCTTTAGGTGTAAAATAAGACTCAATTCCTTTCAATTACCTTACAGTTCCCATCTTCTGGGGAAGACCAAAATTGAATTATTTTTATCTCATCACTGATCAAACAATTCTTCATCTTTCCTCCTGGAAGGGTAAAAATCATTCGATGGCTAAGAGAATTTTTTTGGTTAAATCTACCATTGTTACTAAAATCATTTACACTTTGAGGATTTATAAATGGCCAAAGATTCTTTTAAAACACATTAATTTCACTATTAAAATTTTTTTTGATTGGAAGTACATTGGAGAGAAAATTGGTGACTGTCCCCCGGATCTCTTGCTGCAAACCTATTGATAAAGGAGGGATAGGCATTAATATCTCTAATTTTAATGAAGCTTTTCAAGCTAGACTTACGTGGAATCTCATTCATAACACCTCTCCTTCTACAGATTTTCTTATGGCTCATTTTCTTGATAAACTTAGAAATAACCATTCTCACTTCCTTACGTCCTCTATATGGACCTCCGTCAGAAACACTTTCAATTCTATTATGAAAAACTCATGATGGATGGATAATAAAGATTCCAACTTAAATTTTTGGCTTGATAACTGGACTGGTGTTCCCCTGATCTCTTTGATAGACAAAAACTTTTCTCCTCCCCACTATTAGGACTCTATTAAAACTATCATGCATATGAAAAACCCTTGTCTTCTTGAGCATGATAAAAAAATTGTTGATAACTATCACTTCATTAATACGAATGATTTTCTTATTTGGTAACCTGCCCATAATGGGATTCTTGATTCTAAAAATTGCTATACTCATTTATTCAATAATTTTTTCAATAATGTTTATTGGTTAATTAACTTTAATAAAGCCTGGTTAAAACCCTAGAGATTTACATTAGTCTGGCAGATTGTTCATAAAAGAATTTCCACGGATACTTGTCTACATACTTTTGGGATGATTCTATGTTCAAAATTCCCCATGTCCAATCATCATCATGAGGATATAAATCATCTTTTTCTTTCTTGTGACACGATAACTGCTCTTTGGCATTACATTCTTGAAATTTTTGAGTGCATATGGTTGCTTTGTGAATCCATTACCATGCAGATTCATTGATGCATGGACTTATCTATCTCCCAGCAACTCAAAAATCTTTTGGTGGCTGCCATTGCATAGCTTCTTCATGTAATCTCGTATGGTAAAAATGATTTGATTTTTCGTAATAACTCATTTAAAATTAATGCAGGAAAAGTGAGAATACTCATGGAAATTTGAGAAGCGGCTTCGATCCAAAATGATCATTGCAACAACTCGGTTCATGACTTTGATATTATCAGACGAGTTAGTGTGGAGGGGATATATCCCTGCCCTAATTATAATCTTGATGTGTTTTGTCTCTCACCCCCCAGGCTGGATTAAAGTCAATGTGGATGGAGCCTCTAAAGGTAACCCTGGACCAGTGGGCTATGGTGGCATATTTAGAAATCATTTAGACCAGAAGCTTGGTTGCTTCTATGGATCCTGTGGTTCCTCCACTTCCCTGAAAGCTGAGATGATGGACGTCATTCATGCCATTTTTTCCAAGCTTCACAACTAGAACTACATCTGGATCGAGAGTGACTCTACTACCATCATTCAAGCTATTTGCAACAGTACCATCCACTTTTCTTGGACTCTCACTTCACATTGGATAGATTTCATGAACTATCTAGCTGGACTTTGCATCATCACCGCCCACAACTACCATGAAACTAACATGATTGCTGATGGGCTTGCCAATTTAGGTGTTACCCATGATCTGCATTAAAGGGATGATCTTCCTCCAGAGTTACTCCCGCTTTATGTTAGGGATGTTAACAAAATTCCAAATTTTAGACTTATGTATTCTATTTTTTCAATAATATTTGGTGTTTTGGTCATTGACCAGAACACTAACTTGGGAAAAAATAATAATTATATATATAATTATAATCAAGATGTAAGAAATGGTGATGGAAAATTAATTACATCAGTCTGTGCGGCAGTAGTCTGTGGTACACATGAATGATGGATTCCATTCCCATATGATGAAGGATGGATATGTATAGAGGTTATTAAATTAATTTAATAAAATATAAAAATATGGGAGATACTTATTTTATTATATTATAATGGTTGTGAAATATTTGAAGGAGGTGAATGAAGAAAAAAATATTAAAACATGCAGTTAAAACTAAACCTCTTCTTTGGAAAGTATTCTTTACTAAACACCATAAGTCCTATAAGATTGATATTATGAAAAAATAATTCCACTATAAATTGTTAATAGATTATTGGTATATATTTTTTTAGGAATTGGATGAACCAAAATGATTTTTTAAGATTTAATGAATGAGAAGAAGTGGTTCTCTATTATAAGAGAGGGGAGGGGCACTCTTGGGATTTCTGAAAATATTAAATTAATATAAATTACTCTTGATGTAAAAATGGATATAAATTGATAATATTTGAATAAAATATTATTATTATTCTAGATAATCTTATAAAATAATTTTTTTTCTTGTTTGGATCACATTTTTACTCTTATCTTTTTGTTTTAACCCTTCATTAAACATTTGGACAGTTACCCAACTACTAGAGTTTCATAGACATTAAGGGTTAATAATGCTACTATAAAAGTAAAAAAGAATCCTAAATGGACCTTAATTGTTGTAATGAAAAATATTCCATTAATTTAGATGAATTTTATATTTTTATTTATTTTAAATCATTTAATAAAATATTATTTCTAGTAAAATATCATTGATGTCAATTTTATAACTATTCATTTTATATGACATTAATAACATAAAGAAAACAAAGGAATTATAATAAAATTCATAAAAACCTATATAATATTTAATTTCTATCTATAGAATTAATGAGAAACATTAATTCATTGATATTATACTACTTTAATAAAATTGGTATCATTTATTTAATTTTTTCATTAGTTGAATAAATATTGCATCAGTGTTTTGTAAGAATTTAAGGTACTTGTTTCTTCACTAAAATTTAAAAAAATTACCCTGATGTAAATAAATTATTTACCATTAAAAGGAATATTTATAACCAAATATATCATTAGTTTATCCTCATGTGAAAAATATTATAGATATTAAGAGAAAGAGTGTGACATTTTTTAATTTTCTTTACATAAAATATTTTAATGGTCACAGTCACATGTAAATGGACAAAAATTTCATATAACTGAATATTGGGTGAGTTTGGATGAAATATAATCATAAAATAAAATTAATTAAAGTGTTATAGTAATTTTCTAATTATCTAATTTAATTTTTAAATATAATTACCGAATGTACCCATAACCATGACAATAAAAATTATTAAGGATACAATTTATACCAACCAAAAAATAAAAGGGAATTTTAAAAATTTAGACCTAATGATTAAAATTATTGATAAATTCATTATAATTTAAAACACATAATGGACATATTTTATTTAAAATTAACTAGAAAAATGTGACGAAAAATGAGTTTTCCAAAAAGTGCATATTTTAAGTATAAAATGTATTTATAACAAATTAAAGTAGAAAGATAAATTTTAAAACCATAATTTAATTATTTTAAATAAAAAAATATTGAAATTTTAAAAATAAAAAAATTCTGAATTTTAATTTGTAATAAATAAAAAACAAAATATAATTTTCAATAAAATCTTCATTTTTTCACTATTCATTGAAAAATAATTTTTTATGAAAGTTGTCAAAAATAATTCCTAAGATAATTTTGACATATTGAATTTAGAAATTAAATTCATTTTTTAAAATTAAAATTCTATAATTTTAAAATCATTACTATAACCATATAATGTGTATAACCCAATTTGGTTAGAATAAAGCTTTTTTCTTTTGACCAAAAAAATGTCTAATATTTTATAATTAACTAATATATATGTTAATATGTTTTATATCAACATTAACTGGACATTTACATCCTTCTCTATTTTGGAAATTTCATCCATGGAATTTTATTTACTTATTAAACAAGTTGGGATATCTTTCCATCATAGTATTTTTAGATTCCCATGTTACCTCTTCAATCATATGGTTTAGCCACAAACCATTACATGGTGAATTAACTTGTTCCATAATACATGGTATCTACAGTCAATATAAATAGAATGTTCCTAATAAATAATGTTATCTTCCAACTAAACTACCTCAGGGATCAAAACATGAGATGAATTTGGAATATACTTTATTATCATCAAAAAATGAAAAACATTGTGTACTGAGATAAACTTTAAGGTAAGGATACTAGGTAATTAACTAACCAAACTTATCTATGATTTAAGATTATCCAATTAACCATGGATTTATCTTTCCATTTTTACAAAAACGCAAAATATTTTTTTGTGGATATATTATAATAAAACATGATCACTTACCTTGAAAAAAAGTTCTTTTCCCTAGTTATCCTAATAACATTTCTACCTACTCGGATCCATCCTCATATGTTCTTGAATTATCTTCAAATTATCAACTATTTAATTTATCAATCCTAGTACCATAAACATCTTTCTCTTACTTCATCCCAAAAATATAGATTTCAACATCTCTTTCCATATAATTCCTCAAAAGGTTCCATTTATACACTATAATGAAAACTTTTATTATAAGAAATCTAAACTAATGAAAGATAATGATCCTAAATTCCCTTATAATCTATTGAAAAAGAATGAATCATGAATTACATAGAATGAATTGTTCATTCAGAATGGCCCTTAGATTGAAGATTAAAAGTTGCAAGGAAATTTAATTTACAACCCAATGACATCTATAGTACTTCCAAAAAATTTAAAGTGAACCTTGGATCATGGTCAGATACAAAGGAGAGACCAACTCTATGTAACATCATTTTCACTTTAAGATATAAGAAAGAAAGGTTATGTAACGATAGTATATCTTTAATTGTAAAGAATTATTTATATTTAATTAATCGATCAATAATAACCTAAATCAAGTTATTACCATGAGATATCTTCGGCAATCCCAATGAAAAATACAGTTATATATTTTTATATTTCCACTTCAGAACAGGAAAAGGCTAAAGCAACCCATTTGAAATCATTATTATTTAACTTATCTTCAATTAAAACATTTTATGGAAAAATAAGAAATATCTATTTTAATTACAACCCACAGTAATATTGTTGAAGTTATTTGTACATCATATTGCATCTAGGATGAATGAAAAATGGGGAAATTTGAGAATCCCTCAGTAATTATCCTTTGAATAGAAAATACGAAGAACACATTATCAATATACTATTCGTAATAATACTTATTTTTGAACATTAATTTCAGGAAACTTACCCTTCTTATCCAATTATAACCTATCATGTAACTCACAATCTACCTTTTGAGCTTTCTTAAATCTTTCTATCAGAGTTTATTATATTAACACCTAAAAGAAAATAGTGGAAGTTCCTTCATCCAAAACATATGTGTCAAAATTCATAAAATCATTCACAAAAGGTCTATTTTATAAATATAACAAGGTTAATTAACTATTATTTTTATGGCTCAAATCATCAGTAAAATTGTCTTATTTTATAGGATAGTATTCGATCCTAAAATGATAATTCTTAATTAGTAGTATCCATATTCTCCGCTTCATGTTAAACTCTTTCTAAGTGAATATATACTTTTTTTTTATTTGTAAGAACTTCATATTTTACTCCATATAAATGATGCCTCTAAATTTCTAAATAGAAAACCATAGCACTTAATTCCAGATACTTGGTAGGATAAGTTAACTCATGATGTTTTAGTTACCATGGAGCATAACCATTTACCTAGTCATTCTGTATCAGGACAAAACCAAGTCCTTTTTATTAAGTTTCATTATTTAAAAAAATTCACCCTTTATGGATGGAAGTTACAAAACTAAATTATTCAATTATATTCTATTCATTTCCTTTAATCAATCATCAGATTATTTTGTTTAGATGGACCAAACAACCTTTAATGTTAACTTAGTTAGTGGGATAGGTAACCATTCAATGTTTTCAAAAAACCACTATTAATATACTATTAATGTAAGAAAACTAAACAACTTAGTAACATTTTAATGTCATGCACATTCATCAACCACATTAGTTTTAGCAAGATCAAATGGTATATAGTCTTTAGTCATGATGTGTCTATGGAATGAAATCTGCTGCAAATAAAAATCACATTTTCTAAATTTTCCATAAACAACATTTCATCGTAGGGTTTAAATAAAAATACTTAGCTGTTTTTCATGATCCCCATAAATTTTCAAATAAATCATTATATCATCAATAAATACCACTAAAAACATATCTAGAAATCATGTACGACTCTATTCATAAGTTCCATAAATACATATGGGGCTTTAGTCAACTGAAAGTTCATAACCAAAAAATCATATTTCCCATATCTAGTTCAAAATGATGTTTTCAAAATGTCATCTTACATCCATTTTAGTTGATAGTACCTTGACCATATGTCAACCTTCAGAAAATACTAATCTCCAAGGACCTGATCAAACAAATCATCACTATGAGGAAATCTATAATTATTCTTAATAGTATGTTATTCAAAGATCTATAATCAGTGGAAAGCCTCTTGAATCCATATTTATTTTTCGAAAATTAGATATGATCACCTAATTATGATGTTCTAGGATGAATTGAACCTTTATCAATAAAATATTGTAACTGATTTTTCAATTCTGAAAGTTCTACTTGATCCTTTTGATAAGTGGGTTTTGAAATTTTTTTATCATTATGATTTAATTCCGTAGTAAGTTCAATTTCGAGATCAGGTATAACACCATAAAACTCATTATAAAAAACATCAACGTATTCCTTTACCATTATAACATCAATAATAAGAGTAGTTCCCTGATTTCCAACAATATGAGCAAGATAAAATTCATTTCAATATTTTAACAATTTCTTAGCCTCTTGATATTTTAACAAAGGCATGGGCTTATTATTGCATAAAAAAGGAAATTCATTCTTAAAAATAAATTATTTATCTCTAAAATATATCTTATTATGGAAAACATAGATCTAATCCATACCTCTAATAACATCAAAATCTTTTAGGGGAAAGACAACAAGGATTGTAGGTAACGTATTTCGACAAAAAACATTATAAAGATTCTTATAATTTCTTTTTACCTTAATATATTTCAAAAGTGTTTTTACTAGAAGTTAAAAATTCATTTCTTATGGTGCAATTTCAATTTTACCCAAAAAGTTCTTAATAATAAATAGATTTGTAGGCCCCAAATCAAAAAAGACATTATAATAGCCATAATTAAAAATCAATTTACCTGATACCATTTCTTTTTATGGAACACAATCTATTGGATAATTTACAAAAGACTTTACCACACCTTTATTCTTATAGTTTGTCTTCTTCCCATCATTAAGCTTTTTATATGTACACTCATGTGCATAATGGACCATCCCATTACATTTAAATGATTTTATTACATGTTTATAATAATTTCTCTTATCACTACCAATAAATATTTCATTGCAATTATGAGCCATATTCCCAAACATACCACATCAAAAGAACTTACAATACTTCATAAATAATTCCTTAGTGTTTTTACAAAAACTCTCACAAAATGAAAACTTAATTTCATTACCATCATATTTCTTTGATCCATTCTTTACTTTTTTTTACTTCTACCTAAAAATACTTTTTTACTTGTTATTCAAGAACACATGGTCATCATCAAAATCTTTCTACACCTTATCTGCACAACAAAATAGTTTTTCATAACTTATAAATTATCAAGAACCAAGTTCCCTTTGTTATTTTAGATTCAATCCTGATTACAACGTATTAATCTTACTATTAATATTATAGATAAATTTTTTCCCACCAAACCGAGTGAGTGAATTTTTATTCATACAATACCATTTAATCATCCTCCCTTTTCCTAAATTCTAATAATTTATTTTCTATTTTATGTCTAATAGATTTAGTAAAGTATTTCTCAGGTAAGATATTCTAAAATTCTATATATTCTAATTCATCAATCTTATATCATTCCCTGATATTCTTGACCATTTACCACCAATGATTGACTTCAACTTCAAAAAGGAAAATTAAAATACTTTAATTTTAAGGATCTGACCATCCCATGACATTGAAAAGTTTTTCTATTCCATTATCCATTATTCATCTACCATTGGGTTATATGACCGACTAAATGTAAGAGGATGTTATCTAATAAAATAACCAATATTATCATATTTTTCTATGGTATATATGGATGATCTCTAAAATGGGAAACAACACAATTTATATTCTTCATTAACTTATCTATCAGTGTAACAGACTCATCATTCCCAATTCCAACAATTCCAGGTTACTATTTCATAAGGATATCATCCCCTTAGTACATTCCTGCTTTAGAATAACTATTATCTCGATGGAGATCCCAGATTAAAAATAATTTAGATGAGGAAAATGGTAATCATAAAATTTAATATCATTTAAAATTAACCATAAATTAAAATCTTTATGGGTATTCTACTAACATTATATTAACCTCTAAAGTTATCTAATAGGTTTCTATGATACCAACTACAATATCTCAACCTTAAAAATTTTATATTCTAATGAATTTAATCTAGAATTAACTTTTTTAAATTCCTAAACATCTTTTTGGTTTAGAGTTTTAGAGATTTACGCAATAAACCTTACATTACAAAGTTGACACTTTTAATTAGTCTCCATTTTTCCATAATATATAATTTTTAGATGGAAACATGTTTTACTTTCATGAAAAAATCTTCATGAATTTCAACTTGACTAATTTTTTTACCTTAACTATCATCAAATCCTATGAAATGAATTTTAGAAAATGGTATGAGCACAAAAATTTCTATAAGTGACATAAAAATAATTAAAGAAACTATTAGTCCATGAACATTTCTAAATTTTTTCCTTTTTCAAAATAATTTTTTGGCTCAAATTGAACATTTTCTTACCTAAGAAATCACCGCATCTAAAAAAATATTTTCCTAAAACATTTCATAAGAAATATTAATGGAAAAAATAAAAAATATAAGGTAATTTTAAAATTATGAAAAACTCATAATAATTTTTTTCACAAAGTTATAATTTACCCTTAAAAGTAGCATATAATTTCCTTTAAACATAAAATTGTTAACATAACTTAAAAATCATAACATTCCTGTAAAAAACCATAAAAGGAATTGAAAAATCTTATAGATGTCATGGGGATTAATTTCTATATCACTCCTAAAAATGGGATTACCTTAACTATTACACCTAGAATAACCATTGTTGTTGCACATAATATGACTATTATAGTTATAATTGGATTAACCATAACAGTATATTCCCTTATCTCTTAGTAGAAACATATTCAGTTAAATCCATCCCAATATCCAATTCATTAGAGAGATATAACAGGATCAAATTTCCTCTATTTATAATAGAAAAACAAATATCATAAACAATTCCTAACAACTATAATAGAATACATAAAATCTTACATCATAAAAATTTTCTTTCCACCCATTAAAAAACATTTTTGGATCATTATATAACCATTCAATTTTAAAAACATTTTTCAAAATAAATAGAGCATAGAGAAAGATGGTTTTAATCTTTTTATAAAACATTAAGTCCTATAAAGTAAGAATAAAAATCAAATAATTTTTAATGTGGTGTGAAGGTAGTTTTCACTAAATATGCTAAAATAGAACATTCATATTCACTTTTTGTAATGAACATTTAAACGTTCCATAAAAAGATTCATTTTGAAAACCATTGAATTAAAGATAATAGAAACATGTATTTTCCTTTATAAATAATTTTTTGTCATATAAATACATCCATAAATTAATTTTAAATAGCTTTACATGGAAGAAAACATGTGGTTTAAGGGATACTTTAAAAGATTTTTTTAAATAAAGTTCCTTACCATGAGTCTGAATAGTCGCATTAGTTATTTATCATCCTAATAATAAAAATACTTTTTATTATTTAATTTATTAAGAACCTTTTTAATGTTTATTATTCCTTTTATTTTATTTGTTACCACGCTATATTTATTATTTAATAAATTATATTCACATTGGTTGTTTTGATGATATTCATTTCATAAGTCAAAAATGGATTCAGAAAGTTGACTATAGTCAAAGTGGTCATTAATAAATACAATATAAAATAATAATCATAAAATAATTATCATTTTTATACATCAATTATACTTTTAAAACCAATCATGAAATATGGTTCTAAAAAATGAACTATATTACAATCATGGAGATGTTTGGCTGTATATACGCACGAGTAACATTTCTATTTTTCAATGATCATTATGGAAAGAAGTTAAGTATTATTATATATTTCCAAAATGATAATAAAATCATAAATATTATATTAATTATTTATATAAACTAATATATATCATTTATGTGATGTGGTGATGATAAAAATTCACAATACTCTATAGAGGTAGTGGTCCACGCGTACAAATGAACGACATTATCATTTAACATTTAACGGACAATTAATTAATTAAATGATATTTTAAACTTTTCATAATGAAAAATATTTCACGAATATAATATATAAACATTAATTCCATCATTATAATCCAACACTGAGATATGGTGATGGGAAAAAATTATATCAGTCTGTGAGGTAGTAGTCCTCCACACAAAAAAATCATAAACTCCTTTCCCATTAGATAAAGGTTATAGATGGATATAGGTTATACCATTAACACAATAACATCTAATTATATGTTATATACTTATGTTTTTATATAATCATATTTTAAAAATATTTTATGGAGTTTGAAAAATAAATAAAATTAAAACATGCAGTTAAAACTGTACCTCTTCTTTGGAAAGTTACCTTTTCTTAACACATTAAGGCCACTAATATTCTTATTATAACTAAAAAAAGACCTTTATAATTTGGGTAGGGTTTATAAGAACTTAGTTTTCAAGTTATGGTCTAAACTAAATGTATTTTTTGGGGTGAAGTAATAAGAATAAGTGGCCCCCTTTTAATAGGGAGGGACGAGGCACTATTGAGATTTATTAAAATATAAATTTAATATAAATTTATTTTAATGAAAAAATATATAAAAATTAATAATATATAAATATAATATGTGGATGATTTGAAAAAATCTCATAAAATAAAATTTAAACATGTTGGATCACATTTTTATTCTTACCTTTTTTTAACACTTTAGTAACCTTTTTGATAATTACAGTAATATTATACTTTTCAACACTTTAAGCGTTAAAAACGTTACTATAAAATAATAAAAGACTCATAAATGGAACATGGATGAAATAATTAACCATATCCCATTAATTGAGAATAATTTAATTTTTTTATAAATTTTATATCATTTAATACATTATTATTTATTATGAAATATCATTAATGGAAATTTTAGAACTATTCATTTACTTCGACTTTAATAACATTAAGAAAACAAATTAATTCAAATAAAATGTTTAAAAATCTCTATAAAATGCCATTTTTATCTATAAAATTCATGGGTAACATTAATTATTTAATATTAAACTACTTTTAATATTTTTAATATAATTTATTTTATTATTCCATTAATTGAATAATTATTGCATCAGTGTTTTGTAAACATTTAAGGTAATTATTTATTCCTTAAAAATAATAAAAAATACCATGATGAATATAAATTATTTATAATTTAAATCAATATTAATAATAAAAAATATCTTCTATTTATCCCCTTGTTAAAAATATTATAGTTATTAAAAACATATGTGACATTTTTTACTTTTCTTTTTATAAAATATTATAAACAGAATAATCGCATCCAAATGGCCCAAAATTAAATATAAATTAATATTGAATAATTATTTATGAAATGGAATCATAAAATCAAATTAATGAAATGGTAGGGTCATTTTCTAGTCCTTAACATTTTTTTCAAATTTAATTACATGATTTTCCTTCAATCGTTGTAAAAAATAATTTTAAGACTAATATTTATTTTGACCAAAAATAAAAGGATCCTATTTACCAAATTTTAAGCCACTAATTACAAATATGGAATCAAATTTATAGAATAAAAAACATAGAATTAGTATATTTTTTATTAAAAATAACTGCTCAAAATTTAGGGAAAATATTTCTTCAGGAAAACATATATTTTAAGTATAAAATGTTTTTATACAAAATTCAATTATAAATATCACTTAAAAACAATAATTGAATTATTTTAAATAAAAATAATAAATTTTATATTAATAAATAACCCAAAATAGTATTTAACTTTTAAAATAATCAAAAATAAAATTCACTTTTCAATAAAATCAGTATTTTCCACTATTCATTGGAAAATCAATTTTTTAGAAAATTATTTAAAATTCAACCTAAGATAATTTTAAAATTTTTTATTTATGGTCTTTCAAGGAATGTGTGGGATCCATCCAATTATTTGATTATAGGGGATTTGTGTTGTGCACAATCATGAACATCTGATTAACATTATCGCTCTGACCAGACTCTCCCAAAGGTTCCCACATCCGTAACACAGTAAATAACTACTTTCCAAAGTTAGGAGGTCACCAATATTTTCAGTTCAAGTTACTCTTGGGGACTCAAATTGGTCGAGATGATAGAAGTTCAATCTCATCACATCCTTTTAGGGGGAATTAATTCCCACTCTAGGAATCTCTTATAGATTTAAGATACGTTCTTGAATCTATTCTTAATCCTAATACGGGATGGGTTACACTAAAAATGATCATGGGTTAATTATCCTTCATATGAAAAATATTGGGGTTTATTTGTTGAATCCATCTATATATACCCGAGTTTCTACATTATTCTCCTATAATGGGGAGTTTCATATGTGCTGAAGTTTTATAACCAAGTTTTTTAGAATTTTCTTTCCATACATGAAGGCAATTAGTATTTCGAGGAGGGGATTGAGCCATTATGAGGCATCCTACATATCCTGGTTATTATAGGATTGAAAACACAAATAGTTTTTTGGACCTCTCCATTTTAACATCATGTACAATAGTCCTATATGGGTTCTCTTGGATACCATGTATTTGCATTTGGGTCATGGAGGGATGTCCTATGTATCCCAAGTATTGCGAGAATCAGATTTTACATAGGTCTATCGGGACAATGGTGTTATTGAGTGTCATTCTTATTTTCTTTCTCTTTTATCCCCATTTTCCCTCCTTCTTCATTTTTTCTTCTTGTTTTGTATCGCTCCCCATAAGGTTCATGTGATCATCTATTTTTTTTTGTTTCTTGAATCCGCTAAGGTGATGGTACTCTGGTTCCCTTTCAAGACATCAGGAACTTATTTAATAGAGGAATATATGGACCAGTGAAGGTTGTCTGCTTGTTAAATCCTTGGATTCTAAATTTTATATGAGCTCAAGTTCCCATTCACCTCTCATATTCAGACATGGTGCATTGGTAAATATCAGGTTTTGGAATTTTTGGTTCAGCGGTTGACGAGTATCTAAGTGCTACCAGAGTTGGTTTTCTATAGTGTTTAGGATTCTATTTTTCATCCTCATCGATGTTGTCTTTGTGTGGATCCCTTGTCCACCCTATCCACTACTCTGGCCTCATATTCCTCTTCTCCTATCCAATATGGAATTGGATTAGTTTTAATATTGGATTCTTGGGATGTGGGTTTTGGTAGTCATTGTTTCAAGCATGAATCCATTAACGTTAGTGACTTTATGATTTGGAATCACCATCGTAAATGTGAAGTTATTGGTTTTATGAATTTATTTGATATTCAACCTTATTAATTCATAAAGGTTATTTGGTTTCTTCTCCGATTGTTTGACCTATTCATTTCTTATCTGGTGAGATTTCATTTTGTGTCTGGTTTGGGTGATGTTTGTTCTGGGTTGTGGTGGAGACCATTGGTGGTCTACGGTAGTGAAAAACTGATATTTGTGGAATTTTATCTATTTTTATACTATGTGATGGTGGTTTGGTTTTATAGTGAAGATTTTGAACTCAAGTGGATGGATACCTCGGGTGATAGGATGGCGGTGATGATGACAAAGATCTAGTGTGGTGATAGAATGTTGATGATGATGGTGGTGTCATAATGGTGATGATTCCAGTGTAGAATCATGATGGTGTTGGTTGGTGATGTGATTATATTATAATTTTTGATTTTTGAAATTTTTAATTTCATCTTTATG
This sequence comes from Viscum album, assembly GCA_963277665.1. NCBI lineage: Eukaryota > Viridiplantae > Streptophyta > Magnoliopsida > Santalales > Viscaceae > Viscum > Viscum album. The sequence goes on from OY728153.1 coordinate 907,585,427, forward strand.
TTCTGTTCCCACTGGCAATGTTCTAGTTACCACTCAACCCTAAAAGGTGGATTTTAAAAATAAATAATATATAATTTTTAGCTAGAGTTTCCGTAGTTCATTTTTTGGGGCTTATATATTGAGGTTACCCCTTTCATTTTAGAGACTCGTAGTGCAGATGAAATTATTATTGAAATGCCACAAGTATATATGATCTATGCTCAGGGACATAAAAAAGGTATGGAAAATGATCATTTTCATTTCTCATGATATGAAACTATTACACTAAGACTACACTAAGATGATTTATTATCAAAATCGTGTCTTAGGGAGACATCTTACATATCCTGGTTATGGTAGGAATATGAGTCATTGTAGTTTAGTTTATTTCTCAATATGTTGATGTATGAGGTAGAGTAATCACCCAACTAGAATGATTGGGTCCCAATGGTTGAAAATGTATTTTTCATAAGTCTTATATTGAAATATATGTTTATTTGAGATCAGGCCTTAAGAAGGCATCCTACGTATCCTAGTTATTATATGAATTAGAGTTCTCATGGTTTAATTACACTCTTTTGATTCTACCCAAGGTAGATTCCCTTATAATGGGGGTAATGTGTCATGCCTCTTATTGGGGATTTACATACATATGTTTCCTTTGTTGGTTGACAATCATGATGTGAATGATACAATTATTTAAACTCTCTATCATCACATGTTCTATGCTTGATGTGAGAAATAAGGGATGAAAATTGACAAATATAATCACCTGGAGAGTGAGAGGATTATGTGTTAGGACAATCCTATGGAGCAAAAACCATGAATAGGTGGACTATATATCCTGAATATGGTATGATTCAGAGTTATAATAGTTCCTTTAGTCGGGGATTACACATTGGGGTTGACCTAGTCTTTTGGGACATATCATGTTATGTCACTGGTTGAGGATTACACTCTAAGGTTTCACTGGATGATCATTATAAAGATCGAACCTCGAAGTGGTGGCCTACATATAGTGAATATTCTAGGAATCAGAGTCATCGTAGTTGTTTAGGTCAAGGCTTACACTTGGAGGTTTCCCTTATATTTCTTACCTTCCTGAAAAACAATAATTTTCCCCTTATCATGATTTGTAGGAGAGTATCTTCCTAACATATATCAAGACAACTAAATTGTATAGTTAGTATTTCAAAAGGAATTTACGTAACTTAGTTAGCATATCCAAATGTTGTCTCATGATCCAAGATGAATTGCACAAAGGACATCATAAGATCCAGGTTTCTAGTCCAGAAAGCCATCACAAGACCCATATAACATGTCTAGTGGGTGTCGCATAATCTAGACAACTTTCCCTCGTTTCATTCATAAGAATAGGCTGGAAACATATGAAGGTTGTCACATGAGTCAATAGAACATGTCTCATAGGGTGTTGAATGTCTTCGATAACATCCCTTGAGGAAATCACGAGACCTGAATGATATGTTTAGAGGGTGTCATGATTCTCATATGACATTCCCAGAGGGTGTGGTGAGAGTTTAGTTGACATGCATGGATGCCACCCTGAGACTTGGATAACATGAATGGGTGTCATTATATGAGTCAGGAGATATATCTAAAGGACATCACAAGGATTGGGAAATGATCCTAGGGGGAATCATGAGACTAAAGTGGTAGCCTAGGAGAACCACATGACTTTCTCAGACATGTCCTGGAGGATTTCACATGACATAGATAACATGATGAAGGAGCATCATGAGATCTGAACGACATGACAGAGTACATTTGTGTGTCTTTGATGGTTCATATGAAGCACATGAGGTTCATCAAACATGTTTTTTACTTAATTTCTCCATTTTTAGCCTTTTTTCTAGCCCTTTTATTTCAAATGCCTTAAATTTATTCAGTGTCAGTTTATTTTGAGTCTCATGTGATCTGAAATATGTGAATTATGTTCTTTACACATCTCAACAGATGTCCTTCACGTGATCTATGAATGATCACATAAAGTGATTTATGTATGGCCCATGATCACTCTATAAGTTCATCGTTAAATTACCTAATAGAAGAATTTATGGTCATGAGATCAACTACTTTGAGAAATCTGCTATGATGCTTGGGTGTGCTGATGTGCTTGGATGTGAAAAGGCCAAACCTAGATTCAAGAGTCCACAGGTTCCTTTTTTCATGCTGGGTTAGGGAATTTTTAACCCTAAAAACTTGGTTATTTTATGGTTTTCATGATGTATCTATCATAGATCCAGGCTAGAGTCAGTGAAGGGGTCTAGCACCACATGTCTTCATGAACCTTTTCCATGGATCCATCCTTGGTCATCACCTTATTTTCAATGACCGTGAGTTCCTTCCATAAACACCTCCATTATTGGATTATTTTCAATTAATGGAGACTTTCTAACTCATTCATATATTCCAAAGGACTTCTACGTTGTCATATTGAGACATCTAAGGGACTTTTCAAGATCAAAGTTCATGTTGAAAGGTGTTTGTGAGATGCTTGATCCCTTTCTTGGGACATTTTGTGAGGCAAGGGTGTCTTTTCTAGGGGTTTCAATGTGATCAGGGTGGCTTGTCCATAAGTCTCTCAGTGCACTACTAAAAAATTCCATAGCATGTCACAAACATTTTATGACCGTGAGACCAGCACCACTTTTCTAGAAGTATCATGTAACTGTGCTACAAACATTCTTAGCACGTCACCGACATTTTATAACCATGAGAGCTATCAAATAATCATTTTTATTCCCTTTATTTTATTTGACAAAGTTCTTATATTATGTAATGTTTCATAAGTTTCATTGAGGATATTTTCTCTATTTTTTTGTGATGCTTTACATGAACATTAATTGTCCTATTGGGTTGTGTGTGAATTTCATGGACAAAACCATATGTTTTTACGTAGGGATTGGGAGTACAAGTTCACTTAAGCATACGTGGTCCTTTCATGTGATGGGGATGATATATCAAAGGTGTCTTGTGATATCTTTCCAATCGGCAAGGGTGCGTTGTGTGATATCCAATAATAATGATAGGCTTCCACCTCCTTCAATTTATTTCCCTTATTTTTATTCCACAAAGGCTAAAGGTTCATTTGAGTTTGTTGATGTTATCAAGGATTATTATCCTTCATTTCAATGATACACCACATGATCCTTTTGTATGTAAGAATCCAGAACCATTTGGACCTTTTCCACTTAATTATTTAAGGTTTTTTAGGTTTGATTGGCAGCTTCTTGGTACTGACAAACCGCATGGCCTAGGAGAGCCTATCTGGCTGCTACTGTGTGGCCACTGGTTATCTAGAGTTCCTTCACAAGGGCTTGAGGGATTATTGAATGTAGTTCCACTAGATCCTCTTTAGGATATGCACTATTGTTTAGAGACCTTTCATGACCTTCTAATGGTCACATGATCGCAATTCCTTTGAAGGCTCACATGATCCACAGTTCTTGCCCCCTTCTTATTCATTTTATTTTTTGGGGAAAACAATGCCCATATTTAAGGATTTATTTTATCATGAATTTTGCAATTCTTATTTAGTGGGAATCAACAAACATGTTAGATTAAAAAATTAAATTCTTTTTTTGAATTACAATTATAAATTTGAAAATGAAGATTTTAAGTAAAACCATACAATGTATAAAACCCAATATGGTTAGAATAAAGCATTTTACTTTTTGATTCAAACTTTTTAATATATTTTATAATTAACTAATGAATATGTGAATTTTTTTATATCAACATTACCTGTGATATTATAGTTAGAATAAAATAAATTTCAATGTATTCATAACTTCTACAGGAACTTTTAAAAGTGGTCTTCATGATATTACAATCACGAACCCTGAGATAATGATAACCCAACCACAGATTGATTTTTAAAATTGTCTTTTCTCACTATGACTAGAAAAATAGTTCACAGAAAATGGGGAAATGGTATATATTCTTAATATTCCATTGGTTTATCATTTGGTAGTATACAAAGAAATGAAAACAAACATCATCATTATTGGGAAAGGAAACAAGGGCCGTTGATAAACACATTTCATATTGTAAAAGAAAATATTCTATTTATATTTTCATAGTATATCATAGTGGCTGACCAGAGTCATCTCACTAGAGGAGCTTCAAAGTTTATTCACCCACTTATTCTGATTCACCGAATAACTATCTATTTTTTTGTTATAATCATTTTCTAAAATAGTGATAAATTCCAAATTTATTATGCAATGAAAATAGAATAGGGTTAAGGAAGAAAGTACAAGAACTTTTGGTGTTTGGATCTAATTTCCATAAATTATTCATGCCAATTGATTAAATTTTGTTTGATATCCTAATTGTGATATCTCATTCTTGGATTACTATCCTTTTATTTATAGGTTTTGGAATCTCAAATGAATAAGGAAACTAAATTATACATCCTCCTATAATCAAGGTTGATGGCACACCTCAATCGAGTGTATAAAACCTTCCAAGATCTGACTCCATCTTATACTGCTTCATTCATTGAATGAATCAACTCCATTTTATCATGAAATTGGGTTCAATATAAGGAATGGAAAAGATTTATATAATTCAATAGAATTGGGCTTGATATATATGGCGTAGTGGACAGTATCCATAAACATACACTCCTAACATCTCACCACAAATTGAAATAAAACACTTGAAATTTAGAATAGAATTCAAGAACATTTAACCTCCCCTAAGGCCAAGCCTCCGGTTAGTCACTCATTATTTAGTGAAAGTTGTTACGATGGAATTGATGAGAAGGGAAAATGATGAATGAGAAAAATAAGGAAAGAAGAATGAGTGAATGAAACAGTGAAAGAAATAGAGGGATGAAAAATTTACTAAAACACAATGAAGTTACAGTAACTAATGAAATTAAAATATATAATATAAAATGAAATTAAACAAAAATATAGCAATAAGATGTAGCCTAATGGAGTCCTCTGATCTCCCATTTAAATTGAAACATCACCCTTATATTTTTAGAGGGAGGTAACCTTATATCTTATTTTTTTATATTTATGTATATTTTATTTTTATTGGGTAAAGTTACACATATATATTTTTAGATTCCCCTCATAAAATCTATAGATATATTAGTATTTGCAAATTTCAATGTCGATTCGTACATCACAGTGATAGTGGAAACATCTACCATTACTTTTCAATATGGTAGCACTTCATGTCCTACCATTCTGTATCTAATGATATGTCCCCAAGGTATCACCACATATACAGTTTCACATAATCTATTTTTGGTGCTTTTTTTACCATTTCCAAAACCATTCATTCCTAAATGTCATGTCGATGAACTTATCCAAGATCACAAACCCATTTTTTATTATACTCCATGCAATCAATCCTTCATCACTAATTTTTTATGTCATGTTTACATGGTTGAAATTATCCACCATTACACCCTATTCAACAATATTACCATTTTCATTATTTAGTTATAGTTATCAATGATAGAACATCTACCATAAATGCTCTATATCTATAGAAATTCATTACTAGTCTCCAGTCATCCATGATGATAGTTCAGTATCTACCATGAGTTCTTCAATGATAGCTCCCATATTTCATAATCTTCATCCATATATATCATTGCCTCAATGGTAGATTACAACTACCATTACATCAATGGTAGATTACGACTACCATTACTTCAATGGTTGATAATATCTACAATCGCCTCAATGGTCGATGAACTCTTCATGAGTGATTAATTCTATTGATCATGTGACATCCTTCTTAGAGAGTCACTATCAATGTGATGGTGGGTCACCATGGTAGTAGTGGGAGTCGATCATCTTATAGCTTAAATTGTATCAATTTTGAATAATATCATGTCTGAACCATCCTCCAATGATGACCGCCACTACTAACATGGCATATCAAACACTGGCATTCAAAAATTCTCCATGGTGCATGAAGAACACCATGGTGTAGTGAAGAGTGGCAAAAATCCTCCTCTAAGTCATGCAACCTTCATGTAGTTAGATGGAACTAAATTATTTGCATGAATTCATTCTTCATCAAAGTGGGTGCCACTAAGGTTTCAAGAAGATATAGAGGTTACCCATAGTGGCACGATGCCTCATAAGAGATTCTATAGTTTATTCTTGACAATAATCATAGAGCTAAAAATATGTGAGGATATTGTCATCTCCATAATTAATTTTTTTTAGAAAAAAGTATTATCCTCTGATCATAATTTTATTCTAATTTACTAAAAAGAATGATAAAATCACTAGTAACGTAGAAAATAGGTAAAATTAACCAACTCTAAGTCTATATGAGCCACATCCGATGTAGAAAACTAGAGTAATCAATTTTAACCTTAATACTGTCAATTAGTCTCTTATATGTGATGCAAACAATGGAACTTTTTTTAATGGTTATTTAAAATATTTTTAACTAATCTACTATGATCATCTTAATAAGCATATTAAAAACATTCTAGTGAAAGAATATAATTCCCCCGTTGAAATTTATTTTCTACTTTTTCATCAAGTAATACTTCTCTCTATTTTATAGTGGATATCTCAACATGAAAACAATATTATCAACATAACCCAGTGATGAAAATATAAAATATTAATACATTTAACATCTAGAATTATCAGATACATCCCTCATATACACTTTGAGTATTTCTGAGATGTAATGTTCTTCAGTGATATCCCTTGATAGATACACAATATAATTATTCTTCCTAATTGGGTTTCTTCAGGAATAAATCCCATGAATCATCTAATATTAATTGAAGTGTTACAAGGAGGAAACATGATTCTAATAGTACTCTATCATGGAAAAATTTATAGTTGTAAGATATTACAATATTTTATAAAGTCAATACATCCTCTTGAATGAAATATTCACATTCAATTCCCTAATCAAAAATAAACACAATATATATGAATAAGTTGGTTCTTAAATCTTCATTAGTAAGACAAATATGACAAAGAGAGGATTCTCAACCCAACTATATTCTTATATGGGATATGATTCTTCACACTTGTTGTTGAGGAACTCTCTGTTTTCTATTCTTGCTCTTTCTTCCCAGCATCATCCAACAGTTTTGGCTATATAATCAAGCATTCTTTAGGAACATGTATAGTATTTAATTTGTGTATATAATTATTTTTCTCAATAATATTATTAGAATAAGAAGTCATAGGTGATTTCATTTTATTCATCAAGAGTTCATATTGTATAAAAAACCATATCAGTAATTTTTTTTGAATTCCATAACATATCACACCTTTCACCCACATCTTTATAATTCATCATGTTTTCCTTTTTCATAAAATTTTCACATTTTTCATCAAGGATGTATTTCATCAAATCAATCCCATTTTATCTTTTCTATATTTATTTTCTTGTCAATTCCATATTTCTTTCATTATTTATAGTGTTCATAAAAAACATTCAATGTTCATTGATATGACCTTACCTACTACAATAAAAGTATCTTTTCTTTGGCGTGACACTCTTTACATCACTCTTCATTAACTTTTTGGGAGTTGTCTATTTAATAGTCATATTTTTCTTTTTATATATACCAAGATTGAATTTCCATATTATTTTTTTCCTATATCCCTTTTTTCATGGTCTTTTATTCAGATCATTAGATAATATGTTTATTTTTTTGAAAGGTAGTGTTATGGTCAATAAGAAAAACACCCAAATTTATTGATAAAAAAAGAGATTAAATAAGTCTGAAATATAGAATTTTTTTAACATCCCTAACATAGAGAGGGAGTAAATCAGGAGGAAGATCATTCCTCAAAATAATATCATGACAAACACCCATATTGGAAAGCCCGTCATCAATCCTGTTAGCTTCACGGTAGGTGTGAGTGGCGATGAAGTTAATCTCAGAAATAGAGTTTAAACTATCAATATAGAGAGCAGTGAGAGGCCAGGAAAGATGAATGGTACCACTCTAGATGGCCTGGATAATAGTAGTGGAGTCACTCTCGATCCAGATATTTTTATAGTTGTGGAACCTTACAAAATAGATAGTGTGGATAACACTGAGCATCTCTGCTTCTAGAGCGGAAGTAGTGCCACAAAATCCATAAAAGCATCCAAGAGTCTGATCCAGGTGATTCAGGAAAATATCCCCACAAATCGCTGGGCCAGGGTTGACATTTAAGGCACCATCGACATTACCATTAATCCATCCTAGAGGAGGAGGAAGCCAGAATACTTCAAAGGTATACTTCAGACGATGATATTTCCCATTCACTTCAATCCGATGAAGGATCCCAAAATCATGAACCAAGTTTCTACATTGACCCTTTTGAATCGATTCCACCTCACGGATAGCCATGAGAATTTTAATTTTACTTACATTAAGCTGGAATGATTTATTATAAAAAATAAAATCATTTCAGCCATATCAAATAACATAAATAAGCTCTTCCACAGCTTCAAGGAGAAAATTTTTGATTTGTTGGGAGTTGGAAATGTCCATGAACCGTTGAATCTGCAATGTAATATAACTATCTAGCAACCATCTTCACTCAAAGATGTCAGAAATATAATGCTAGAGAGCAATTGTCGTATCAAAATAAAGGAAAAGATTATTAATATCCTCTCTATGTTGATTACACATTTGACATTTGGAGAAAAGATTAATCCCAGAGGTTTGTAAGAAATCATCCATGGGGATTCTATAATGAGCAATGCGGAAAATTAATGTGAAAATCAAAGGTTTAAGCCAGGGTTTATTAAAGTTTGTAATCCAGGAGAGATTTTCATTTTCATTGATAAACAGTTGATTGTAGTAGTTTTTAGAATCAAGCATTACATTGTGAGAAGCATCCCAAATTAGGAAATCATTAGTGTTAGTGAAGGGGTAGTTCTCAACAATTTGTTTTATTTCATTAAGAAATTCAGGGTTAGGAATGCTCATGACATTTTTTATGGTATCATTATTGAGAAAATTAGAGTGTTTATTGGATATCAAGGAGATCAAGGGAGTGCCAGTCCAATTGTCAAACCCAAATCTGAAATTAGAGTCCTTACTAGCCATCCATATGGAATTAGCCATAATAGAATTGAACATGTTTTTAATATCAGGCCAAATAGATGAAGTAAGAAAGTGGACCTAATGGTTTATGAGTTTATTGAGAAACCTAGCTCTAAAAAAATTAATAGAGGGAGAGTCATTATGAATTAGGTTCCAGGTAAGATTAGCTTGGAGAGCTTAATTGAACATAGCAAGATTCTTAAAACCAACACCTCCTTTATCAATTGGCTAACAACATGTAGCCCAGGGGACAGTAACCAATTTCTTCTCCAAGGTACTACAAGTCAAAAAAAAGTTTTTAATGGTGAAATTGATGCACTTTAACATACCTTTCAGCCATTTATAAATCATCATAGAGTAGACCAATTTGGAATCAATTGTGGATTCAAACAGAAAAATTATCCCAGCCATCGGAAGATTTGAGCCCTTCTAGGAGGAAAGTTGTCTAAGAGATTGATCAATGATAGGAATGAAATAGTCAGATTTTGGTCTACCATAGAAAATAGGAACACCAAGGTAAGTGAAAGGTAGAGAACCCTCTTTGACCCCTAAGAAATTAGAAATGTCGAGTTTTCTATCAGGGGAAAAGTCTTTACCAAAATATATGTAAGATTTATTCCAATTGATGTGCTGACCAGACACTTCTTGGTAATGAATGAAGATATTTTTAAGATTATTGATGTTCTTTTTGTCTCATTAAATAAGGATAATTATATCATTGACATAAATAAGGTGTGAGGGGGAGGTCAAGTTTCTAGTAGCTGTGATAATTTTGATATTTTGATTTTCTAAAGCTTGGATGAGCAACCTAATAAGGTAGTCTTCAGCAATAGGGAAAAGAATAGATGAAAGAGGGCCACCTTGTCTAAAACCCTTATAACATTTAAAATAACCTCTAGGTGAACCATTAATGAGAATAGAAATATGATACGAAATAAAAAGCATTTTAACCCTATTGATGAAAGTTTCATTGAAACCAAACTGCCTAAGGACCTTAAAAATGAAGTTCTAGTCAATGGTATCAAAATCCTTCGCAATATCTATCTTAATAGCAACATTCCCACCTCTAGTTTTCTTGTTTAAAATGTTGGTGGACTCAGATGCAAGATAGATACATTCTTGGATAGATGTTCCCTTTATCTTTATAATCTTATATTCATGCATATTATTGGCCTTTAGAAACAAATGGTTAAGCTCTTTATTTATTTTCTTTAAAATGCAACTGTGAATATTTACCATTGATATATTTGTTATTTATCTTTTTCAGTGTATGAATAACTTCTGAAAAAACCCATTTATATTACATACTTTTTACAAAAAATTAAATTTAAATTCTTCTTCAATTAATGGAAACATTACATTGTAAATTTACACATTTGTTTTAGTTTTATTCTATATACATGGTGATTATTTCTTTATATAACATCATAGTCCCTTACTTGACTCTATCATGTTTTAAGAGTGTGTTATTATTATGAACTTCCTTTGCTAATTCTTATTCCATCTCATCATCTTCCTCTTCTAATTGTGATTTTTTTCAAAATGTTCCTTGGAAAACCTAACTATGAAAGTAACCACTTCTTTGGGAACATTTTTAAAATGTTATCTAATTTCAAAATTGAACTCATATTGGAACTTGATTCATCATTATAATAATCAAATAATTTTATTAAACTGTTACCTATCTAAGATAATTTATCTAGTATTTTATATACATTCATATTTAAGTTCATATTTAAATTCTTTTCCACTCTTTTCTTTCCATTTATTTATTCTTGATTGAAACTTCATAATTTTTAACATCTAATGTAGAGATAGGATTCCCCATCAAAAGATATTATATATGTTATTAAAATAGAATTATTCAATTCATATATTTTAGATATGTATATCTAGGGAAGAAAATTAGATCCAGATAGATGTGTAACCCTTGCTCCAATGAAAATTAAATCACCCAATGGATCATACAATCACATTGGGGGGGGGGGGGGGGGTTAACCAGGTATGAATTTTTTAATAAATTGTTTTCTTCCCATTTTAAAACCTTTTTATGAAAACCCTTTGTCACATTTTATGATTAGTTTATTCTATATATTCATAATCAAATTTATACCATATAGAATGTAGAATGTAAATAAAGGTCAACACATTGTTTTTTTAAAAGGCAATGCCTTAGTCAAAGACCAAGACAAAATTTATTAAAAATAAGAAAGGAAATTACATGAGTCTAAAAGAGGGAATATTATTACAATATTTTTCACAGAAAGGGAGGAGATCAATTAGAAAGTCATCGCTCCACGTAATGGACTAGTTGATTCCCTTATTTTATAGACCATCAGCCACCATGTTAGCTTTCCAAAAGGCATGGGTGGCAATGTAGCTGATCTCTCGAAGAGAGTTATGGAAACTTTACCACCATGCTGTAAGAGGCCTTGAAAGATAAACCACACCATTCCAAATAGCCTGAACAATGGTGGTGGTGTCACTTTCAATATAGATGTTGTTCCAGCCTTTTATCTTTACAAAGGTGATAGCTTGAATCATAGCTACCATCTCAGTCTCTAGGGAAGAGGAAATACCTCAACTGCCAAAGAATCAACCATGGAAATATATAATAAATTCCTTGAAAATGGCCCCACATCCCACAGGTCCTGGATTTCTTTTGGAAGCACCATATTCATTAATTTTGATCCATCCAGGATGCAGGTATTTCCAGAAGCCCTCGAATGAACATTTCGACTAGTTATAGATTCCATCAATTCTAAGCCATCGTAGGATGATAAATTCGCCAACTAAGTTATTATAATGAGCTTTCTGAAGCATAGATACATCCCTAACAGCAATAAGAATTCTTGTCTAACCTACATTAAGGTTTAATTAGTAATTTTTGTGAATAATGGAATTTCTACCATACCAGATAATGTGAAGGAGCTCAGCAATGGCGATTAAGAAGAGGTTCATGATTTTTCATGAATTTTCAAGCTCCAAACAATGCCTTACCTGAGATAAAATAGATTCATAGAGTAACCATCTGCAGTAAAAAATGTTAGTGATATAATTCCCAAGAGTAAAGGTTGTAGAACAAGACAAGAATAGATGATTAGTGTCCTCTCTATGTTGATAACAAAGGTGACATTTGGAGTAGAGCTGGACACCAAAGGACTAAAGACAAACATCAGTAGGAATACGGTTATGAGAAATACACCAAACAAGATTGAGTCTTGAGGTCTTAATCTAGGGGTTGTCAAAAAAACATCAACCAAGAAAATTTTGAATCAATGTTATTGGAATAATGGTTGTAATATTTTTTGGAGTCAGGAATACCATTATGGGTGGGTTCCCAAATAAGAAAATATTCATAATTAGTGAAGGGAAAATCATCAATAACATGCCTGATGGAATCAGGGAGATCTAAGTGATGAGATTTCATCACCTCATTTATGGTGCAGTTGATGATATCTGGAGAGGAATTAGAAGTTAACATGGAAATAAGGGGGGTGCCAGTCCAATTGTCAAGCCAGAAGATCTGGGTGGATTTCAAGATTACCATCCATATGAAGTTATGAAAGATGTTGTCAAAGGATTTTATAATGAAAGGACAAAGGGAATAATTGGTTATACACTCCAACCATAATATCATATTCCGAAACTAGTTTTACACCAAAATAAAAAACATACATTGTAATCTCTTAATACAATGATAGTAAGATATATCTATGATCCTAGTTGATTTTACACCACTTGAAGTAGATATTCCTCCATGAGTTCACTACATCAAATAGCTTCCTCAGGTACACTTATTCAAGAATATCAATAGCTACTAATTACGTTTTTGAGTCACTCTCAATGACCTATGATCATTTGTATATGATAAAACCTCACTTAATATATCATATATTTGTTAAAAAAATTATACTTGAGGGGATGAAGTTCTTGGACCTAGTTACATTATTTAGATATTATTTTATATAGGATTAAACTTAATGGATCTGAATAAAACATCTTTCAATCAACTCAAATGAACATTAAGTAAGAATTCGATGGGATTATAAAAATTTTAAACCCCATATCCTAAAAATTTATTATCATAAATATTATATGTGCTTATCTTCGTTGTTATTTGTGGAACCTTTATGTTTCAACTTTAACATTTTTTAAGAAAACTATTTTGTAATTTATCAAAGCATGTATGTGGTATGCATGAGTTATTCCCTTTATTTCATGATTTTCTTTTGATTCATTGCACACACAAGTAAATTCCATACCTAATGCACTTAGAATTCATGAACACATGAAATTATCTTATATATATACTTCACATAGGTGATAATTGTGGGTTTTAATCATATATAATAGTGTATAAATATTTTTTCACATGTCTAGAAACACACAAAATCTTCTTATTCTTTATGTTGATCTCTTATTTTTTTCTATATATCTGATTCATGTATCATTAATTATGGTTTCTAAATTTCTCCTCAATGTAATTATTTCACAAAATTTATTCCTTGAAAAAAGAATAAGTAAAATGGTTCTTTTTGTTCTTTTTGAAATTGATAAGCATGACATCTACTCAAGAACATAGAACTCCTTCACACATATTAGAGTACGTTGTTTGTTTTAGTTCATCATGTACACCAAAGTACACAGTCTATACTTCTTTTCATTACTGTGAAATATTATTATCTCAGTTTTCCACGAAGAAGATAGGGCCTGTGGTGCTCTATTTTCTCTATGAAAACATGGGCTCTAAAAAAATTAATGGATTCTAACCATCTCTTGGATTGTATTCTTAGTATTTATATAGGATTATCCACCACCTTTTCTCTAATAATTATTCCATATAAGTCACCATCATATTTATGACATTACTGGAGAGTCAAACCTCTTTTAATATCACAAAACATTCGACCTAATTTAATCGATAATGAGAACAAATTTTGAAGTGTCAAGGCTTCACTTGATCATATTCTCCCTTTGAGTTGGAAAGCTAATATCCTTGAAAAAATTATTGTGTGGTTCTCCTTATACATTGAAGCTCCAAATCTTAATTTTTCTATATAAATTAATATGACAATCTAATTTAAAATAAATACATTCAACACTATCTTTGTTTCAAGTAGATACATTTATAAAAGATGTATAATACATTCATGGATATTCTTAGATTTGATCATGCCACATTATTATTTATCTCTCATGAAACTCTCATTATCATGGAAGTGGCTGGTCGTTAGAAGTATTGAGATCATCTATAGACATGGGGAAGAATATGATGTCATTAAATCTTCTGATTCTTCTATTATGTCTATATATAACTTGAAAAAAATATGATAACATGAAAATCTAATGTCCCACATCAATCTTCAAAATTGATGCCCTTCACTTAGAAATAGACTATATGGAATCCACTACTTGATCTAGAACAGGTGTCAGAACCAAGATACACTTCACATACTATGGGATTAATGGGTTATACATCCCAAAATAGGTCCGGTTTCTCTTCTTCATTCATTCCCACCCATTAGTGCAGACACACTATCCCATGCATAGGACCTACGTTACCTTCAAATAATCTATTGACTGGCCATGTCTTGTTGAGAGGATCCCTTATCTGGAAAAATAGTTCCCATTGATAGTTGATGGATGTCATGTTTTTTAATAATGTTTAAAAAAGTGTTATACAAAATATAATTATTAACATGAAATTAAAAGAAAATATTTTAAACTTATACATATCTAAAATTTTCTTTTTATTTTAGGAAATATTTAAATTCCAAAACCTCATTTCTAACTATTTCAAACCTCAAAACAATCAACTCTAAATTTATTCTTTTAATATTTTGAAATTAAATCATAAATTCCGAATCAATATTCACTTTGTTATTTCTATAAATAATATGAAATATGAAAACTCATATTTCACATGTTTAGAACATTTGGAAACTCATAAATCATTATAATTAAAACACATATTTAATTTTCTTCTAATAATTTATTACCAACTAACATAGTTTCCACAAATCACTTGGGTTATTCAAAAAGAAATATGATTATTATAGATATGATTATTGGAAATATGGTCATTGGAGATATGGTCATTATATATACATGTTCTCAATAATTATACCAACTTATTGAATTTTTAGTAAGATATTTAAGTATTATGTTATATAAATAATAAATAACGAATCAAAATATAATATCTAAATAGAATATTGTATTATAAAAATATTTTTATACATGAAAAATATTATTACAAAATAATGGTATGATAAAATTCAAAAAAATATTTTATAATAAATATATTGATAAAATTAAATATATAAAATATGAATAATTAATTTTAATTGTATTTGGGTTAAGACCTTTTTATATAAAAAAAATATTTTTTAAAGAACTATTTTTCTATCAGTATTGTGTATTTTTATATCAATAAAATAAATCACAACTAAAAAATTATTTGTTGAAATTTATTTATAATTCAAAGAAGTAAATGAATTAAAAATAATCCCATTGTTATTACTAGATTTTTAATAAAAATACATTCATTTTATGTTTATAAATTTGTTTTACTAGAAATTTCCTTTTTTATGTGATATGTATTTTTATTTCAAGTATCTCAATATATTATGTTAAATGTCGATAAATTATATTATCAATATTAATAAATAATTAGAAATATTTTATTTAGTAATTTATTGTAAATAAGAATAATATAAATTATTGTATAAAAGTTCGTTTTTTATAAAAATAGTTATTTTCTATATTTCGAATTTTTTATTTAAAAATTTAATTTTGTCACATTTGGAAATAAAACTTGATTAAATGGAGTGAAAATTAATAATCATAATGTTTAAATTTTTCTATACGGTTCATGTTAAATTGTTAGTAGAAAAAATCTCATGGTTAAAATTTTAATCAAAGTTAACAAGGGTAAAAAATGGGTTACTCAAGTGGGTTAAATTTTATTAAGTTTCCATGATAATTAGACCATATATATTACCTTTTTAGGTTTTAATTTTACACTCACTTTTTTTAGAAACTTATACTCACATAACATAACTTACTCTCATGCAATTATATTCTTACCCCTTAAAAACATTCATTTTCAAGTCAAACTCCCTCTTTCTTGCCTATAAAATGAGTTCACTTCCACTCACTTCACGACAAACCTATTATTAAAAATTATTAAAACAATACAACCATTTTACCATCAAAATAGTTCTATACCATGTTGTGAAGATCCTTTTTCTATGAAGATTCCATTTTTCCTACATTCTCAATTGATCCTTCAAGAGAAGATTCAAACTCTTAACATGAGTATTAACAACTATCTAACTTCTTATTCTCAATAATTATCATCGACCACCATAAAAACATATACTAAAAATAAAATTTTTATTATTAATATGATTATAATTTTAATGGATCGACTATTTCATATCTCCCTCTCGACCATTCATTAAATGAAAACATCACTCGTGTAATGTGCGGACTACTACCTTAGGTAGCAGCATGTTCTGTTTTTCAAAAAAAAATTATATTCATATTTATAAGTGGTAATTTAATGAATATATAAGGTATTCAGAAAATTATTATGATTCAAAAAAAATAAATCAATTTCATTCTTTTTTTGTTTTATGGAAAACTGAAATGTTGTTCGTGTGTACATATGAACTACCACCTCTATAGAGTGACATGTACCATTTTTCATCACTACCTTACATCGATGGTTCTGAAACATATTTTATTAGTGTATAATATATAAATGAGTAATATATTTCATGATTATGCTTAATAAATTATTACAAAAAATTTAACAACCATAATATTGAAATCCACTGATATTAGTAAATTACAAAAACAAGTTAATCGCGGGTCAGGTTATTTCAAATAATTTCCATAGTTTATATAAAATAAACATGAGGATATGGAAATAATTGAAAAAATAAAATGATTCAAATATATTTTATAATCCATTAATCATTAAATTGGCATAAAATTACTATATTTGTTCTCTCCATTACAAAACATGTGCAAAACAATCAAAATTTCCAACAAATGATGATTAATATAAATGATAACTAAATAATAAATTTATAATAAATTTTTATAATTTAAGATTGAATATGGTAATAGATATGAATAAGTTGTTTAAATAATTTATTAATATTATTATTTTTATTATACATGAGGTTATATAGCTTTCATGGAAATTGGATGTAAAAGTTATGGGTTTCCTCATCTTAATTATACAGTATTGAGATATACATCATATTTACTACTGATTTTTGTGGTTTATACACTAATAATATATGTAATTTAATATTATTATAATTAAACTCAATGTATTCAAAAATACATCCCACGTTATCCCTTTTAAGTGGGTTTTGACTCAATGTTTACCAAAGCTGTAAGAATTTTAATCTCAATTTCCCTCAATTGAGGATTTATTTCGTATATTTTACATATTGTTAATTTAAATAGTGTATGTACTTATCCATTTAATTATATCATCAAATATAACCCTTAAATAATTTATTTACAAGTCCATTTCACAATATCTATTTTATTTTATTTTAATATTACCCATGTTGTAAGAGTTTATCGTCTCTAAATTCTTCCATTGAGACTTATGACATATTCACTACTTGTTTAGTTTTTTTGTGATGAATAGACATTCCTATATAATAATTTAATTATATAATTCATGAAATTAAATGTATTTAAAATTCTATATAATTTTCTAATTTTAAGGGATTTCGATTGAAGTGCAACTAAAGTTGTAATGGGTTTTTTTTCTCATTTTTAAATCAACATTTTTATGAATGAATTACGATTTAGAATGAAATTATGTAAACATTCTCTAAAAAACACCTATAAATATTATTCTATTTTTGTTTTTGTGGGTTTTACATGTCCTATATCAATTTAATTTCCTTTGTTAATTAATTTACCCAGTAAGTTGATTTTAATTGAAACCGACCCACCTCTTCTTTTAGGTCGAGAATATTCCTCCTTTAAGTCCATATTGATTGTATTATTTTATGGAATTCGTTATCTCTGATTCAATAATTGATTAAGTCCATTTATAATATATTAAATTTATTTTAAAAAAATTTTATAAATTTTTTAATGTTTTCCACATCATTTTTGAAAAAGTGTAAAAATAATCTAATTTTAATGTTTTCCATGTGAACACATTCATTTTTAACTCTTTTTATTTAATTATTTTCCTTTACATGTTTTCAAATGATTTTCCAAATAATATTAATTCTTTATTGTTTTAAAAATATTTATAGTATTACTTATTATTTTTAAAATTTATTTATTCAATAATCTTTTAAAGGTTTTTTTCATCTATGTCAACATCCTTTGATGGTTCTTATGTTACACTTGGGATATGTTCTTATAATATAATACACATTATTTCTCTAAATGGATTAATTAATTTTCATTTAAGTTCCAATGAAACCCATATATTGTCTTTGGGATGATAAAGTGATGTTAAAATATGAATGTTTTCATGTTTTCATGAAACATATATATAAGGTTGTAGTTATTCTATGGGTGGAACCATAATTTTATATCACTCTAATACATTGGGTGATGTTTTATATCTCATGAGACAATTATGGGAATTTATTATTTATAATAAATCCATTATAGTGATCAAATGTGATGTTTGATCTACTATGTTATGGGAATTTGGTAGTGATTCCTACTCAAGTATGTTATATTGATTCATGGTCAATTATTTAATAAATTATAAACTTATTTTTGTTCCACATTCTTATGTTTTTGACAAAGTCAAATTTTAATCTCTTAAGACTAATGTTATGATTTTATACATGGTTTTTTTTCTTATGATCCATGTTTATTTTAGTATTATTTACTAATGTCATAATCATGGTATTTGATTATGTATTCATACCCGCATACTTTTATTATACTCACTTATGATCATCAATTATTTTTTCCTATGGTTACCATCCCTGAGCATATATGTTCACCCCATTCTTATGTATTCATTCCATCGGTTATGAATATTATTAAAACATATAATAACTCTAGAAGAGGGGATAGAGGGGTATGATTATGGAGGAATACTCACAAGTTTTTTAAAATAATTTTTTAAATAGCTAATATACAAAGAAAGCATATCTTTAGTTCTCAATGTTGTGTGACTATGTGTGAGATGAAATAAATTTTCATGTCAAATAATAGAGTAATTGTGTTTATTTATATTGGGTTATCTCAATTATTTGAAAAAGAATATTTTTTTATAGATTAGTTTATTTATTTTTGGGGATTATGATTACATAACCTATGTGAAAACCATAAGGATAATATTAAATATAGGAAAAATTCCTAATTTTTTTTAAAGTATAGATTTTGTGATTTATATGGAATTAAATACCTATCAAGATACTAAATATTTGATATAGTCTCTTGAATAGATGCACTTAGGGGAAATAACACTAAAAATGCTAGTTTGGTATTAACTATATCTTGAATTAGTGCACGACCTTTCAGAATATCTAGACACCATGTTTTACACTCTTGGGAAATATTATTTGGTTAATTCATATTATATTTATAAACCATTATGAGGGATTTGAATATATTTAGAGTATAATTTAAAAAAGTAAATGACAATAAATATCTTTGATTAAAAATTAATGAATCATAATTTAGGATATGTAAATCATTTATGAGTTACTAAATCTATGATTATAGTTTCCTTTGATGTTTTTAAAGGCATAAAAGAGAATTAAATTAAAATGAAAATATTACATGAGTCTAAATGACATAATCATCTTACAATCTTTGTCATGAAGATGGAGAAGATCAGAAGGAAGATCACCAAGCCAGGTAATGTCTTGATTTACTCTTTTGTTAGAAAGGCCATCAGCAACCCTATTAGCTTCATGATAGGTATGAGTGATAATGTAGTTGATGTCGAGAGGCAAGCAAGTGAAATCTATCCATCGAGTAGTGATCGACCATTCAAGGTGTGTTACATTGTTCCAAATTGCTTGCAACATGTTAGTCGAATCACTTTCAAACTAGATGTTATTCCAATCATGATTCCTAGTGAAGGAAATAGCATGTATCATGCCCATCAATTTGGCCTCCAGAGAAGATACAATACCAGAGTTCCCAAGAATGCATCTGAGGATCTGACCATGGCGATTCTTGAAGATAGCCCTAGAACCTGCAGGACCTGGATTGCCTTTTGAGGATGCATAACCATTGAATTTGATCCAACCAGGAAAGGGAGCACGTTAAAACACTTCAAAGGTGTGATAAGGCTGACAAAAATTTCAATCAATTCGAAGACATCGTAGAATCATAACGTCATGAACAGTGTTGTTGTAGTGACCCTTTTGCATCAAAGTAGCTTCACATATGGCAATAAGAATCCTTGTTTGACCTGCATTAATATTGAGTGAGGATTTTTTATATGTAATATTCTTTCTATCATACTAGATAACATGATGGATCTCAGCAACAATAGAAAGTAAGAGGTTCTTAATTTGCTTAGAGTTCCATTTCTGCAAACACTTTAGTTGAGTGTTGACAGAGTTAAGTATCAACCATCTACAGTTAAAAATGTCAAAAATATAGTTCCATAGAGTAGTGGCAGTATCACAAGAGAGGAAGAGGTGGTTAGTATATTCTCTGTGTTGATTTCAATGCCTACATTTAGAGAAAAGTTTAATACCAAACGATTGAAGACATATGTCTATGGGAATTCTATTGTGGGAAAGGCGCCAAATAAGAGTGAATCTTGAGGGCTTTATCCAGGGGTTTTCAAAGAATCTTAGCCAATCAAAATCAATTTCAGAATTATAGAAAAAATGATTATAAATGTTTTTGAATTAATAAAACCATTGTGGGAAGGTTTCAAAATTAAAAAATCATCAGTGATTGAGAAATGATATTTGTTAATGATGTTCATAATGTCTTCAGGAAGTGATAATTGTGAGAATTTAGCATATCTCTAACATATTAGTTATTGTTTTCAGGGGTTTGGTCAGGATGAATCATAGAAATAAGTGGGGTGCTAGTCCAGTTGTCCAACTATAAATTTAAATAGCACTCCCTAGTAACCCTCCATCTTGCATCATTCATAATGGTGGAAAAATATTGCTTAATAAATGGATGAATAAAGGAGCTGAGGAAATTTAAATTTCCTTCCTTTTGTTTTCCAAGAAATCTCTTTTTAAGAAAGGATACAAAATATGAATTGTTATAAAGAAGATTCCAAGTGAGCCTATCTTTAAGGGACTCATTAAAGTATGTAAGATTTTTATACCAAACTTGCCCTTATCAACGGGTTTACAACAGGTCAACCAGGGGACCATGACAAGCTTTCTTTCCAACGTACTACCATTCCAAATGAAATTTTTGATTAAGGAATTCAATTTTTTATAAGCCAAATAGGCCATTTATAAATCATCATGGAGTAAACCATTTTGGAAAAAAATGGATTTGATAAGGCATAATCTTCCTACAAAAGAAAGGGATTTCCCTTTCCAAGAGGATATTTGATTACAAACATGGTCAATAATGGTAGAAAAGTGAGAAGTCTTGGGTCTGCCCCAAAAAATGGGAGCACCAAGGTAAGTAAAAAGAAAGGAACCCTCTTTGGTGCCTAGGTCATTGATAATATTACCTTTCTGGCTGATAGGGATGATTTTTCCAAAGAAGATAAAATATTTGTTTCAGTTAATGGTTTTTCCATAGACCTCTTCATAGTGAGATAAATCATTTTTGAGGTTTTGAATATTTCTCTTGTCACCTTGAAAAAACAGGATGATGTCATTAGCCGAGAGATAATGGGTGGGAGTATTCAAATTCCTAGAAATATGAATGGGTTTGATTTTATTATGGTCCACAAGACGATTGAGGAGATGACTAAAATAATCATTTTCAGCAGAGAAAATAATGGAAGATAGTGGATCTCATTGTCTTACACCTTTGGTTCATTTAAAGTACACCTTGGAAGAACCATTGATCTGGATAGAAACATAGTCCAAGTTGAAAAGGGTTTTGATTGTACTAGTAAAGGAGTCATTGAAACCAAATCCTTAAAGAACCTTGAAGATGAAGCTCCCGCACATGGTATCAAAATATTTTTTGATGTCAAGTTTAATGGTGATATTACCCCCTCTTTTGACATTTTTAAGAGTGTTGATGCACTCAGAGGCAAGAAAAATACAATATTGTATGGATCTTCCCTTGATAAATCCAAATTGGTTCCAGGATACAATTTTGTCCATGATGATTGAAAGCCTATTGGAAATTATTTTGGAAATGATTTTAAAGAGGGTGATAATGAGAGAAATAGGTCTAAAAAGGTGGATCTCAGAAGCATTGTCCACTTTAGGGATCAAAGAAAGAAAGTGAACATTCAAACCATGAGGAAGGATACCATTAGAGATGAAATATTTGACATGTTTACAAATATCCAAATGTATAACATCCCAATAATAATGAAAGAACCCATTATTAAAACCATTAGGACACGGGGCACTATCAGGATTCAAAATAAATACAATGTCTTTAATTTCATGATCAATTAGTATGTTTAGAAGGAAAGCGTTATCCTCATCATTAACCACATTCATAAGGATCTCTGGAATGAGGTCTTTGTTCATTTCCAGATCATTGAAGATGGATTCAAATTAAGAGACAATATGATTAGCGATATCATTCTCATTTTCTAAGAGTTTTTCCCATATTTTAACAAAGATAGAGGTCTATAAGCTTTCTTGACTCTATGAAGTGAGCTGTAGAATTTTGTGTTCTTGTCACTATCAGATAACCATTTATCTTTAAAAGTCTATTTCCTCATGTTCTCCATAAATGTGAGAAAATAATTTAGTTTTCCCTAAATATTGAGTTCTTGAGTCGGATCAGTGTTGAAATCAGAGGTAGTGTTATTTTTTTGAAGTCAACTAAGTTAATCCTCAAGAAGAATAATGTCATTTTTAAAATGTTTAGCAGTATAACTACACCAAATTTTGAGAATCTGTTTGAGGTTTTTTAACATAACAGGACAGAAAAAGGTACCATTAATGTGTGACATAGAAGACTAATACTTTTTGATGATATTAGTGCAATCATCATTAAAATACCACACATTGTTTAATCTGAAAGGAAGCAAGGGTTTCATGTTTTTGGTTTAGACATTGATGGGAATGGGATGATGGTTAGAGTGTAGCCTATGGAGGGTGACGCTGGAGATAGAGTCCCATTTTTTCAAAGCAGGGACATTCAGGAAGGCTCTGTCTAACTTGGAGGCAACCACCCTATTGTAGTGCCTTTTGTACCAAGTAAACTTTTCCCCAGTGAGATTAATTTCTACAAAGTTGTTGTCTTCAATAGATGTTTTGAATTATCTCATGGAAATTTTACCATGAGTAAGACTAATTTTCTCACATTAATTTAAAATGGAATTAAAGTCCCCAATCAAAAACCAAGGAGTATTGATATTAGTACCTAAATAGGTAAGGTCATTCCATTGTGGTCTCCTATCTTGGTATCTATTTTTAGCATAAATAAAGGAGCAGAAGGAGTGAGTTCTATCAATTAAGAAGTCACAAGTAAATATTTTCTTAGAAACATTAAAGACATTAACATTTTTAAGAGATGTGTGTGAAAAAACCCATAGGTTTTCAACATTGGAGGAATTTTTGGTTGCACTTGAAAAAGAATAAGCATGTAGGAATAAGTGGAAATATTTGTTTGAAAAGTTATTTTTGGGTTCAGTAATAGCAAACAACATTGGGAAATGAGTGTTGATCAATATTTTTAATATGTTTAGAGTGTCAGAGTTTCCAATACCCTGACAATTCCTAAAGATAATCCTCATTTGGATCTATGTTTAGAGCTAGAACTCCCCCTTTTTTTGTTCACTGAGTCTTTTTTCCTAGAAGATCTTAATGGTTTTTTATCATTGCATGGACTAGTGTTCTGCTTCTGCTTATTTTTTGCAGCATCAAAGGGGTTTTTTGTTATCCCCTTAGCATTATACATGGTAAATTCATGCAGGGAGGTATTCACATGTGAACCTACAATGATCCTAGTATAGGTATCAGTGTAAACCACATCATGAGTATCAATTAGATTTCCAGAATTCACCAATATACCACTATTCATGATAGAATTAGAATCACCACCAGACTGAGATAAAAATGAAGGAGAAAGAGTACCTAATCCTTTTGTAACCATAGGTTTAGTATCATTAATTTTAGAGTTTGAAGGTGGAATTGATTGGTTGTTTGGAGCAGTCAATGGTGTCTTCTTCTATCCAGCCAGTTCGGGTTTAGAATTTGAACCACCAGGAAGTTCTATGTTCTTTGTGCCATTAGTGACCTGTTGTTTTTCATGTTTAGAGCCAGAATTAAAAGTTAAATAGGTACCTAAAATAGCCAGACCTGGAGGTTTGCATTCCTGTTCTTCAGACTGCATGCTGGATGAGGGTTCATGTACCATCGAGGTAGTGCTTCTATATTCTAAACAATAAAAAGCAGTGGGGAATTCAATATGGGGAGTATTTCTAGTACTGAAACTCTGTTCCCCATACAACTCAGGATTTGAGACAGCAATTATAAGTGTGTCATCAGTTTTTTTATCATTACTCGACCCCTGAAAAAATAAGTCAGTAATGGAGTTTTCAATATTAGGAGAAGTGGTATGAGTACTATGTTGTTCTTCTTGGATAGTGTTGTCCACAGATGAGTACTTTTCCTCACTCTGTGAGCTTTTAATTGGGTCAACATTCAAGTGATTAATGATCTTCATTTACTAATACTAGAGTATATGAATTACATTATAGAATTATAGGGGATTTTCGGGCAGGATCAATATATTTCACCTATTTGTGACTAGGATTGGGTGACAGAGTTGTGACTTCTAAAACTGAGTGAGAGTTATTAAGTAATTCCATAACAATTGTTTCAATTTCATTAGTTATAAATTGATCTTGAACTTCATTTTCATGTTCCTACACTAAATCAGCCCATGATTTTCCTTCTTCAACCTGTGATGGAATCAAGGCCTTGGGTTTGAAAATCCAATTTTCAGTGTTCTTCTTAGAGGTTTCAGGTTTATCATAGGAAGGAAATTTATCTCTCATTGGTTTTTTGGTCTTGTTCCATTCCAAACCACTTGGTTGTGAGGCCTGTCTGTGCACTACCCTACAGTTTAGTATCGAATGAACTATGATTTTATAGTACACAAAAAGGGGGCTTTATCTCATATTCAATCCTTACTTCAACCTTATAATCCTTAGCATTAAAGGCAATAGAGTGCGGCAGTTTAGTTTCTAGGTTCACTTCTAACATAACTCTAGTAAATAATCCTAACTCACTATTTAATGTTCTTTAGCCAATCTTCAGGGGAGTACCAATGCAAGAGGATAAGTAATTTAAGATTTTTGGATGTCAAAAAACCCGATTGAGGTTGTGTAGTCTAATTCATACCTATGCCAAATTGTTTCTATGTGTGTTCAGATTAAAATCAAAGTCTCATTCATAAATATGCAGAAGACCAGGTTTGAGTTGCAGATTACATATCTTCCATACCCTATATAAGTCTTCCTATGAGGAGAAAAAAATGTGGAAATAACCCTTAACCAGGGAGGCTAGTATCCAGTTATCAAAACCCCAAAAATGTGCATTGAAAGGATTAATATCAAGATATTACCTGGTTTTTTCCCCTTTTAAGTATGTAATGAGACCCATGACAGAGAACTTACACATTTGAGTTCTCTGTTGAATCACTTCGGGATGAACCTCCATAGAGAATCCTCTATCATTTATTGTTTTTAACATGGGAGGGTTTTTCAATGTTGATTTCAGTAGCTCTGATCTGCTCAGAGCCTCGAGGAAAAAAATCCCCCCAGGTTTTTCATTCATTGCTTGTCCCGAACCATTATCTTCAATGATTGTTTTTTCATTTGTTTGAGTAGTAGAAATGAAAAATGGGTACTCCCATTCTGGATTGAAGGAGTCCATGAGTCCGTAATTTAGCAAAGATATATCCTAAACTCTTTGATTTCTATAGATTAGGACTTGGGATTCGAGGGTTCATCAAGCCATTCAGAGAGAAACCCCCCATCCTCCTCCAACATCCCAATTTTACAAAAACCATTATCTAGTTTCCTTTGATTTATTTATTAATTTTATCAAACACAAACTAAAATTTATTTATATAATGGGTGGATCAGGGAGAAATAAATTTAATAATGGATATAATGGGAAATTTCCTTACTATCCCAATGATAAATTAAATGGTTTTTAATTTAGTGTTTAAAATATTATGGTTATTCTCATCTGGATATCACGAGTCTTAATTTCCAAAATGAACATTAAAAAGTTATCATATTTAATAAATAAGTAAATGATGGATTTCCATTAATTTTTAGGTGAAAATTACCATGGAGAAAAATTATTAAACTTTCTACACATCAATAATGTGATAAGAAGCACCAAAGGGATATCTTAAAGAAACAAGGAAATGTTTCAAGTGTGGAAGGACTATCCATTGAGCATGTGATTAAAGGATATGGATAAAGGGTTTAACCAATATAATGGAAGGTATAAATTTCCATAATTATTCTTCCCCCACACTTCAATTCCTCAAATACAAGGAGTTTGATAATTATGAGAATATATGCCCTAACCCAAGTGAAAATGTTGATGATAGGTAAGAGAAATATTCAAGGAACAAGGAAAACCCTGGGAAATGACCACCACTAAAAAGTATTATAATAATTAATTTAAAAATATCCCCTAATTTAGATTTATGGATGTATTATTGGATTATGGTTCTTGCCACTCTAGTATATATAGGAATTTTTCTAAGGAATCAAATCACAACACCACTGATTTGATATGGAATTATTGAAGGAAATATCTTTTTATATGATTATTATTCCCAAGTTGATGTTTATTGGAATTTTTTTAATGTAAATTTTATTAATATTATCTTAGATAAACATGATGAAGTACTCAAAATGGATTAGCTATCACCCCAACGACATCATATTGATTACCAAAATAGGGAGTAAATTTTTTTATTTCAAATCAACCTATGATTTTTTAATAGTGAAAGGATAACTATGAAACTCTTATCAATATTAAATTAATTATATGGATATTAATACCCAATCATGTGATTATTTTCATAGTATTACCAAAGTTAGTGAGGTTAATATTTTATTACAAATTATATCTCAAGTCATGACTATACTAAGAATACTGTTATCCGTTTTTACTGGTGGAAATTTTAAAATTTCAAGGATAGAATTGGGGGGTGGGGGTAAATGGAAAGCACTAAGAGTTTAATATTAATTTACCTTTAAATAAATATTATATAATATATTTATTCAAGCATAAAACATAACTAAAATAAATTTCAATACATTTTATTGAGATAAAACATTACACCAAAAGCACACAAAACCATGTATTATATACCATGGTTGATTAAATCTACTTAAAGTAAATAAATTAAAAGGAGAAAATAAATTGAACTGAATAATATCTTCAAAACTAAGAGATCCCTTGGATCATATTAATCCTTGAGAATCACTATTAGTAAAACAAAATCTATAATAAGAAATAAAATAGTGAAATGATAAATAATTATCCAAAATATAGTAAGGTTTGCTAAATCTGGGAATACACTACCCAATTATATGGAGATTGTACCAAGTTAGTTTTATCTGTTTGATGTTAAAATTAAATCACTAGAGACCTCATATAATCAAATGGCTTCAATGTAAAAGGAGACATAATACAGTGTAATGAATGAGATATTGAGAAAAGAATGGCCTAGGATGAGAGATGTCTCTCAGCCTGAATGTTACTCTAGATAAACGAGAAGGTCCCTCATTATTCCTTTATTTATATACATTATTTTTTATTAATATTCATGGAATCTATAGATATGGGAACATCTATTGAGGGGTATAATTGATGAGATTAAGCTATAAGATCTTCAATACATTATGAATGTAAAACTTCTAAACTTATTTATAGAATTTTAAGTTGAGGTATACCAGTCATAATTGTATTGATAATATCAATTAAGGGAGGATTTATGGTTTTATGAAAAGATAAATTAAATGGGGAGATATTTCATTTTCACTTGAAATTTCTAATGTGCTTGTTAAAGTGTGTTAAGGATTTATCATTTTATTGATTAATCTAATTATATCCAATACATAGAATAATAATTGAGAATTTTTTAATATGATTTCACATGAAAGTTATTATATAGAATTCATAGACTTACTTGGTTATATCTCTCTTTTTTTATTCACAAGGTTATCCCACGTAGTCTTATAGATGATTAACTAAAGGATCTTTTATAAGAGAACCTTATGAGATCATTCTAATCATATAAATGATACTAAAATATTTATATAAGGTTGATGATAATGTTCTTGATAAGATGATGAGTTGTGATGTCCTCAATTACCCTATGTATATTTATTTTCAATAAGGGGGAGTGTATTTAACCCTATATATTGACATATTATATTTGTTGATATTGAAAAAAAAATAAAAAGGGGTATATTATGGAGCATAATTTGTATTTGTGGTCAATAGATCAATATGTGTTGGTGTATTAAGTGGATATTTTTAGAGAATTGTTATGGATTCATCTAATGGAATTTAATGTCAATAATGGAAAATTGTCCTTTATAGAAATGTGTTTATTTTTTGTGTTATTCAGAAATGACGAAGACATTTGTTAAGGATGAAAAATTGTTTATAAATTTTTTTTTAAGATTCATGTAGTCCATTAATTAGGAATGTAATGTTTCCATGAAATAATAAGTTATTAATCCATGAATAAGAAGAAGGATGTGGTTGAGATATGGGGTGGAATTTTTGGTCTTGAGTATCCTACACAGAACATATAATTTATGGGAGTTTAATAAATTTTATTTGGAAAACACAAAATCTCCAATCGGCTAGCCCTCAACCACTCATATAGGACCCTAGGGGTCATCCCACATGAGAGAGAATGGTGGTTAGGGCTGTGTTTAAGCCTGTAGGACCATAGATCCCACTATTCATGGGCGGATCCATGTGAAAGGTCCACAGTGTTTACTCACCCAAAAGAAATCATACTATGTTCTAGACTCCCATAAGAGGTAGAGCATGTTGGCTAGGGATGTGTATAAGCCTTGAGGACCATAAATACTACTATTCATGGGAAGACCTATGTGTAAGGCCCCTAGAGTTTACACACCTGATGGAATTCATAGTATGTTCTCGAAGCCTATAGGGCTGAGCCTCGATGCTGGTTGTGTGAAGGTGGAATGGGCATTGAAACCCATTGCTGGATTGACCGGATTATGGTCACATATTTGATTATAAAGACAAGTGAATCCACTATGATATTTCAATGTGGGACAACTGATGCCTAGTTGTTGTTCTTGAATCATTAAAATAATTAAAATAACCACATTATTCTAATCCCTACATTCTACACCATCCATTTCTATATAATGAAGTGCATATTTGAAGTGAGGAACTGTCTGATCTCCTGTGCAACAATTATTCAAAGGGAATATTTTTCTTCAACCTCCCAAAAAACGAATTATTTACAAAAGCTCATGAAAATGGGCTAATTCTATATATCTAGACAAATATCTATCAAACTGAAACAAGTAATGTAACTTCTTCTTATATTTGTATTATTGTCATAAATCCATTACAAAAATCTATTTCAAGACATAGTGATGCCTCACTAAGATATTGCATGAATCCAAAAACCTGTTACATGATGATCTTATGATCATGTGTTAAAAAATTAAAAGACACTCACCAAGACATCCTATATGTTGTGAGAAAAATATGAGGTCACCATAGTAATATAAATGATTTTTTTATCACATAATCCCTTCATAATTGCAAGACATTATTTCTTGATTTTTTTGGTTTAATTTGGAGGTAGTTCAAAATTATATCACATGATCAATGAAGTAATCGTGATAAAACTATCATGTGATCATGTGATCATTCCATCAGTGATTGAAGATGTCAATAGGTTCAACATTCATGAGATCCCAAGATCATTTAGAGTTTAAACAGGTCTCTAATAAACCTTAAAAATCAGATCTTTGCAACCTATATAAACCAAGCCCATACTAATGATTCATTGAAATAATGATATATATATATATCAAAAAAACTGAGATCAACCATATGATGTATCCACATGAAGGAGAAGATATCATGTGATACTCTCGCATGAATAAGGAATTGTAGACAACCATCTTTTCTCACAAAGAAGGAACCCATGATCCGTCCCAGAATTGTGAAGAAACATAAGATACATAGACCCCAGACAGCTCTTTTATCATGAAGTAATCTACATAAAGACCACTTATCTCACTAAGAAAACCACAAACACTACATGTGTCATTATACAAAGAATTATTTGTGACAAAAACTATTATACATTCATCTCATCACACAACATTTTAGGTCAAGAGAATTATAATCTTATGAAGCACATATATGGAGGCAGTATTATTGAGGGATAATAGATCCTATGAATATTATGTGATTATATAAAGGATTTAGTGAGATCGTGATATATCTTCTTGTGAAGGAAGGAGGATAATAGTGTGATCCTTCTAGTCTCAGGATGTACTTTGAGGAGACTACCACAGACACAACCTATGTGATGATAATGTAACCCAAAAGACATCTAGGTCTTGTGAAGTGATTGAAATAGAACATATGGAAACACATCCTATCTCCTGGATTACACTATTTACAACACCTAGATCATGAAAATAACATATTTGTTTTCATGAAGAACACTTGACATCGCATTGTCACTTCATGTGATGGAAGGTGGAGAACCCGCAATCTATGCTTTGATAATGAGAAGGTAGTGAGAATATCACATAATATTATATACATCATGCTCTTCACATGATATATTTATGAAAGGAATAAGAAGAAATTTTCATGAAATACATGAAACCCATATAATCAATGCTTGTATAAATAGTGAACAATTCCTTAAGAAACCATAGTGGACAATGCAGGAGCCCATGCACACATGCATAATCACTTGAGAATTAGAGATACTAAAAACATATTTGAAAATAAAATAAATATAAATTTCATTACTAAATGTGTTAACATTTCTGATTCCATGATATTTATTCATGAAGTGTGTATAATTTGAGACTAAATTCAAGAATAATAACAAAAGATATTATATTTGAGTTGATAGTGTTTGAGAATTCAATAAGATAGACTAAGCTGACATTTTTCAAGATCCTTATTGCATATAAATATTATTGAAGAAATTTCATTCACTCCTTTCACACATATCAGTGAGGATGTGAATTTATAATGAAGGTATCACAGCCTGAGTATAGTTTCACTGAGGCAGCTAATCATATATAGTTGATGAGGTTAATTGAGTAGGACCAAAAGACCTGAACAAAAGTTCTTATGGTTACCTGAAATGGTAAAAAATAAAGTGTGATTCAAAAATCTTGTGGAGGTATATCAAAAGATAATTTGGAAGTGGATCAAACTTAAAGAAAGGTTGAAGTCATTTGATGGATCCAAAGCATGATAGATTTTTCTGATTCTAGAGAAAATGTCTCTAGTGTGGATTTTGGAGTAGGCCAGTGTGGATTTTGGTAACACTATGGGATATAGTATAAAGAATCTCTTATGTGGATTCAAGAGAGATATTGTGTGATTCTTTATCAACCATTTTAATTAATTATAAGATTATTTCTTCAGAATCTATTTTGGATAGAATAACTAACATGGAAATGAGTAGGTCTTTGTATCAAATATTGTCAATATTGTGTTTTTTTATCTCTCTTATTAATTATACATAAAAACTGAGGTTGTGAGATAATATTGAGTGGATTGAGAACCTTTTCATATTTAATAGGTTGAATTAGAAAGAAATAATTTTCAAAAGTAAACCACTAATTCACCCCCTCCCAGGGGTAAATCTTTATTTAAAATAAAATTTCTTAATGGTTTCCAAATAGTTCAATTTGGATTCCATTTATCAAATTTCTTGAAAATAATGTTTATTTTTATCAGGTATGACATGAATGTATTTTCCCACCATCATGAGAATAAATTTCATTAAATATTCCTTTATAATTTTCCATGACTATTTTAAAATAAATTATTTTCCCCATATTTTATAATTTTTATGAAATATTACTCAATTTAAGGGGTGTTTTTCCTTGTTTTCAAAGAAATATTTTAGGTATTATTTTAAAGGTATTTTCATCTATTTAAATATACTCTAATTATTCCTCAATTTCAAGGGTATTGTGATCCTAGTACACTATAAATCTTCTTTCTCAAGATGGATCACGATAATTGATTTAAAGAGATTTTCATGAAACCCATTTCTTTTTCATGGGTTAAAAAAGATATGGTGGTTGTTTTACAAGGGTGTTATTTTCAAAAGTGAAAGATTATAAATTTTTGCTCATGATATGGTCCTTTTAAATTGTTTAAAAAGTGTTCATCTCCATTATATCTCATGAGTGAGCCTAATATAGCTTATATGATGACTTCACTTAGATAGCATCGAGTGTGACTAATATATCTTATAAGATGGGTGTGAAAAGATAGATCTACAATGAATTAGGTAATGATTATGTCCTCTAAAGAATTATATTGGATGTCTAGTATAGAGTTATTCTAGTCATAATGGTTCTATAAGGGTTCAATGATGATTACATCCCAAGGTACCAACACATTTTCTTATTGATTTTTATGGGTTACAAATGTGTTCTTTGATCAAGGTTGTCACGAAACTCCACATGATTATTGATTCTAATGACTGTTTTCCTATAGTAAATTTGTATTCCCTGTTTTCATGATTTATAATATAGGTACTATTGGGTATTAATTTCCTTATATTATGCTCATGTACTATGACTATTTAATCATAATTTTATTCTCATATTACACTCATATATGAAATTAAATTGTTAATGTTTATATTTACCCTTTCACTAATTTGAGGCAACACTTCTTATGTTTCATATTCTCCAAGTTGTGAAGAATGATTTTAAATTATTTGAGTCTATAAATTTTTTAATATGGGAGGAAAATTATGGGATATATTGAAGTCTTAATATGTAATATGAAAAGCTGGGTATAGTGGGAGTTTATGTTGATATTTATGACCCAATTATTTTGGAGATCCATGTTCTTATGATTTTTTCCTAATTTTATAATTCTATAAACATGAAAGGTCATTAGATATGTAAGTGACCCAATATTTCATTTCGATATTGTATATTTTTTATGAAAAAACTGTGTCACATTTATCTGTATCAAAACTAGAAATGTCATGTATATATTTTTATCCTTGGATCCAAGAGTGCGGGTTCAAGGTTGTTACATTATCTAATAGTTCACATAGTGGTTTGGTTGAGAGGTAAACATAATATAATATTTATTACACTAACATTCCATTTTCTCTACTATCAATAATGAGAAGTATAGGGATTTAGGAGACATGGTTGTTTAATATCATTTTTGTATTCTCATCATTCAGTGTGATCCATATTATTTATTAAAGATGATCCAATCTTTGTGTTCATTCCTAGTAAGGCAGATTTATGTTTTATAGTTGATCTATGTGTGCATTGGGTACAGTCTTTAAACAGGGTGAGACATATTCAAGGTTCCATTTATAAATCTGGTCCCTTAATGGTAGTTTCATTAATATTTACTCTCAGCCCTTACTACCACAGATGAATGTGTGTCATAGTCTTGTGATCATTGTTAAAAAATGTCTCACCCTATCATCAATGGAAATTTTTTTTCCCGGAATATTTGTCTCAACCCTAAATGAGACTATTATAAATTCAAATAAAGGGATTAGAAAGAATAATTATTTTTTATCATACCCATCGACAAAGATTGAGAATCATTTCTTCCAATTTCTTTAAATTTCTGATAACCCAACATATTAAATCAATTTCTCCCGATTAGTCTTGATTCTCACATGAGAAACAAATCCCATAAATGGTTTTCTCCACCTACATTAATTGTTTAAGGATGGGAATGGATATCTATTAATCATGTTCCCAATCCAACCCGATAACATCAAATCAAGATTAGCTACCTCTAGACGAAGTTTTAATCAGATCTAGGTATTATATATAGTTCCTCTTGGAATTGAGTATCTTTTATAATCTACTCAAAACAAATGTAATTTTATATAAATTATCATAATATTTATTATTTATAATATTATAAAAACCATTATATTGGGGTTTAGGTTTTAGTTTCAAAATATTTTTACCCCAAAAACACTATAAACATAAGAAAGTAAAAACTAAATAGATAATAAATGGGTTTGTGTTCCCAAATGTTATTAAATTTTTTATTCAGATTTATATTTTTAAATTATTTTATAATATTAAAAATTAATAATTGGGTTTAGGTATTGATATTTTTAATTGTGTTAAAGTTTCAGAACCTATATTTTTATAGATATTTACCTTATTTCTACCGCTACGATGATTACATTTAATATATACATATATATAACTCATAAAAAATATAAAAAATTATTATTATTAAATAGTATTAAATAAGTAAAAAACATCTATAAAAATATAAAAAAATTACAAAATAGTTTTGATAATTATCAAATACAAAGAGTATAGATAAAATATAATACATAAACTAAAACAAATTGATTTATTTACATGAAAATATAAATACCAATATTACCATATGATTTAGATGACTATTCATAATTTTTCTATTTCAATATATATAATGAATCCTTTATGATCATAGTCATTAACATTGATTTTCATTAGAAACACTTTATGACACAATCTATGTAGAAAAGAAAACATAGATTTCATTGTTTAAAGTTGAATATTAAGAATGTCTTTGACCATTTGTGTGAGTGTTATTTTTTGGTGTTCATTATATTTATGATAATTTAATATATTAAAATTATGTTGTTCTTTTTTATATAGTTGATTAAATCTAAATATAAAAAAATTAATTCATTATAATATTTATTTGTTTTTAGGGACATCATCTTACCTTTTAATTTAAAATATATATTATTTTTTGTAGGAATAGCGATTTAGGTTTTTAGGCACTCATTTAGTTTATATTCATCATATAAATGAGATATAGTATGGATAATTTAACTATATTATATCTGATCCTTGGGAAAAATAATATTTAATAGTGTTTTTAATATATCTATAGTTTTTTCAATGGTCCTTGTAGAACAATGCTTTATATGAATAGGAGGGGTTCAATGTATTTATCATTTTTTATCTTCCACTAGAGTAGAGACCATTTTTTAGAATTTTAACATTTTAAAATACTTAATCTTTTATTTAAATATTCTTAGAAAATGATATAGATATAATTGATAAATTAATGAAACAAACTAGAAAAAAAAGAGAAAAAATTAAGTAACAATTTTTTGATATTTTTTATAAATAGATTCCTCATAGTGCGTGGATAGAAGCCCATCCATTCAACCCATACTCGAATTGCACATGGAATTATTTTTAATTTAAATTAAAAAAATACTAGAAACTACAGCTATAGGATACTACAATTCATGAATAACAAATTACTTGACGAAAAATCATTAAAAAATACAATCATAAAAATAAAAATTAAAAAATATTAAAATAGATAAATTAAATCAATTTATAATAAATACGCCCATGTGTTTTATAAAATAATATTAATAATAATTTTTAGAATATTTTTAATTAATGTAATGAAACAAACAAGTAATACAAATGTTGATATTGGTTGTCCTTGAGTTATGTATATGAAAAAAACAAAAATAACAAAATGAACTTGAAAATTTGTAACAAAAACCTGACACATCAAAAGGAATCACTACTACTCCATTAATTCCTATCTTCATTATAAATTTCACTAGTTGTGAACCATAAAACTCATACCTATTATACCATTTTTCGATCGGATTATTTAAGTAAAAAATTTAAACATACCTAAAAGGTGTATGTGTAGGGTAATATTATGAAAAAATCAATTGATAACACTGAGAATGCCGTAAACTTTAGTCATGTTATAGTCGTCGATAAAAGTGTTTACATCACATAGACCAGATAAATATAAAATAATTACCTTATTAGAAAATCATAAGCTATAAAAAACATCACATATATTAGGTAAAATTATTACATAATATGGAACAATGCATAAAAATTATCCAAACCATGTGGTCTTACCTATCATGACCCAACCCTAAAAACCCCATCAATCTAGGCTCTAAAATAGACCATGGAAATACCAAAAGAGAATTTACAATCCCCATGGGCTAGCGACTAACAATTTTTCATATAGAAAAAGAGGGAATGATTACACCAAACTTTAAAAAATAAATATAACACACAAACACACACACACATATGTATAATGAATAACAAAAATAGAAATATTCTATAACAAGGAGTTATAAAGGTAGTGACTGAACCAAAAAAATCTTCAAAAAAACCCAAGTACATGTCCACAAAACCCAAAATGGTAACCCAAAATAGAAAATAACTAATCCATGTGATATGTGGGAAATATCCCACTATCTCACCACCAACTATTTGTACCTGGTAGTCATAAACCACACTGCATCTATGCTTCCACTTTTCATTCCCCACATTTGTTACAACAAGTTTTATACAACCCCAAGGGATTCTGCAAGGTGTAAGCTAAACTGGTTCTATAGTATCACACATATGTGCTCCATATCATGTCTCTTTACAAAAATCCAAATATTCTCAAATCAAAAGAACACAAGGTAAGACAATAGTTAACCGATATTATATGAAAATCATGGTAAACAATATTCCCTTTTTACAAAATTCAAATAAAAATATAGGTAAAAATTTTCAAATCAAATTTCAATGAACATGTAACATTTATCAAGGAATGTGCCATCTCATATAAAAAAAAGTAATACAAATCCTACACATAGAGGAAAACACCCTAAGGATAACATAAGGTTAAGCTTTCTAGCTCATTATAACCTCAATATCAATCAAATTCTAGTGTGAACCTAAGTCCCTAAAACCCATCCATCAAAGTCTATGGAGTAGAGGAACACCCTAAAATTAAACCCCCTAAAAATGTAAATCAATTTCTAGATATAATGAATATAAAATCAAGTAATAAGAAACCCCCTAGAGTGAATCCCCATAATGTACTAATGGATGATTCATAAAACTACACCTTCAACTTAAGTTACCAAGGTCCCCATGTGCATCATATATCCAATCAATTTAAAATTTCTTCCATATTTCATAAATTATTTTAAACAACCATTTATTAATAAAAAATGAAAAAGTTTTGAAATATATTTCAAAATGCTATGAAAAAATCATTTTCTTTCACCAAAATGCGGTGAAATAAAATCTTTTCTTAAAAACCCATTTTAGAAACACAAATAAATCCTTAAAAATCATTATAATTATTTTATAAAACCATTTAAAAATAAATATAAATCATGGTTTATCAAAATAAGGTTGGATATGGAACAACCGCCTTAAACATAGGTTGCACACCAACCACGATGGGATCCATAGAAACCAGAAGTAAAGGAACAAATGAATCATTAATGAAGGACATAACATCAATTATCACATATTAGAATAAAATTACATAACCAAAAAGGTTCTATGGAGATGATAAATATTAACATACCTAGATAATCTCATACACCTCACCCCTATCATCATAATAACTAGCCTCTAAAATACAATCACATAGAGGGATCTAAAAAGGATTGAGATAAATAAAATAAAAATCAATAGACTCTGATAATTAATACTATACCTATATCCAATCCAATAGATCAAGAGGGAAAATGAGATAATGATCACACTTACCAATGAGAAAAAAACTAACCAACTATAAAGATCAAAGAACCAAATGAGAAGTCTAAATGAAAAGGATTCACCCATAATCACAAGGAATAGACTTACGGTTTGAGAAAGATATGAGGAAGGTGAGTGATAAATGAATTGATCCATCAAAGCATGTAATCCATAAGAAAAATTACAATTTATGGTGTTAATTTCTATTTCATGATGTGAACTCACATGATTAATAATTCACCAAAAAACACATCGTCTCAGCTTGGAATTTGGATATCTATGTTCACGATGTGAATATCATTTCCCATATAGAAAATTTTTCTTTCCCTAAATAAAAAAATTCTTTTTACTAGGATTTATTGACATTTTGAATTAATAAATCATGGTTTAAACTAGGTCATGTAGCCGAATCTTATCCCATGTCCTTTAAAACCCCTCAGATCACCTCGGACACCACTCGAACCTTAGAAACAACCTATTAAACCATAATGAGGAACAAACCATAACTATTATGTTATAATTATAACCAATATAGATATTTAAGTCACAAAAAATTTACGTAGACAAAGGATGACATCGAAATATGGGAGACTACCACTACATCAATGATGATTCATGCTCACAAGTATCATGAGAATCCAATCCATGATTCCATAACACTTTGAATAAAATAATTGATTTACTATTAAATAATTTAATCTAATAATGAATGATCCCAACTTTTTTCTCCATTAATTCCCCCAACATAGAACATAAAAAGGATTGAGGTGATACATATTGACCTAAGATACTTGGAAAATAGAAACTGATCCAGTAACACCAACTGATAAAAAACCTATCAAACCCGCTCCATGATTTCAAATGCTCTAACATATCTCAGAACCATATTACCCTTATTTCCAAAAATGATGATGACCCAACCGAGGAAGAGCATGCAAAAAAACTTGGCCACCAATGAAAAACTTCAACAGATGAAATTGATGATCCAGACATAATTTCTACTAACTCTGTTGTAACCATGTGTCAATGTATTTAATGCCCCGAACCCAAAATCCCAGATCCATTTCCATAATTTTTTACATTCACCTAGATATAAGTAAATTATTTCCTAAAAGAATGATTAGTTTGTAGTATTGGTAAACTAGATACATACATGAGCCTTGAATTATAAATAAATACACTAATTACAGCATAATTTTTTTTTCTTTCATTTGAGGAAAATATTATTCCATCTAGAATATCCTGGAATATCTTGCCTTAGTAAACTTCTTCCAATCACAGGGTAAATTAAACATATGAAAGGGGTTATCTAAGATTCATAGTAAGGGTATATATACAACAGAAGCTATTATAAACAAGTATAAAAAAATATGGAAATATGATTAACCAAAACACATTCCATTTAATCCATAACCTGTGCATAATATGTCGAGAATGGAAGATGATAAAATAATTCCATATAAATAATCAAATGAAAATGAAACTAAACCATGGATATTATACTAGTCTAATAATCACATGTAATATCAATAACTAATCTTATAATGAGAAAAATCATAAGGTTGGGATTCCTAAATATACTGGTAAGGCTTCATCCATGACACCATACATAAATAGGTAAGACATCATCCAATACCCGAACTAGTTTGTCGCATGAGAACTACCGATGTATCAGGGGGATATAACATGACCCACAAATTAGTTACTATTTAAAATTCATTCCTCATATGAAAAGGGTAAAA
Organism: Viscum album; assembly: GCA_963277665.1. NCBI lineage: Eukaryota > Viridiplantae > Streptophyta > Magnoliopsida > Santalales > Viscaceae > Viscum > Viscum album. Next base: position 907,625,160 of record OY728153.1, read on the forward strand.
TATAAACAACATAAAAAAATTTATTGAATAAATAACATACTAAATGTTAATAATTTAACCATAAACCATAAATGGTATCAAAATAGAACATCCATAGTCAAATTGATAATACACCCATCAATAAAATATGGTAAAAGGTATCATGATAGGTCAACCTCAATCAAGCATAAGATCCAACAAAGGTTGTTGATAGAGATAAAAAACTTTAATAAAATCATTAAAAACATCTAGAGAGAAATGTCCTTTTTTTAATTTGAAATAAGTTATTTACAAAAATATAAAATTTTAAAAGAAAATGTTTTCATTGAAAAAGAATCTAGAAATTTTTTAAAGGAATATTCAAGGAATAAATGTTTCATGACGGTGTAAAAATATGATCATTCCATATAAGTTAAAAAACATTCTTCCATATTTTTATCAAAAAATTTATAAGGTACCTCATTTCGAAATGAATAAAAAGATTCCTTTCATAACATTTTATAAAAAGTAAAACATGGTTAAAAATTCATTAAATGTTTATAGGATAATAGTAAAAATATTTTGGAAAACATTTTTATGAAACATGAACACAAATGTTAAACGTTCACAAATAGATACTTATGGATAAACAATCTCGGATAATAATGAGAATGTGAAATTAACCCTTTGTTCAATGTTATTTATCCTCATTTATAGTGGTTTTAAATATGTTATTAATTTATACCAAAACCGTATCCATATTTATGATATCATATATGATCTTATTGTATCATTGTTTTAATAATATTTCATTATTACGCTTGTTTCGGGTCTTAACTATTTCATTTTCTTATGCATGTTTTGTCGTGTAAATCCTTTTTTTAATGAGAAAAAGATATTTAATGTACAAAATGAAAATAATTTCATATATATTATATTTACACATTATATAAATTTTAATAATAATTCATGAATGGTTATAATGGAAAATTAATCTCATTGTGTCATAGAGATGGTAAGTTGTATGCATGCACGTGTGATGATATCTTTCCATTAATGTTGAAAGGGTAAGGAATTGGATAGTATATTATTTACAAAAAATAAATATCAAGTCATAATTATTATTTATATCCATTATTTCTATAATTATACCCATACAAATAAAGTGGTTATGAAAAACAAATTTCACCACAGTGTAGAGATGGTAAGTTGTACGTATGCAGGAACAATTATTTCTTTTTTCGTAGGATGGATAAATGATGGAATATGGTTGTCCCATAATTATAATAAAATTTCAAAAAAATATATTATAAATTATTTATTAATTCATAATGGAAAAACACATAAATATGAAATAGAATAATAAATGAACTTGGATCAGTTAGTAGAAACAATTACCTCTCATTTGGTGGGCATCCTTTAGATCTATTCTTAATGGATATAGGGTTAGTATTTTTTGGAGACCATAACCTATGAAACTTGGATAAGGATTTTGAGAAGATAAATGGTCAGGAATTAGTTGATATAGAAGTCTCAATGTGGTGTAATAAAGTGAGGGAAGAGGTTCCCTTTTATAAATGAGGTGGGGGAACTTTTGGAAACTCTCAAAATATTAAACAATAATAAGGCTATTCTAGAGCCAAAGACATCCAAATGGAATATAAATTAATATTTTAAGTCATTTTAGAACATATATTATCCAAATTATTATTATTTAACTTTTTTTAATTTTAAATAATTTAATAATATATTAATTTAATAAAATATCATTTTTGTTAAATTTGATACTATTCTTTTAATTTGACTACAAATTCATCACAATAAAGTAGGAATTAGAATATAATGATTTATAAAATATATAACATATCATATAGATATTAAAAATTCATTATAAAGATTAAATCAAACCAAATATATAATATTTAATACTTTTAAAATCAAATTCTTCAATTAATTAAATAAATACTACTATAGTATTGAAAAAAGATCTTAAGGTAATTATATAATTAATAAAAAATTAAAAAAAAATTTATATAATAAAAAAACTATTAATATAAAAATTGAAATTTATTATTTTAAAATCATATTTTTCCCTATGTGAACACATTAAAAATATTAAATACAAAAGGAGTGACATTTTTGTAACTATATTTGGCTTAAATAATATATAAGTTATTTTAATGTAAAAGTTTCCATTAAACAACATAAATAATCTCCCAAACTGATAAGGATTGAATAATATTTACCCAATATTATTTGGACAGGTTTTTATTATTTTTTTAATAAGTTTCATTTTGTTTTAACCCATATTTACCCCTTTAACTCTTACCTTGATATTAAGTATTTTATAAATTATGGGTTAATGTAATTACTATAAAATGTTAAAATATCACTAAATGAGTCATTTATGAAATATTAAGACTTATGCAATTATTTTGACGAATTTTATAATTTTATACATTTCATATACTTTAATAAAATATTATTTATTTTAAGATATCAATAATGTCAATTTTGACACAATTTATTATATTGTATTATAAAAAAGTAAAAAAACAATATAAATTATAGAAATTCATTTAGAAAATTAATAACATATCAAATTCATAAATAAAATTAGTTTATGACATTAAATCTCTCAATGTATATTTATTTTATTATTTTAAATTTCATTTATTTGATTCTTTAATTAGTCAATAAATTACTACATCATCATTGTGTCATCATATAATTAAATTAATTCCTTACAAAAATTATAAATAAATTACCTATTGAAGGTAAACATTTTATATTTCTAAATACCATTTATATTCGAACATATCATTTATATTACCCCATATGAAAAATATTTTTCTTGTTAAAAACAAAAGTGTGAAAAAATTGACTTTTCGCTGAATATAACATAATAAATTTCATAATCTCTTCCCAGTGGCTTCCAAAGGTTAAAATCTTTCCTCCATTATACTTTTAGTCAAAACACACTCATACAATTACATTAATACAAGTTTATGTGTAATTTTATATGAGTAATAATATTATATTTTACACTTAATTACCCGATTTACCCTTAACTGTAGTAATAAAAAAAATTACTAAATTTAATATCCATATGAACAAAAAAATAATAATATTTAAATAATATATATCCATTAACTCCAAATATTTAGTCTATTTATTAAAATTAAAAACACAAAAATTGAAATAGTTAGTTTAAAATTAATCTCATTCAAGGGGGAGAAAACATGTTTAATGTTTAAAACGTTAAAAAGTTTGAAACATTTTTATATCTAAATTCAATATATAATTGTTTCCAATGAATGAAGTTATGTTAAATGATAAAAAATATTCTATTCATACTTTAAAACCATTCTAAAATATAATTTGACAATATAAATTAGTTTAATAAAAAAGTTGTTTTCAATTAAATTTTAGTATTTTTCAATATTCATAAAAACATGAAACTTATTAGAATAATACCATAAATTTAACCAAGGTGTATTTTATATTTCCATTTGAAAAAATAAGATTTTTTCGAATAATTTATATAAAAATTTCAAAAAAAAATATTTAAAATAGTTCCTCCATTAAAAAGTGCTAAAACATCTATTATAAAAATATAGGTTTTTATGTCTAATATTTGGATTGTTCGTATAGCATGATTATAAAATCTATTATATTAATATAAAAAATATTTTATTTAATATATAAAATATATATTTCATTGATATCATTCCCTTATAGTAATTAATTTAATTTTTTAGAATAAAATGACTCTATGAGCATAAAAATAGTTCTTTATAAAACCTTTATATATATATATTCAGTTGGTTCCTATATTATTTTCTAATTAATTTATAACAAATGAATTCAAACATTTATTTTTATAAGCTAGTTACTAATATTCATAAATAACAACATAACGACGAGTTTATATCTTATGATATTAAATAATAATATTTTAATAATATATTTTTTTTCAATAAAACTTAGTTTTGGGTGTAACGCAAGCCAACACATTATTGTTTATAGTGTAAGGTTATCATGGAATTTCATATAATGTAAGATATTAATGAAATTGGATTAATTTGGGAAGAGTAATACTGTAAACTCTTGGGGTGTTAAATTCCCTCCACCTTAATTGAATTTCATCATCATAATTGAAACTTAATCTTGGTAGTCTAGAGTTTTATATTTGAATATAAGAAATCATTGACAAAACCACATTGTAAATAGGGTTATTAAAAAATCTTATTAATAGGAGGAAAATGTAAATGTGAAGGTCACCAAAAAACTGGGCATTCAAATAGGAGAAACTTAGTGAAAACATTCACCTAGAGAAAATTTTGACTATAAAGTTCTGATAGGGAATGATAGAGAACATGTTCATGCAAAAGTTTCTTACCATAGAGTCATAGACTAGTGGAGGGGAAATTCCCATTGATATCATAAAAATGAAAAAAATATGATTTTTTTTGTTTCAAGATATTTTTTCTTAGAGTTGAAGAATTATTTCACTCTCTAAGAATACAAATAAATATAATTATCTATTTCATAAAAATAATCATATCCATTAGTTATGCCTTGAACTATTTCAAATTTAATTCTTATATAGTGAACTAATAAAACATATCTAAAACCACATCAAAAGTTCAACTTAAATCATTCCATAAATGGTTAACCTTTCCAAAATATCATGATCTAACACATTAGAATCATTTACAAGGTAGTTGGTAGTATCCAATTTAATTTACTCACATCAACCATCTCTTTATCAATCATCATTATCTCATCATTAGGAACATTTGAAGGTTTATCATTCTCTAAACCTTATGTTTTCTAAAATGTTTAACTTTCTACCGAATCATTTTTCTTGGTACCATTCAACATATGATCTCAAATCCTTAACAAAAAATTATTGTAGTATAATCCTCATATATTTTATATTTCTATTAACCAGTACCTTACTGATAAAATAATTAAATGATATAATTCTTAAATCCAGAAATTGGAATATTAATCATTCTTCTTGATATATAGTAGTATAAAATGATTAATTATGACTTGGTAGCCTCTTTTTGGTGTATATTCCATTGACACTTCAACATTGATTTTTGTAGTGTCCTACCTCCTAGTATTCTAAGCATTGTACACTAAGAACCTTTTTCTTATACATGTATTCACAAGAACATTAGTCTTTCCTTCCATACTTATATAAAACTCAACTTACTTTTAATAAAGTTAAAGTGTGATTATTTGTATAATTATTATACATGGGAAAATACTTATTTACCTTCTTCCCTTTATCATTCATTTTCCTTGTTTTCCTCTTACTCTCATGATTCCCTTCGAATCCATAATACATAGAGAATTATTTCTCCCTCTTGTTTGCATGTGATACAATGTCTGCATTTGATTATAATTCTTAGGAGACTAATTCCATTTGAAATATTTTCTTAAGACCATAAAGTATGTGATCCTTATTACTATTTGAATCATGTGCATTTATGGGGTTCAAATTTCTTCTATTAGGTGACATTTCTAAATAATGACATAGACTTGATTATATCTTACCACGTGTCATCCCGAAACTAGTGAAATACATAACATAAATTTATGAACTGCAAATATTAGAATCATAAAAATCAGTTTCTTTGAGGACATCTTTAATTTTAAATTCTTAATAATGGTTTGTAAATAAAATGAAGAATATCCTAAGAAAATAACCCAGGAGTGCCAAACCAGTTGTTTAGTGAGGCCCATTTTCATGTACCATGTTACACCGAGTCTGACATGACACACGTTTTTGTAGTTGTTACCCCTAGATACATATGTTCTAGAACCACATCCCACTTGTAGTATATAGGCAAGAATATATTGCAAGGAATACCCACATAATCTATATCATACAAAAATTATCAAATGTTCTTTTATACTTATCATGAATTTTTATATTGGGTTATATTCCCTAATCAACGGTTTCTTAATCTAATTTTCAATGTTTCTACTAAAAATTCTCTGATACCAACTGTAACTCCTCGACCCCAGAAGCCCGAATCTGGGGCCTTAATTTATTACATTAGCATAGATAAAAGTAAATCTCATCCTAAAGGACTTATTGGTGTATTAGTCTTGGTAAACTAGATATACACAAGAGTCATGCATTTTAAATTTATAAAATAATTACAACATAATGTTTTTATTTCTTTATTTTGAGGATAATATTATTTCATCTATCATATCTTTGAATATCTTTCTTTAGTACATTTCTTGGAATCCTTGGAAAAATGAAAAATTTGAAAGGGGTGAGCATAGATGTTGAGTAGAGGTATACATACATCATAATCTCTCCTAAACAAACATAAATGATTAAGATAAGATGAATAATTTAAACATATTCCATTTAATCAATAACTAGGGCATAATATGGTAAGAATGGTAGATGATAAAATAATGACATATACATAATTACATGATAATGAAACTAAAACATGGATATTATAGTAGTTGAATAGTCACATGGAATATCAATAACTAATCACATAATGAGGGAATGCATAATTCCAGACATCCTAAACATATTGTCAAGGCTTCTTTTCAGACGCCATACATAAACAACTAAGACATCATCCATTACCTAAAATATTATGTCTCATGAGACCTACCAATTCCTCGATAGGCTATATCAGTCCTCGTCCATCACTTACTAAGTCCAATTCATTCCTCGTTTGAAAAGAATGAAACATATACAACATAAACATTAGATTTAAATAACTAGAATACAACATGCTAATACATTAAACATAATCCATGAATGGTTTCAAAACAACACATCCACATTCAAAATAATTATAAACCTATCAATAAAATATGATATATGGGTCATTATAGATCAACCTTAATCAATCATAAGATTCAACAGAGTATTTTTACATTAATGAAATCACTCTAATAAAATTATTAAAAATTTATTGAGAGAAATACAACTTCTTTACTTTGAAATCAGTTATTTAAAAGGATGCACAATTTTAAAAGGAAAGAAAATTCATTAAAAAGAATCTTGTAACATTGTAAATGAATCTTTAATAAATTAATGTGTTTTAATGGTGGAAAAATGGTCACTTTATGTATATGTTAAAAAAAAATTCGTTCCATATTTTTTATGAAAAATTCAAAATGTATATCATTTGGAATATGAAAAAAGATTCATTTTAACCCATTTTATAAAAATTAAAATCTGGGTAAAAAGACATTAATAATTTTTGTGATAATGGTAAATAAAATTGAATTTTTTTAGAAACATGGACATGGATGACAAATATTACCTTTCATATACATATATTAAAACAATCCCGAATAATAATGTGACAGTAAAATTAAACCTCTTATTGGATTTTAATTTAGTTGAATGTGATTTAACCAACATTATAATGGTTTAAAACATTTTATTATTTTACACTTGAACCATATCCATATTTATTATATCATATGTGATCTTCTTATATCAATTTGTTAATAATATTTAATTATTAATGTTATTTCGGGTATTGATTTTTTCATTTTCTTATGCATGTTTTGTCATGTAAATCCTATTTATTTTAAAAAGGATAAATATATTTCATATAAATAATGATTTTGAGTTCATAGACAATTATTTACTCATAATATACATTTTTATAATCATTCTAGAATGGTTATCAAGGAAATTTAATCTCATCGTGTCATGTAGATGATAGGATGCACGTACACACAAGCAACGATATCATTCTATAAATGTTAAATGAGTAAAAAATCGGATAGTATATTAATTATAAATAATCAATATCATTTCATATTTATTATTTATATCCAATATATCAATATTTATACCCATTCAAATAAAGTGGTGAGGAAAAAAATTACACCATAACATGGTGATTGTAATCCATATGTATGCACACACGATGATTTAATTTTTCGTAAGATGGATAAAAGGTTGAATGTAGTTTTCCCATAATAATAATAACATATCAATATATAGATTATACTGTATTTAATAATTTATAATCGAAAAAACACATAAAGATGAAGTAGAATAAGAAAATAACTTGGATGAGTTAGTATAAACAATTACCACTTCTTTCATGGACTTCCATTAGATATCTTCTTAAGGGATCTAGGGTTGGTCTTCTTGGGTGACCAAACCCTCTAGAACATGTATAAATATGTTTTAATAATAAATGGCTAGGACTTGATCTGGCTAGAAGTATCAAAGTAGTGTGAGTAATTTGGGTATGAGGTTCCCTTCTATAATTGAGGCGAGGGGCACTTTTGGAAACTCTCACAATATTAAAATATAATAAGGCAATTATGGAGCCAAATACTTCCAAATAGCCTATAAATTAATAGGCTAAGACATTATAGACAATATATTATACCATTTTGTTTTATTTGAATTTTTTAATTTTAAGATAAATTAATAATATATTAATTAAATAAAATATCATTATTATTAAATTTGATACAATTCATTTAATTTGACATCAAATTTCCCAATGAAAAGTGGTAATTTGAATCTAATGCTTTAAAAAATTTATAATATATCTTATAGATATTGAAAATTCATTATGAATATTAAACCATCCCAAATATATCATAATTAATACTTTTAAAATTAATTATTTTATTTTTTTCATAATTAAATAAATATTTTTTTATCCTTGAAAAAGAAATTAAGGTAATTATATAAGTTATAAAAATTAAAAATAAATTTCTTTAAGGAAAATAATTTCATTAAAATCAAAATAAAAAAATATTATAGTTCATATCATTATTTTTTCCTATGTGAACACATAAAATATAATTAAATACAAAGAGAGTGACATTTTTTGTAACTAACATTGACTTAAATAATATATAAGTTATTTTCATGGACAAGTGTCCATTAAACAACCCCAATTATATAGTAAAGTGACAAGTGTATAATCCCCTTCATCTAATATTTTTTGGACAAGTTTTTTTATTTTTTAATACTTATCTTTTTTTTAACCCATATCTAACCCCATTAACTCATACTGTGTTATCATGTATTTTATACATTATGGGTTAATATAATTACTATAAAATGTCAGAAGTCCGCTAAATGAGTCATTGATAACATTTTGTGACTTATCCCAAATATTTGGCCAAATTTTTTATATTTTTATATTTGATATCATTTAATAAAATATTTTTTTAGAATATCAATAATGTAAATTTTGAAACTATTCATTATTTTGTCTTATACAAAACTCAAAAAAACATGATAAATTCCAACCAAGAATTCTAAAAAATTATAATAAATTATAAATAAATTAACATGATGTATTTAAACATTTTAACTTTGTAAATATGATTTATAGTTGAAAATATATTTTATATTACTACATATTAAAAATGTTTTTCTTTTTTAAAAACTAAAGTGTGAAAAATTTGACTTTTCTTTGAATATAAGATAATAAATGTCATACTCTCTTCCAAGTGGATTAGTGAGGTCATAATATAATTAAAAGTATTCTTCTAGTCAAAAAACCTTATCAAATGACATTAGGAAAAGTTTTAGGGTAATTTTATAATAGTAATAATATTATTTTTTATCATTTATTACCTGATTTATCTTTAACCGTGGTAATAAAAATATTTCTAAATTTTCTATTCAAATGTACAAAAATAAAAAAACCTATTTACATAAATTATTACCACTTATTAAAAATATGGAATCTATTTTTCAAAATTCAAAATAAAAAAAATGTTAAAATTAATTTAAAATTAATCCTATTTAAGGGGTGAGAAATCGATTTTAAAGTTTAAAACATGAAAAAGATTGAAAAATTTTTATATCTAAATTAAGTTTAAAATTGATCCCAAGTCCTACATTGGGTTAAATTATAAAACAATATAGTTATTCCATAAAACCATTCAGCAATATAATTTAACACAATAAATTATTTCAATGAATTTTTTTTTCAATTAAAATTTACTATTTTAACTATTCATCAAAACATGAAACTTATCAGATAATTACCATAAATTGAACTATTTTTTATATTAATATTTAAAATAATAGGTTTATTTTATCAAATATTTTATATAAAATTTTCAAAATTTGGATTTAAAATAGGTTTTCCATTGAAAGATGGTAAACCATCTTTTATAAAAATATGTGTTTTTATATGTAATATTGAGTTTGTTCTTATGTTATGACTATCAAATATATTGGATGAATATAAAAAGTATTTAATTTAATATATAACATATATATATCATTAATATCATTCAATAATAGTAATTAATTTAATTTATTAGAATAAAACAACTTTATGAGAAAGAAAATAGTTCTGTGTAAAAACATTTGATATATATTCAGTTGGTTCCAATTTAATTTATAATTAATTTATAAACAATTAATTCAATAATATATTTTTATAAGTCTGTTAATACTATTCATAAACAACAATTTAATAGCTATGTTATATTTTATTATATTAATTAATAATATTTTAATAATATAGAATTTTTTTGTAAGACTTGGGCTTACATATAATGCAAGACAACTTATTATTGTGTGTAGCTTAATCTTATCATGGTATTTTTTTATAACATAAGCTATCAATTTAATTGAATGTATTTATAATGATATATACTATAAAATATTAGGGTCTTTCAACGTATACTCTGAATCCTTGAGGATGTCTCCTAAATGAGACTTAGTCTCATGAGAGAGGCCTCACCCACCAATTCCAAGTAAAGAGGTTACCTATAAGAGCAACCATACAAATCCTTGAAGGGATACATTCTGATCAAAGACTAGAAAATATAATTATAAGAGAAATAAAAAATCCACAGATGGTTGTCCCATTATCCATTAAAATCTATGATGAATATACAGATTATATCCCCCATAATATATAGAGCATGTTCTGTCTGACCATCTATCATTGGATGGCATGCTATATTGAATCTAACTTAAGTCCCCATCACCTCTTAGAGATTCTTCTAGAACTGATAGGTGAACCTTGGATCCATTTCATAATCAATTGATGAAGGAACCCCATATAACATCACAATGTGATACATATATAGATTGTCTATATCTTTAACCATGGTGGTTTCCTTTATCAGAATGAAATATTATGTTTTCATCAACTGATAAATAACCACCTAGATATCATTTTATCCTTAGGGGTTCCATGGAAATATAAGAATTAATTTTATGGATAACTCATCTCATTTCTAGACAAGTACATGAAGAGGCTAGAGCAGACAAGAAGGATTTAGGTGATCTACCTTTATATACAATCATGTTTAATAGCTGGAAACATAATAAGTAATGTCATGCTTTATAAAAAGACAACAGAAACATAATATCATGTCATAATACATCTCCATAGTGCCAAGGTAAATGAACCTAAAGAAATATGAAAATCATGTATCATTGAATTCATCATGGATGAGGGGATGAAAAATCAATCCTTAAATATAACAATACTTTTAAAAAGGAGATAACAACAAAATAAAATCTCCCCACCATGGTCTAAGTCCTCTAAAATCAACATCTGGATACTATTCCTACTTTATGGACTCACATAAATATGATTATAGCTGAAAAGAAGTCAGAAACATAATTAAATCATCCTCATATGTTTCCAAAATCAATTGAGTGAAAATACTCATAATGTTTCACTCCTCTTTAAATCTAAAGGAATATTGGGAAAGAAAGATTCCAACAAGGGATTCATCAACAATGTTCCATTTTCACATAGTGTAGGATATGGCAATGTCAAAATTCAATAGATACCCTCCAACCACCGCCTCTACCTAAGATTTGGGTCCTTCTCTGAAAATATATAGCTCAAAATCTTATGATAAAAGAGTAAGAACCTCTACCCAAAGAGATGGTGCTTTCAATACTTAATCACATACATAATAGCTTCAAAACATGAGTTGGTGTCCAAAGCCTAATCATCTTATCAAAATAATTATGTCACTTTTAATCCGAAATGAATTTCAAACTTTTATTGGTAAAATCATTCATAGGTGATGCTAACATTGAAAAATACTTTATGGACTATCGACAGTTTCTACCCAGACCTCAAAAGATCTATATATTGAAGATTATATATAGTTCTTCCCATGAAAATATAACCTTTATCTTTTCAGGATCAATGAATAGACAATGTTCTAAAATCATGTGTCGCAATAACATCACTTCTTTTATCTATAAATTTCATTTATAAATCTTCCCTTAAAGTCGGTGGATCCTCAGGAGATCTACGACCATGTTCATATGATTCTCATACTCATGCTCAGATCTTGAATAAACCATGATATCATCCACAAATACTATGAAAAAGGATTCAAGATACTGATGTAATATCTGGTAAATCAAATCCATAAAAACTATATCAGTGTTAATAATTATAAGTACCCAACCATAAACATTACATATTATAGTGAATTTAAACCAGAATCCCCCGTCTTACATTCCGAATGATCTCTTAGGTTTTATGTTTTTAGTATTTTTGTAACAACAATTACATAACATACTCATATATTATAAATTGTACACTTCTAATAAGTATCCCTTTTCCCATAATATTAAACTTTTAAAATGAAACATGTTTTCTTTTTATGAAAAATATTTATGTATTAAAAATTAACTTCTTAATTTATCTTAATCATCCATAAAACAAATAAAAAAAATTTAAACTATGGTATGGGCCAACAAACAATAGTAAGGGGAATAAAAATAAATAAATAAACTATTATTCCATGAACACTTATAAGAATTTTCCTTTTTAAAAATATACGGCTCAAAATAAACATTGTCTTACCCAGGAAATCCACTTATCTACCCAAATATTTTTACAAAACATTTCCAAAGATAACATAAAGGAAAAAGACACATAATTTATCTTTAAAATCACAAAAAAATCATAACAATTTTTTTTCACAGAGTTATAATTTTTACCATTAAAAAGTAAAATATACTTTCCTTTAAAAATAAGATCATTATCTTAACATGGAAAATATTTTTATTCCTGTAAAACCTATATAAAAAATAGATAAATCATATAGGTAAATTGGAGAATCATTTTCATATAAATCCTACAAATGGAATAAATTTCACTATTACACATAGAATAACCATCACAGTTACACATAAAATAACCATCACTATTACAATTGGAATAACCAACGTAATATACACCCATATTCTCTTTGGAGAAACATAATTGGTTTACTCTATCCCTTTACCCAATGAATTGTAGTTCTATAATTGGACCACCCACCCTCAGTTTACAGAAGAACCATCTATACTCATAAACAATACCCAATAACTATAAAATAATATATAAAACACTACATCATAAAAATCTTCTTTGTAGCCATAAGAAAACATTTTCAGATATTTATATATCAATACCATTTTAAATCCTTTTTTTGAAAATAACCATAGCATAGGAAATGTTTTTTATATCTTTTAATAACACAAGAAATATTTTAATGGTAGAAAAAAATAAAATAATGATTATGGGGGTGAGAAAGTTCATTGTCGATGTATATGTAAAAATAGAACACCCCTCTTGTCATTTTGTAAAGAATGTTAAAACATTACATAAAAATATTATTTTGAAAAACTATGAAATAATGTAAATACAAATATAATTTTTCATTTATAATTATATTATTCTATATAAATACATCCATTAAATAATTTTAGAAATATTGATGTGCAATAAAAATATTGTTTTATGGGAAACTTTAAATGAGGATTTTTTTAAAAATAAAGGCCCTTACCTTGAGTTATAATTACCATGTTCATTCCTTATATTCATGAATAATAAACTTATTTTAATTATCTAATTTCTTGATAACCTTTTTTCTATTTATTAATCCTTTTATTTTATCTCATACCATTCTATATTTAATTATTTAATCAATTACATTTACATTGGATGTTTTGATGACATTTGTTTCATAAGTCCAGAATGGATTCAGTAAGATGAATATGGTAAAAGTGTAATTATTATATAATCACAAGACTAATAATCATGAAATAGTTTTAATTTTTATAAATCAATTATACTTTTAAAACAAATCATGAATGATCGTTATAAAAAATGAACTATATTTCAATCATGGAGACGGTATGCCATATATATGCATGAGTAATTTTTCCATTTCTCAACGTTCATTATGGAAAGAAAAAAACTATTATTACTTATTTAAATAATTATAATAATATCATAAATATAATATTACATATTTAAATATACTTATATATATTATCCATGTGTTGTGGTGAGGAAAAACAAATCACATCTCTTCGTAAAGGTGGTAGTCCACACATACGCATGATCGACATTGCCAATTTTTATTGAATGGAATGGTATTATGGTATGTGAAAAATTATATTTTAATAATGATAAATATTTAATTAATATCACATATATGAATTATTTCTATCATTACAATCTATTTTTGAAATACGGTGATGGAAAATTAATAACATCAGTCGGTGTAATAGTGGTTTGTCGTACACATGAATGATGGATTACATTCTTTTTTGATGAATGCATGAGATGGATAGAGGTTATGAAATTAATGTAATAACATATCATAATATTTTAGATACTTATGTTATTTTCTTATCATGTTTGGAAAATATTTTAAGGAGGTGGAAGAATAAATAAAATTTAAACATGATGTTAAAACAATACATCTTATTTGGAAAGTCTTCTTTTCTAAAAACATTAAGACCTATAAGATTGGTATTATGAATAAAATAATTCAGCTATAAGGTATTAAGGTATCGTGATAATGCATTTTTTATGTATTGGTCTAACTACAATGATTTTTAAGTGTCAAGGAATGAGAAGAAGGGCTCCCTTTTATAAGAGAGGGGAGGGGAACTCTTGGGATTTCATAAAGTATTAGATTAATATAAATTAATTTTGATGTATAAATGGATAGGAATAGAATTTTTTTGAATAAAATTTTACTATGAGTATAAATAATATCATAAAATAAAATTTTGAAAATTTTTATTAACATTTTTAAACTTATATTTTTTTAACCCTTTATTAACCCTTTTAACAATTACCGTAATATTAAACTTGTTTACCCTTTAAGGGTTACTAATTTTACTATAAAATGTAAAAATACACATAAATAGACCTTAATATATGTGACTAACCATATACCCTAAATTTATGTAAATCGTATATTTTTATGAATTCTAAATCTTTCAATAAAATATAATTTATTATAAAATATCACTAATGTCAATTTTAAAACTATTTATTTTCTGTAACTTTAATAAAATCAAGGAAACAAATAAATAACAATAAAATGAATCCAAAACTATAAAATATGTAATTTTTATCTATAAAAATCATGGGTCACATTAATGTACTGAAATTATAAAACTTTTAATAATTTTAATATCATTTATTTAATTTTTCCATTAATTGAAAATTTTTTGCAATAATATTGTTTAATTATTTATGGTACCTATTTTCTTAATAAAAATAAAAAATAAATCACCATGATTAATATAAATCATTTATCATTAAATCTAATTTTTATAACAAAAAATATCCTCTGTTTATCACCATGTTAAGAATATTATAGATATTAAAAACAATAGTGTAAATTTTTTTAATTTTATTTACATAAAATATTATAAAGGTCAAAGTCACCTCCAAATTCAAAAAAATTACATATAAATTTATATTTTATGATTATATATGTAATTTAATTATTATATAATATTGGGTAAAGCTTTAGGGTCATTTTTAAGTCGTACCATTTTATTTTTAAATTTAATTACCTCATATACCATTAACCGTGTAACAAAAATTACTAAGGTTATAATTTATACTAAAAAATAAAATAGAATTTACTAAATATAGACCCACTAATTGCAATTATGTAATAAATTTTACAAAATTTGAAAAAAGAAAGTGGATGATTTGTTTTTAAATTAAACTAAAAAATGTGACAAAATACGGGTTTTTAGAAAAATGCCTACTTTAAGTATAAAATTTTTTTATAATAAATTAAAGAGTAATGATCATTTCAAAAATCATAATGAGATTATTATAAATACAAATGAAATAATTAAATTTTAATACTAATAAAATATATAATTTTACTTTGTATAAATTTGAAAAGAAAATTAAATTTTCAATAAAATCAGTATTTTTCAATGTTTATTGAAAAATAACATTTTTAAGAAAATTGTCAAATAAAATAAACCTAAGATAATTTTGGCCTGATGAATTAGAAAATAATATTAATTTTTTAAAATTAAAAATCTAAAATTTTTTAATCATAATTTTAACCATATACTGTTTGAAACCCAATTTGGTTAGAATGAATCTTTTTTCTTTTGACTAATTTTTTTTCTAATATTTTATAATTAACTAATGTATATATTAATATGTTCTATATAAACATTTACTAGTATTTTATATCATTTTCCCATTTTTTAAATTTAATCCTCACAATTTAATTTAATAATTAAATAAGTGGGGATATCATTCCCTCATAGTATTTTCAGATTCCCATGTTGCCTATTCAACCATATGGTTTCTCCACAAAACCTTAACAAAATGAATTAACTTTTTCTGAAATACATGATCTCTATATTAAAGAATATAAATGGTATTTTCCTCATAATAAATTTTATCTTCCAACTAAACTAACTTAGGAATCAAAACATGAGATGAATCAGCAACATACTTTCTTATCATCAAAAAATGAAAAACATTGTATACCTGAGATAAGCTAGAAGGAATAAATACTTAGTAATCAACTAACCCAAATTTATCTTGTATTTTAGATGGTCCAATGAACTATGGAATTATTTTTTCCTTTTTACCAAAAAAAAATACTATTAGTGTATATAGTTTATGAAAAACATGATAACCTACCTTTCCAACGAGCCTGTACCCAAGTGGTACAGGCTCTTTCTTGGCATCCTAATGACCCGAGTTCAAATCCGGGTAGAGATGAATTTCCGGGGGTACTGTAGCAGGGGACTATAGCAGGGGCAATGTAGCAGGGCACTGTAGCAGACACTGTAGCAGTGGTGGAATTGTAGCTACGGCAACACTATAGTCACGGAGGAACGGTTGTAGGACACTGTAGCGGTGGCGGGTACTGTAGCAGGTACTATAGCTGCGCAGGGTACTATAGCAGTACTGTTCATAGAGGGTCCTTTGGGCCAAAAAAAGGGGTTTCAAGCCTTGTATTTAGGCCACTTGGCCTTGGGCCTTTGGGATATGTATTGGGTCTCCCTCTACCCTCTAAGAGGTCTTTTCTTTAATAATAAATTGAGGCTTCAGCCCCAACCTTTATTTAAAAAAAACATGATAACCTACCTTGAAAGAAAGATCTTTTCCCAAGTTATCCTCGTAAATTTTGTACTTACTCTAAACTATCTAAAAAAATATCCGCTATTTTTATATGTATATATTACATCAAAATAGATGAATATTTATATTAAAACAAAACCATTCTAGAATCATATGGGTTTAGTGTCTTTGGAAACTTGAAAAAAAACAACTAAGTCATAAAACTTCGACATTTTCTCCCAGTTATTCATTTGTAACTAGAGAACTTTTTGACAAGTCAAACCTAATACCTTTCGTCATATACTAGGGAAAATAAACATAATAAAATGGTGAGAATAGATACTCATTAAGTGTAAACAAGTAAAATTTTAATCATAACATAAGCATAAAAGTATAATATCATGAACATAACATTTAAAAATCATACCCTATATATCAAAGTTCATAATCATGAGTTATAGAATGAATCCTAAAAATACATAAAACATGAATCATAATAGGAAAACTTGGAATAAAACATGCAATTTTGAAAAACACATAAGCATATAAAATCATTTCATCAGTATTTAAGGATACTTTCTAACACTATCATAGTATAATGGGTTAACTCCCAAACCATCGTAGTAGTCTAGATTCACACCCAAAAATATAATGGTGGACAAAATCCTTACTAAACTGATTTCACTACTTGTTTTAGTCCTATATATCTCATGAGATATAATATCATTACGCAATACATTGGAGGGAGAAATAGGTCCCACCTGTCACCTAATAAAATGCATACATATATGTGCCATATTAATATAAAACATTTATCATATCATAACCTATAAAAATAAATAGTTTTCATATGAATCAAAATAAAACCCATAGAAAATAAATGCATTTATAAAATATAACCATAAACCAACCCTAATGGAGTAATTATAATTTTTGTGAATAATATCCATAAGAAAAAATAATTAACATCAAATAATTCTATTTTAAATGAAAAATAATTTTAAGATATCACTTGAAATAATTCCTGAGGAAAATATACTTTCTATTTTGATAACATTTTTTTATTGAAATGATGCTAAATTATAAAATAAAATTATTTCATTGAAAATTTAATTTTAATATATTAAATTAAGGTTAAATTCAACAATAATTCATGATGGTGGGAAAATACGCTCAGACAATATAAGTTAAAAAACATTCCTTTCATATTTTTTTAAAAAGTGACAAAGAACCTTATTTTGAAAGCGAAAATTAGATTCATTTCAATACATTTTAAAAAAATTAAAACATGAGAAAAAATAATTAAAAAAACAATATTATAATATTAAAAAAATTTCCTTGAACAATTTTATACAACATGGACATGGAAGAAAAAGATAGTTTTATAGGAAAATTTTAAAAGACAGTTTTAAAAATAACTAGTACGTCACCCATGCTAATGCATGGGACTGTTAAATTTTATTTGAAATCACATAAATATTACACTATTATATATTCATTAAAACCATATATATATATATATTCCATTTTCTTTCCAATAACATCAACATGAACTCATGAAGGCTGTTAAAAAGGAGATTTAGAATTTTCAAATGAAAACAAATTTCATGAAATTTATAATGGAAATGGGAGTTACATCAATGAATTAGTGGAACTTGCTTCAAAAGATACATCGGCCTGATCTTACTCCATAAAATTAGGATGCAACATAATTTCCCTATCATTCGAATTTCTACCTTCTTATGTCAATGTCATGAGTGTTGGGTTGTGGGTTTTAAAGATCGCATTAATAGAGACCAATCAAGTGTGAGAAGAGCCTTCAACTACTTTAGAAGACCTAACCCCATGAAATTTAAAAAAAATAGATGAAGAAATATTTAATATTGATATAGCATGAGAGTAAATATCACCATTCTATATAAATTGAATGATTTATGAATAATAAGTGCATATTGATTATGCAAACACATAAGTCCATACAAATTCTAGAAACATTGCTTTGGCATTTAACAACCAAGAATGAATGTATCAAAGAAGAATCAAATAATGATTAAAAAGGTTAACATAAACACCATACCTAATAAATGGGAACATCCATCTTGAACACTCTTATTTAAGGTGAAGTTTTAAAAACGGAATATCCATCTTGAACACTCTTATTGAACATCAAAGACAAACTTTATGTAAATAAAAAATAAATTAAGATGATAATAAAATAATTTGCACTTTTTTGGTCTATAATGGTTACTAAAATAATAATATTGATGATTTTTTCATTTAGAATTAAAATAAAGATGTATAGTAAGAAAAAAACCTTGGTAAATGATAGAGGTCAAAAAATTCATCAGTTCTATAAGAATAGGGAATTTCTGTCCTCTATTTGAAGTGAATGTTTTTTTGAGAATAAGAATGTAAGGTTGTTGAGGTAATAGATAAACCTCTAATATGGGTGATCTACTGAACATATTATATATCATGCATACAAGACCATTAAATAAATTTAGAAAAAAATAAAACACATACCTCTTGATAGGAATAATAATATTTTTAGCCCACTCTTCCTGAAGATTACTTTATGGTTTGAAGATGTCTTTGCTATCTCTGTAATCATATGATAAGAATTTGAATAATAATAATCTTCACAGTTAAGAAGATACTATTTAACAATAACTATTAAAAAATAGCAGATTTTAAAGTAGAACTTATTGTTAGAGGGATGCTGAAATTAAATAATGAAAATATTTGTGATATAAAATTGAAATCACCATATATCAATATAAGTTTTGTAATATAAAAATAGAAATTAAGAAAAAATTAAGATGATACTACTTATTTATAGAATATAAATCAATTGAAAATAATGCACTAATGAACTATTACAATAAAAACATATTTTCCTATGTCATATTTCTTTTATCAAGAAACATGTTTTTTTAAAAATAAATAATGAAAATACATAAATTTTCAAAAGTCTTACATACTACAAAATTCATTATGAATGATCATATCAAGAGGCAATGATTTCAAATTCCCTGAATGTGGTACGTCAGTGAGGTAGTCACTATTTTAGTACCGAATGAAAATTCTATATCTTGAATATGATGTAGAGCATTTAGTTATCTGGTTAAGGGGGGACATTGACAATGTACAGAATTCACTACCACTGTTCTATAACATCCATGCAAAATAATAATTATTACAAAAACATCCAAAGTATATCCATCAGCTATATAACATCCCAGAAAAGGGAAAAAGAGTCGAATATGTGCACAAAGAATGAAGAAAATGTTACCATGAAAAATATTTTTTTAATACGTCATAAAATATCAATTAAAATACCTATAGTAATGGAAATTTAATTGTGATTCAGCACTAGGTTTCCAAACCCTCACCTATTTGTTGCCTTCTACCGATGTTAGGCTAGTAAAATTGTTGACCCATAGTTTTGTACCTATAAATAAACATAGAAGAAAAACATAAAAGAATATAATCTATCATTTTATACAGAAAAATAGAAATTTGGATGGACAATACCTAGAGGTGGGAAGTTCACATAGAATATAAAACTAAAACATCACATGAAAATCATCAAGGGTCACCCCTGAAGGGAAACTGGATGTCGCCATGCCCCGGTGTTGGGATCGCATGGCGTCTGACAAGATAAGTATGTCCAATATCTATAATACATGTTCCACTTATCTAAAATACGTGATCCACTACTCAAATAAAACACATGATCCACTACAAAATTCATGATCCACTACTCAAAAAATGCATGTTACACTACTCATATAAAAAACAAGTTCCACTACTCTAAAAAATTATCCAGTAATGAAATAAAATACCCAATTCAATCCAATGGTCATAGAAAATGCAAGATCCACTATAATAAAATATAATCCACTACTCTAATAAATGTCAAGTCATATTTAGTATTACTAAATGTAACTAACAACTCAAATAAAATATAATGCTCAACTACTTCATAATATGTCACTAATCTTATATTCCACCGAAATCTAGTGTTAGTTTATCATGTCACATAGTATACAGGATCCAAACCATGCATCACAATAGTGGAATGGTTCATTGAATTCCTTCTTATGACTTTAAATATATTTTTATTATGTGTTACATTTGGATGTTAAATTCTTCATGACCAATCAAAAAAAATTAGGAAAATGAAGGTGTGGTTTTACCTAGTATATCAGGATTCAATTGGCACTTAGACAAGAATTCTGGGTGGGGGATCTGGTTCAGGTATTAAGACTAGAAAAACATACAATTAAATTTTTTTAAATTTGTCTATGAATCAAGTGTGTCAAAGTGGAATAATAAATAAAAAATTTGTAATGGTTGTTATTAAAAAAACGGCTAATCAAAGGGAAAGTAATACGTTCTTTAGAACCATTTCAAAGAAGTATTTATGAGACATAATGATATATTTCAACAAATCCATACCATATAACATGGAAATTGTTACATTAGTATGGATGTAAAAATAATGATTATATCCCAAAAAATCAGCTACGTTACGAAAAAAATACTAAAAAAGAGGGCATATTCTGTTGTCATACATGAATGTATAAAGGATAAACATACATGTACCTTCTATTTGTAACCTTATTCATTGTACATATAACATATATTCTGAATGGGGTAAAATAATTACAGAGCTATAGAATAGGCCAATTGATGTCAGCCAAGTAATACATACCATAAAAGAACTTAAAATAAGAATTATCCCCCCTGCCACTTCTTTCCCCTTGCCTAGGCATGCCCAATGCGCCCCTGTAATTGTAAGACCCACTTAATACTGAACTATGCTTCAAATAGTATTAAAATGTTTTTGTCAGGGGATTCATCAATTTCATGCTTGGCTCAAAATGTTTTCAAGATAGGAATAAGTTAAAATATTTGAAAAAATATTTGAAGAGAGTAAATTTTTACAGAATATCGATAAAATCATTCATCTCTCATCCCATATTCATCAACAGGTTGATTATATGTCACATTCATCAGAAAATATAACATAACACATGTTTTTAGTCCATCAAAGTTGTAAAAAGTATTCTTTATAATTACCATGGGAGATTGAAAAAGGGGAAAATTGCTTAACCTTTGTTCTCAAAAGAAGGAACCATGCCCTGAATAAGAACATGAACCTGCATAAGTCCTAGGAGAACACAATAAATACTACAATGGGAAAAACAAAAGTAGACCTATGCTGATTTAAATAGTTTTGGATAGCCTAGAAATATAACCTGCATAAGTCCTAGATCTTCATTGACTACCATGCTTCAGCCGCTCTATATCAAAGATGTATAACCTAAATAAAAATAATGAATTTTTTTCATATACTCAATTTTTTAATGCAGGTTTAAAATATTTCATCGAAAGTGAATATTACTGCATAGAAAATATTTTATTTGTTTAATAAAATCAATATATAATGTTCATGAATTATATGATATGAAATTCTCAAAGAATACCATATGTGTGGAAGTAGTTGAATAAAATAAACATATTGGCTGTATAAAATAAAAGAGTAATATAACAATGGAAAAAGAAATATAAAGAACTTAAAAAACCATGTACCGATAAATAATTATGGAATCTAAACTGTATTATCCAAGCACATATATGTATATGCGATTGTATCGATTAAAACTTTGTTTAGAAGATGTTTATTATAACGAATGAACTACACATACATGAAACATAATATATATATATATATATATTCAACAGGTCATAATTATTTATATTTTATAAAATCATAACAAAAAATTTCTTGAAGTAGAGAATGAATTCAATGATGTAAACTATAGTAGTAGAAATGTAGTACTGATGGTTGAATTTTTCAATAATTATTATACATTATTGTTTTACATTATATTATATAGATTTAATTCAATGACCCTATAAAATGAAGATCAGTGCATAATAAACAGAAAAGTAATGAAAAGAAAGAAATGAATAAATTAATATTTATGCAATTAATATGGATCAATAGGTAGTGTAATATCTAAAATATATAGGAAATTTAAAATTTAACTAATAATTAACATGTAAACATGAAAATGATAGAGAATATTGAAAATTAGAATAAATAAAAACTAACCTTCATGTTTTGTAACAACTCGCCCATTTTCATGGACTCTTTGAATAATGAATCATCCATAGAAAAACACGTATTACTGATCAATAAATATGAAATAAAAAAATTATGTAGTCAAATAGTGAAATAAATTAATAGAGTAAATTTGAGAACATTCACTTTTTTGGGAATCATCAATTAAAATTTATATGCTTATAGGAAAACATCACTATTGTAGTGATCATCATATGTAGGTTATTTGAAAAAGGTATTGGTGTTTGAAAATAGGTATGTCAGGATGTTGAACGATGACGTCCATGATTGTGAATGGTGAACTATAAAAACATTGATGGAATACATTTAAAAAACAATGAAATCAATGAATCAAATAACTTAGACATACATTTATAAAAAAACAATGAAAACGAAATGAAATTTAAATGAATGAAACTTCAAAAAATGGGTATTGAGTCAAATAACTTAGGTATACCTTAAATGGATCACACATTGATGTGGTGGTGGAAATATATACCAAACTTGTAATAAACTTTAGATGAAGAAATTTTGACCAAGAAAAATAAGTACATGCAATAATCGCTGAATATACTTTGTGATGGAAAACATGAGATTTGGATAAAGATGTAAATTTAGAGGTTTACCGGGTGCAATATTTTGGTACCTATAGGGGAGCCCGATGTAGAGGATGGATGGAAGTCCTGAGTGGTATAGGATGTAAATGAGATGGATAGCTGGAACAGATCTAAATGTAATCTTGAGTGATAGCCTTGATACTATCGAGGGAAGCCCTAGAAGAGTGGAGGGGAACCAGAAGATGGGGGGAGATGTCGACTAGGGAATGTGGGAACCCCAGCTCGACTAGACGTGAAACCCAAGTGGATGGAGAATCATAGTGAATTAAATATGTTATGTTGATGTGGAAGAAATCTCGAGCCAGAAAAGGAGTAAAATTACACTATGATGGATGAAATTAGTAGGGGTTTATTCGAAGGATGTTGTCAGAGTTTGTGCACGATGATATTGTGTGGGAATCCTTAGAGGGACAGAGGGGAATCAGGATTTGTTCGAATATAAATACTTGAGTTTGAGGTAAGTGTAGGTCGACCGAGGATGTAGTGCGAGTGGGAGGAGAAACCAAGGAAGCTGTGTCTAGAAGAGGGAAGGAGGGGAAGAAAGGGTTTCAGGCGACAGAAGATTATAGCTTCAGTGTGATGGAACCCTAGATCGAGAGGAAATGATTCATGAGTTGGAGGTGAACCCGATGGAAATTGTGAGCATAATAGTGGTGGGGGGACAGTACTGTGTTGGATGACGAGGAAGTTAGAAGGAAACAGTGGAGAGGGAAATCGCGATGGGGAGGCCGAGTGGGAGGAGGACCGGGAGGAAGAAATATATAGAGAAAGGGAGCAAAGGACTGACGTGGAGGCATGGAGGCTTGACATGTATGGAAAATATGATATGGAGGATTATTAGAATGACATGTGGTAGATAGAAAACTAGGATAAGTATATGTAATATATTTCCCTTATAAATTTCATATCATTAAAGTGAGCATTAATAAAATTAATAGATTGTGAACATTCACTGTAAATCCATGTAAAAAAAGTGTAAATACAAAATAATATAATAAAAATTTATCCTACACATAATAATACAATTACATGATCAATAATGATGAAGGTCAACTAAAATAATGAAAATTGGGTTCAAAATTCCCTTACCACTTAGTAATTAGTCGAATTGTATAAGATTAAAATTAATAATTATAAAATTATACATTTAATAACATTTATATATTGAACTTAATGATATGATATATAAAAGTTAATTATAAACACACTACAAAAAAAATAATTTTTGGATAAGTCAAATATCATGTAGAAGTAAAAGTGAGACGATAAACCCCTACCTCTTGCTTCACTTTAGCTTTGGCCTACATAAGCCTCATGTATAATGGTATAGGGAATTTTATTAGCTCTATAAAGAACTATATTCATATTTATAATATGTTATGTGATATTTTTATAAAATCATACCACCCATTCACTAATAATATTTTAGGATTTTCATTGTTT
This sequence comes from Viscum album, assembly GCA_963277665.1. Lineage (NCBI taxonomy): Eukaryota > Viridiplantae > Streptophyta > Magnoliopsida > Santalales > Viscaceae > Viscum > Viscum album. The sequence continues at coordinate 907,650,689 of OY728153.1, forward strand.
CAGGTGAGTTTGTTTTATGATTTTCATGATTGGTTCATTTGTGTATAAATATGGACTTTCATGTTGATTTAAAAAAATACATAAGTGTAATGAAATAGTAAAAATTAAATTCCAAATTTTTAAATGGTCCCATTTATCATATTTCTTTTATACAGTAGAATGGTCCATTTGATAAAATGTTAATGAAAATGTTTAGTTTGTTTTGGAAGTTTTTCCAAATAGTAAAAACTAGTTTTGTTTTATTAAAAATTACAAGTATATATTATTTAAAAACATGAAATAGGATTTAATATACCTATTAAAATATTATTTGACCATAATAATAATTTAATGACCATCAACAAATGTGGTAATGTAAAACAAAAAAAATCAATATTCATGGAGACGGTTAATAGAAATAACTTGGAAAATAGTTTCATTTATTTTAATAAGAGAGATGATAAATAAAATGGGTATGATTTTTTCCATTATAAATATAAAACATAAATATAAAAAAAATTATTTATCTTGTATTCATGGATGAAAGATGTGAGGAGTAAACAAAAGAAGAAAAGAAATTAAGAGAGGTACTTTACGAAAATTACCTCTTGAATATGATCTCATTGAGAGACACTTGGGGACATTATATGTGATATTTTGGTGAGTTAGAAGAGAAATCTTGTGTTTAGAGTGATTATGAGAGTTTCTTGAAGATATTTTAGGATATACAAGGCTTGTGAGTCAAAATGGGGTGGTATTTATACTTGAGGAGAGGTGGATTTAATTGATTAAAATAATGAATCCACTGTATTTAAATCCAAAGAAATTAAGGTGAATTATATTACAAAAAATTGGATAAAAATTAATATTTTAGAGGCTATTTAGGTTTTATCCACACCTAAACCAACCATTATATTCTGTATTTTTTGGTATTTTAATCCTTTAACATTTTTGCTTTAACCTGTTTCATTTTTTAACCTATACGATGATAAATAATTTTTTACCAGGGTAACTTTTTTATGCCTAAAATTAAATTTAACATAAAACATAACTATTTTAATTTTGTTTATAAATATTTAATCCATTTTATAAAATTAAATTTATATAATTAGAAAAAATAAATTTAAAGTGATTCCAGGAGACACAAGTGGAAAGTGGGTTTTTGAATTGAAAAAGATCAAATGTTTGAAATGTTTTTATATACAATATCAATATAAAATATAATAAAATGACCTAAATTGGATTTATTTATTAATAATTTATGTAATTATAATTTAAAATCAATTTAAAATATAATTTAACTATATAAATAAATTAAAAGAAAATACAGTTTTCAATTAAAATGTAGCATTTTTCATTATTCATCAAAAAATGAAACTTATGAGAAAAATACTAAAAATACACCCTAAGGTAATTTTTACATTACAATTTAAAAAATTATATTTTTTAAAATAAATTTATAAAAGTTACAAAATTTAGATTTTTGATAGGTGTTCTATCGAAAGGTGAAAATTTTTTCATTAAGAAAAATATAGCTTTTTCTGCTAAAAATGAACTTATTCTTATCATATGACTATAAAAAATATTTGATAAAGTAAACAAATTGAATATATAAATTTCATTAATATATTTCAGTAATAATGAATAATTTAATTTATTAAAAAATCAGTTTTTTATAAAAAAAAACTCCCTTTTTGTTTAATTGTTTTTTATTTTTATTTCTAATTAATTGGTAATCAATGAATTAATTTAATAAACATGTGTAAACTATTTTTTCATAATTTAGTTCATATAATTTATTAACTCCATTAAAATGTCTATTTATTAATATTTATGTTAAAATAATAATATTTTGGACTTTATTTATGCTTAGTGTTTGGTGAAAAGTAAATTATCGAAGATATTAAATATATCTTAAAAAACATACCATAAAATATTGGAGTGTTACATTCTACCCCCTTAAATTGAATTTATCCCTATAAATTCATTAATCATATATAAACATATTAGGATACCTCTACCTCATCACATCTTTATGTTACCATGTAGTTTTCTCAAATTAGATATTATTACATGAATCTTTAATTAGATGGGTGATCTTGTTTCATAGAATATTATATTTTCAATAGAAAATCTCTACGGATTATTCCTTATAAGAATGATCTTGTTCAAGTAGTATAGCCTTTGAGTTTATTACATGTGAAGAGTCAGGTATTTACTCACTCGGGTGAGATAAATGGAACACATAATGATCTCAAGAGATATTTGGTGGAACCATCAACCCATAATATACCATCCCAATACAATCAATAATTTCAATAAATCGCATCTAAAAATTTTAAATTTCACTTCAAAAATAAAATATGAATGTTTGAAAGTTTCCTTTATGCAAAAACCATATTTGAAACGGGGTTAATAAAACACCCCCTTATAAAGAGGTAAAGTAAACGGTAATGATCACCACATAACTAAGATTCAAATTAGAAGAAAATTAGTGGAACGTGAAAATATGGACATGGAAGAGAATTATAAATATCATGTTTTTAAAGAGAATGATATAGAACAAGGTTAATATAATTTTAGTGAAAAAAACCATAGACCAAATAAGTTTAAAAAAGGTTGTTGATATCATCAAAAATAATGATAATAGGATAATATTTTATTTCAAAATCATTTGAGAAGATATACATACTTAAGATAATCTCATAAGTAAAATATCACTCCTTAGTTATTCCTTGATGAACTTTCACTTCATTTATTACTGCAAGGAATGATGATGAAATTGTAGTGCATGTAGAACTAGTGGATTCTGAGATCCATAATGGCATGAAAAGAAATTTTGGGACCATATTGGTGGTGGGGTTATAGTGTGAGATCAGTTTCAAGCCATGAGTGATGGTGTGTGAAAATATCATTGAATGTGATTCTTCTTGTTGGGAAAGTCAACATGGATCTATAGATGGCATCATTAGACTCATATTAGGAACAAATAAGTGGCTCAGGTTAATTGACATTGGTTGATGGTGGGACCTGTGATTAATGGGTAGTGGTTTCATCAAACTCATCTCCATCAAGAATAAATAGGTGACTCAATATAGTTGGTGGGATGGTGCTTCATCAGAACCATTGGCATCATTGCCACTATAGAGCAATATGGATGGTGCAAGAACTTGGCATGGAAGATAAATATATTGATGTAGGCAGTTCTAGTGATAACAGATGCAAATTAGGTGGGCAGGGCCTACAGGATGATTCACATATAGATGCCATGTGAAGAAGGGCTGACACAGGTCATGGGTCCATATGTTCAAATATATATAATAACAATAATAGGGGCTTAATGGGTGTATTATTCCTTCCGGGGATATAATCTTCAGGTTCAGTTCTGTGGGTGTGTGGTGTGTGCGTGTTTCATTGAAATTATGCCCCAAGTACCAAAAATATATATATTCATAATAAAAATGGTTAGCATTATTTATTCAATACTCATAAATCTTCCAATGGTTAAGTAATTAATTAATATATATAAATACTTCCAAAGTATAATGTAAAACATTTCATAAATTTTTACCCTTACGAACCTCAAAAAAGATCAAAATCATAGAATTTTGAATGAGGATCACTGAATATTTAAAATAAATATTTCATTAATCCCATAAAAACATGATGTGGCTCTTAATTTTCACATACAAAATATGTGAAGATCGTTGACATGTATTTACCATAAAACCTTTGTCAAAACATGCATACTTTCCAAAATTAACTCCTTCCTCATTCTATAAATCCAAAAAATATATAAAACAAATCCATAAACAACATTTTCTTCATATTACTAATTAGATAAAAGTTCATTAATACATTCTCATTTATTTATTCATAATCAAACATCTCTTTTTCTCGTTATGATCCCAACATCATACATATATTAAGGGTTATCTTTCCCTTAATCAAGTGTTCTCCAAAAATATCACATTGTCATTAAATCACTTTTCCAATCAATAAACATCATTTAAAATATCCTTTCAAATCCTTAATGAAAAAATTATAATGAAAAAAATATATTTTCTAATTTATATAACATAATATTTCCATTCCAGTACAAAAAAATTAATTCATCCCACTTTAATCTCAAATAATTAAATAACCTGTATTGTCTTATTTCATAACACTTCTTTCCTTTCACATATCATTTGAAGTCTCAATGTAAACATTACTCGTACCACATTACTGATTTTCCCCAAAATCATTCTCCATAGAAAAATGATTTTAATAATTCTTATATTTTCCATATTTAAATCATTCATCTGTTGATAATAACTTAAAGTGAACAATATTCCTATGAATTTTGTTAATTGAACTCTTAATTTTTCATTTATAGTTACATGCATTGTGTCCTTATTTTCCATTTTCAAAACATCTTATTTTTTACTTTAGGGCATCCACTTGGGTGTTTCTTCCCACATTATCAACCTGCATGAAGCTAAGTCGTCTTTCCTCTATGGTCTCCACTACCGGAACTCATAGCGAACTATTTTCTTCTCTTATTTGGGGACTTTGAGAGTTTTTTAAGTTATAAATTATTAGTCTTGTTCTGTGAAAACTGGTTAGGCATAATCACCAGGTCATCCACACTAATGATCATCCCATTTGAATTTTTATCTGAAAATTTTCTATCACATTCAACGTTATCCAAGTTCTTTCTGGTTCTCACCAATTACTAAAACCAAAAATAATAGTGTGATAATCACTAATCATATTGTGAAAACTGCATATTAAAGGAAAATTACTTATAAAATTTCAATCTAACTCATCTTAGGTTTAAATTAGTTTATTCAGGATCATTACCATAACTTTAGTAATGTAACCAATACTTACACTTAGGGTTCTTACAATGTTTTTCTCATCTTAGTTTCCAATGGTTAGTTAAACCTTTTCTCTAATAACAAATATAATGAACCACACTTTTCATACATAGATATAAAATCTATATATAGTATTATTAATATTACAACAAAACCATTCTAGAATCATATGGGTTTAGTGTCTTTGGAAATGTGGAAACAAAACAACTAGATCATAAAATATCTATATTTTCTCCCACTTGTTCCTTTGTAACTAGAACCCTTTTTGACATGTCGAAAAAATACAATTCATTGTATCCTGGGAAAATGAAACATAAGAAAATGGTGATCTTAGATTCTTAGTAAGGGTAAAAAGAGAAATATTAATCATAACATAAACATATGGTTATAATTATATGAACATAAATTTTAAAAATCATACCATGTATATCAATGATCATAATCAGGAGACATAATATAAATCATAAAATATCATAAAAATGAATCATAATATGATAACTTAGAATAATACATGTAATTTTGTCAAATATGTAAGCATAATAAATCATTTCATTAGTAGTCATGGAACTTTTCAAAGACTATCATACTGGAATATGTTCACTCCCAAACCAATGTAGTAGTCTACGTTCACTCCTAAGATTATCATGGCGGACAAAGTCCTTTAATTAACTATTTCACTTCTCATTCTACTCTTTTATATCGAATGAGATATACATTTATTACCCAAGGCATTCAATATTAAAAAACTAATTTTATCCAGTTCTAGGAATTTAATTGATATTAAAGACCTACTTTGTCAGTTCTAAAAAAAGATTTATTAAAGGGGGTCTTTAACAATGCTAAAAAAGCATTGTTAAGGGGGGCATTTATCTGTGCTTTTTAATAACATTGATAAGGGTATACTTAAAATTTTATATTTCATTAAAATAATATATTAATATATTAAAATATTAATATTGATATAAATATAATATTTATTTTTAAAATATGTCTTAGATAAGGTAAATAGGCATTTACACTTAATATATTAAATATTTAGTGAAAATAGATTATAAAATAAATAAAGAAATATTTTTAATTAATAATTTGCTTATTATTTTTGAGTAATAGTCATTTAATATCAATTAAAAGATAAAAAAGTCAAAAAATTAATAGAAGATAAAAAATAGGTTGAAAACATCACTTGAACTTCAAAATGACATAACTTTTGATATAGGTGTCTGTTTCGGCTCTATCATATATAAAATTGAAGCCTGTTATGATCTCTATGCCCATGGTGACATAGGTAAAATTTTGTCACATTTTTTAAGACCAAAAGTCCTAAAAGGCCACTATAACTGAATTTTAATTGGGGTACCCTAATTTTTAAACATTCGATGGATTTTCAGCCTTATTTAACGGGGCCTTATTTCATTTTTTGCGGATTTTAATTTATTCCCATGTATTACAATCATAATGATACTATAGTTTTTAAATTTTATCATTTTTCACAATATAATTTTATTTATAATTAAATATACGCATGTTTTCTTATACCTAATTATTATAAATTACCCATATAAATACATATATTAACATATTTATATAAAAATTTATTTTCTAAAATATGTAAACAAATAAATATTCTCAAAATTTATTTAAAATAATATCTATCCATTTTTTACATTATAAAAATATATTTATAATTTTTATATATACAAATATGTGTGTGTTAATAAATAAATATATATTAAAATTATATTCTATTTTATGTAAATGAATATAATATATAATATCCTTAAATAAATACAAGTATATATATATCAAACAAACAAATATATTGTATAAATGTATTTAAAAATAAGTATATTAATGTATGAATTAAACATATTTATTAAATTATATATGTAAATATAAATATATATATATCATTAAACAGACAAAAAAACAAAATGGTGTAGTAGTAAAGTTTTCCATCTTCGAAGTAGAGGTGCAAGGTTATAATCTGGGCAGGAACCGATGAGGCTGGAAATTTTCAAAGTGCTGATAAAATGGTTATGGGGTGAAAATCACTAATAAAGGTGTGGAAGTGTTGTTAAAGGTGTCATGGAAGCACTGATAAAGGGTTTGGGGTCCTGGATGTCCAAAAAAATATAATTTTACCACCATTAATAGCACTAAAAAATCCCTATTAAAAGGGACCTTTAACAGCATTGAAAATCACTCTTAAAAGGGACATTTAACATTGCTTCTTTTACACTATTAAAGGGGGCCTTTAAAAAACTTTTTAGCGCTAATAAATGCTTCAGGCTTTTAACCGTGCTCTGATTGTCTGTGATTTTATAGCGCTGCTAAAGGCATATTCAAGCTTTCTTAAAGCCCTATTTTGTAGTATTGGTTGGAGTAATATATAAATCCCACCCGTCAAATAATGAAAACCATACATTTTTTTGTAAGTTGAACATAAATGATTTATCATATCATAACCTATAAAAATAAATAGGTTTCATAAACATCATAGCATTACCCATTGAAAAGAAATTTGGTTTCAAAAATATAAACATAAACCAACCATAAAGAATAAGGATAATTTCCATTAATAATATCTACTATAAAGAATAAGTAACATCAAATAATGATATCTTAGATGAATTTTTTTTTGAGAGATCACTTGAAATAATTCTTGAAGAAAATATACGTTCTATTTTGAAAATTTATTTTATTAAAATGTCATATAATTATAAAAGAAAACATTTTCATTGAAAATAAATTTGTATTATTGTAAAGAAAGCATAAATGAATTTTTTTGAGAGGAGAAGTAAAAATATATTAATCATGAAGGTCACTATTAATAAGATCTAACATCCAAAAAGGAATGAAAACAATCCAAAGGTGGTTTTCTCCAGACACACTATGAGAATCCAGATGATAAAATGCTTCATTTCCCTATCTTTTGGTGAATTTGAATGAGAAAATGGAAAAGTTGTGACTGAGAGACTAGATTATCATGATGATGAAGCCAAAGGATTGGAGGCCAAAAACATTTGTGTTTGTGGTATTGATAATTTTGAGACAGTCAGACTCAATGTTAGTAGCATTCCATCTGTAATATTTTTTAAAGGTCAATCAAGAAAGGAAAACATGTGCTTCAACAATAGTGGGTTCCCACAAAGTGAGGATCGACTCCTTTTTGTCCACATGATATTACCACCATTGTCACAAACTATCAGAATGATTACAATAAAACCAAAATTGGGTAAGGATGTGTCGACATCAATCATAACAATCCCTTCTGGTGGGGGATTTCATCTAGCTTCAGCTGATCGAGAGTCATAAAACATATTTTGGTCTGGGTCCTAATTCCACCCTACAATCTAGGAATCATCTTGTTTAATCTAGAACCCATAGGGGTTTTAGGTGTAATTAAAGGTTAAATCAATCCTTATAATCCATAGGATCCAAGCCACAATGAATAGGGATGAAACCTTATCAATAGTTAATGTGGAGTTCTATATCATTAGTAGTGAAGGGAGATCTTGTGTTGCATCCAATAAAAGCTCCTTAAGAGATCCCCAAGTCGTCTAAACCTCAATAACCCCAAGAAAATGCAAGAAAAAATGCATAGGGTATTTTATATCATTCAAGAAAAGGGGGAAATCAAACAGTCTATGACATGGAAGAAGGAGAGGAAGTTCAAGGCGGGAAGGATACCCATGAAAATATGCCACTAAAAGTAAAAGATCTTTGGGGGAATGTTCAGATTCCAAAGTATTTTCTAGATCCCCCATCATTCATCAATTTTAGAGTCAACAATAATTATGTATCCTGATTTCACCAAATAGGAGCCTGAGATATCATTTCTCCAAAAGAGATAGTCCTGCCCCACATACATCACATAGGGAATTCTAAGGAAAATCCTTATATCCCATTCATTAATCAAATAGTTCATTTTATTTGGTAACCAACCAAAACTAATCTCATCAAACATGCAATGGATAGTGGTCTCCATATATCCATGAAAGACAGGGGAAGTAGTGAGAATGCAATGTTTATCAATCAACCAAGGATCCTTCATAATTTTGACCTTTGTTACATCCCCAATTCTCCAATCAATACCCTTATCAAGAAGTTTTCATGATCCCCATATAATTCTCCAAAGAAAGATAAGTCATGGGCCCAGAGAGGATGTATTAAGTGACAGTGAGGAAAATATTTTTATCGAATAATCCACACACAATGAGATGAAGGATGAGTTAGGAGGTTCCATCCCTACTTAGCTATCAAGGCATCATTAATAATTCTGATGTCCTGGAAACCCATACAGCTTCCCGTTTTAGTGGTGCATAGTAACTTACTAGCCATCCAATGAACTTTGTTTATTTCGTTGAAATAGACCCACCAAAATTTGGCAACATGGGAGTGAATCTGGTCAATAATAACCTCAATAAGTTTGAACAGATACATGATATAGCTTGGGATAGACTGAAGGATTGACTTGATGAGCATTTCCTTTTTGGCTTTAGAAATTCTCTTTGGAGACCAACCCTGAATTTTTTTCTCCACTCTATCCAAAGTGGATGATAAAATTTTTGTTTTAGTCTAGATAAATATCATGGGGATCCTAAGGTATTTATTTCATTTTTTAACAATCTGGATTCTAGTAGTGAGACAAAGCTCCGCTCTCTAGTTCGGTGGGACACCTAACTGAATAAGATTTTCTATTTATCCTGATTAATCAACTATCTAGAAGCCCTCTCATAGAGGTGGATAATGTTTCATATGGAGAGACATTAATCATGAGTATATCTTGAAAAGATTAGGTAGTCATCCTCAAAAAAAGATGAGAAGTAGGTGGAATATTCTGGCACACCCTTTCCCCGTGAAGTGAGTTGGAGGAAGCCGCCATGGAGATGAGGTTGGAAAAAACATCATCCACCAAAATGAAGAGGAGGGGGAGAGTGGGTCACCATGGAGAAGGTCATGGTTAGGATAGAAGCCTTTAGAGTGTCCTCTATTGATATTGATCCTGAAAGATATATAATAAACACAGTGCATGATCATATCCATCCATTTTGAACAAAAACACATTTTGGTCATAACAAACTGAAGGAAATGCCATTCCACCCTATCATAAGACTTAGTTAGGCCTAATTTCAAGGATATGATTCCTATTTTCATAGATTAGTGTGTTTTTATTGAATTAAACACCTCATGTGTCAAAATAACATTATATGTGATAATCCTTTTCGTGAAAAAAGTGCTTTGATTTTCAGATATAATGGTAGAAAGCCACAGACATAGTTGGTTAACTAAAATATATTAATTTCTATAGGAAATGTTGTATAATATGATCATCCAAAGTTTTAATCTAATAAGGGGTTATTCATCTTTGTAATGAGGGTTATAATAGTCTCATTGATAGAGATATTATTTATTTTCCCTGCCCAGATGTCTTTCGTAATGGTAGAAATGTCAGGGCCAATAATGTGCCAATATTTCATGAAGAAGAGGGATAGGTAGTCATTAGGACCTAGGGATATTGTGGAATGGATCTGCTATAGGGAATGTAGGATCTCGTCATCTAAAATATCTTTTTTGAGTTTTTGGTTCATTTCATCAGTGGTCATGGGTTTGATATATTCATTCTGTATTTTTTCAGAAATTTCACAAAGAACCTCATTTAAAAAATATAAAAATAATCCATTAAAACCTTTTTTTTTAAGTAAAACATGAGTAGATGGAATTTAAAAAATCATTTTAGAATATTAAAAACATTTTTTAGCAATTTTATAAAACATATTCATGGTATAAAAAGACAGTTTTAAGGGAAATTTCAAAAAGATAGTTTTTAAAGGAATGTATCTTATAAATATCATATCATTGATGTGAGTATTATTAAAAGAAATTGATTGTGCATATTTAATGTAAATCCACATAAAAAGGGAGTAAATAAAAAATAATATAATCAAAATTCATCCCACACATAATTATCAAATTAAAAACTTAATTCCATTAATATAACTATATTCATGATATTATATTTCAAATTTTAGTATACATTCACCACCCACAATAAATAAGTGGATAATAAGTCATATATCTCACAGAAGTAAAAGTGAGATGAGAAACCCTTAGCTATTTCTTCCCTTTAGTATTGGCACACTCTAACCTCATGTATAATGTTTTAAAGAATTTAATTAACTAATTAAAAAAAATATTAATATTTATAACACCTTATGTGATATTTCTATAACATATTCCCACTCATTCACTAATAAAATTTCATGATTTTTATTATTTCGGGTGAGTTCTTTTCACGATTTTCATTATTCATTCATTTGTGTATAATAATCAATTTAAATGTGGAATTGAAATAAAACTATATAAGTGTAACTAAATGGTATTAATTAACATCTCTTTTATACATTATGATTATTCATTTGAAAAAATCTTAATGATAAAATTTTAGTTTATTTTTGTAGGTTTTCTGAATAGAACATACTAGTTTTGTTTTATTTAGTATTAGGAGTATATATTACTTCTAGAACATGAAACATGTAATAACATACCTATTAATATATTATTTTACTATAATAATAGTTTTATGACCTGTCATGTTTGAGGTAATAGAAAAAGAACAAAATCATTATTCACAGAGACAGTTAATTGACAAAACATGGACAATAGTTTCAAATATATTAATAAGAGGAGATAAAAATAAAATGGACATGATATATTACAATATAAAAATAAAAATACAATATATACATGAATATTGAGTTAGAATTAATTATATATGAATTATGAGAGTAGAAATTATAATATGAAAAGAAATTAAGAGAGGTACTTTGAGAAAGTTACCTCATAAATATCACCTCCTTGGGAGAACCTTGAGGAACATGGATTTTGTCTTTTGATCATCCGAGAAGCACTAAGAAATGGGGGTAATGATTAGGAGAGTATGTATAATATTTATTTGGAGCAATAAGTGTTTTTATTTGAAAATATGTGTTGAAGGGTGGAATTTATACTTAAGGAGAGGTGGGTTTATATGATTAAAAAATGAATATTTTATATTTAAATCCAACCACATTGGGGTAGCATTAAATTAAAAGGCTTTGGTAGAAAATTAATATTTTATATTCAGGTTAGGATCTATATAAATCTCAAAGAACCATTAAATGTTGTTGTTTTTTATTTCTTTTAAGCCTTTACCTTTTAGCTTAAAATAATTTCATTTTTTAACCTATGTCGAGGTAAATAACATTTTTTTACAATAGTAACTTTTTTATACCTAAAAATAAAGTTAACCTTAGAAAACAATTTAGACCTTCTGATTAAAAATTTATAATCCAATTTAGTAAATTAAATTCATATAATTGGAAAATTATATTTAAAATTAATCCCACGAACACAATGGAAAAGTTGGGGTTTTAATGTGAAAAAAGTTTAAAAGTTCAAACAAAATTTATATCTACTTTCAATGTATAATTGATTCCAACATCCTACGTTTTATTGATTTATCTAAAATTTATCTAATTATACTTTTAAACAAACTAAAAATATAATTTATCTAAATAAATAAATTATCATAAAATGTTGTTTTCAATTAAAATGCAGTATTCTTTACTATTCATCAAAAATGGAAACTTATCAAAATAATAAAAAATATACCCTTAGATTAATTTGAACCTAAAATTTCAAAAATAAAGTTTATTTTATGAAAATAAATTTATAAATGTGTCAAAATTTATATTTTATATAGTTGCGATATCAAAATTCAACAAAATTTTCTTTTAGAAAAATATTGTTATTTTTATTTTCAAAATTGAATTTATTATTATCTTAAGCCTATAAAACATATTTTATAAATTTAAAAACATTTAAATATATAAAATAAATTATTATATTTCAATAATAGTTATTAATTTAATTAATTAAAAAATATTTTTTTATAAAAACACTCCCTTTATGTTCAATAGGTTTTTATTTTCATTTCTAATTAATTGGTAACCAAGGAATTCATTTCACAAACATGTGAAAACTATATTTTAATAATTTAGTTTATGTTATTCATTACTTCCATTATAGTAGTGATTTAATAATGGTTTTGTGAAAATAATAATATTTTTGAGTTTGTTTAAGATTGATTTTTTGTGAAAAGTAAGATATCGAAGAGATACATTATTTTAAAAAAAAGACATGTCATAAAATCTTGGGGATTTTCATTCCATATATATTGTTAAATTCACTTCGCCTTCTCCATCATTTACTATAAAAATTCTAGTCCCATAAACTTCCTTTCACCTAATTTATCCCAAAAATATGGAGTTCGATATCACTTTCCTTATAATGCCTCAAAAGGTTCCATCTATACATTGTAATGAAAAATTTTATTATTAGAAAACTATACTAAAGAAAGATGATTGTCCCAACACCCCTTGTAATTCATTTAAAAATCAATAATTATGCCTTCCATAATCTGAATTGTTCATTCTAAATGGCCATTGGATTGAGGATGAAAAGTTTTACTAAAATTTCATTCAGTACCGAAGCACTTTTTATTCCCCTTCCAAAAATATAAAGTCAACCTAGGATCATGGTCAGATACAATGTAGAGTTTAACTCTTTGTAACACCATTATCACTTTAAGATATAGTTTAGAAAGTTGATCTAAAGGAAGTATATCAATGGAATGGGAAGTTTGTAGATTTTGTTCATCAATCAATAATAACACAAATCACATTATTACCTTGATATGTATTTGTCAATACCACTATGAAATCCATGGATATATTTTCATATGTCCACATCAGCATAGGAAAAGGATAAAGAAATCCATTCAACATCATTCTTATTTAACCTTTTTAAAATTGACACATTTCATATTAAAATTAGAAATAAATATTTTCATTTCATCCCACTAGTAATATTGTTGAAGGTCTCTATATATAATATTTCTTCGAGGATGAACTAAAAATAGGGATATATGAGATTCACTCAATAATTCTCCCTTCAACTGGAAAACCCAATGCACACATAATCCATTTCATAATCTAAAAATTAATTATTTTTCATCATTATATTTATGATACATACCCCTTTTAACCAATTATACCTTTTCATGTAAATCATTGTCTTTCTTTTGATCTTTAATAATTATTTCTATCAAATATCATTGTACTAACACCTAAAACAAAATAGAGGAATTTCTTTCATCCAATACATCCATAACAAATTTCATCATATCATTAACCAAAGGGACATGTTCTAAATGTATCATGATTACTTAATCATTATTTTTCAAAATCAAAACATTAACTACTTTTTCTTCCTTTCTTGAATGATATTTGATCATGAAATAATAATCTTTAATTAGTTGAATCCAGATTCTCCACCTCATGTGTAACTCTTTCTGAGTGAATATATACATCTAAACTTTGTGATCTATATATATTTCACACTTTACTCTATATAATTATGCCTCTAAATTTTTAAATAGAAAACCATTACATCTAATTATAGTTCATGTGTAGGATAAGTTAACTCATGGGGTTTTAGTTACCATAAATCATTACTAATTACCTTGTCATTTTTTATCATGACACAACCATGTACTTTTAATGAGGCATCATTGTATATGAAAATGTCACCATTTTGGAGGAAATATACAAAACTAAATCATTCACTTATGTTCTTTTCTATTCCTTAAAACATTTATCTCATTATTTATTCTAAATGAACCAAAATACCATCCATATTAACTTAGTTAGTGGGATAGATAACAATTCAATGGTTTCAAAAAACCATCATAATTTCCATATAATCTATAAAAACTAAAAAATCTAGTAACATTTTTATGTCATATAAATTCATCAACCTATTTATTCTTAATGAGATCAACTATTATGTCATCTTGATTTATGACGTGTTCAAGGAATCAAATCTAATACAATTAAAAATCATATTTTCTAAATTTTCCATATAACATATTTTATATTAGTTTTTGTAAATAAATCCTTACATTTTTTCATTATCCTCATAAATTTTTTAAGGAAGAAATATATAATCAAAAAAATAACAATAATTTTTTCTAAATATTCATGATAGACTCTATTTATAAGATTAATAAAATACAATCGGTGCATTATTCCACTGAAAGGGAATAACCACAAACTCATATTGCCCATATCTAGTTTCAAATTATTTTTTTCATAATTTCATCCTCATTCACCTTCAGCTGATAGTACCCTGAACTTAGGTCAACCTTTGAAAAATACTAATCTCATTGGATTTGTTCGAACAAAGAATCTATATGAGGAAACATATACTTATCCTTAATTTTATTGTTATTTGAATCACTATAATTAATGAAAATTCTCTTGGATCTATCTTTCATTATTAAAAATAGGATAGAAGCACCCAATATTGATTGACTAGGATGAATGAAAACTTATTAATAAAATCATATAACTAGTTTTCAAATTCCATAAGTTATAATTGAGACATTCTATAAAGGGGTTTTGAAAATAGTTTATCATAAGGATCTAAGTCAATTGTAAATTAAATTTATAGACCAGTTATAACACCAGTAAAGTCATTAGAAAAAACATCCAGTTATTATTTTACTATTATAACACCATTAATATGAACATTTAGCTTACTTCAAAAATATGTGCAATAAAATATTCATTTCAATATTTTAATAGTTTTGTGGATTCTGGATTTTTTATCAAAGTTATGGGTTTGTTCTCGTATACAAACTGAAACTCATTCTTAAAAACAACATTATCTCTATAGTATATTGTAGCATAGTAAATAGAGATCCAATCCACACCTATAAAAACATAAAATGATTCTAAGGGAAATACAATAAGGTTCAAAGGTGAATTATTTATACAAATAACAATATAAATATTCTTATAATTTATTTTTACCTTAATATTTACCCCATATATTTTTACAATGATATCTAGATTCATTTCATGAGGTGGAATTCCCAATTTACTAGAAATGTTTTCAGAAATGAAAGAATATATAGACCCCGAATCAAGAAATAAATTAGGATAATCATAATTAACAATAAATATACTTTCCATGACTTCATTTGATAGACCAACATCTAATTAAGATGTTTTAAAGGATTTCCCCACACATTTTTTTATAGTATGGATTCTTCTGAACATTCAGGTTTTTATACATTCACACATATGCATATTGACCCATATCATTACATTTAAATCATTTTATTACATGTTTATCATAATTGGTCATAAAACTACAATGATAT
Source organism: Viscum album (assembly GCA_963277665.1). Taxonomy (NCBI): domain Eukaryota; kingdom Viridiplantae; phylum Streptophyta; class Magnoliopsida; order Santalales; family Viscaceae; genus Viscum; species Viscum album. The sequence continues at coordinate 907,666,799 of OY728153.1, forward strand.
TTTCATTGAAATTATGATCCATATTCCAAAACTTGCCACATCAAAAGTATGTGCTATACTTCATGATCTAATGCTCACATTCCATCTCAGCCAAAGGGTGGAAATATAAAAATCCTAACCTTATAAATAATGTGTATCAAATAAGGGTAAAAATAGTATAATTAGAATAGGTTAAATCCCTAACATCAACTCCCATCCCATGAAACATGGTTTCTCCTATACATTTGGGTTTTATACTCTGAGGAATAGGCATTACCAAGTTCTGACACTTTATATTCTCTGATTAAATAACCCAAAATAGCAATACAATCAAAAAAAGAATCTTGAATGACACTTTTTGATGTCCCCATCATGGTTTATATACAGGTAAACTATTTGGCTGGACATAGGTCCCCATGTGAACCTCCTCGCATGTTAGAGGCTAGTAACCAGTAGTGATGTAGTACAGTGGTATAATGAGAAACTATACCCTATTTATCATAGAGAAACACAATAATAAATAAACATATTGGAAAAAGAATAATGGAAATAAAAATTCCATCTAGTTATAAATTATGAAATAAATAAAACCATAAAGAGCATCATATACTGATGATTTTATGATGATACAAAATGTAATGATAGAAAGATCTAGTAGTAAGAATAAAAATAGAACCAATAAAAACAAAAAGAACTAAAAGAATAAAATAATTTAACTCCCTTAAAATACTTTGTATTGGCCTGATCCTCTGCTCCCAAGGTCTTATCATAAATACGAATTAAGTGTCCATAGTTGGGTGATTCCCTTTACCCTTACCTAAATCCATGAAATATACCAAGGTATGAAACAATTTCCTGAATAGGGAATGAGTATAACTCAGTAGGCCACCACCTATGGTATCTAATTCCAATCAAGTCTATGAGTGTATAATTTAATATTATGTAAGTATAAATACTAAAAATAGTAAATTAAAAAATCACCTTGTCATGTTTGGGCACATCATGAGATTCCTGACCAACCCTACCTACATCAGACTAAGTGGTATTTTTCTAAATCTATATCCTTTTAATCTTGTTCAAGGTACCCATGTAATTTTTCCAATGAATACAAAGATAAGTAACCGTAGATAATACATGTAATGGGTCCATTAATTCTCACACAACATAATGATTCTAAATCCACTAAAGACCCAAGCTAATCATTATGTTTGAATTTTGATCCAATGAACAGTGATAAAACCATGATGTGTGGCTATTTGTTTTTGAGTGTAATCCAAGGATGGAAAACTTTGAATTCTAGTAATGAGAGTTTCTAAAAAACCAAAAAAAAATCCCCTTATGTTTCTATAAGGACTTGATAGGAAACCAATGAGATAACTTAAGAAGTTCCCTATCTGATGGCATTGAGATGAACCTAAGAGATCAACCTTATAATTCAAGGTTTTCTAAAGATACATAAGAATCTATGATGTCAGGATGAGTCCTTAATCAATGTATGTAAATGATATAACTCAAGATAGGTGTTCCACTTTGTGTTTTCATCATTGAATTGGGTGGAATCATATGAGTTCACTCAAGGAAATCCTTGCTGGGAATAAAAGTGTTTTATAAGACATGCCGCACCTTTAAAGATGTGAGGAAATTCCACATCCAAAAAAATATAGCATAAGTGGTAATTAACCACAAGATCCAAGTATCCATGTTGTCTAATAATTTAATTAGTATTGGTAACTAATAATTAGTCCAAGTACTGTAATAATACCATTTCATGACATAATTAATTCTATATGTACATTATAGCTGTATGTGGTAAGAAAGATACACCATAAGGGGTGGTTTGGTAACATATGATTTTTTCCAATAAGACAGACCAAACACATCATAAGGGGTGGATTGAGATTAGGTCATCAACCTCTAATGTAGTTTGATAGTCACATGATACATCTTGCTCAAGGTCTATGTGACTAATTAAAGAAGTTATAAATTTTAGATGTTGTAATGACCCACATTTTAGGCCAAGGTAGAATTACAAGGGAATTTGATTTTTTTTCTTTTGGTAGATATTTTATTAATTGGAAGGAGATTTAAAATTAAATTTTGAGAGTTGGAACACCAACAAGTGTTGTTGTTAGACTTGGTTAAGGGCCCAAGACTTTCCTTGGGTGTCTCATTGAGTTTTGGAAGCATCAGACCCAAAAAACTCAAAACTGGCAAAGGATGACATGGGCACACAGTTTTTCTAAAACCATGTGACCCACTAGTATAACTAGTGTGGTTAATCTAGTAGAGATGGAGGTACCGCATGGTTAGGCCAAACTGTGTGAGAAGGTATACACGATTGTGTTGTTTGTTGTTGGATTTTGATGGTGGTAAATCACATAGTTGGAACATGGTTTACCAAGATGTGCATATAAACTGTGTGAGCACCCTTCTATATAGTAGAGGAAGCATGGTTGGCACAAATTTTAGACAACCATGTAGACAAACCATGTGACCTAGTTTTTAATGTTGAATTTATGGTTTTACCCCTAAATTTGTTTCTACATTTTATTATCTTTTCTTCGTCTCCCTAGCAGATAACACCACTTTTACTCCTCTCGTGGAACTCTCAAGATCCCCCACCTTGGGATATTTTTATCTCATGGATCTAGAAACTAATTGAATTTTAGTTAGAAGCATTGGATAGATAGAGGTAATATCTCAACTCCTATCACTTCCTTTCTTAGTTTTCCTTATGATATGTTACGATTTTTGGTGCGAGTTCATTCACCCTATTTTTAGGGTGCTTGTTTGTTTCTTCGATTTATTTAAAACAATACAAAATAAAGAATAAATATTTGATGAGTATAGAATACTAATCACGATGTAGGTGGTGTATATATCTTTTATAAGGTTTACATTGATTTATAAATATTTTCATTTTTCTATGCACTGGCCTTCTCCAAACATCATCCTAAAATGACTTCCTCATTTATAAATTTTTATATGCATAATGTATTACTCACATTGTTTATTGTTATGTAATTAAAAGACGTTAACCTCAATTCTAGTCACCCCTTAGGGTGTTCTAAGAAATTTTACATCTTTAAAATAATTTTCTAACAGCCATGAATTCCTTCTAAGAATTTATCTAGGATTATAAATGGAATGTCCCCTTATAGGTAATTTCCTAATTAATGACATCACCATATAAGTGACATGTTGAACCTTATAACTATTTTACCATGTTTGGTGGATTTATAAAATATTTTTTTAGTGAATTGAGTTATGACTCTTGAATGTGATGTTTGGTTATGCAAAATTATTTGTTTTTTTAAATGTTATGTAATATAAAAATTCCCCCAGAAGATATATAAAACCTTCAAAAATTAAAAAGTGGCGATTAGTTATTTAAATATTGATTGGCCTTATTTCATGGGTGTTTCCTACGCCAAAATGGCTATTTATAGATATATATAATGCTTATTTCATGTAATATAAGGATATTTTAAAATGGATTCAATAAAGGGGAATGGCCTTCCTTGTGACTAACTATTTTAAACACCTACCACCTTCAAGGTGGGTTGACATGACATGATTATAGGAAGCCTTGATGTGATAAATTAAATGGATTGAGTATACTAAATGGAATGCATCATAATGGTTTTATTTACTTAAATTAATTTAATGGTTTAATTTAAAGGAATTAAAAAGGGTGGAAAGGTCATTCCAATCATCACATACTTTATTATATGATTTAGCATGAATTATGACTCACTAAGTTATTCCGGTCTTGTGGATTACCTATTATTATAAGGTAATGAATTATTATTATTATTATTATTACTCCAATTATATTGGTTGGGAAATAATGGTTAATGGAATTTTTGGGAATTACATTTCACTCTCCCTTATATTGAGTATTGAGCATGACATCTCACACCATTAATACTATTTGGACGGTGGGCATAAAGCACCACGTCCCTAGTTTGGGTGTTGGTATGATGAACTACCCACCATATTGAGTGTTGAGAATTATGTCTATCACTAATTATGTGATGTAGGTAATGTAACCCTTTTCTTAAGCTTATAGGCTCATTTAGACTAGTTATGTATGACTGAGTTATGCCCTGGTCTAGCTAGCACCTAGTATTCTAGGTATATGGCTACTTTATTCCACACATACATGGTCAATATTGGTGAAATAAATATATAAATACACTATAAATATATTATTACTATATATATGGTTATTTATCTAACACTTATTCCAGCCATGATTCGAATCTGGTTGAGTCTCATTGTGCCCTTTAGGAACCTGAGTAGGCTAGTATTTATTAATTCAACAGTGTTGACAATTGAATTATATATGCACTACTTTACCATATATTAACGTATTGAATTTCACTATTACCACCATTGGTGGTGTCCTACTAGGATTTTATCTCATACCCTGCGATACCCAAAAAAATATCATGGTCATGGAACCATGGATTATTTATTATGTTGTTATGCTTGTACCTAAATGTTATGATCATAGGACTAATTTGGACATCATGATGGTCATGGATAATTCCATTGGGGTTTTTATTTATTTTAATTCATCATGTACTAAATTGCATATTGTTTCCTATTATCTTTCTACTATTTTAGTTTATGTATCATCATTTGGACATGCATGTATTGATTTATATTGTAATTATCCCTCATTTATATTCTGATGATATTATTCTTCCACTGCTCTATGTTTTATTTTTACTATTACTGTTGTTTCATGTTATTTATTTTCTCATATACCATTGTGTTAATCTATTCATGAGGGTATAGACTCCCCCCTATCACGTATTTTGACCCTTTCTACTCATCATAAGCCTCTAATATATGGGGATGCATGCTCGAGGCCAGGTAGTGACCATTTCGGCTATCAGTTTAGTGGTCAGTCGGTTTTGGACATTATAAAGTGGTATCAAAAGGTTTCTTTATTCCTTTTTTCTTACTATTTGTTAATGGTTGATAGAATACTAGGAATGTGTCATCACTTTGAATATAGATGTGTCTTGTGGTGATCAATCCACCCATGGGGAGATGTAAAAGTTTCTAGAGATGGTATTGTTGTTCATATCATTCACTGTTATAGTTTATTATTATTTAACGTTGAGTGATTGGTGTAATTTATTTTGATTTTTTATTTAGGAAATTTATGTTATTTTACCATTGGATAGAAATGGAATGGAAGAAATGTTATATTCATAATTATAGTAATATAGATATTCACATTCAATGCATATTCCTTTCTATATAGTTTCATTATATACTGCCTACTAATTGTGATGATGTGCTTTGTGTGATAATTAGTCTGGCTATTATATACCATGTTAGGTATATTACTGATATGCTTGAATTTGTACCTATTTTTTGTATTTCTTTAGCAATCCTATTTATATAACATGCTTAGATGATTTATTTATCAAGATAATTTTCTGCCATGATTTAGTAAGTATATTTCATGTTGTCTAATTATTTAAAATGTATTTCCTATGTATCATGATTATGTTCTTATTACAATGTTCCTCTATGTTTAATACTTTTGATAACATTCCCAATTATGATTATGATATATAAATGGATTCTTAGAATAAACATATTGGTTACGATTAAAAGAGAGCCAGTTTTTAGTTGTAAGGGGTATGCGATTCTTATAAATTGGAAAAAAGAAACCTATGTATTCAAACCATATTTTAAGATTTGTATATATACCTATAGAACATTGTTAAAAATGTAAAAGTCACTAAATTAAAATTTTTAATGTGAATCGGTCATGATTAGTGGGATCCAAATGACAGTCTGTTAAGTGTATGGGCGCTTTATTGTTTGGGAGATGGATACCCATATAATAGATCCATTATATAAAAGAATGATTTATTTTTTGATTTCCATAAAAGTAAAATATATTTATTTTGTATTTTAAATAAATTTTTTTCTTATGGAAAACTTACATGACTCAAAACATGTATTTTGGTTAGGGTAGTTGCATTTATAAAATTAAACACATTAATGGTAATTTTAAATTTTAAATTTTTAATGATATCCTCTATAAGGGATTTTGACTCTATCCCACAGGCATGTAAATATGTATGGTTAACATTCTAAATTCACAAATGAATAAAGATGGCCAATTGTGGTATGTTTCATATCAAATTACCCACAATAGGTGTTTTGAAACCATAATAATTAAACAAATTCTATGAGGTTTTATCCTAATGAACCTGGGTTTTCATAACAGGACCCTCATAGGTCAACACATCTATTATGAATTAAAATTAAATTATATGATAAATTTTCTAATTATGATGGGAATTAAATAAATGATCAATGATTAAAAAGTAATTATGATAATAATTACCTATTTTCCCTTGAGGTTTTAGTAAAATCAGGTGACAAGTGATTTTTTGTTGTAATTGTTACATGATGTTCTTAACAAAATATTTTATATGTTTAATGTTTTTAGGTGAATCAATATAATAACTTAAAATGGAACCTTAAGTGGTATCCTTGTTTTAAACCCTTGTGTAAGGGTAGTTTAAACACCTCTTTGAGTTTCCTTGGAATGAAAACATGAAAATTTTCCATAGGTCTTATTCATTTTTAATTAGGGATTAAATGATAGACTTATAGCCTAGTGAAATATATTTGGCATGACCAAGTGGTAGGGTCGAAACTTATGATTTTGTTAGGGAAAACACTAAGGTTGGCAGTACCCTTTGAGATAAAATCCCTTGATAAGTTCTGTAAGGTTTCTAATTTATGGTATGATTTAGGTGTTTGTGTCCCTAGTATGACTCTTAGATTCTAGATGAAACCCTTGTTCTAATGGGTTTTCATCGTATCATTGACTGTTTCTATAGGTGTGAGCATCAATTAACTCTCTATTCTAGTAGGTTATATATTCCTAGGGTATGGTCAGATTTTTAGTAGGTTGTGTGACTCTCTATTTGTACACAATTATGGATGACATGGTACGTCGTCATCTAGGTTAATGGTCATATGGGTAAATAAAACTATGGATTAACTCTCTTTCATGGACCACCTGATACATAGATGCATAGGACAAACAACCTATGGATGGTATCAAGGATCTGTCTTATTTATTATGAAATCTCGAAGTACTGCGTGTCTATATAAGTTGTACCTATTGAGTTACTAAATTATATAATTATCTGGATGGGTTTGGAGGAATTATTGATCCTTAATCTATTGTATACTTTCTCGGGTCATGTTGGAGTATAGTGAAATCAACATTAAAGGAATAAGATTTGAACCAATTCTTGAGATGATGTTCCTAGAGGATAAAGTGTTTTTACACACCTTTCATGTGGTATTTGGTTTTCATTCCAAATGCTATGATGTTAGTGATCATGACCTGGAGATGTGTCACACATGCAATTTAGGTGAAACTGAACTTTCACACTTATAAGCAGCTATTCTATTTATCTATTTTAATACTAGGAAACTCCTAATGTGGGGAGGATTACATTGGTTCTAAAAAATATGCGTCCTTCCAGGAATAAGGGAAAAAATTAGGGAATACAATTTGAAATAGCTAGTTCCGTTTTCAAATGCCCATCCTAATGGTGAGACTTGTAACATGTCGGTGCTCACATGACAGTGCGACAGTAAAATGGATAGTTGTGTATGAATCCTTTGGAAACACCATTGGTTAGGGATGGACTTTAGTGGTTAATCTTGAGTGATCATGGGATTACTTAAGTTGTAAATGAATTGTCATTAGTTAATGATGACACGTTGACATGTGAAACAGAGTTTCTTACAAAAAGTTGTCCAGTAGGGGCTTGAATGATCTTCTTTTTTGGTAGTTGGATATGGTTGGTTGGAAATTGTATCAGGAAATTAATCTTGGGAATGATTGAGGAGTATCAAACATTTTTTGAATTCTTGGTATCCTCTTTGTGTACTATTCTTTAAGTGATGAGCATGTCCCTTATAATGATACCATCCCTAATGAACTAAGAGAGCATTGGTTATATGTTAAGCTAAACGTTTCAAGTGTCATTATGTTTCAATAAACATTCTTATCAATGTTTCACACTGGATTCAAGGTTTGTATCATGGAATGGTTTTGTAATGAGTGATATATGGGTTCTTGTGTAAGAAATCCTTGGAAGGATTCTTGGACACCACACATTTTCCTCTAACTTGACCACTATGCAGATGCCGCTCTGGGATAATTCAATGATCTTATGTGGACATCTTAGCCTTATACCAACATCTAACTTGTAAATATAGATTATGGACTACCTTGGGTTAGTTCCATGGACACAATTTTAATGAATATGTGGTTATCCAAGACTTATTATCTAGATCAGAGGTGATGTTTAAAGGGTAACAATTCTAGTGGAATGGATCTAGGATACACCCAAATTTTTGTCTAGGAATGGCAGTTTAAATGGTAAGGTGAGCGCTTGATCAGGGAATTTCATTGGATGTAAGGTATGGGATTCAATTAACATGCTCATGGTAAATGTTTGATTCCTTAGAAGAAGCCATTTCAGTTTATTTTTTAATATGCTGACCATCTAAGCCCTGTATTTTGAGAATGGTCAACCAGGGGTGGCTTGACTTGTTTCCTTTTCTCTTAAGGAATATGGTTAGTGAAAAATCATTTTTGTCATGTCCTCAAGTATGGATGAATTCATTATGTGTCGGTTGAAGATATTTTGGAAAATACAAATTGACATAGCTAAATGATGTTAGTAGGGAATTGACTGTTTAAATAGTTCAAAATCACACCAGGTGTATCATTAGAACTCTTATGGCATTCATTGTAGGAAATTTTGATGGTGGAGGCATCATAGCTTTTAATTGTCCCCGTTTTATTTTAAAACATATGGTAGAAATTACTATTAGCTATATCTTTAAAGTGACGATTATTTGATCATTTCTTTCACTAAATAGTCTTAGGTAACCCATGTTTCTGGGTTTTTATTAGAAAATGATCATTGGATCATGTTTTAACGACTGATGTGTCATGTTGTTAAGTAAATATTGGAAGTACATTTGGAGTTTGGTATTAAACATGGATGTTTTAACTTTAATTAAAAAAAATTTCTGTCGGGTTATGTTTTAGTTGTTTCCCTAATGATTCTTAGGGGAGAGAAGTTCTAATTTGGGGAGGTTGTAATGACCTGTGTTTTGAGCCAAGGTAGAATTAAAAGGGAATTTAATTTTTTTGGCATTTGGTGGATGGTTTGTTCTTTGGACCGAGCTTCAGAGAAAAATTATTATAATTTTAACACTAAAAAGTGTTTTTTCTAGCCTTGGTTAATGTGTCGAGAGGTTTCTTCGGTGTTCCATTAAGTTTTAATTGCCTCAGAACCAAGAAAATCAAAACTGGAGATGGATGGATAGGGTGCATAGTTTTTCTGAAACTGTGCGAACCTATAGTAGAAATTTTGAAGCTAATCAAATGGAGATGGAGGTCTCTCATGGTTAGGTCAAACCATGTGATAGAATATTCTTGTCTATGTTGTTTTCTGTAGGTTTTTAAAAGAGAGAAATATCAGGGATTGCACACGGTTTCTCAAATAATGTGTATAAACCATGTAAACCCCCCTTTGAAGTAGTAGAGGAATCATGTTTGGTGAATGATTTGGAAACTTGTACAACTAAAACATGCGACCCAGTTGTTAAGAGGGAATTTATGGTTTTATCTGTGAATTTTTTTTGAAACATTTTCTTCTATATTAATCTTCTCCCTAGTGGACAACACCTTTGGTTATCCTCCCATAGAGCCTTCAAGATCCCCCTTCTATAGATCCTGATATCTCTTGGATCGAAAATCTAATTAAAATTCCATAACAAGTGTTGGATAGCAAGAGTTATGATCTAGAATAATATTTCTTCTTGTATTAGTTTCTCTTCTGATATGTTGTGTTATTCTGGTGAGAGTTCATTCACCCAATTTTCAAGACAGAAGTCTCTTTATTCAATTTATTCCAAACTAGACAGAATCAAGGCTCGATATTAGATGTGTAGAGCTTCCTATGATTTATTTAGGTGTTTTATATCTCTTTCCCATATTTTATATTGATTTATAAATATTTTGGTTCCGTTGTACACTAAATTTTTTCGCATGCCTCCCTAAAATGAGTTCTCTATTTCTAAATTTTTATACTCATATTATATTTCTCCTTTTGAGCCTTGATATGTAACTAGAGGATTTCGACCTCAATTATAGCCACCCATTGGGGTGTGAAAATTTATTTTCCATCTTTAAAATAATTTTTAAATTCCCAAAACACCTTCTAATCATTCAACTTGGATTATAAATAGAATTTCCCCCTTGTAGGTAATTAACTAATTTTTTATAACACCTCCAAAGTTCCATGTTAAACCTTGTAATTATATTTCCATGTTTGGTAGCATTAAAAAATGATTATTTTTAGTTAATTGAGTTATTCCTATTTAATTTTATTCTTGTTTATGCTAAATGATTTTTTTGTTAACAACGTCATGCTTTATAATAAAACTCGTCAGACGAGGTGTGTTTTATACTAAAATTAAATAAAGTTATGATTAGTGATTTAAATATTTCTTCTCATTATTGAATCGGGGTTTCCTGTGCCTCTATATATATTTCTAGACATATGTAATTCTTAGTATGTGGACTCTAAGTATATTTTAAAATGAATTGAGTAAGGCTGCATGGCCTTCCTTGTGACTAATTGTTTCAAAAAAAGTCACCTTAAAAGTGGGTTGGAATGACCTGATTATAGCAATACTTGTCATGATAAATGGAATGGATTGATTATACTAAATGTCATTATTTATAATGTTTTTCAATAATTAAATGAATTAAATGGTTTAATTTAAATTAGCAATAAAGGGTGGTAATGACACACCGATCATGGTATTCTTTATTACATGATTTAGTATGAATTATGGCGCCCTATGTTATAATGGTCTTATAGATTACCTATGATTATGAGGTAATGTATTATTATTATCATTATTATTATTCCATTGATATTGGATATTATACATTAGTTTAGGGACATTTTGGTTATGACCTTTCACACTCCCTTAAATAGAGTGTTGAGAATGATGTCTCACGCCATTGATAATATTTGGGGGGTGGGAATAATATCCCATGTACCTTTTTATACTATTGGAATGATGACACACCCACCATATCGAGTTTTGAGAATGAATTATCTCATTTATTATGATATTTAGGGCATGTTCCATTTTTCATGAGCCTATAGGCTTGTTTAGACTTGTTATGGAAGGTCGGGTTATGCCCTGATCCAGCCAACACCTAGTATTCCAAGTATATGGCCACTTACATCCACACATAACTGGTCGATATAGGTGTATGAAATGTATAAATATATTCTATAAATATATATTATTACTATATATATATTTTTACTGATCATACACTCATTCCAGAAATGATCTGAAGTAGGTAGAGCGGCCAGGTGTCCTTTAGAAACCCGACTAGGTTTGTATTTATTAATTCAAAATTTTCAATTATTTAATTATATATTCATTACATTACACTATATTAAAGGATTATATTTAGCTGTATACTCCATTGGTGGTGGTCTTTTAGGAATTTCTATCACACCCTGAATGGGCCACCATTAAACTAGGGTACCCGAATAGATCTTATATTCGAAGGACCATGGATAATTTCTTGTGCTATTATGCTTGTACCTAGAAGTTATGATCACATGACTAAAATAGAGCTCAAGGTGCTCATGTATAATTTCCCCAAGGCTTTTATTTATTTTCTATCTTGATTTTCAACATTTTATAATGTTTCATAATTTATTTATACCATTTTATTTTATGTATCATCATCTGGACATGCATTTGATATTGTATATTGGCATTGGATAACATTTATATTCTGTTGATAGTATTCTTTTACAAATCCATCGTTCATTTATTACTGCTTCCATAGTTTTCTATTTTTTAATTTTTGGCATATCATTGTGATACTCTTATCATGAGGATATAGTCTCCCCACTATCACCTCTTTAGACCCCCACTTCTAGTTGGTAGCCTCTAGTGAGTGGGGATACGTGCTTGAGGCCATGTGGTTACTAGTCTGGATACCAGTTTAGTGGTGAGTTGGTTCGGGACATTACAACAATAATTCATGTAAATTATGGCATATAATACAACATAAAAAATTATAAACTCCAATAATTTTATGGAAAATTAATAAACCACCTATCTAAGCCCCATAGAAGACTCTTTATCTAGTATCAATATTATATCAGGGATGCAATGAAAGAAATCATAAAACCAAAAAAAATACCTGAAAATAAGGTATATTATCTCACATAGAGATAAAAAAAATATTGAATAAAACCAAGAAAAGAATGAAAATTATTTTTATCCCTACTTAGTGACATCAATTGTGACTGATGATGAAGGAATCAAAGTCCATATGTGGGTGATCCACCAAAAGCTAATAAAATGATTGGAAGAGAGCTACAATGGATATTACACACAAATGGGGGATGAAGGGAGAACTTTTATTTATAGGGAAAAGTGGAAAATGGAAAATTACAACATTTTTAATAGGTTATATAGTTTGGATGCATGGTCATCCAAAACTTGTACCAAATGTGCATACCTAGTTTTTGGATTACCACACCCCACACAGTTTTTGTTTATGTTTAGAAAAAACTTATATAACCCATGAGAGATGAACTTAGAATAAATTAAATATATTTCATGTTTTATAAGAAACCTTCTCATGATTGATCAAACCATGATCATATCCTTTATAGGTTGCCCTATTTATGTACATGGTTTCCCAAATTATACGATATCCATGTTCCTCATCCTACTTCATTAAAATTAAAAATATTGGAAAAAAATCCCTAGCACTCTTAAAAACTCCACTACCCCATTGAAAACTACCATTAGATAAAATTTTGTTTTTACATAATTTATTGGAATCTATACCTTAATTAAAAATAAAGATCTTATATTAACGATTAGATGTAGAATTAGAAGTAAAAACTCATAATGTTATGATGATCACATCTAAAGATAGTGACTATTCTATGACTTATGTTTGTGGATTAATCTATAATTATTGTTTGTGGGAATGTGATTCTAGTAATTCTTTTTATTATTAGTATAGTTTATCTTTATTTTATTTTGGGACCAAATTAGTTTTATTTATATAAAGCTCATATCAATTACAAATGATGTAATTTCCCATTATATATTCTAACTCAAACAATGATTTTCTATAAATAAATAAATATTTATAATATTCTACTAGAAATTATATTTATTATGTGGTTCTTGATTCATTTTCAATAGTGGTATTTATCTATAATTACTAGAGAAAAACTCAACAATGAAGATATTAAAATTGTGTGGGAGTCTTCTGGTTTCAATCTAGAAGAGTTTAATATTAATCATTTGAATAATGATGTTTTGAATTCAATAGAACTCATACCATGTTCAAAACCGTTTTCAAATAATTCATATAGAATGGCCCTAATTGAGTTACTAGAATTAAATATGATCTATAGAAGATGATTGGGGTTGATTAATTATTTTTTATTATGAAATACATTAAAAAACTTGTAAATAAATAAATGTGGAAGATGTGTTGGGTAAAAAACATTATTCAAAATTTTATATGATTAGAATCTCAAAATATTTAATATTTATGGATTTGTAGAGGATGTACCTAGAAATATGAAAGGGTATAAATAATATCTTGATATAATTAGTGTTACACTCTCTATCCATATTAATATTAAAGAGGCGCATATAGAAGATGTGTAGTTACAAATAAATGTGGGAAATGTTCCTAACTTCCACCTTGATTTTCATGGAATGATAATGATTTTGAAAAATTATGTGTCCCACCAATTCCATTCATAAAAATAGAGCTATTTGATAAAGCTCACAGTTCTTCATTCTGTATTCATTATAAAATTATAAAGATGTATAAATATTAGAATAGGTATTTCTGGTGGGATAACATGAAGAGATACATTTTAGAGTTTTTATCTTGATGCTTCATATGTCAAAAATATATAGATAAGAGATAGAATTATAAGGTTATTTTAAAACTATAACCCATATTAGAATGTAAATGGGAAAAATCACCATATATTTCAACATAGTACTCCCTAAAACATATAAAGGACAAAATTCTATTTGGGTTTCATTCAAACACCTTATAATATCATTACACTTCGTTGCAATCAAAGAAGATTTATCCCTTTATCAAATTTCCATAATATATATTATTAAAGTGTAAAGGTTTCATGGAGTACCACATTCTATTGTATATGATCAAGATATGAGGTTTACCCTGATGTTAAATTGAAGTATTTAGTAAGATATGGATCCATATTTATATTTTTATACTTATAATAAACATAAGATAAATGATCAATCTGAGAGAACCATTCAAACTCTAGAGGATATGTTGAGATTCATTTCTCTACATGTCAAAGGTTGTTGGGATCAATACCATATTCTAGTCAAGTTTTCTTATAAAAATATCTTTCACTAAAGAATTGATATTTATCCCTATGCATTAATCTATGGAGATATGTGTAGAACTATGAAATGTTGGGATAATTTTAGAGAACAAAATCTATTGGGACCTGATCAAGATGATTAAATGGAAGAGAAAGTCGTATCTATTCAACATCACATCATGGAAACTTAGATTTAGTAGAAACTTTATGTTGAAAATCATGATAATGATTTATAATTTGAAGTTGGTGAGAAGGTATTCGTATTAATTTATCCTTTTAAGAATGTTATGTGATTTAGAAATAAGGGAGAGTTGAGCCATAGGTATATGGGTCCAATTGAGATTATTGATCTAGTAGGGGTTGTATATTTTCACATGGCGCTTCCACCAAACCAATATCATGTTTGTGATGTGTTTTTTGTGTCTCTCATAAGTAATTACATACTTGATACATCACTTGTACTAAACTCGAATGATATACCATTGGAGAATGATATTCCCTATCAAGAACAACTAGTGGAAATCTTAGATCATATAGATATATTTCTATATAACAAGGAAACTAACATGGTTAAAGTACTTAGAAGGAATCAAAAATTCAATGAAGTTGCATGGGAACCTGAGGATGTTTTGAATCATAGATCTCCTCATATGTTTATATTGGAGTGAAAAAATATCAAGGGGAAATTTCATTTTAAGGGAGAATAATGTAAAAACCAAATATTTCATTAGTATTTAATTTGAAATAAACATGAATTATTGGATATCTTTCTCTACATGTATAACATAGTTTAAATGAGCAATGATATATTATTTAATTTTGATTACTTGAATGTGACTATTATAAGATAGTTGTTAAACTGGGCGTATGAATAAGAAAAAAACTCACATTATGAAAGTTTTTGTATAATTATTTTATATAATTCAAATTTATTG
Source organism: Viscum album (assembly GCA_963277665.1). NCBI lineage: Eukaryota > Viridiplantae > Streptophyta > Magnoliopsida > Santalales > Viscaceae > Viscum > Viscum album. The sequence continues at coordinate 907,682,241 of OY728153.1, forward strand.
ATTAGTCAATAATAGATAAGTACTCAATTTTATGTAAAAACATTTTATGCTTGAAAAATATATATTTTTCAACATGGTTTTATTACATTATCTTCAAAAATATTAAAAATAATTTATGATTTTTTTGAAATATTATTTTAAAAAAATAATTTATTTTTTTAAATAATAATTTAATTATTATTTTAACAAGAAATTTATATATTTTTCATAAAAATATGAATTCTTCACCAAATAGTGAAAAAATAATGATTTTGTAGAAGCTATATTTTGTACTGATGAATTTAAAAATTATTTTTTAAAAAAAATTTAATTTAAAATTTCATTAGTAAAATTTTATTAAAAATAATCCAATCAATTTAATTTTAATTTTAATTACACTTAAATTGGTATAAAATTGTTTTTAGACTTAAAAATTCATTTTTCCAGAAAACCATTTTGCATCACATTTTGAGGGTACATGTTAAAATTAATTTATTCCACTTATAGAAAATGAATATGATAAAATGTACTTAAAATTTAAAATTAACATTTCTATAAAATATAATGAGGACACTTTCTACTTTTCCATAATGAATAGTAAAAACATTAAAATTGTGTTATCATAGTAACAATTAAAATGTGTTTTCGAGGGGGGAGTAAATTAAGATATGAGGGTAATATTTCCACATAAAATTGTATAATTCTTATCTGAAGAATATATTTCAATATAATATAATTTTACAATCGAATAAATTCCCATACTGATGCATTATTATTTAAAAGTTATTAATTGAATTTAAATCTTTTAACTAAATTAATGTGTTCCCTCTCTCTAAAATATAAAAGCAAACCTCCTCACCTCCCTTATTCAAGAATTTTGAGCCTTATATATATCAGCCAATACAAACCCTAATACATCCTAGATCCATTCCCATCATCCTAGAGCTCCTTTTCTACTTTTGAGAAACATATTTCAAGGAATAAAGTGTAATGAAACGGAAGTTTCTCAATGAATAGGTATAATTCTTAATTGAGTACGTTCAATTTTATTTCTTCTCACACATTCTATAAACTAGTTGTATACATAATAACATGATTCCTATAGTATCATAAGTATTATGATATATTATAACAATAATGAAATAACCTTTTTTCACATATTTCCCATAAAATTTGAATTGAAAGTATTGTTTGTTCACACATGTACACTACCGCATTCATGTAGAGATTTGATTCACTTTCTATCAACACAATTCATTATTTTTTAAAATAATGTATTAATTCAATATATATGATATTTATGACATAATAATTATTATTTATTGATAAAATATTTTTTGGTTACTTTCAATATTTTTGATAGAAAATTAAAATAACATCCATACATATGTACAGACTACCATATCATTAAATGGTGTAATTTATTTTTCTATCTCCACATCTTATGGATTATTCCTAATAACTAAATAATGAATATATATTATAAATATTTCATCATTAACATATTGTATATGATGTAACCACAATAAAATTTAAATTATAAGAACTTCAAAAAATAAATAATCCTGAGAAATGAAATTATTAACACCTAGAAATGATGATATTAATAAAGAATTATTAATAAATTTTTATTCATCTTTTATAAGAAGGTTATATATGATATTATAAGTATGTATATATTTATGGTATATAATTTTAATAAATTTTAATTTATTATAAAAGAGGTTGGAGAACATATTAAGCAAGGAAAATTTGAGGTAAGAGTATTCTGTTATAATTTCACTTTTTATCGAGATTGTTTTGGCTTAAATTTTTTATAATGAAATTATATGATATATATTTCCCAAATAGTATTATTTTTATTTTCCACCAGTTATTTATTGAGAATATATATTCTACTTTCATTTTACTATCTTTAAGTACTAAATATACCAAAAGAACGGTTTTAAGGAAAACTAAATTTATTTCACTCTTTAAAAAGAAAACCTTTTTATTCCATATAATTGTTATATAAAATTATTTAAATAATTTTTTTCTCAATATACAATAATTTTTTAAATTTATTTTTACCAATTTTAAAATGTTTACAAAAAAAATTAAAACAATATTATTCTCATTTTATGAATGAGGTATTTTTCCCAAATATGTGAACAGAATCATTGTTTTAATGATTCTATCATGAATGTAATTTATCTCAACCATAAACAAAAATATTTTGAATATTAAATTATATGTTATCATGGTATTTTCAATGAATTGTTTTTAAAAAAAAATTAAAATTTTAATATTTTATATAAGTGATTTCAAAATGGAAAGGGAATTTTCCTCAATAAATCTTCCTATTATTTTTAAAAGTAATTTTTCATCTATAATAACTCCCATTGATATTACATATTAATACCAGGGGATATGATTCTATATTACTTTCCCTATTTATTATTTTTATTTTTTAATGATAAAATATTTATGAAAACTAATTTATTTTACATGGGTTAAGTTATGATGAAATGATAAATGTTGTCATGATATTTTTCCATACTTATACTTGAATTATGATTATGTGAGGGGTGGTCCCATTATATACATACAATTAATTGGGTAATGATTATTATTTTATGATCTCAAAGTGTACATGAGATTTTATCCCATGCTAAAAAAATTTACACTAGAGGTTATCTCATTTCCAAAATAAATTACACAAGAGGTTATCCCCAGCCTAGAATATGATACATAGGACTTTAACCGAAGAATTAAATATGGTATATGGGAGGTTATCCCAATATTTAAGTAGGTACATGAGTGGTTATACAAATACTAACATGTTATGAATATCTTAGAGGTTTTCCTTGACATAATATTTCAAGGATTATGATTTTGAAACACATTATTCCACCCATTGATGAAATGATATTATGACTTTGTTATGATCTTATGAAATATGTTCTTTAACTATTTTATGATTAATTTATTATAAACTTTTATTATTTATTCCATGAATTATTATTATTATATATTAAATATTGGGTATGATTTTCTAAATGTTAGACACATATTTTCTTACCCTTGTCCACATGTTATATTTATAGGATAATTATTATCTCTTTAGTTTTCCCTTACAGAGCATATGATATCGCCGTTTATTGTATTTATTTTTCAATGAATTACGATGAATTATTTGATGTGTGATTTTTCTAAGAATGGTGATAGTTGTGAGGAATTAAATGGGAGATTGTGATGATTTTTTTATTAACTAGATGTTTATGCACCCAAGTCTTCAATGATGCTAAAAATTTATAGTTCTTAAGTGGAAAATAAGGATTTTTAATGAATATTCGTCTAATAAAATATAATATATATGTATTAATTTTAATCCATTGTATATGTTCTGAATTTCATAGTCCGTCAAAGTTTCAGATTATAGTGAGTAAACATCAGCTGCCCCATCCCATTTCACTATATATAGAAGTTCTCAAACATATACCCATAAAACAAATGTTTCCTATATTTTCCCTTTTATGTCATTCCATCTAAATTCTAAGTGTCCTGTCATCCTTAACAATTAGTATAGATCTATAATACATCTTTAGTTTTATCCATTGCAGAAATATCCTTTGAGGCTGTAATAATAGCAACAATAGGGTACCCTAGGCTTTATTTAGCTAAGAGTTTACAATGTGGGTACTGGAAAACCCTGTGATTCGTCTCATCCTCATGGACACAAAACAACGTGTGGAAATAGATGTGGTTAAAATATGTTTGACTAACATAGTGAAATAATATGCATTCATATGTAAATGATTAATTTTTCATAATCAAGAGATCAAAACATTATGTGAGGTACCAATTATCTATTACTTATTAAGGTGTATACTTTATTCAATTCATGAGCTATGCATTACTTCATTCCACCTATATTAGTCCCTGATCTCATACTTTTAGGTGTGGATACTTAAATTTCCTTTGCTTTTTACTACTATAGTTAGAGGTATGGTTATCTTGTATGATGTATATAAAGATTGTGAGGTGATTTTAGGGTATCATCATCCATCGAGATATTTTGTATGTTTGAAAATATAGTCGCAAGATGTCATCCTTAGTATGGACTTGTTGTATTTTAGGTAAGATATAATTGATTAATTTAGGATGAGAGTTATATTCCTGTATGTGGATAGAGAGAATATTAGGGTAATTACTGAAGGGGACCATCATAGGTGTTAGGGATGTACTAAACTTTAATTTTTTTGATGACTATGTTGATGATGAGTTCAATAGTATTTTAGTAAGTGGTGTTTCTAAGGATTTTAAGAAGTAACGAAGATTTATTTTGAATAGGTTGTAACACTACCCCTTCACCCCCATACATGAAATAAAATTTTAGATAGAACTTATACTGGGTGTCTCACCAATTTTAATTTACTCGGATAGGATAAAACCATTTTATCTATGGGAATTATCGATTCAAACTGATGATCTATTATAGAGTGGTTTTATTTGACATAGTGTGTTTCTTTATGGTGATCTGGTCTTACTCATAGGTAATATATGGGGAATTATGTTACTATATATTGATTATAATAACATTAATCTGGTGATGGTGAATAACCGTTATTCCATTTCACATATTGATGATTTATTTGATAATATGACGAGAGTTATCAGGTTCTCAAATATTGATTTGTAGTTCATGTATTATAAAATGAAAGTGAATGATAAACGTAATATATATACTTCCATCAAGAATTAGTATTATAATTTATAGTTCATGGAAATTACCTCAATTTCCATGAATACACAAGTCATTTTTATTGGAGTGAGGAATTATATGTTCCCATGTTCTTTGATCATTTTTTGGTAGTGTTCAATGGTGAATTTCTTGTGTATTCCAAGCCTAGGAAAGACCATATCGAAAAAATGTGAGATATTTTGTATAGTAACCCAAACTTTAATCAATGGAATGTTTTCCATTCTTCTGATTATTACCAATAAAATGTTATTTTCTTGAGTTAGTAATGAATAAGTGGTATTCATAGAAATTAAGGAACAAATACCACTAGAGTAGTAACTTGACCTTTGGAATAGTAATATGACGATTCAGAATAGTAATCTAGAAAATATAATAGTAACCTCACCTATGAAATTATAAATAAAATTTATCTATATTATAAATTAAAATATTATATAATTATATCATAGTATAAGTAAATAAACATTTTAAAATTTATAAATTAAGTGTTGGTATTTTTATAAAACATTAATGTTTTATTTGAAATTTTATAATTAATATAAAAATTTAAATGAATGTTTATTTTCATAAAATTTATTAATAAATTAATATTATTTTGTATTTTGATTATAAGATAATTTTATGATAATTTAATTAATTTTACATAGTGTCATAAAATGAGTTATAATTTAGAAATCAGTATTCTTAGAATAAATAATGATTTAAATTAAAAATTAAATATATTATATATAGAAAGTTATTTTTATAAAAATGGATTCTATTTTTGAATTATACATGTCAAAAAATGGTCAGGGTAAATTTTTTGGACTTTTATAATGTTGTTTAATTTTTTTGTGAATAGTGAAATACGTTAATTTACCGTATTTAACAAATGCATGAATTATTAATTCATTAATGGTGTATAGATGATGTAAGTACATAATATCAAACTATCCTTCATGTTTTAATATATTTAGTGATAAGGTTCAAACTATTCATAGTATTGAGACAAAATAAATAATAAAATAATCAAAAAACACCACTCTCCCCCACTATAAATACCACACCTCACCACCTCTTCTCCTCACAACTCCAAAGAATTTATTCTTGTAAAGATTATTCCCAATCGTCATTCTAATACTCTTATAAAAATCTCTGAACTTTTGGTCTCAAAAAAATACCAAACCCAATTTTATTAAGGACGTTCTCATGGATAAGAATTCAAGAGGTATAATCCTATTTCTTTTTTCTTCTAATTTATTTTCAAATTATTTTATTTTCTTCTTATCTCCTCACCTACACTTATCTAAGTGTAATGATAACTATAAAATCATATATATACTATAATTTTTTTATGATTATGTAATAATCCATCCTCAAATATCTTCTTCCCACCCTTTTATTCTAAAAATGAAAACATCGACCGTTATGTGTTGATTTATCACCTTTAAGGTTGAAAGGTTTTCATTTTCCTTTAATTACTTCAAGTTTATTCGTAAAAACATTATAACGGTTGAAAGATATTTTAAAATATATTTTATAACCTTTTTATTTTCTAGAACCAACATATATACATAATACTAAATAATAAAACAAGGCTAGTTCATGATGATTGATAAACCGAAAATTAATCTAAATGATTATCATTAACATTTTATGTAATTAATCATACTCATATCATTAAAAATAATAATAAATAAGAATATTTAAACTTTTTTATTTTTTTTAATAACATATAATTTCAATTCTGGATAATTATTCTCATTTTACGTGATCTACCATACAAATATACAAGTTAACTGATCATGAAAACCCAGAAAACAAACACTACTGAATGGTGAAATTGAACTATATAATAATTAAAATGAACATAAAAGAACATAATAAAATTATAATAAATAAAATAAATCTAAAATATGTTTTCTATTTTGTAATTAATTAATATAATTTTATTATCCAGGATAATAAAGTGATGAATGCAATCAGACATAAGCTAAGGGGACTCTCAAAACCAATTTCCATTCTTTGGTTTATTCCTCTTTCATGATAAATTACAGGGTGGATATTATTTTAATATTCCTAAAAAATATTTAGTTTGTTATTAAATTTTATTTTGTATTATATACATGTTTCTAGTCTGATTTTGTGACAAATGTAGTGATATTTCCAAAAGAACTCTTCCTTAAAAAACACATATATAACTTCTCTTAAGATTGCTTCTTCTTCACTAAATATTGATGATTCTTATACCAAGTATATTATTAACTTTTTATTTTGGGAAATCCAATTTTTATTCATTAATGTATTATTTATGAAATTATCATGAAACCTATTTTCTTTCGATGGGTAATTTTTTGTAAAAGATTGGTATACGTTCTTTGTGGCATTCATGATTATGTAAATGTTATGATGTGACGGGTGCATCCATAATTATGTAGTGATCTAATAAATTGGTTAATTTTTTGCATATCATGAGATAATGTGAAATAATCATGAACATGATGCTCTCTTTGTTCACAATTATGATGTTATGAGTTTGCATGTATGTTCTGTGTGAATATGATTTTATCTTTATTCACAACTATGTGTGATATTTGACCACTAAGAAATGATGTTTCATATTTATGCATTTCCAAATTTCATGCCTTTATCTAATGCTTCCTTTCATGATTATGATTATGATCCCTTACTTATTTTAAGATGATGATAATTATTCTCACCCATGTTATATTGATTTTTGATCTTATATATCATTTTACTGGGCTTTTAGCTCACCTCTTTCTTTGATGTATATCCTCAGGTGATTACTTATACTAAAGAGTACTTTAGGTATACTAATAATCTTGATAAGAATGAATTGATTTTTTTATTATGTAAATATTATGTATGCTCTTAATTTTCCCAGGTCATTGAACCTTTAATCATGGTTTTGTAATGTTTTTATGTTTTTAACTCTAAAATGATGTAATGGTCATGTAAGAAAAAGTAGGTTTCTATAAATAGTATCAAAGAATAGTTTAGTTAATGTGGGAATTATGAATAGAGAAAATTATTTATAACCCTTAGTATGAGGCTACGTAGATGTAAACACACGTGGAGATTTGTTTTAGATAAATAATAAACATAGGGATCCCATAAGATATGAATTTGGAGTTAATTTCAAAAAGGAATAAATTATTTAATCATGATCTATTGAATTATGTTTTGATCAAAGCTTTTTTCTTTTAGAAAATGGTGGGAACCAGGAGAATCCCGGACAACAACCCATGTGAGAGACATTACAACAAATTCTCGAAAAACATCCCCTATGCCTTTTGATGTGGATTTCAAAATTTCATGGCAATGCTTAACCAACTATCTTAGGATATAAAAAAATAACCTAAATAATATTTAATGTACTCCTTTACGTAAAATGTATAAACTTACCATCACATATTTTATGTAGAAATGACCATCGACGTTTAGTGGATCTTTTGATCCACTTATCATGGAATGGTGGTTCAACTAAATAGAGAAGATATTTTTTTCTCTTAATTGTTCCTAGAAGGAGAAGGTGACTCTATCCTTATTTAATTTAGATATAGAGGATGATAAATGGTGGTTTTTGATTATGAACACCAAGCCAAAGGATGTAACAGAATAGATGGTGTGGGAGGACTTTAAGAAAATATTTCTTAACTAGTATTTACCTCAAACATTTCATACAAAGATGGAGAGAAAATTCATAGAGATGAATTGAAAGGAAGGTGAATCTATCATGTTTTATGAAGAAAATTTCACAAGTATTCCATCGTATGACTTAGTTTTTATTATCAAAATGATATAAAAATAGATAGATTCATTAGTGGTTTTAAACCACACCTTATAAAGGCTCTAACTATTTATGACTTTGGAAGTTATGAAGAAGTTGTCTGATGTTCTATCAAAGTGGAGATAGAGTTTAGAGAATGGTCCCACTGCTATGAAGATATTAATTGAAATATGATGTTTCAAGCTAGAGGATCTAATGATAATGGTGGAAATAAAAATCAACCACTAACTTGCAAAAAATGTGGGAAGAAGCATCATGTGAATTTCTTTAAAAGGATAAGGAAATGGTTCAAGTGTGGGAGATAAGGCCACCATGCTCATGAATGTCAAAGCTAAATATGGAGGCTGGAAAATGTTGTGGAGGAATAGAGAGCACCACCTATGGTTCTATTCTTAAATTTTAGGTATAATTGACACTATGTAAGCTAGTGAACTAATCCTTGAGTCATCTAGGGTAATTTGAACCAGTAGAAAAAAGGGAAAGGGAACGAATATTCCATCACTAATGCTAGGTGGAGCCTGACCATGATCTGGTGATTGGTACGTTGGTTATTACTTAAACAATACAAACATACTATTTGACTGTTTTTTGACAAATTCTTTCATATCTTGCAAATTTAGTAAAACAATTCAAACACTACTTAAAAATATGGAGGTTGAGTTATCAGTGAGAACAAAAAATGGAGAAATTATTTCTTATAATGTATATAAATTCTCCTTGGATAATGATTATGGACTTGACCACCCAGAAAAAACTAATCTTACTTACTTTGGTGGAATTTGATGCTATATTGGGCATGGAATGACTATCTTTTTACAAATCCAAAATCAACTGTCAGGAAAGGGGGGTCACTCTTCAAATCCAAAGGAATAATTTAATTTTGTGCAAGTGTATGGAGGAGGATAAATCAATTTCAGAATTATCATATCAATTCTGGATATTATTTCTTTATGATAAAGCATATATTTCTCAAAATATTGATACAAATGAGCGAATCATGATTGAAGATGTCACAAACCAAGCTGGGTTGTCATTCGAACTAGCACTTGACATGGTCCATGGAATGACCTGAAGGTATTTCCTGATCCCCATGGGTAGGAACAAGTGTCTGGGTATCATAATAAAATCTTGGGGGTGCTTTACCTGAATTTATAAGCACAATACAACCAAAAATATTTAATAAACTGAATCTAAAAATTCAACAAAAGAATCCTTAAATAATTTTTCAGAATTGAACAAAATATTTTAAACCAACTCCAAAAAAGGTTACAATAAAAAGGAGTATAAATTTTATCTTAAAAACCACCACCTAGAAAGAGGCATCTCCCCCAAGTTCCCTCCACAACACTGCACCAAGAAAACAACTAACAACCTGATTTGTTGTCACCAAAATCCTTGCCCTTACCCGTGTTAAATATTACCATGTTTACTTACACCCAATGGTGTGAGTAGGGTGTGAGCCTAAGCCTAGTAGGACTCCACCAAAGAAAATATTCCATGCACCAAAAATTATAACGTAAATATCCAACAAGATTTTAGATAATGAAATTATAATAACCACTAAAAAACAAATTTAAATGAAATACAATTTTAATGAAAAAATTTTTAAAGAGAACACTCTTGATTCATAAAATTTACAACCAAACATTATAATATTCCAATGGTAAGTGAAATATATCCAATGAGCACTAATCACAGGAACTACCCCTAGGCAAAAACTAGTAGTGGGACCCTAGGTACCTCATATCTCTGTGAAATGTGGTATAGGAACCATGACCAATAACTTTCCCATGAAAGAGCCAATAGAGAGGAGAAATATCCAAAGTTCCAGTGGTCAAAAATCATTTTCAATATATGGTTAGTTTTTTCATATTCATTCTTTCAAAGTGAAATTGTGTCATAGAGACTTATAAATCACTATAATACAAGTCCTTATCTTCCCACCTAGATACACTGGCTTCCCTTTTATTCTCAATCAAGTTCCACATTTCACATAATACCACTTTTACATCAAAATCCCAATTAAAATATCATACTCATAGCAAAACAGTTCTCAAATATCTTTTTATCCTTTTATATCATTTAATAAACCCTTTAAAAATTTCACAAAAAAAATCCATGAAGTTTCACATGGTTTTACACAAGAAAACCCACTCAAATTTTTTACGATCAAATGTACCCTAAAGCAATATCAAAACACAATTTTCTACCCTTTAATAATTTAATAAAATTATTCAACAATTAATAAAACATTTCCAAGTGATAAAACATGGTCTCACACATAAAAACACACCCCATTTAACATAAACATGCCACTTCAAAATCAAACGCATGTTAAAATATTTGAGAAACTGCTTTTTTTCCACATATATTTAACAAAAATTATGATAAATTAATTACGAAAAAATCACCAAATAATGTGTATATATGGAACCACCTACCTTTTATGTCAGCAACCTCAAAAATTGGTTCAAATCTTCAATCACACTATAAGAAATAAAAAATTAACCCTATTCCAAGACATCAAACTCAAAAACTTGTGATTAAACCCAAGGAATGAAACCCTAGCTTCTAGAAAAATAGAACCTAATTAAAGAGGGATGAAACCCTAATGAGAAGAAATAAATAAGGCATAAATCCACTTACATGAGGATTCCTGAAGTTTCTCCCACCAAAACCCCTTAAAAATGGGTTCCAATGGAGCATGAGTGAGTTTGGTGGCCTTTTATGGCTGAAAATCCTGACCACAGGATCACCTAGGTCAGTGCGCATGGTTTTGTGCTGGCCATGTGGTAGGTTATGTCTCCTACCGAGTGGTTACCTAGGTTGGGTTCTTGGTTACTAATATTCGTTCACCAACCATGCACCTCGGTATGTCCACCATAAACCTCCATTTTATCCAAATTTAAAAAGTAATCCTAGGGGAAAATATAGATGAAAAATTAAAACAAAAAATAACTTAAAATAAATACACAGATGTGACAATTCTCCCTAACATAAAAACTTCCTACCCTTGGAAAGTTAAATTGAAGTTTGATCAGGAAACAAGAATGAATACTCATGCTCAACCCACGTCTTCCACTCCCAAGTTTCATACACATGATTCCCATGCTACCAAAGGACATAGACCAATGGAATAGTCTTTCTATGATGTACCTTCTCTTGGGAATCCACTATATGAACCATTTGTTGAAACACTAATAAATAGGTCTCTATATCCAACTCTTCACAATTCAGCACATGGAATAGAATCATATTATACTTCTTCCATTGGGATACATCAAAAATTTCAGGAATATATGTCATCTAAGAAAGAAAATCTGACATGTATTCTACCTTTACAATCCACTCTATGATTTTAAAAGTCCTAACATACCTCGACGTTAGCTTTCCCTACTTCCCCAAATAGAGATGACCTAAGAGAGGGGCCACCTTCATGAATACCCGATCACCCAGGGAAAACTCAATATCATTACACTTATGATCAGCATAAGATTTGTGGGGACTCTAAGTTTTCAATAACCACATCCAGATGAACTTGACTTTATCAGATTTCTCCTACACGAGTCTTGTTCCCAGATGTGAGGTCTCTCCCACCTTATCACAACATAGAGGAGACCGGAAAGGCTGGTCATAAATCACTTCAAACAGAGCCATTCGAATCAAAGATTGGTAACTGTTATTATAAGAAAACATGGCCAATCCAAGATGGCTATCCCACGATCCTCCAAAATCTAAAACACATTCATGTAGTATATCCTTGAGAATCTAATTTTACCACTCCTTATAAACATTTGTTTGAGGATGGTGTTCCATATTCATCTTAATCTGTGACCCCAATGCCTTTGGAATACCTTCCTAGAATCGGGATGGAAATTGGGGATCTCAGTCTAAAACGACTGCTGATAGAACCCAATGAAGCCTTACCACCTCCTAAATATACAATTATTCCAGCTCATCCACATTAGATGTATCTTTGATAGGAATAAAAAAGGCTGATTTATTTAAATGTTTAATCACCACCCAAATTACGTTCCTTCCCCGATGTGTATGAGGAAACCCAATAATAAAATCAATGTGAACCTCATCCCACTTCCATGTAGGAATGGGTAATGGGTTAAAAAAACCGGAGGGCCAATGATTCTCTTCCTTTACCTAATGGAATGTATAACACCTCAATACAAAGTAAGTTATGTATCCTAACATTCCTAGCCACCAAAACTGTCTACAAACAGAATAATAAATCTTGGTCACCCTAAGATGAATGACCCACTTTGATTGGTGGATATCTTGCATCACCCCCTTCCTTAGAGACAATGAAACAACTAAACATCCCATAAAGCACAATATTCCCTCTGGAGAAAATAACCACTCAGATGATGTCTCCCCACCACGAAGAAACTATATATACTTCTGACATAACTCATCACCAGGCACTTCCTACTGAATTAGCTCTAAAAGAGAAGGATTCACCAGAACACTTTCTAAGAAAGAACCTCTGATGTGATCCTTGGTTTCCATGTGCATCTTGGAAAAGAGACCCATGAGAGTCCACTCATCACTGGACTTCCTCAAAGCCTGTATCGAGACATTTTTGTTCAAGGCGTCATCCACCACTTTACCCTTACCTAGGGTATAAATAATGTCAATGTTTAATACCTACAAATACTGGATTCAACGGTTATATATCAAGTTCATGACATTCTAGGAGAAAATGTAGGCTAAAATTTTATGTTCACGGTAGAACTCAAATTTATTGCCAAAAAGATAATGGAACCAAGTCATTAGGGTGTGAATAACTGCTTCCAATTCAAAGCCATGGGTTGGGTAATTCTTTTCAATAGTTCAGAGTTAGCATGATCCATAACCCACCATATGATCAACCTACATAATCATACACCCAATACCCAAACCTGAAGAATTGTAATAAATAAAGTAGCCCTTCCTAGAATCTAGAAATATTAATACTGGTTCAGAATTCAACCGCTACTTCAGCTCATCAAAGGATCACTAGTGCGAAAAACGGTTTTTACTTCGGTTATTTTCATTTTATACATCGGTTTTTAGCTGACGTTATTATGGATGATGTTATAAATATTGTTTTTTATGTCTCTTATTTAAAAACCGACGTAAAAAACATAACAGTATGGTGTTTATCACATCGGTTATTTAATAACCGATGTGAAAAAATAGGGGGGATGGTTTATCACGTTGGTTATTAAATAACCGACATGATAAACCAGTGCGGGGGGGGGGTGTTTATCACGTCGGTTCTTTAATAACCGATGTGATAAAGCACGGGGGGAGGGTTTATCATGTCAGTTATTTAATAACTAATGTGATAAACCAGTGTCGGTGGGGGTGTTTATCACGCCGGTTATTAAATAACTGACGTGAAAAACAAGGGGGGGGGGGGGGTTTATAATGTCGGTTATTTAATAACCGATGTGATAAACCAATGAGGGGGATGTTCATCAAGTCCGTTATTAAATAACCAACGTCAAAATCATTTTTTTTAATATAAATCAGTCCTTTTCTCTCCCTAGAAACAACTAGAAACCAAACCAAGAATTCGTACTAGAAAAACAAAAGTAGACCAAAACAAGAACCAAAGAAAAATTAAGCAATTACATTGATAAAATTTAAAACTTACCCCACTGGATAGCCCCCCACCACCCCCTGGATATCCCCCCTCACCCCACTGGACATCCGCCACCACACCCCTGGACACCCCCACACCCATGGACTACCCCCAAGCACCTGGACATCCCTAAACACCCCTGGACATCCCCACCACCCCTAGATAGCCCCCCACACCCTTGCACAACCCCCACCCTCATGTATACCCCGACACCCTAGAAAACACTCCCACACCCCTAGACAGCCCTCCCACACCCCTAAAACAGGACCAAAAAGTTACCAAAAACAGACCAGAACCCCCTCACCCCACTGGACTACCCCCACCACACCCCTGGACACCCCCACACCCCTAGACATCACCACCACCCCTGGATATTCCCCAACCCTCCTATATACCCCCAACCCCTGGACAACCATCCCACACCCCTGGACAGCCCTCCCACACCCCTAAAACAGGACTAAAAAGTTACCAAAAACAGACCAGAACCCCCTCACCCCACTGGACTGCCCCCACCACAACCCTGGACGCCCCCCACCCCCACACCCCCTGGACATCACCACAACCCCCTGGACATCCCCCCACCCTCCTATATACCCCCATCCCCTAGAAAACACTCCCACGCCCTTGGAAAGCCCTCCCACAGCCCTGAAACAGGATAAAAAAGATACCAAAAATATGCCCTCACCCCCCTCACCCCACTCGACAGCCCGCGCCAAACCCCACCCCCCACACCCCTGGACTGCCCCCAACACCCCTGGACAACCCCCCCCCCCCCCCACCCTCCTGGACACCCCCCACCCCTGGACTATCCCACCACCCCCCGGACACCCCCCCCCCCCCCAATACCCCTGGACTACCCCCACCCCTTAGACAACCACTGGAAAGATAGTGTTGGGAGAGGAGGTGTCACCATCCCTCAGGGGGGCATGCCGCTGGAAGGTACTCATCACTCCCACATGCGCAGCTTGAGATCTCAAATTGGTTCACTGTGGGAGTGATGTGTACCTTCCAGTGGTGTTTAGTCCCCCGAGGGATGGCGGCACCTCCTCTCCCACACCCTGGACTGCCCCCCCCCCCCCATCCCCATGGACACCCTGGACCCCCCCCCCCCCCCAACTGGACATCCCTACCACACCCCTGGAAACCCCCCTCACCCCACAGGATACCCCCACACCCCTGGACACCCTCTAGACATCCCCACACTCCCCTAGACAGCCCTTCCAACATTCTGGAAATGCTCCCACCCCTAGACTGCCCCCCCCCCCATTCTCATGGACACCCAAGATACCCCCCACCCCACCAGACAGCCCCACCACACCCCTGGATACCCCCACCCCATTAAAAACACCCCAAACCCTTGGAACCCCTCCCCCTAGACCAAAATCCATACCAGAAAAACCATCATAAGTAGACCAAAACAAGAAGTAGAGAAAAATTAAACATTCACATATATAACATTCAAAACATAAAATTTCAACATAAAAAAATAAATCCAACCTAAACAACTACCGAATACATAATTACAATGACAGTATTCAAAATTACATTTTACACTACAAAAAACTAAAAATCAATCAAACCAATAAAATAATTTGACCATTCCACTTGTAAGTGTTTGACATCTTCAGCACTATAGGGTTGAGGGTCATCAAATAGTTACAAATTAAAAGGATATTATTTAATGTGTATAATGAATAAATAAAATGAAATATTATAGAAAATTTTAAAAGGAAATCTTACCAGGTAAAATTTCACAACTATCCCAGTTGTTATTATTTCATACATAAATCTTAACATATAATATCCGCATTCGATAATGCCTTGTTGTTCATGAAAATTATATTTGAATAAGTGTAAATACAATATATTATTTGTATATAATAAATGAAATAGTACAAATTATAAATGGATATTTACCTTTACATTTACATATTTGATCTTTGCACTCATTTTCTTTGTGTTTTTTCAAGAGTAGACCCACCCCCTCTTAGAAAATAATACGAATGGGATAAATTTAAAATTAATTATAATATAGAACACAATTGAGAAATTGAAACATAATTTTCCAACATTTTCTGAAAACATTCCCACACATCACCATGGACAGAGCATATCCATTAAATTTTCTTCTCTTATGGGAAAAAACCCCTTATATCTAATGATCACTGATAAAAAACATTTCATGTTAGTGGTTTTTTATGTTAAATGATAATGAACTCTTTGAGAGAGAAGTGTTTCATACCTCTCACAAAAAGGCATCATCCAACATTGTGTGACTATATTCTGTTCAAGTCTTTCAGCAATATAAACCATTCATTGTTCCTCATCCAATGCACATGCTTCATGGGAAATCAAATACGGGTCCATGAACCCATATACATCTATCCGCTCATTCTTCTCACAAATTTTATAAACATACCTATTACAAAATAGACATAAGTATACATTTTTAATAAATATAACGCAGGGGAAAGGTGTTAAGACTTACATGGAAAAAATCGGCACCATGTTGATGCCCAACTTATCTCCAGTAACAAGCTCCATGATATCATCTTTCATAATCCACACAATTATTGCACGTACACAAACATGAAATTCCATTGGAAACTCATAATGATCCGCCAACAAATTTGAATATCTTGACAATCTGTCAAGACTACTAGAATCTGTATCGGATGTCATATCCATTTGTCTTTTTTGTTGTCTATATAGTATTTCATTACCTTTTAAGTATTCTTGTAAAAATAAATAAAAAAATATATTAGTTTTCAAATGATAAAACAACTTTAATAAAAAAATAAAATAGAAGATATAACATACATACCTATATGGTAATGAGTCAAAGAAGGCTAGATGGCCAAATTAAAAAATAGGTGATACTATGTCCAACTGTCGTCACCTCATCTGTAGGTAATGGTTCTCGAGCAGATATATCAATAATATCCTATACAGTGAACCTCTAATTCTCTACCTCTAATTTTTTATGATGAATTGTATCTCCTATACAATATACCAACCCATATGCAACTATATGATGTTGAGGATCATCAACATACAACTTGTAATAAGTAGGAAGCTGCAACGAAGGAGTAGGATAAAAAACGGGGTTCGTGGGATGAGGTGGGGGAGTGGGAGCTACTGGCAGAGGTGGAGGATAAATAATGGGGTCTACAAGGGGAGGTGGAGAAGTGGGAGTTACAGTCTAAAATTGTCTTTGCATGTCTGCAAACATAGACTATACCAACGCGCTAATCTTTTCCTCCATCATCACATTAATATTATGAACTTCAGCCTCCAAGGATTCTATTTTTTTAAAAACACCCTCAACATAAGTAGTTGAGGAACTTGGAAACACTTTTCTTACCGATACACCTGCTGGATATCCTCATACATGACCAGGATGTTCGGGCTTTCCCAATGCTGCAGATAAAATATCTTTCCTCCCAGCAGCTGTAAATACCCCCTAGGAGCTCTGCTCCTCAAGAGAATTCTATATTAATTAAATGAACATTTCTGTAATGATTAAAATTATATAAAGAAAATAGTTAACTTAAATAAATAAAATAGATATCTTACAATCCTCTCATCTACGATTCTCGAATCTTCCAAAAGATATTTCCCTTTTTTCCCATCTAAGCTCTCTTCTATTTTTCATGTCTAGATGGAGGGGATGGAGGGGCCACCTCTCCAGCGCTTGAAGACTCAGCTCTTTGTTTTGTAATTTTTCCACCATTATTTTTTATTCCAATAATGTATACCCTCCCCAAGATAAACTATGAGGGTATACATTTTTAGATTGGATCTCCTAATGATATTTCCTTTTTTGCTATAAATTAAGAATAAGAAATCATTAAAAACAGTAATAAGATAATTTATATAAGAAATCTTATAAAAGTTTCCATTACCCTTACCAAAAATGACTATTTTCTTTTACTTTCAACAAATTTTATCCATGTGTCTTCATCTAGGAAAGGATATATACGACATGGATTTTCATGACTCCTATGACTAAAAATGAAATCAGATGTGAGGGTTGATTTGAAATCCCTCTATCTTTTGGAATCCATCGATAAGCATTTCTTCCTAACTACTCCAGTGTCTGGAATATCAAATGTTATCTGATAAAGAAGAGTTTAAACATATTATATATACTAGAAACATTTAAAGAATAGGCAAACAATAGCAAAATATCTTACCAAAATCGTCTCCCACAACTTAGAGATTATCACTTTGTCCACACTTCTCCAGTCATCATAAAAAATGCTTACTTTGCTCTTACCCTGAGTGGATAAAAAACTCTTAAAATCTTTTGCATTTGGACCTCTAGGAATATCATCCTCATCAAACTCAATGAGAATCCACTGATCCTATGTACGGGCAAGTTATATTTTGGAAAACGTGTGCATCCACGTTTACCAACTCTTGAACTCTTTGTAGTAATGGGAGCACATGAGGAAGATTGGGGAACATCAAGAGGAGCACGTGAATGTTCCTCCCCAGAGGTATGACCAATATTCTCATCTCCAGAATCATGTGGTTGATCAACTGATTGATCTATCATTATCCTTCAAATAATAAAAATAAACATTAGTTCACAAATATACAAATTCAAATATTTTAATACTACTGTAATCAGAAAATAGAAAATTGTACTATGTTATGTAATAGTAAACATGGTTAATATGGTAAGCATGTTAAACAATGGTAAAGATAGTAAATATAGTCAAGATGGTAAACATGGTAAACATGGTAAACCTGGTAAGCATGGTAAATATGGTAAAATAATTGTCACTAAAAAAAATAATTTATATATAATTTATTTAATGGTAAACATGATAAAGTATACTAAACAAAATTATAACATGTTAAACCTGGTAAACATGGTAAACATGGTAAACTAAATGTCACTGAACAAAAACAATAGATATATAATTAATGTAATGGTAAACATGATAAAGTAAACTAAAGAAAAATAAAACAAACAAAAACTTATACTTATTTTGTTTTAATACATGTTTTAAAAAAGAAAAAACTTACAATATATCCCATTTTATGAAAATAATAAATGTAAACAAGAAATAAACAAGTGTTACCTGTAATTTTTGGAATGTACAAATGGATCTTTTTCCCAAATTCCTTCATCGTGATCGTTCCTTATGGCACAAACCATGTCTTCAACATGCTCATCATTATGTTCTGTTAATCTTTCCATAGATGTAGGGATATCACATAAATGAGCATCTTCATCAAGTTCAACCTCACCAACATATTGTTTTTTACCTTGTAAAATAACAGCCCACTGCATATCTGATTGATCTACTACATAGAATTTTTTTTTCATGTGTTGCCATTATAAAAGAATCAGTTGTGTCTTACAATCTATTCAAATTAACAACTGTCATTCCAAATTCATCGTGTATGAAACTATTGTTACTGATAAACAATTTACATTTAAAAAAAGTAACTTTAATTTTAAATTAATCCACCTCCCATATGTCTTCAATCACTCCATAATTTTCACTTGATACAGAAATTGGGTTTTTTTCCTTAGCACTCGAAAAATGCATTGCCTCAGCAAACACTAATACACCACTATTCTGATCTTCACTTTTGTTGTCCTGAGATTTAGTATGAAATGTATAGCTATTAATTTCATAACCGAACCATGTTATCACATTTAAACATGGAACACCCACTATACATTTTAATTTCTCTGATACATCTGATCTACCAATCAAGGTCTTTTTAAACAATGAAAAAACATTTATTGTGGTCATTCAAAATCCACATTTATTTGTTCTTTAGATGACATTGTTTCAACTAATTAATATGAAATGTGATATACGGTTGAGTATCAACTATGTTATTCAAGATGTATGATTCTAACTTCTTCATCTGTTCAGCTGACAACGATTTTAATTTCAAGCCACAAATCCCCTTTCCCTCATTATTAACTCGTTCATGGAGAGATGGAGGCAAAACTATGTGTTGTGCCATAGCCAAGTAGCTCGTACAAAACTCTGCAACCTCTTCAAAAATATATTTTTCAATAATGGAGGCTTCATGTCGATATGAATTCTTAACATAGCCCTTCAATATTTTCATATTCCTTTCAAAAGGATACATCCAACGAAGATATACAGGTCCACAAATATTGATTTCTATAACCATGTGAATCATTAAATCCACCATTATATCAAAAAAAGTTGGTGGAAAATACATTTCCAATTGACAAAGTATAAAAATTTCATCCTTTTACAAAAAATTTAAAACATTCACATCAATCACTTTATTACAAGTTGAATTGAAAAAAAATAACACAACTTCATTATAGTATTTCTGACCCAGATGGGTAATATTCCACACAATGAAATTGGTAGAAGTTGTTGCATCATGATGTGACAATCTTCAGATTTCATACCAATCAACTTCAAGTCCTTCAATGAGACAAATTTTTTTACATTTGAAGAATAACCTTAAGGCACATTGATATCATGAAGACACTGAAAAAAGTAAATTTTCTCCCTCTTTTATAATGTATGACAAGCTGGGGGAAGAAATGTTCATCTTTCATTAGGAGTGGGAGCTAACTCCAAACGTATTCCCATTGATAGTAGGTCTAATATTTCATTCAACCCATCTTTTGTCTTTCATTTAATTTCTAACAATGTTCCAATGAAACTATCAAAAATATTCTTCTCCATTTGCATGACATCAATATTATGTTTAACTTCTTGATATCTCCAATATGGTAGCTCAAAAAATATTCAACTTTTCTTCCAAATATGTCTATCATTACCAGATTTATGTGTCTTTCCCAATGTCACATCAAGGTTTTTCACTCTCTCAAAATACAGATCTGGGGATAAATGTTTTGGAGAAATATAAAATTCTTATGAGCCATTGAATGCCTTTTTTAGTCTTATATAAGACTGATCCATAGGCAAAAACTTTTGATGACCCATGTACAATGTTTTCCTCCCATGATGCAATTGATAATATGAAGTCTATTGTTCGCAAATTGGACATGCTTTATTCCCTTTATCACTATATCCAGACAAATTTCCATATGTTGGGAAGTCATTTATAGTGAACAAAAGCACTGCATATAATTGAAAATATTCCATTTTATAAGAATCATACACCCTAATACCATCCTCCCATAAAAGTTTCAAATCATCAATCAACAGTGACAAGAAAACATCAATATCATTGTCAGGTTGCTTTGGACCAGAGATCATTATACTCAACATGACATATTTGCGCTTCATATAAACTTTAGGAGAGAGGTTGTAAATTACCAAAAAAAGGCCATGAACTATGTGTGCTACTGAGGGTCCGGTATGGATTCATTCCATCTGTGCATAACCCTGGTATGAGATTTCTAATTTCATTTCCAAATGTAGGATACCGCTCATCAATTTTCTTCCATTGTGGACAATCATCTGGATGATGTATTTTTCCATCACATAACCGCTCATCAGCATGCCATCTTAACCTTTTTTCATCAAGTAAATTAGAAAATAAACGTTTGAAATGATGAATTATAGGAAGATACCAAAATACCTTTGAAGGAATATTTGTAATCTCTACATCAGCCTGTGATTTTTCTTTCACCTTATACTATGATGTCCCACATTTAAGACACTCTGACACAAATTCATATTCCTTCCTATATATCATACAGTCTTTCGGACAGGCATTTATTTTCTTGTATCACAATCCCATCAGGAATAATATATTCTTGGCCTTATAATGTGAATCTGGAAGATCATTATATTTTGGAAGAATTTCTTTCATAAATTGTAGTAGCTTTGTAAAACTTCTATCACTCCATCCATGTTTCGCCTTCCGGTTAATCAATCTTAACACCACCGACAAAACCATAAAATCTGTACAACCAAGATATAATATTTCTTCAGCATCACCATATAGACGTAAAACTGTCGGATCTATCTTAATTTGTTCTTTTGCAATATCGTGAGTCATTTCTTCAATTCCATCAGAGCCACCATCTTGAAAATCATCATCATCAGTGACATTCCATCCAGTTTCACTATGCCAAATCCAAGGGCTATAACTCGGATTAAAACCATGACAAATCAGATGATCTTTTATCTCTATACTTTTCAACTTCTTCATATTCAAAAATTGTAGGCATGGACAGAAAAAAATGTCACTACTTGGAACATTTCATTTAGAAATTTCCAAAAAGGAATCAACACCTTCCTCATATTCATTGCTCATTTGATGTACCATAATTTAACTTCGACTCATTATTACCTATAACAAATATCAAAATTATAAATCTTTTTAAGATAAGACAAATATATGTTTATATGAAAAAAATCATAATTTGAATGTAAAACAATTTTGAAATATAAAAAAAATCTGTGCATATTTAAAAAAATATGATTGAATATGATTTTAAAAAGAAAATACAGTTAGATATAACAGTTTTAAATTCCATGGAATTAAAGAAAACCATGGGGCCTGTAATGGTTGATAGAAAATTGGAGAAAATGGAGTAAACGTGAGAATCAAATAAAATTTTAAAATAAAAAGTCGGATAGAGAAATCACAATGTAAAGCCAATCATCACGACACAATGGGGTTAAGATTACTATGCATATTTGAAAACCACGACATGATCTCCCCCATAACCCATAATTTTCTCATAGTCGATGACTGGTCAAAATATATACAACCAAATAGAATCATATTGCAACACTAATATCCATGAAATAATACAATCATCATGTCATAATCTCAGAAACCATGATGCAATAGTCAATCACAACTGATACTTATCCCCCACCCCCTTGGACACCCCCTGGACACCACCACCCCCTTGGACAACCCCCCCTGTACACCACCCCCACCCCCTTGGACACCACCTCCCCCTGGTACAGCCGCCCACCCACTGGACACCACCCTCATCCCCTTGGACACCCCCTGAACATCACCACCCCCTTAAAAAGACCCCACACCCCTGGACACCACCCCCACCCCTTGCCACCACCACACCCTTGGATATCCCCCACCCCTCAGGACACCACCCCCAGCCACTGGATAGTCCCCCCCACCCCCGTGGACACCCCCACCCCTCATGGACACCCTCACCCCACCTGGACACCACCACCCACCTCCTACCCACATAGACACCCCCCTGGTCACCCCCCAAACCTCTGGATAGCCCCCCCCCCCCCCCAGAAAACCCCCAAACCTTCTGGATAGGCCCCCACCCCATTGGACAGCCCCCCTAGACACCACAACCCCCTAGACACCACCCTTACCCCCTTGGACACCCCCTGGACACCACCACACCCTTGGATAGCCCCCCATCCATCATGACACCACCCCACCCCCTAGACAGCCCCCCTGGACACCCCAACCCCTCCTGGACACCCCCACCCCTCTTGGACACCACCACCCACCTCCTACCCCCTTAGACACCCTCTGGATGCCCCCCGGAAAACCCCCAAACCCTCTGGACAAGCCCTACCCCCTTGGATAGCCCCCACCCCTTAGACACCCTACCCCCTTGGATCCCCCCCCCACCAAACACAAACACCCCTGGACTCCCCCCCACTCCATGGACATCTTGTACACCTTCCAACCCTCTAGACATCCCTCTGAACCCTCTAGACAACACCCCCACCCCTTGGACACCCCCTGGACACCACAACACCCTTGGATGACCGCCCACCCCTTAAGACACCACCCCCACCCCTTGGACATCCCCCCCCTGAACACCCCCACCCCTCCTAGACACCCCACCCCTCCTAGACACCACCACCCAGCTCCTACCCCCTTGGACACCCACTGGACACCCCAAACCCTTTGGACAGCCCCCCCGGAAAACCCCCAAACCCTCTAGCCAGGCCCCCACCCCCTTGACAACCCCCCTCCCCCCACCCCCTTAGACACCCCACCCCCTTGGACCCCCCCCCTCCCACACACACACCCCTGGAGTGCCCCCAACCCATCTTCATGGACATCCTGGACACCCCCAACCCTCTGAACAGCCCCCTGAACCCTCTAGACACCAACCCCACCCCCTAGACATCACCACCACCTTGGACTACCCCCACCCCCTGGATAGCCCCCACCCCTCTAGACAGCACCCCCACCCCCTTGGACACCCCCACCCCTCCTGGACACCACCCCCACCCCACCCCCTACCCTTTTAGACACCCCTAGCCCTCTAGATATCCCCCACCCCACAAACAACCCCCCAAACCCTCTGGACAGGCCCCCACCCACTTGGACAACCCCCCCCCCCCAACCCACTCACCCATTTGGACAACCCCCCACCACATTCGACACCCCCACCCCCTTGGACCCCCCCCCCCCCCCCCCACACACCCCTGGACTACCCCCCCCCCCCCCCCACCTCCATGGACACCCTAGACATCCCCAACCCTCTGTACAACCCCCAACCCCCTGGACAGACCCCAACCCTCTAGACATCCCCCCCAGAACCATGGGATTTTAACATCAAGCTACTAGTTTTGGCATATTTAGGGATTTTAACCTCAAGCTACTAGTTTTGGTATCATGCCATTATTCAAAATGAGATCCATGAACTGTATCTCCTACTAGTCTAAAATGATCTATTGTTAAATGAATCGGGTTTTAATTGCATATGAAGACTTATAATAGTCCACGAAAATAAGCGACGTAAATAGTTTATAGAACAAAAAAAAGTGATACCCAAAATAGAAACAACCAAGGATCCAAAACAAACATTTCACCATGAGAAACCATATATAATTCTAAAATAAATCACACTGGTACATAGACTAGGTATATCACAATGGTTTAGATATAAATTGCAGTAATATTGGTGAATGAGATCATTAGTTGTCAATGACAAAAAATATTACCATAAATTTAGGGCATTCGCGAAACAAAAACAAACGAAATAGAAGTAGGTGAGGCTTACTTGAATATTGTGAGTCGACCTAATAGATATGGTGATAATAAATAAGATGATGATGGAAAAACAAGGTAAGAGGGTTCAAAATCGATGAATCTTACATAGTTTTAAAAAAAATCTTAAAACGTAAATTACAATCCACGGGGGGTGATAAATTTTTTAAATGATTTATAACATCGGTTGTTATAATAACCGACATAAAATAAGCCGCGTTTTGGTTTTTTACGTGGGTTATTCAATAACTGATGTAAAAAACACATTAGAAAACAAGTTTTTACGTCGGTTATAAAATAACAAACATAAAAACTGCCGTGTGTTGATTTTTTAGGTCAGTTATAATATAACCGACACAAAAAAAATTTGGGTTTCATTTTTAAGTCGGTTATCAAAGAAACGATGTCAAAAATGCCTCGGATGCTGCCTTTTTTATGCTGTTTATTCTATAAACGATTTAAAAAATTTTTTATATGCCTCATTGTTTAGATCAGTTATCAAATAATAAATATAAAAAACCACATATCATAGATTTTCACGTCAGTTATATACAATCGGCTTAAGGAATGGTGATTTTAAACATGTTTTATGCACTAGTGGATTCCTAACACTCTATGATCTACTTAAGCTTCACCCCTTTTTGAGTGAGTGTTGTCATGGTTGAATAAAGATGATTGATATCTCAAATAAACCATATATAATAACCTTCTAGGATGAGAATACTCCTGATATCAATCAAATTATAAGGATTCCCCCATGACATAACTACGTTGATCTACTTAGGGTCCACTAAAAACCCATGCTCTGAAAACACATGACCCAAAAACATCACTTACCCGATCCCGAAGGTGAACTGTGAAAGCTTGGAATATCGGAGGTGATCCCCACATAGTGCCCAAAATGACCCGCAAGTGATGATCATGCACCTCGTCATATCCAGAATAAACTAGGATGTCATCCAAAAATACAACAATGAAAGAGTTGAGATATTGGTGTAACACCATATTCATGAGTTCCATAAAAATAGTTGGAGTCGTTGTCAACCCCAAAGGCATGAAAAAAATACTCAAAGTTGTTGTACCTACATCAAAAAGTCATCTTTGAGATTTCCACCTATCTAACCCAGACATGGTGATTACCCAAACACAAATAAATCTTAAAAACCCACTTTCCCCCTTCATTTGATCAAACAAATCATCAATTTGGGGAAAATGGTGTTTTTTTCTTAATAGTTACCTTATTCAGATTTCAGTAATAAATGAAAAACCATAGGGATCCATCATCCTTCTTTGCGAATAAGATATGAGAGGCCTAAGGAGAGATTCTTGGGCAAATGAACCATTTGGATTCCAAATCATCCAGGTGTATCCTTAATTCCATGAATTTAGTGGGGGCCATGCGATACGAGGAAGAGATTTCGGTTGTGTTCCCAGTGCCAAATCAATCGATAACTCTATATCCATTTCTAGGGATAAGCTCAAAAAATCATCCAAAAATAGCTTGAGAAACTCATACACTACTCAAGTTAGTCCACCATCAAGAGAACCACCCCCATCCTTCAGTGCAAGTGATGATAACTGAAAGATAGGGTTTCCCAACCCATTATGTGGAGGTCCTATGCAACCCAACTGAGGATCCCATTCCCTAATAAATACCTAAGGACTCCCATCAAATCCCACGAAACTCAACTACTTCCAATAATAATTGATATACACTTGTAACGGAACGATACAATCCATGCCAAGGGTCACAACAAATTGGTCTACATCCAGAACTAAGAAATCACAGTCCATTTCAACCCCTAATGCTAAGAGTGCACATCCAACCAACCAATGGCCCAAAGGCCTTCATTTTTTTTTGATTTTTGATAATCCACATTTCAAGGGGTGAGGTGGAACCCTTAAAATCCTTGTAGGTGTATGTATTACATGGCCCTGTAGGCCTTAGAGGAATTAACTACCTGTAGGCTTCAGACATTACATACAATATTTGTAATCAGAATGGTACCTCGAATAGCCAAGTGACCAACACCCTATCATACTGGTTCCTGATTCACAACATTAAGGTGCATAGTCTCTACCTGAGAATGACTGCTTGCCTATGAATCTGCCCTGAACAGGATCTTCCCCAAAGACGATCTGGTCTTGCCACCATGACCACCAAACTAAGACCCCATCGTCCTGGTCTGCTCTGACTGAATAGACACTCCCCTATAAGCCATATATCATTCCCCACTCGGGTATGGGTGAGTCACCCTATAGAAATGTTGCATGCTCCCCATAAGTCCACACATATGAAAAGTCCTAGGAGGAGATGTGGAATCATGTCAAGTGTGACCTTCCCTACCAAACTGATGTCATACAACTTATCTTGCATCAGAATATGTAGAAGAAAACTGCATGGAATGATTTCTTGATCTAATACCTCCCTTGTTCCCTTGCTCATCCCACTTCTTCTTTTTCTATGAGGAGATTCCACTTCCCAAAACTGACACCACTACAAAAAACCCAAGCATTCATTTCTAATCAATCTCGACAATGCAAGCATGATCAACTACCTTAGCATAGGTTCTGATTTTGAATAAGAATGCCTAAGAGTAAATTTATGGTCATAGACCACTACTATAATTTGAGGCATTTGTGAAGGGCTATTTGTGATGGGACTCCGTCGTAAATGATCTTTTACGACAGGGTCCCGTCATAAATATCCCATTGCATAAAACAGCGTCGCAAATAGTTTTCTGATTATTATATATATATATATATATATAAACTTGTTGTGACGGTCCCATCGCAAAAAAGGTATATGTGATTGTTCTGTTTTCCAGTCGCTAATAGTTTTCTGATTATATATATTATATATATAAACCTTTTTGCGATGGGCTCATCGCAAAAAAGTATTTCCGACGGTCATATTTTCCCATCACAAATAGTTATTTAAAATATATATATATAAACTATTTACAATAGGTTCCTATCGCAAATACTTAATAATATATATATATATTCATTAAAATTTTGATAAATTAATATTAAAAATTAATAATATTATTAATAATATTAATATAAATAATATAAAATTATATAACAATAATATTATTATTATTGATATTAAAAAAATTATATTATTATAATATTATTAATAAAATATTACTAACAATATAATAATTTTATTACTTTTATTAATATTTATGAAAAAATAATACTAATATTATAAAAAAAATTAAAATATTATGATTCTCAATATTCGCAAAAAATAAAAAAATAAAAAAAATATTATTATTATAATTAGTAAAATAAACAAACAATAAAAAATATTATACTAATAATAAATAATAAAATAAAAAAAAAATAAAAAAAATTATGCAATATTCACACAAATATAAAAGACAGAAACTATAAATAGTTAATATTATAAGAAACATTGAATTCAAATGTTTTTAACATTAAAAAAAAGTCACTAGGGAGGATAGTCTTCTAAAGGATCTAGAGAACCTGGAGGAGATGATGGAGGAAACTACATCCCTAAAATATGAGTCAGACGGCACATGTAAATCATCTTCTCATGATGTTGCTGCTGCCATCGATGTGTCTCCTCTTCATACTGCTGCTACTGACACATCTCTTCCTACTGCTTACTCAAAATCTCTATAAGCTCACTCTGAGCTTGCAGCTGCTCCTGATACTGTGAGCCAGAAGATGATGCCTCTCCCGGAGCTCCTCTCGAGCTAGATACTAACATCACAATAGTACCATAATAAATCTCAAGAGTCAAATGAGAGTCGATAACAACTACTCAGCCCTTCTCGAAGCCATACTGGGTTGGCTACATTCATGCTACCTCATTGAAATGGTGGGAACTAGTCTGATCAGCTATCTCGTCCTGACTCTCAATCTATGTTTGAGAGTTCATAGCCTCATATGACTTTTTTACTTTATATTTGAAATTATAATAGTGAGAATATTACATATAGTTAATTTTCAAACTGAAAAAGAAATAATACTGACCACAATCTGACACTGGTGATCAGCTCTAATCTCTCCATTGGTTGTATCACTATACATCCTCTGATAAACATCGTACTTCATTATATCGAGATGCTTGATAGCCTATATCAATATAAAATAAATTTTTTATATTTAAATTTAGATAAAATATTTAAAAAAAATACTTACCAGATGCTCTCTATGAATACTAAATGTACACCTACCGGCTCGATACATCACCTCTTTTCTCCCCCAGTTCTGTTGGCCCAACGAAGATCTCCTCTGAAATCCACCACCCAACCAGTGTGAATACAATGCATCCCAAAAATGATATGAAATGTACTCTGTTCGGTGGGCTCTACATGACTCATCTAATATTTCCACTCCTCTTTTCTTCATGGTCGTCCTTCTCAAATTGTGAAAAAACTGATGGAATTGGTCATGCATAGAAACCTCCCATGTTGCGGGGATAGCATCATGCTTGCTATCATTGATGGGATACCATAAACCCTATAAATAATTTAAAATATCCTGTTATTAATGAAATAAAATTTAAAAGAATTATTATTTATTTATGTACCAGACAATGATCGAACATGTTGAGCCACATCAATAGGAATCTATTCCTATGTGATCCATGGCTGAGAAAAATAATTGCGCAATATAGATCTCGTCTATCCAACAACTATATGTGAAAAAATCTAAAAAAAGAACAAATAATCAAACAATTAATATATAAATAAATTAATTAAATCTAACAGAAATACACAGATTAACATACCTATGCAGGCGTGGATCAAAGCCAAGACATGGATGTTGCTCGGGTATAGGGTCAGGAATCATCAGTCATGCAAGACCGTGCCCCATCTATGTACCCCTTGAACCACTAGTAGGCTGATGGTCAGATGATCACAAATCACCCTCATCCAAAGGTAGCTCACCCTCCTCCAACTGACAAAATTGATCGTCATCCATCTGAAACACAAAATGATTATTGTTAGAAAATAGTAAAAAATATCTATTATATATAGATATATATTAGTTATGATTATAACTAGCATATAACTATGTCAATGTTCACCTTCATCATCATCTTTATATCTAACGATGTCAATGTCTTCATATTCCTCCTCAGTATCATCCATATCCATATGAGTTTCAGTTTCATCATCTCTTATCATTTCAAATTTATTTATAAAACCATTAACATAATCGTCATCATCGACCCTTAATTGTAGGGTGTCATCGTCGATATTCATGTCACTTTGTGGATAAGATGGATTTTGAGTAGTCTCTTGAAAAATTTCAATTCCTTTCAATTCAGTGAAACCACATTCACTTTGAGTAAACTGATTTTCTGGAGATTTCATTTTTATTATGCTCCACCAATCACTCATTTCTCTTGAAGTAAAACAATACTTTGCATAATAAATTTGATGTTATTTTGAGGCAATAAAAATTGTTTATTTACTACAAGAAGAATTTTATATTTAATATCAAAAATTCCATGAGTTGGATGAACATGCAATCCTCTATCAGTATCCAACCACTGGCATTTAAGCATCGTTATGTAATTTTTTCTGAGATAACACAGTTCAATAATTTCATCCATCATGTTGTAAAATTCAACATCAGTTTCTCTATTATGAGATCATCTCATGAAAACACCACTATTCATTATTTTTTTTGATTCCCCATATGCACATGTATGATATCAAAAACCATTAACCACATTTCCATTATAATATTTAACTATTTGGATGGTGAATTACCCAATATACAAAGTCACTTATCAATTTTATCAGCATGTTGTCACACCTGAAAATTTTCAAAACAATTTTCAATATAATAAATAATAAACTGAAATGATATATTAAACCATTAATAATTTAAGATACCTATTTTTGAAAAAATTGAGAATATTTTTTGCTAGTGTTTTTCAAGAGAAACTGGTATAATTTGTGGAATTTGTTTCTTGATATGATTATCATATAACCTATAAACAAAATAAATTTAATTACTATAACATAAATTATATAATAAGTGGTAGAATCCCTCATAGTACAAATGATGCCATTTCTTTATAGTTTAGAAGAACATATGTATGATCTTTTTGATGTTCATCATCTGAAAGCCATCGTTCATGAACTCCACTGAAGCCATGCTCCAGCTGATTAAAAATAATAATTGATTGTTCATTTCATCATCAAGATTCCCCTCATTCTATCCCATGCAGTTGTGTTTTGAGGGATATTCAGATTAAAAATAATGATATCATAAAAAATCTATTTCCTCTTGCAAATAAGCTTCATCAATTGATCCTTCAACTGATGCTTTGTTATGTACTTTTTATTCTATTTTTGCATGCATCTCTCAAATGGGTATATCTATCAAAACTATACCAGACCTACACATTTTTCTTCATGTTGAAAATGTAATACCAAATGTTCAATTGAGTCAAAGAAAGCTGGTCGGAAGATTTTTTCCAGTTTACATATAATTACGACAACATATTCTTCTAGTTTTATTATTGCATCATAGTCAGTTGTCACTGCACAAATGTCTCAAAAAAATATGATATATTTATTATTGAATCCCAAATCATATAATTAAACAAACATCTTAAACCAATTGGCATGAGTCTTTCCATTATAACATGACAATTATGACTTTTTAATCTGATAATATGACTATTCTTAACACATCTTCCCCAATTGGAATCATATCCATATGGAAGTCACAAATCTAAAATCTAATGACAAAATAATAGTTGGCTCTTTTTGGAATGTGTATAAGCAAATTTTGGCTTCATTAACCTCTATGATCTGACATTTTCAAACAGTTCAAGTTCTGGTCGCCTACAAATTAGGGCAAGATCTAATCACGCCTTTACATTATCTTTGATCATACCTAGTGTATCCAAAACTTTATGAAATAAATAATCAAAATAGTTCTTCTCAATATGAATGACATACAACACGTGGTAGACCAACAAATCAGGCCAATATAGAAGATCTTAATAAATTCTCTGTTTTATCCAATTGTGTTCATTCCCAAAGCCCTGAATTTTCTGTTAGTTTATTATTAGTCCAAATGTGATGGGAGGTAATAAAAATAAAACTGATTTTTACTCTGTACCTAAGATCATTTTTGGAGTTCCATCTCTTTCAATTTTTCATTTTCTAAAATGAGATTTGTTCCTCTATAATGGATGATTGGTTAGAAGATATCTGCGATGATAATCAAAACAGAAAGGTTTTTTCCAATGAAGATAATAAATTTTTTGTTATTTATCATATAGTAAGGACATGATTTCAGACCATGTGTACTCTAGCCAGATAACATGACATATGCTAGGAAGTCACTAATTGTCCACATCACTGTATCTTTTAGTTAGAAATTTTCTTTCTCAGTAACATCATATGTACTAACACCATTACTCTACAATGAATTTAACTCGTCAATCAATGGTTTAAAATAAACATCAATATTACTTTTCGGATTTCCTAGGATTAATAAGGTCAAAAACATATAAGTCTCCTTCATCAACATCCATGGAGGTAAATTATATGGAGTTATAAAGACATGCCAACATAAATACTGACTACCATAAGAAACAAACAGACATAAACCATAAGTAGAAAGACTCAATTAGACATTCAATGCTTCTAAATCAAAAGACAGATGCACTCAGTCAAAATGTTTCCATGAATCACTATCAGATGGATGAATCGAGCTTTTACGGGTTGAAATTTGGGTTTTGGGCCATCACATCATTGTCGCTATATTTTGAGACATAAATAAATGCTAAAACCTAGGTGTAAGCGGGAAATATCTCAAATATTTTATATGAATCAGTCCAAACATCCCCAATTGATCTTCTTTATACCTCAATTGTCCACATGTTTGACAACTTTCAATAGACCCATTTTCACGATAATATAAGATGCAATTAGTTTAACATTCATTAATCTTCTAATAACTATGTCCTATATTATGACTAAGCCTCTTTGTTTGATAGTAATTTTCTAGGAACACTTTTCCTTCAAGTAACAGGGTTTTAACCAAAGAAAATATCAGATCAAAATAATTGTTTGACATTCCATTATCTGATTTAATAGCCATAAATTTTTCAACCACTTCTGATTTTCATATCTTTCAAACAATATATAATACTTCCTCCTTAGACCTCAACAACTCATAAAATTCAGATGGTGCCAAATCAGGAATTAAATCAATATCATCATGAGTTTTGGTTTGTTAAACAGATGGACCACCAACATCATGTACAAAATTTTGAAACTGTGGTGGTTCTGAAATCAAATTATTATTATCTTATCTAGAACATCATTCACCATTTTGATACCAGAAAACATAATCAGGTTGAAAACCAAAATGAAAGAGATGTCCCAAAAAGTTTTCAAATGTGTCAAACATTCTCATAGCACATTTTTTACAAGGACATGTAATTGTTCCTTCTGAAACAAATTGTTGTTTTGATGATGAAAATGATAATAAAGTTTCAAAACCCTCAATATATAAAGGATTTAAACCAAAACTGTTTGGATTTATGCACTGATTTATCGAAGCGTGAACATCTAATAATTACTGTTGTCAACTTCCTTGGTCAATATTTTTATACAAAATATAAAATCATTACTGTTTTTGATTAATTTTAAATAAAAAAAACTATCCAAAAAGGGAAGATAAATAATTTCTGCTACTTTTTACTAATTACCACTAATTATGGCCGACACAATTTCCATTTGATTGGAAGCTGCTCCTTTATCCGACGGCTCATTTACTTGTAACTTTCTCACACTGAAATCACAATGAAGAATTAGCTTGAAGGTATTCATATTCATTCCCATGCATACGATAATGCATAAGCGTACCTCTGGCCAGATTATTCAATGTGATTTCAGTGTGAGCAAGATACAATTAAATGTGCTATCAGATAAAAGCACCACCTTTTTATCAATGAATTATCACCCTACGACTATCACCGCCTAAAAATTATTAAAAACATGGTCCTATGAATGCATATCCAATCTCATGCATACGATATTAGATATGCATATATAAAAGCTCATTTTTCATAATGTTTTCAGTTGGTGAGAGTTGAAAGGAGACGAGTCATCGAACAAAAGGAGTACCTCCAATCCACTTGAAATTGTGCCAAGTTCTTACAATTTATTATAATTATCCCTATTTATTTCTAATTATTACTAATTATTTCTAATTATTCCTATTTATTGCTAATAATTTTTATTTATTGCTAATTATTTCTAATTATTGCTATTTATAGCAAATTATTGCAAATTATTGTTAATTATTGTTAATTATTGCAAATTGTTGCTAATTATTTTTAATTATTTATAATTATTTATTATTATTGAGAATAATAATGAATTATTGAAAATTATTGTGAATTATTAGTAATTATTATGAATTATTGTGAATTATTGGGAATTAATGCGAATTATTGAGAATTATTACGAATTATTGCGAAATATTGCTAATTATTACTAATTATAGTGAATTATTGCTAATTATTGGAAATTATTGTAATTTTTGCGAATTATTGCGAATAATTGCTAATTATTTTGAATTATTGCTCATTATTATGAATTATTGCTAATTATTGCTAATTATTGATAATTATAGCTAATTATTGCTAATTACTTCTAATTATTTCTAATTCTTGATAATTATTTCTAATTATTGCTAATTTTTTCTAATTGTTGCTAATTAGTTCTAATTATTGCTAATTATTCATAATTATTACTAATTATTTCAAATTATTGCAAATTATTTCTAATTATTCCTAATTAATACTAATTATTACTAATTATTACTAATTATTACTAATTAATACTAATTAATAATAATTATTACTAATTAAAACTAATTACTACTAATTAAGACTAATTACAATGAATTATTAATAATTACTACTAATTGTTACTAATTATATCTAATTATTACTAATTATTACTAATTATTACTATTTATTAATAATTACTTTTTATTACTATTTATTATTAATTATTACTAATTATTACTATTTATAAGTATTTATTCATATTTATTGCTAATTATTCCTAATTAATGCTAATTAATACTAATTAATGCTAATTAATGCTAATTAATGCTAATTAATGCTAATTAATGATAATTAATGCTAATTAATGCTAATTAATGCTAATTAATGCTAATTAATGCTAATTAATGCTAATTAATGCTCATTAATTATAATTAATGCTAATTAATGCAAATTACAATTATTAATGCTAATTAATCCTAGTTATACTTAATTAATCCTAATTAATCATAATTAATCCTAATTGTTACTTATTGATACTAATTACTACTAATTAATACTAATTAATACTAATTATTACTAATTATTACAAATTATTACTTATTATTACTAATTATTACTAATTATTACTAATTATTACTAATTAATACTAATTATTACTAATTATAACTAATTATTACTATTTATTACTATTTATGACTATTTACTACTATTTACTACTAATTATTACTAATTATTTCTAATTATAGCTATTTGTTACTATTTATTACTATTTATTACTATTTCTTACTATTTACTACTATTTATTACTATTAATTATTAATTATTAGTAATTATTAGTAAGTTTTACTAATTATTACTAATTATTAGTATTTATTATTATTTATTACTAATAATTAGTATTTATTAGTATTTATTAGTATTTATTAGTATTTATTACTAATTATCAGTATTTGATAATATTTATTACTAATTATTAATATTTATTACTAATTTTTACTAATTATTACTATTTATTCATAATTATTACTAATTACCACTAATTATTACTAATTAGCATTAATTACTATTAATTACGGCACATTGCCGCAAATCACCGCTACTAATTATTAATTACCACTAATTATTTATATTCATTACTAATTATTGTTAATAATTTCTAATTCCTACTAATTATTAATAATTCATACTAATAATTTCAATTTATTGTTACAAATAGATACTGATGGAAAAAACAATCTAAATCTAATTTAATTAAAATTAATTAACAATAATTAAATTAATATAAAAAAAGGAAATAAATATTAAATTAAATGAAATATAAATACCTTTAAACTTGATCTCTTATAAGTGTAAACGACTTCAAAACATGTTCAAAAAAATTCAACTCTGAGAAATTTATCTCTAATATTAGAGTTTAGAGAGAGGGAGAAAGTAAGAGTTGAAAGGAAGAATGAAAAAAATGGATGGGGTATATAGGTTAGATTATTCGTGATGTTAGTATTCGTGATGGGTCCCGCCGAAAATACCTTCAGCCACATTTATTACTTTCAGCGGTTAAAATAGTATTTGCGACATGACCCATTGCAAATAGTGACCTGCCGACAGACTATTTGCAATAGGAGAAGATCTCGTCGCAAATAGTATTTACTATCGTTGGGTATTGTAGGACCCCAGGACACCCTGAGAGGGGAGGGGTGAAACAGGGTGACAACTTTTTCTTTTAAAGTGATGGATATTGTTCCCACGTTGGTAGGAACTTGTTAAACTTGTAAGATGAATATTGTAATAAAGTAATCATTCACATGTAGAGAGATGAAACAACATCTATTTACTTGGATCACCGCTAAGGGCTACGTCCAAGGAGCATATGTCGATAGGTTGTCGGTCGTACCTAATTCCACTAATCTTCACTTGCTATAGATTACAAAGGTTCGGGCACAGACACTCTGTCCCAAACTCACTGCCATTATAAAGGTTCAGGGATAGCTCACTGCGTCCCCGGGGGTCACTCCTATCGACTCCCCTTGGCTCACTACCTTTGGTGAAGTCCCACTCAATTTATTGACGTGAAGGCCTCTTTATCATCTCTAATTAATACATCCTATGTTGTATGTAGATGCTCTGTTGATGTCCAACTTCCACCCGTAGACGAATCTCATTTTACACCGAAGGTATCGGGAAAACTTTCAGCTTTGGTGCTGCTCCAAAAAGACTGGTGTGCTTCAACCACACCTGGCGTGCTTCCCCAAGATGGCGCACAAGTTCCCGTGTCGGCATGCAAGTCCACCTCAAACACTTGTGTGACACTCACTTCTTCAACACCAAACATGCACGACTCACACCCTTTGACTCCCAATCCGACTTTGGCGCGCAACTGTCAACAGTCACGCTTCTTCAAATCCTACCACGCTAGTGTCCCCAAACCACCTGCATGAAACCTCATTCTCCAACTCCAAACTTGGGCGACTCACTCCCTTTCTCTCCCAAACCACCATGGATACACAGTAAACAACTGTCTCACAAATTCTACCTGTGCGACTACACAACCACTTGCGCGACCACAACACCTGTGCGACTGGAGCTCTGAAATTCTCTAAGTCTTAAACTTCATCAAAAATAATGATTGGCGGTCCTCTATTTATAGGCATACTGGACACCCTACGCGATGGCATGCAAGTCTCCTCTCAGCACGCAAGTTTCGGCGCGCAAGTCCCGGCGCGCAAGTCTCTGTCACCCTAGTCACTTGTGCGACCAACCCAAAACTTGGGCGACCCTTCTTCCTTTTCCATATTTTGATGCTCTGATTTCTAAAAACATATGGCGCACAAGTTTCCTACCCTCCAAGACATCGGCGCAAAAGTCCCTTTGCCAAAAACACTTTTCTCCATTTTGTCAATTCTGAGGTCCAGAAATTTGGAAAACACGGGAAAACAGTGCCACCTTCAATATTGTTATCTACTTGAACTGTATGATCACTTTGCTGGAACACATTCTGAACATCCACTGAGGATTGACAACAAACACAAACCATACTCCAATTCATTAATAGATGACCATGGTTACAACATTCTCCCCCTTTGGGTTTGTTGGAAATCAGTAAATAAATTCAATAGATCATCATCCACATGCACACCAAAAATGCAAGAATCAACTCAGCCAACACTCTAAGTCTACATGACCAATGCTCGATGTAGAAAACAAGAGGGAAAGCATGATTTGGGATCCTGTTTTTTGGAATTCTCAACAATTCCCAAGCAATTCTCTTAAATTTTCCCAGAAGCATAACATGTCAAAGGAATTCCTTCTTATCCTATCACCGAATTCTCATCATGATTTCCTGAATTTACTTCTTCTCCCCCATTGTAAATAAACCCAAAGATCGGTAATTATTCATTGTTCAGCTCAAAACATACTCCCCCTGGATAGTATCTCCCCCACAAACCTGCATCACATCTATAAACAACTTAAAAACAATTAACATAACTGGGGAGTGGGGATTTTCGTAACCTCCTTATGCTCTGTGAGGTTTCTGAACATTGAGGTTCAACCAATGCTTCTCAAACACAGCCATTGACAGTGGCTTGGTCAGGATATCAACCACTTTCTCATCAGTTCCCACATGATCCATTCTAATCACTCCTTGTTCAAATTTATCTTTGATAAAGTGATACCTAATTTCAATATGTTTTGTACGAGAATGTAAAGACCCGTAAATTTGAAGGAAATTTTTTTCTTAATTTTCTTTGGAATTTTTCAAGAGCGCAGTTTCTGACGGAACCTGATTCCGAGGCCAGGTGTGCCCGGAATCATTTTCCTAAGTTTGGCTCGGGTACGTTCAGTGAACGGACGAGCGGGTTTTTCTAACTTTTGAACCGGTGCCCGGAATCGAATTCTAAGGGCACCGATGAAATCGCAGTACCAGTATTTTCTTAGAAACGACTCTTCCAGAGTTGCGTTTTCTCAGGTGTGCTTTTTAATTTTTGGGCTTAAGGTTAAGAAATAAAATAATTTTGCGACAACATTATTTTATTTCACTTAAGCCACTTGGAAGCCACTTGAAGCCACTTAAAGGCGGCTTGAACTGAGTTGAACCGGATAAGATGCTATCCAGAAATATCGTACCCTCTTGGTAGGATATTTGTGAGGTGGGGCCCTCATGAACCCCACCGTTTCTTCCGCTAAGTAACGCACCCGCGAAAACCCATCTTTATGAAAGTCAACTGACACGTTTTCTTGTTTTCTTAACAGACAATTTAATTGGGCGGTTTATTTCGTAAATTAAATGAGCTGTTTCTTTCGTTGAATTAATTCAACGAATTGATGGGTCGTTTCTTACCCATTTTCGTGTGTTGGCATAATAATAAAATAAGACCAACCAAAATCTTTTGGGGGATTACTCGTTGAGACAGAATCCTTGTATCTTCTTCCTCCTTCGCGAAGAACGCGAATAACGCGAAGAACGCGAAGAACCCGAAGAACGCCGAACCCGGAAATCGACGACGCGACGCCGTGATCCGCGACGCCGATGTTCCCTTCCTGCAACGTTCTTCTGCGACGTCTCTTCCTCCGCGACGGATCTTCGATCGGCTGCTTAAGGTAAGAGTTTTGGACCTTCCTTTTTATCTCCTTCGTGGTTCTAATCCAAAACACGGATTTAATTATTTAAATTAAATCTGTTGTTTCATGGTGCGTTGAGTTCTCCGACTCAACGTCGTGCTCCGCGACGACGCGACGATCTCCACCGTCCGTGATGAGCAATTCCGTGAAGAACGCTCACGCGTGACGACCAACGAGGTAGGGATTTATTTTGGGAATTACCCCCTTTTCTTTTTATATTCCCGTCAATGTTTCTTTAAAAAAACTTAATTAAAGAACCGGATTGTGAACAATTTTAAACTTATTAAAATTGTTGTTTCCTGTGTGGAATAAAAATTCTCCCGTTGTTTTTATCTAACGCGGAGGGTGCGGGCCAAACGAACACGGCCCGACAACCCTCCGCTGTTCTTCATTCTTGTGCGGAATTGACGGGTGATGACGAAACGTGCCACAATGGAAGTTGGATGATCCCGCGGTGAAGAACGAGTCTCGGGAGGAGCAACAGCGCAGACGGGAAGAAAAACGGGCCACCGGAGCGACTCCGGCGGCGGCGCCCGGCGCGCCACCGGACGATTCCGCCGCGGTACCGGCCGCGGCGGCGGCGCTCGCGGGACGCAGCTTCAGCCGCGTCCGGCGCCAGGGACACACCCCGCGAGTGTCCCGCGGGTGTCCCTCGGGTGTCCTGAGGATGTCTCGTGGGTGTCACGCGGGGGCGGCGGCACCCCCCGCGTCACCCGGGACGCGGCTTCAGCCGCGTCCGGGTTTTCTGGCTGACACCCCGCGGATGCCGCGGGGGTGTCACGCGGGGCGGCGGCTCCCCCCGCGTCGGCCACTTGGCCACTCGGCCGCCCGGCCGAGCCGGGCCGGGCTGGCCGAGCCAGACCGGTCCGACCGGGTCGGGCCGGGTTCGGCCGACCCAGGGGAGGTTGGGCCGTGTCGGCCCGGGCCCGTACCCCCCGTCTTCGGATGGTCTTCGTTCAAACGCCCGTAACATGAGATACGGGCCTCCAAACGACTCGCCGTCAGCGGCAGCGCGATCCTGGGATAGAGACGGTCGTTTTTGTATATCGCACTCAAGGTTTCGGAATACTTTGAGTTCGGCCGGGTTGGTTCGTACCCGAAACGAACCGGGTCCTCGGAGCAGAAACACTCATATCTTGAGCTACGGATGTCCGATTGACGTGCAGTCATCTTTGTTGAATTCCTCTTTGTGAGACGGATCTTTTGGCATACTCCGCCCGAGGTTTGGATGCAGGTGGAGTATGGTCAGGTTGGTTTTTCCTTAAAAACCAACCGGGCCCCTGGGACGAAAAAGCCAATAACTCTCAGACCGGGCGTCCGATTGACGCGCCGTCTGCGACGTTGAGTTCCTGTTGACGATACGGAACTTTTGGATACATCATCTTCGGACTTTGTGACAGTTGATGTATCGGCCTCTCGGCTCGTGGAGCGGACCCTCCCGAATGAGCTTGCTGTGTACGGGAACCCTAGAGCTGGCTGCGACTGCTACTTCGACAGCGACGACCGTGCAGAGATCCTCAGTGGACTGCGGTGACGACCGTGCAGAGATCCTCAGTGGACTGCGACGACGACTGTGCAGAGATCCTCAGTGGACTGCGACGACTACAGCACTCAGCGATCCTACGTGGATCAGTGTTACAGGTCCTGTGTGGGCCCGATCCTGTGTGGGTCCGATCCTGTGTGGGTCAGCGCTCAGCGGTTCTGTGTGAGCCAGCGCCTACAGGTCCCGTGTGGGCCCGATCCTGTGTGGGTCTTTGCGGGGGTTAGTTACCTATCGATCCTTCGTGGGTCTGACGACTTAGATGGATCAGTGATCATCTTTATCGTCATCTGAAGAAGTATACCTGTGTGAGCTGAATCTTCTATTTACTCTCCTTTGTGGGTTGTGTTGAGCTATCCTGTGTGGATTTACTGTTTACTCTCCTTTGTGGATTGTGTTGAGCTATCCTGTGTGGATTTACTGTTTACTCTCCTTTGTGGATTGTGTTGAGCTATCCTGTGTGGATTTACTGTTTACTCTCCTTTGTGGATTGTGTTGAACTATCCTGTGTGGGTATACGTTTTGCTTTCCTGTGTGGACTGGGTTGTTCTTGGGCTCGGACGTTAGAGCCGAACGGAAATTGATGACTTAGGTATATGTATGGTCATATACCTAAGTCGTGTCATATGTTACTTCATGATTGTATCTTTCCTTTGTGGATTATCCTTCGTGGATTTCGGGAGACCTTCGGGGGTCTCAGGGTCCCTACTGAGTAGCTTATACTCACCCCTGCATGGGCTATGCCCGCACTTCGTGGTGTTGGTTGCAGACGACGGGCAGTGCTGATCGAGGTGGAGGCGTTCGGAGCAGGACGGTACCTGGAGGTGGACCACTGGGCGGGACGTACTCGGAGCAGATGGCTGGACCGAGGAGTTGTGGAGGCTATCTATACCCACCCTTCCGGTGGGACCTTCAGAGGACGGCTTGACGCTGCGGATTTTCTTTACAGTTGTTGTTTTCCCCTTTCAGTTGTACTTTACAGTTGGGATTGTATTTCCGGCCCCTTTTACTTTCAGCACAGCTTGTACCGTTTTTACTTAGTGTTTAATTTTCCGCTTGCTTACTCTGTGGTGGTTGTTTACTTTTCAAAGGCAATGCCTTCCCTTTTTTTGTTGGGATTTACGCCTTGGTGCTAGTCGCTAGCCCCTGGCCTATGGAAGGCGGGATTGGGGTAGTCACGGCACGGGCCCCGAGGACGGGTCGTGACAAATTGGTATCAGAGGTGGTCGGTTCTACCGCAGACTCTGATCTTTCTTCTATGTGAAGCAATAGTGTTTAGCGTATTGGGTGTGGTTATCAGTCCAGGGAGTCCAGTGTTGGTGCGGCGGCCAACGTATCTGTACACCAGGACCCTGACTTCTGATTTTCGACTTAATGCACGAAAACATTGATTGCATGTGTGTTTCATGTTCTCTTTGTGATTACATGTGTCAGCTCACCAGGTATATTGTTCTGACCGTGGCGCACTTGTTTCCTTTTTAGGATGGCCCCACGGCGGAAGCCAGCTAGGGTTCCGAGAGTAGAGCGCGACGACAGCCCGCCAAGCGATGAGGCCTCGGTACAGGGCCCGTTGACAGCAGAGGCACTGGCGGTACCTTTACCCACCGAGCCCCCGATGCTTCCAGCGCCGATCGCTGACGATGCACGATGCCTCAGAGCTCTGCACGAGTTCCAGCGCTAGCGACCACCCAGGTTTCGTGGGGAGATGGACCCCCAGGCAGCCGAGGACTGGATGGAGGCGGTCTTCTGAGTTTTCAGGCTAGTGAGGACACCAGCAGACCTCATGGTGATCCTTGCGGCAAACCTACTGCACGCAGCAGCAGGACGATGGTGGAGCCTGATTCTCCAGGTACACGATGAGGCCTCCCTCATCTAGACGGACTTCGAGAGCCTCTTCCGCTCAGAGTTCGTCCCGGCCACCCTCCGTGCGGTGCGCATCCAGGAGCTTCTTCAGCTGCGGCATGGCAGCTTGATGGTCGCCCAGTACGCGGCGAGGTTCACCGACCTTTCTCGCTACTCGACATACATGGTGCGGGATCCCTTCTTCCGGGCCCGGACCTTCGAGCAGGGATTGAGACATGAGATCAGGGCATCACTAATCTCCCTTAGCATCCCGACCCAGGAAGGAGTGCTGGAGCGAGCCCTTGTGATCGAGAGCTTCCTGGCTGAGTCAACAGCGAGACCTACCGCAGGGCGGCAGGTAGCGGAGTATTCGGCAGTAGGTAGCCGACGGATGAATCAGGGTTCCAGGCAGACCAGGCCTTCCGGAAGACGACCTCGGGACAGTGGCTTAGCAGTCCGGGGCACACAGCGCGGAGCCAGCCTTCCGAGAGGCAGGCAGTGCTACTTGTGTGGTGGGCAGGGCCACATGGCTCGTGACTGCCCGACCCGCCGTACCGAGGAGCAGCAGACGGTGGAGGGGCCACCCAGGCAGAGGCAGAGGGTCCACCGTGGCGGTCCGCAGGGAGGAGGCGGACGAGGCAGAGGATCTGACCGAGCAGCCTGTGGTGGGCGACGCTTTGAGGCTCTGCCACCACCACCACCAGGAGGCCCGCCCCGACCACAGGGAGCTGGCGGGCAGAGACAGGCTCAGCTCCAGGCAGCGGAGGCCTACGACCACGGCGCGCCAGAGATGATTCGAGGTACGATCTGTGTCTATTCCACCCTTGCTGCAGTTCTGATAGACACAGGAGTGAGTCACTCTTTCATAGCCGCTGCCCTTGTTCGGAGCTCGGAGATTCCGACAGAGCCGTTGGCTCGATCCTTACGGCTAGAGACTCCTACGGGAGCAGACTCGACGATTACGCACTGGTGCCGGCAGTGTGAGATTACTCTAGGAGGCGAGAGCTTCGGCTGGGATCTTCTTGTAGTGGCGTCGAGGCCTTACGACGTCATCTTGGGCATGGATTGTTTATCTACGGTCCATGCTCAGATTGACTGCATTAGGAGCAAGGTGTGATGTGTGCGCACCGACGGGAGCAGGTTCACCTTCATCGGCGAGAAGGGAGCCTTAGCAGCACAGGATAGACTCACGCAGAGGAGAGGACAGCCCATCACTCATCATTTGGCTAGCCTCATCCTTGGAGCAGTTGACGTGCGGAGTCCCAGTTTTCCTGCAGTGGTGGATCAGTACGCGGACGTCTTTCCCGATGACATTCCAGGACTACCTCCTCGTAGAGAGGTAGACTTTTATATTGACGTGTACCCCGGGACAGCCCCGATATCCACTCCAGCATATCGTATGGCCCCCTCTGAGCTTAGAGAGCTGCGGGTACAGTTGGAGGACTTGCAGGGCAAGGGGATCATCCGACCCAGTGTTTCACCCTGGGCTTCCCCGATTTTGTTCGCCAAGAAGGTGGATGGGAGCTTGCGACTGTGTGTCGATTATCTTCGCCTGAACCAGGTGACCGTGAGGAACAAGTATCCGCTACCGAGGATTGATGACCTCTTCGATCAGCTCAAGGGAGCACGGTGGTTCTCGAAGATAGACCTCAGGTGAGGCTATCATCAGCTCAGAGTTCGAGACGAGGATGTGCAGAAGACGGCCTTCAGGTGTCGGTATGGCCACTATGAGTTCTTGGTTATGCCTTTCGGCGTATCCAATGCTTCAGCAGTGTTCATGAGCCTCATGAACAGGATATTTCAGCCATACCTCGATCGATTTGTCGTGGTCTTCATCAACGACATCTTGGTGTACTCGACCACTAAGGAGGAGCACGCCTACCACTTGCGTGTTGTACTAGACACACTCCGAGAGCACCAGCTTTACGGCAAGCTCTCGAAGTGTTAGTTCTGGTTACGTGAGGTCCACTTCTTGGGGCACGTCATTTCTGAGGCAGGAGTTGCAATGGATCCCGCAAAGATCGAGGCAGTTCTAGCTTGGGAGCCACCTAGGAACGTGTCGGAGGTGCGGAGTTTC
Source organism: Viscum album (assembly GCA_963277665.1). Classification (NCBI taxonomy): domain Eukaryota; kingdom Viridiplantae; phylum Streptophyta; class Magnoliopsida; order Santalales; family Viscaceae; genus Viscum; species Viscum album. Next base: position 907,727,220 of record OY728153.1, read on the forward strand.
TTGGGCCTAGCCGGATACTATCGGAGATTCATGCTGGACTTTTCTAGAGTTGCAGCGCCACTCTCAGCGTTGACGAAGAAGGGGAAACCCTTTGTGTGGTCAGAAAGATGTCAGTAGAGGTTTCAGGAGCTGAGGCAGAGATTGACCAGCGCACCTATCTTGAGGTTGCCTGAGGAGGGAGTTGGATACGTAGTCTACTGCGATGCATGAGGGACCGGACTCGGGTGTGTCCTGATGCAGGAGCAGGCTGTGATTGCCTATGGATCACGTTAGCTGAGGCCTCATGAGCAGAACTACGCCACCCATGACCTAGAGTTGGCAGCAGTGGTCTTCGCTCTGAAGACATGGCGGCACTATCTGATGGGCGAGTGCTTTACAGTCTTTTCTGACCACCAGAGTATTAGGTACATCTTCTCTCAGATGGACCTGAACCTGAGGCAGCGGCAATGGCTCGAGTTCCTCCAGGACTATGACTTTGAGATAGTCTATACTCCTGGGAAGGGGAACGTGGTAGCCGATGCCCTCAGCAGGAGGACGGGCATCCAGCTACTTGAGGAGGCGACAGAGCAGCTATCCGCTTTGCAGATATCCTTCGTGGATAGAGACGGATCAGCCTTCCTTCAGTCTCTCACAGTCTCTCCTCCACTTCTACAGCGGGTCAGAGAGGCACAGCGTGGGGACGCTGACTGTGAGACACGGCGTGCACAGATATCCTCGGGACAGGCACCTGATGGTTTCTCCCTTGGAGCAGAGCACGATGTCATTTTCAGAGGACGTACCTTGGTACCAGTCTCTTTACGAGAGGAGGTGCTGAGAGAGTTCCACACTTCTCCTTTGGCGGTACATCCTGGAGTGGCGAAGATGTACCAGGATCTCAGACGTTAGCACTGGTGGTCGGGCATGAAGAAGGCAGTGGCAGAGTTCGTTTCGCGGTGCCTCACCTGCCAGCAGGTGAAGGCAGAGCATCAGGTACCAGCAGGCTTGGTACAGCCCTTGGAGGTCCCGGAGTGGAAGTGGGATGGCATATCTATGGACTTCGTGACTGGACTTCTACACACTTCCAGAGGTCACGACTCCATTTTGGTGATTGTTTACTGACTCACCAAGTCGGCACACTTCTTACCCATCCGAGAGCAGGGCTCAGTGGAGAGCTTGGGGCGTCTCTACATTCAGGAGATTGTAAGGATTCACGGTGTTCCATCGACTATCGTCTCTGATCGGGAGGCTCGCTTTACTTCCCGGCTTTGGAAGGGGTTGCAGGAGGCGTTCGGGACGCGGCTATGTCTGAGCACCGCCTTTCACCCTCAGACTGATGGTCAGACGGAGAGGACCATTCAGACTCTCGAGGACATGCTTCGCGCATGTGTCCTTGACTTTGGTCGCAGCTGGTAGGACCACCTACCCTTGGTGGAGTTCGCGTACAACAACAGCTACCACTCCACCATCGGGATGGCACCATATAAGGCGTTGTACGGCAGGCCTTGCAGATCTCCTTTGTGCTGGACAGACCCTGGGGAGTCAGCACTTGTGGGACCAGAGATGGTCCGGGCCACGACAGAGAAGGTCCAGGTCATCCAGGAGTGGATGAGGACAGCACAGAGCCAGCAGAAGTCATATGCTGACAGGAGGCGGAGGCCACTAGAGTTTGAGGATGGTGACCACGTCTTCTTGCGGGTCTCACCTCGACGTGGTTTGCGGAGATTTGGCCGAGGCGACAAGTTGTCTCCACGCTTCATCGGACCCTTCCAGGTCCTCAGCAGGGTTAGTGAGGTGGCTTATCGCCTGGCTCTTCCACCTCAGTTGCACCGGGTGCACGACGTCTTCCACGTATCCCAGCTGAGTAGATACGTGCACGACCCGACGCACATCATTGACTATGGGGAGCTAGACGTGGATGATGGGGCGACTTTTGCGGAGGTCCCGATGGAGATAGAGGATTTACAGGAGCGGGTCCTACGTGGGAAATCGACTCCTCTTGTTCACATCAGATGGCAGCACGGGAACCTCCAGGAGAGCACATGGGAGCGGGAGGCTCAGATGCGTGCTCAGTACCAACATTTGTTTCCCTAGTTTATGATGTAACTTTACGGGGACGTAAATTCCTGAGGTGGGAGTAATGTAAAGACCCGTAAATTTCAAGGAAATTTTTTTCTTAATTTTATTTGGAATTTTTCAAGAACGCAGTTTCTGACGGCACCTGATTCTGAGGCCCGGTGTGCCCGGAATCATTTTCAGAAGTTTGGCTCGGGTACGTTCAGTGAACGGACGAGCGGGTTTTTCTAACTTTTGAACCGGTTCCTGGAATCGAATTCTGAGGGCAACGATGAAATCACAGCGTCATTATTCGCTTAGAAACGCCTCTTCCATAGTTGTGTTTGCTCGGGTGTGGTTTTTAATTTTTTGGCTTAAGGTTAAGAAATAAAATAATTTTGCGACAACTTTATTTTATTTCAGTTAAGCCACTTGGAAGCCACTTGAAGCCACTTAAAGGTGGCTTGAAATGAGTTGAACCGGATAGGATGCTATCCAGAAATATCCTACCCTCTTGGTAGGATATTTGTGAGGTGGGGCCCGCACGAGCCCCACCGTTTCTTCCGCTAAGTAACGCACCCGCGAAAACCCGTCTTTATGAAAGTCAACTGACGCGTTTTCTTGTTTTCTTAATAGACCATTTAATTGGGTGGTTTATTTCGTAAATTAAATGAGTTGTTTCTTTCATTGAATTAATTCAACGAATTGATGGGTCGTTTCTTACCTGTTTTCATGTGTTGGCATAATAATAAAATAAGACCAACCAAAATCTTTTGGGGGATTACTCGTTGAGACAGAATCCTTGTATCTTCTTCCTCATTCGCGAAGAACGCGAAGAACGCCGAACTCGGAAATCGACGACGCGACGCCGTGATCCGCGACGCCGACGTTCCCTTCCCGCAACGTTCTTCTGCGACGTCTCTTACTCCGCGACGGATCTTCGATCAGCTGCTTGAGTTAAGAGTCTCAGACCTTCCTTTTTATCTCCTTCGTGGTTCTTAACCAAAACACGGATTTAATTAATTAAATTAAATCTACTGTTTAATGGTGCGTTGAGTTCGCCGACTGAAGGTCGTGTTCCGCAACGACGCGATGATCTCCACCTTCCGCGATGAGCAATTCCGCGAAGAACGCTCACGCGCGACGACCAACGAGGTAGGGATTTATTTTGGGAATTACCCCCTTTTCTTTTTATATTCCCGTCAATGTTTCTTTAAAAAAAATTAATTAAAGAACCGGATTGTGAACAATTTTAAACTTATTAAAATTGTTGTTTCATGTGGGGAATAAAAATTCTCCCGTTGTTTTTATCTAACGCGGAGGGTGCGGGCCAAACGAACACGGCCCGACAACCCTCCGTCGTTCTTCATTCTTGTGCGGAATTGATGGGCGACGACGGAACATGCCGCAACGGAATTTGGATGATCCCGCAGTGAAGAACGAGTCCCGAGAGGAGCAACGGCGCAGACGGGAAGAAAAATGGGCCACCGGAGCGACTCCGGCGGCCCACGGAAGCCGGCGCCGGCGCCCGGCGCGCCGCCGGACGAGTCCGCCGCGGCACCGGTCGCGGCGACGGCCCTCGCGGGACGCGGCTGAAGCCGAGTCCGGCGCCAGGGACACACCCCACGGGTGTCCCGCGGGTGTCTCGCGGATGTCTCGCGGGTGTCACGCGGGGGCGGCGGAACCCCCCGAGTCACCCGGGACGCGGCTTCAGCCGCGTCCGGGTTGTCAGGCCGACACCCCGCAGATGTCGCAGGGGTGTCACGCGGGGCGGCGGCTCCCCCCGGGTCGGCCACTCGGCCACTCGGCCGAGCCGGGCCGGGCTGGCCGAGCCAGACCGGTCCGCCCGGGTCAGACCGGTTCGGACCGGGTCGGACCGGTTTGGCCCGGGTTCGGCCGACCCAGAGGGGTCGGGCCGGTTCGGTCCGGGCCCGTACCCCCCGTCTTCGGATGGTCTTCGTTCAAACGCCCGTAACATGAGCTACGGGCCTCCAAACGACTCGTCGTCAGCGGCAACACGATCCTTGGATCGAGACGGTCGTTTCGGTATATTGTACTCAAGGTTTCGGAATACTTTGAGTTCGGCCGGGTTGGTTCATACACGAAACAAACCGGGCCCTCGGAGCGGAAACGCTCATATCCTGAGCTACGGACGTCCGATTGACGTGCCGTCAGCTTTGTTGAATTCCTCTTTGTGAGACGGATCTTTTGGCATACTCCGCCCAAGGTTTGGACGCAGGTGGAGTACGGTCGGGTTGTTTTTTCCTTAAAAACCAACCGGGCCCCTGGGACGAAAAAGCCAATAACTCTCAGACCGGGCGTCCAATTGACGCGCCGTCTGCGACGTTGAGTTCATGTTGACGATATGGAACTTTTGGATACATCAACTTCGGACTTTGTGACAGTTGATGTATCGGCCTCTCGGCTCGTGGAGCGGACCCTCCCGAACGAGCTTGCTTCGTGCGGGAACCCTAGAGCTGGCTGCGACTGCTACTTCGACAGCGACGACCGTGCCAAGATCCTCAGTGGACTACGGCGATGACCGTGCCGAGATCCTCAGTGGACTGCGACGACGACTGTGCAGAGATCCTCAGTGGACTGCGACGACTACAGCACTCAGCGATCCTACGTGGATCAGTGCTACAGGTCCTGTGTGGGCCCGATCCTGTGTGGGTCCGATCCTGTGTGGGTCAGCGCTCAGCGTTTCTGTGTGAGCCAGCGCCTACAGGTCCTGTGTGGGCCCGATCCTGTGTGGGTCTTTGCGGGGGTTAGTTACCTATCGATCCTTCATGGGTCCGACGACTTAGATGGATCAGTGATCATCTTTATCATCATCCGAAGAAGTATACCTGTGTGAGCTGAATCTTCTGTTTACTCTCCTTGGTGGATTGTGTTGAGCTATCCTGTGTGGATTTACTGTTTACTCTCCTTTGTGGATTGTGTTGAGCTATCCTATGTGGATTTACTGTTTACTCTATTTTGTGGATTGTGTTGAGCTATCCTGTGTGGATTTACTGTTTACTCTCCTTTGTGGATTGTGTTGAACTATCCTGTGTGGGTATACGTTTTACTTTCCTGTGTGGACTGGGTTGTGCTTGGGCTCGGACGTTGGAGCCGAACGGAAATTGAAGACTTAGGTATATGTATGGGCATATACCTAAGTTGTGTCAGATGTTACTTGATGATTTGTATCTTTACTTTGTGGATTATCCTTCGTGGATTTCGGGAGACTTTCGGGGGTCTCGGGGTCCCTACTGAGTAGCTTATACTCACCCCTGCACGGGCTATGCCCGCACTTCGTGGTGTTGGTTGCAGACGACGGGCAGCGCTGATCGAGGTGGAGGCATGCGGAGCAGGACGGTACCTAGAGGTGGACCACTGGGCGGGACGTACTCGGAGCGGACGGCTAGACCGAGGAGCTATGGAGGCTATCTATACCCACCCTTCAGGTGGGACCTTCAGAGGACGGCTCGACGCTGCGGCTTTTCTTTACAGTTTCTGTTTTTCCCTTTCAGTTGTACTTTACAGTTGGGCTTGTATTTCCGGCCCCTTTTACTTTCAGCACAGCTTGTACCGTTTTTACTTAGTGTTACTTTTCCGCTTGCTTACTCTGTGGTGCTTGTTTACTTTTCAAAGGCAATGCCTTCCCTTTTTTGTTGGGATTTACGCCTTGGTGCTAGTCGCCAGCCCCTGGCCTATAGAAGGCGGGCTTGGGGTAGTCACGGCACAGGCCCCGAGGACGTGTCGTGATAGAGAATACTGAACCAGATTCTTCGTAAGATCAATTTCACTCTTGTTATCACAGTAAATCACCATTGGTTGCTTCACCTCATCACCAATATCTGTTAATTGTTGCTTCATACATAGCAGTTGAGTGCATGCCTTTGTGGTATATATATACTCAGCTTCAGTAGTACTAAGATAAGTACTTTCTTATTTCTTGCTCAACCAGACAACTCATTTATTCCCAATATTGAATGCTCCACCACTGGTGGAATTTCTGTCCACTACATCGCAAGCCTAATCAGCATCAAAAAATGCTGATAATTCATTTCCCCTTCCTGCACCAAATTATAAGCCACAATTGTGAGTACCTTGAATATACCTCATGATTCTTTTTACTGCTGCCATCTGTTCTTCATTTGGATTACTCTAAAAGCGGGCCACTAGACATGTTGCAAAGAAAATATCTGGACGTGTCACTGTCAGGTACAATAGGCTCCCAATTATCCTTCAGTATATGGTGGGGTCTATAGTTGTCCCATCCTCATGCTTTCCAAGTTTGGTTCCAACAAAAATTGGAGTTGACATTGGTTTGGAGTCTTGCATGTTAAACTTCTTCAACAGCACTCTTGCATACTTTTCCTGAGAAATAAAAGTGTAATCCTTATTTTGAATCACCTGCAGCACCAATAAATATGTGAGATCCCTAATCATAGACATTTCAAATTCTGATTTCATGTTATTGGAAAATTCATCCACTGATTTCTATCTTCTGCCACCAAATATAATATCATCAACATATACTAGAACCATGAACTGATATTTTGGAGAATTAATCACATATAGATTGTGATATACTCCTCCTCTTTTGAATTCCGGCTTCTTGAGGTAAGAATCTAACTGGGAGTACCACGCCCGTGGTGCCTATTTCAAGCCATAAAGTGCTTTCTTTAGTTTACAGACCTTTGTTTCATCAGTACCAAGAATAAAACCCACTGGTTGTTCAATGTAGACTTCTTCTTCGAGTACATCATTCAATAATGTTTTCTTGACATCCATTTGAAATACTTTATATCCTATTTATAGATCCGTGGCAAGGAAAAGCCTGATTGACTCCAGTCTAGCCACTAGAGCAAAGGTTTATTCCACATCATCACCTTCAATATGATAATAACTTTTACATACGAGTCATGCCTTGTTTCTAACAACAATTCTGTGCTAATCAAACTTATTCTTGAAGATCCATTTTGTACCAATTACATTGTGACCTTCAGGTCTCTGAACTAGATCCCATGTCTGGTTCTTGTCAATCTGATCTACCTCTTCATTCATAGCTTTCACCCAAGATTCATCCTTTGCAGCTTCTTCAAATGAGGATGGCTCCACAACTGACAGAAATACAGATTGTGTGTTATTCCCCATTCTTCTTGTTTGTGTTGGGGCACTCCTATCTCCGATTATGTTAGATGGATCAATCTCAACCCTTTGATTTCTCATGTGAGGTTCAGTCTCATTCTCTCCACCCAAGATTTCCTCTTCAGATTCTTCTTTTGAGTCAACATCATGATGTGACCCCTGAGTGTTTTGCACACCTTCCTCTATTTCTGTATTTGTATTTACTCCATGTTCACATTCATCCTCATATTCTATATCATCAGTATAGGAATTATTTGGAGAATTTGGGGTTTTTCCTTCAATGATCATAACATCATTTGTTTCCACAGTCCTCCCCAAGCGTTTATTGAAACGCTTTTAGGCTTTTCTGTTCATTGGATACCCAAGAAAAATTACTTCATCAGAATTCTCACCAAACTTCCCTTGATTTCCTTCTTTATTTCATATGAAACATTTGCTTCCAAAAACATGAAAGTATTTCAACAAAGGCTTCCTTCCATTCCACAATTCATATAGTGTCTTCATTTCCCCCATATAAAGCCCTGTTCGATTCTGTATGTGCACTACAACTTCAATAGCTTCTTTCTAGTAATGGCGAGAGATACAACTCTCAATCAGCATAGTCCTGGCCATATTGTTGACCTGTCAATTCTAGTGCTCAACAACTCCCTTTTTCTATGGAGTTCTCACAGCAGCTACCTCATGCTGTATTCCAAGTTTTTTAGGTAATTCTCAAACTCAATGGATGTGTATTCCCCTCCATTATCAGATCGCATGACTTTTATTGTCTGTCCAGTATCATTCTCGGCCATCCTGTGATAAGTTTTCATGCAATCGTGTACTTTTCGCTTCCTATGAATCACCATTACACAAGCCATTCTACTACAATCATCAATTTACGGCAACATTTATTAGGACACATACGTACGTATGGATGAGATCAAGAAGGAGTGATGCCCTTTTCTTCTTTGGTCGATATGAATTGCAGACTAGATTCTCTCATATGAAAGTATCAAAAGTCTTTTCATGTTCACATATCAGAATGGGGATATCCATGACAATATTCATCTTAGATAACTTTTCCATGTCTTATTGGTTAATGTGCCCCAGCCTTCGATGCTAGAGGTTGTTTTCTTCTTCAATAGAAAAATAGCAAGAGTTTACTTTGTTGTCAACCTGATATAAGTTTCCATCTATTCTATAGCCTTTCATAAGAGAATTCTCTATTTTTCCCTTTATAGTGCATCCTTTTTTATTGAAAGTTACTATGAGCCTTGAGTCACATAGTTGAATTACACTTAAGAGATTGTGGCGTAGACCGTCCACATAAAGAACTTCTGTCTTCTTTAGCTCTCCATTGGAGAGAGCAGTATTCCCACTTCCTTTAATCTTCAAAGCACCATCATTACCAAACATTACTATTCCTTCAACCTTCTTTTCAATGTTCTTCAAAAGTTCAGCATTTCCGGTCATATGAGAAGAGCATCCACTATCAAGAATCGAGGTGCTGCTGCTCTTTGTAGCTTTGAAGGCTACTTCTGCAAGATTAGATTTCTCGATCTTCTTCTTTTCTTTCCATGAGATATTAGATTGAGTATAAGATATTAACGACCTTCTAATTATTTCTTCCACATAATCAGATTCTTCGTACCCATAATCTTATTCCAGAGCAGAAAACCTATTTGTGAGATCAACACTGTCTTGCTGATGAGATTTGACTTGTATCGAACTTCGGTATGAGATGTTCATGTCCCTTCTCTGCCTGCAATTAACAGCCTTATGACCAAAGTTAGAACAACAAAAACCATATCCATAGAAATTCATTCTTCTAAAATAATTAGGATATGAATTTGCTCTCCTCTGTTGAACTCCCATATCATCTCCATTTAGATAGCTTCTCACCTCTTCACAAAAAGAAATGGTATGCCCCAAATATCCACAGAATTGACACTTCATGAGAGGAAATGTCTTCTCACTTCTATTTATCCCCATTGATTCTTCTACGGGATAATAGTATGAGGGATCCTTTTTCCACAATGATCGAGGATAATCTTCTTTTCTTCTTTCAGATTGAATTGGGGTTTTCTGTTTAATCACTTTAGAAGTCTTTTCCATATCACCCACATTCAGCATGCCTTTATTTTGGTAACCGTTATTTGCATCATTTGATGACTCTACCTCACAATCAATTCCAATATTTCCCATGCAATCAGGTCTTTGATCATTTAAAATCTTTTCAACTCCATTAGAGCCACGTTTTCCTCTCTCCAACAGCTCAGCGTCAGAGAACCTTCCAAACTGTATTTTCTTCCTTGATTATTTTGAAATTGATATAGCCACAATTTTACTCCTAAGTGTAACAACATTCTCCTCAAGACCCTCAGCAGTCTTGGAATTTTCTTCCAGTCTAGATGTGAGGTCATTGATGACCTTTTCTTGTTCTTCAATTATAAGCTTTAGTTCCACAACGTCATCTGTGATTTCATGGATTGAAGACTGGACTTTCACTAGTTCTTCTAGTGGTTTAATTTATGCTTCAAGCTCATCAACCTATTCTGATGATTCCTTCACTATTTCCTTCCACTTATTGCATCTCTTGCATTAATTCTCAAGCTTAGAAAAGGCATCCTTAAGTTGAATATTTGGATCACCATTAGAAGTAATCTAATTATCTCTACCTTTGTTGATCGAGGGTTCTGACTTTTCAATGGTAGCCATCATGGAAGCATGGTTTCCTATTTTAAATTCTAATTCTTCTTCTTCACAAAATTCAATATCATCATCTTCCTCTTCACAGACAAAACTCTTCCTCTGTATATTCTTTCCAGATTTGAAGTCTCCCTTTTTGAAAAACCTTTTCTGAGGCTTCTCAATGTCTTCTACATCGCTATTATCATCATCGATCTTCCTTAAGCACTGAGAAGCAATGTGCCCTACTTTTCCACAATGAAAGCAAGCTAGAGGTTACTTCCCTTTGAATTTCACTTTTCCCTTCTGGAACTTATTCGCAATTAGAGAAATAATTTATTTTTCACCATCGTCTTCACCACTACTATCTTTTGAAATTTTTTGTTTCTCGTTGGATTTGAACCCCATTTCCTTGGTTACTCGTGTAGTAGCATCTTCTGGTTTGACTCTCATTTCATATTCCACTAGGCTACTCAATAGACCTTTCAAAGAACGTTTGGAAAGATCTCTTTCCTCAAGGACTGACACCTTTTCATTGTATAGGGGTGGAAGTATTCTTAATATTTTATTTACAATTTCAATGCCTGTGATTTCTTCACCTAGACCCCAAATTGATCCAACCACTTCAGTAATTCGATTGAAGAAAGAGTCTACATTCTCATCAGGATGCATCTTCATATCATCAAACCTATTGTGTAAGACTTGTAGTTTTTCATACTTAACTTTTCTATCTTCTTCATAAATATTTTCAAGTTTATCCCACATGGACTTTGATGAGGTGCAACTCATCACCTTTAGATAGATCTGATCAGAAAGGGTTGTGGTGAGAGCATTCTGCGCTTTAGCATTAGCATCAAGAATTTTCTTATCGGCATCCGTCATAGCTAGAACCGATGGATCAATAACATGAATACCTTGGATAGTGGAAAACAGGACTTCAATTCCAAGGGATCTTAGATGACATCTCATTTTATTATTCCAGATCTGGAAATTAATTCCATCAAAGTGAGGGACTCCCCTGACATTGACTGTATTCTCCATGATGACAAAGGACATATTTAACACTAGTAACCTTTACCCTCTGATACCACTTGTAGGACCCAGGGACACCCTGAGAGGGGAGGGGTGAATCAGGGTGACAACATTTTCTTTTAAAGTGATAGATCTTGTTCCCACGTCGGTAGGAACTTGTTAAACCTGTAAGATGGATAGGGTCAGAAAGAAAACATTCACATGCAGAGAGATGACACATCACTTTTTTACTTGGTTCACCACTAAGGGCTACGTCCAAGGAGGATATGCCGACAGGTTGTTAGCCGTACCTAATTCCACTAAACTTCACTAGCTCTGGATTACAGAGGTTCGGACACAGACACTCTGTCCCAGGCTCACTACCTTTACAAAGCTTTAGGGATACCTCACTGCGTCCCTCGGGTCACTCCCTTTGACTCCCCCTGGCTCACTGCCTTTGGTGAAATCCCACTCAATTTATACACGTGAATTTATCTTTATCATCTCTAATGAATACATCCTCTATTGTATATAGATGCTCTGTTGATGTCCAACCTGCACCCATAGATGAATCTCACTTTTCACCGAAGGTATCGTGAAAACTTCCAGCTTTCATGTGGCTCCAAAAAGACTGGCATGCTTCAACCACACCTGGCATGCTTCACTAAGCCAGAACGTAGGTTCCCAAGTCGGTGCGCAAGTCCACCTCAAACACTTGCACGACACTCACTTTTTCAACACCACACTTGCGCGAATCACACCCTTTGACGCCCAAACCGACTTTGGCGTTCAACTGTCAACTGTCGCGCTTCTTCAAATCCTGGCACGCAAGTGTCACCAAACCACCTACACGACACCTCCTACACCAACTCCAAACTTGGGCGACTCACTCCCTTTCTCTCCCAAACAACCTTGTACGCACAACAAACAACTGTCGCGCAACTTCTTACTTGAGCGACAACACAACCACTTGTGCGACCACAACACCAGCGTGACTGGAGCTCTGAAATTCTCTAAGTCTTGAACTTCGTCAAAAATTAGGAGGGGTGTTCCTCTATTTATAGTCATATTGGACACCATGAACGATGGCGGAAAAGTCCCCTCTCGGCGCACAAGTTTCAGTGCACAAGTCCCGGCGTGAAAGTCTCTGTCGCCCTAGTCACATGCGCGACCAACCCAAAACATGGGCGACTCTTCTTCCTTTTCCATATTTTGATGCTCAAATCTCTAAAAACATATGGTGCACAAGTTTCCTACCCTCCAAGACATCGGTGTGAAAGTACATTTGCCAAAAAAAATTCTCCATTTTCTCTATTCTGAGGTCTAGAAATTTGGAAAACACTGGAAAATGGTGCCGCCTTCAATATTGTTATCTGATTGAACTGTATGATAACTTTTCTGGCACACATTTTGAACATCCACTAAGGATTGACAACAAACACAAACCATAATCCAATTCATGCATAGATGACCATGGTTACAACAGGTATTTACGAAGGGGGGAGGGGTACCTACCCATCACCAATAGTATTTACCACTACTGGGTATTTGCGGCATGGTGGCCCCCTCATCACAAATACCCTTCCTGCAGGTTGGTGTGAAATCCATGCCACACCATGCCAAACCTTCTGAAACAGGACCCTTAACTCCGTTGCAAAAAACTAATTATTTGTGACAAGATTAGGGGTTTATCGTAAATAATATCTTTGACATACTATTTGCAATAGGATCTATTCCTATCGCAAATAACCCATCAAAAAAGGCTATTTTTCCCATAGTGGTCCCTTCTCAAACATATGAGATTTCATATATTCAATAGAAATGATCTCAGGTGCATACCTCACTAGCCCAACATAATGGTTAACATATTCCATCATGGGTCGATATCCCTAAGAAAGTTCCATGAACTCCTAGGATCTGGCATAGGCTAGGACCTCGGGACAATACTACTCATTAAACATGGTCTTTAAATCCTTCCATCTCATTGGATCATGCATCCCAGCTTGAAGCATTGTGTCCCGCCACTTTCGATCGGGGCCCTCTAGCAAGAACGAAGCACATTTCACCCTGAATTCCTTTGGGGTTTCATGAAACTATAACATGTTCTTGATCTTCTAAATCCAATCCTCTACTTCCCAAATATCGGCATTGCCCTAAAAAGTAGGAGGTTTTCGTTGAGAAGCCCCTATGAATTTCCATTTTTAGGACTAGATTCATTCTCTCTAACTGAAATAAGAAGCATGAGACGCTCCCTATCCCAGAGCCTGAATAGCCTGGACCATAGCTTCCACCAATCATTGATCAAGCAGTGCAGGAGAACTCTCTCTATATTCCTCCCATGGGTGCAAGAGAGTTCATTAGGGTGGCATGTTTCTAAAAAAATCAACAGTCACAATAGAAAACATTAATACAACAGTTCTAATAAATTTCAGCAATAACATAAAATACAAATATAAATAAATTAAAATTTCCAATATAATAAAATGACCAAACCACTTCACCCCCACCCAGTGTCCACATGGATTCTACAACCTACATGTCTCACCTGGAAGAGAAGTCAAAAAAAAGTCCCAACATCCCATGGCAACTCGAGGTCTGTCACATGGTGTGAGGGATAGGTACCTTACTCGTAGATAGAACTCTGAGCCCTGACAATCCTAACTGTTATCAAACTAGACTCATCCCAAATAAAAGTAACAGATGAGATAACCTCCTTATATATAGTTTTTCCACGAACCAATCTGGGTCTTCATCAAGACGGATTCCCAACCTGGTCCATATCATGGCCCAAAGGGTGTTTCCAATCCCCACAGGCTGACACAAGTGACCGGGTATCATAAACAATATTGGGAATGATTTAACAAAATTTATAAGCTTAAAATAACTAGAATAATTTAATAATATGAATATGAAAATTCAACCAAAAAAGTTTTAAAAATCTAGAATTGATATACATAGTTTAAACCAAAACCCAAAAGGGTTACAAAAAAAGTAGTAGAAATTTTATCTCAAAAACCACCACATGTCAAGGGGGAATCACCCTTATGCCACCTCCACAACAGCGCACTAAGAAAATAGCTAGAAACCTGATCCTCCTTAACCAAAATCCTTTGCCTTAACTGTTTCAATCATTACCAAATATACATACACCTAAGTCATAAGTAGGGTGTGACCCAAAGCCTAATAGAATGCCACCGAAGAAAAGATTTCATGCACTGACCATTATAAGGTAAATAACTTTCAAGATTTTACACAAAGGAATGCTAAATGTTTTTTAATAAAAATAGCATTAAATGAAATATAATTTTAAAGAAAAATTTTTTAAAGAGAATAGATTTTCTTCTGAAAATTTACAACCAAACACTATTGTATGCCCATGGTAAGTGCAATATAGAAAATGATCACTAATCACAGGTACTAGCCCTTGGAACTAGCTAGAAGTGGGAGCCTAGGTGCCTCTTATCTCAGGGAAATGTGGTATAGGAACCACTAACAACGTCTTTCTCATGCATGAGCCACCAGATAAGAGAAATATCCATAGTTCTAGAGGTCTCAAATCATTATCCATATATAGTTAGTGTTTTCAACATCAATACTACTAAGTGAATCTGTGCCACAACCACTTCTAAATCACTAGAATTCTAGCCTTAGCTTGCCCACCTAGATACCCAAGCTTCCCTTTTGTGCCCAATCAAGTTCATCATGTCACATAATATAACTTTAACATAAAAATCCCAATTAAAAGATCATACTCACACCAAAATAGTTTTAAAACATGTTTATCACCCTTTATAACATTTAATAAACCATTTTAAAATTTTATAAAACAATTCCAAGAATTTTCATATGGTTTAACATAAGAAAACCCACACAAAATCGTATTTTATGACCAAACGTACACTAAAACCATATCAAAACACAATCCACAACCCTTGAATAATTTAATAAAATTATTGAAAAATTCACAAAACATTAACAAGTGATAAAACATAGGTTCACACCAAAAAGACGCCCTCTTTCATATAAATGTGCCACTTAAAAATCAAACACATGTTAAAATCTTATAAAAACTACGTTCACACCACATATATTAATGATAGATGAAGCTAAATTAATTAACTAAGAAAAAAATTCACCAGATAATGATTATAGATGGAACCACCTACGTTTGATGTCAAAAACCACAAAAATGGTGTGAATCTTCAACCACACTTCGACCACACCACATGAAAGAAAAAATGAACCCTAATCCAATAGATCGAACCCAAAACCCCAAGATTAAACCCTAAATGCTGTAAGAAAAGAACCTCACGAAATATAGAGGAAACTCTAAATATAAGGAAGAAATAATGGGGAAATCCATTTACTTAATTATTCTTAAATTTTTTCCCAAGAAAACCCCTATAAAAATGGGTGTTAAGGGAGATTGTGGGATCTTGGAGGCCTTCTATGGGTGAAAATACAGAGTGGGGAAGAAAAGGGGTATAATAGGATTAATTACGGAAGGTAAATTGGTAAGAAAACATTTTTTAATGATACGGGCTATCCAGATGATTTGTCTGACCGATTTATTAAACCATGTAGTAACCATGAACGAGGTCTACTGGAATGCATGAACACTTGGGTCGGGGTGCATGCTTGTGTGTTGGCCATGTGGTAGGTTCCATCTCCTACCACACTGGTACTTGGGTTGAGTGCACAGCTACTACTAACCATGCCCCAACTTTTCACCTAGGTCTATCAACCCAAAAACCTCCATTTTTCCAAATTTCAAAAGGAAACCTAGGGTAAAATATATAAAAAAAATAAAAAGAGAAAATATCTGAAAAGAAAGACACATATATAATAGAATAGATTCCCATTGTGAGGAACTACATTGATGTGTGCCCTAAACAATTATACAGTTTGCCTCCGGATCGAGAGGTTGATTTCTCAATTGAATATATTCTTGGATATCTGATTATATCAAATACTCATTATAGAATAGCCATAATTTAGTTGGAATAACTAAAGAAGTCGTTACAAGAGAATCTGGACAAGGGTTTTATACGTTCAAGTTCTTCACTATGGGGTGTATGAGTTCTCTTCGAAGAAAAGAAGGATTGATCAATGTGCCTCTAAATTTATTATCATGAACTCTAGAAGATCACAATAAAGAACAAGTATCCCCTTCCCTAGATAAATGAATTGTTCAACCAGCTATGTGGGGCCAATTATTTGTTTAAGGTGGATCTTCAGTCATGATATCAAAAATTAAATGTGAGGAATAAAGATATTCCCAATAATGTATTTAGAATGAGGTATGAACACATTGAGTTCATTATTATTCCTTTCAGAAATAATAATGCTCCATGAATATTCATTAGATTAATGAATAGTCTTTATAGATTTATAGGAAAAATTTGGGATAGTCTTTATTGATGATATTCTGAGATACTATAAGATCAAGGAGGGACATAAAGAGAATTTGGATACTATGCTAAAGACCATGCGAAGGGATAAGCTATAAGACTAGTACAGTAAGTGTGAGTTATAAATGGAAGAAGTATCACTCTTGGGTTATGTTATCACCTATACAGGGATATATGTGGACCCTTACAAGACAAATCAAAGAGTCACCCAGGATAATATCTGTAATGAAGATCCACAGTTAACTAGTCTAGATGGGTATTACAGATGATTTTTAAAAAATTCATCATGATTTTAAAACCCACTAACCATGTTGAATCAAAAGGGTGTAAATTTTTCCTAGACTAGTGAATCTGATGATTTCTTCAAAGAGTTGAAAATGAGGCTTATCGCTGCACTGTTACTAGCACTACCGACAAGTGGGGAACTCTTTTTGGAATACATTCATGCTTAAAAATAGGGATTAGACTATCTAATAATGAAAAATGATAATTTGATAGCCTGTTCCCCAAGGAAGTTTAAAATTCATGTTAAAAAATATCCTATTCATGATCTGGAGTTGGTGGATGTGATCTTCAAATTGAAAATCTAGTGGCATTATATCTATGTGGAGAAGTGTGAGATATATACTAATCATAAGATCATATAATATATATTCACATAGAAATAGCTTAATATGCACTAGTGAATATGGTTAGAGACCATCAAGGATTATGACTTCTGAATCCACTACCATCTTAGTAAGGTAAGTAAAGTGGTACATGCTCTATGTAGAAAGGATCCTGAAACATTATCAATGATGATAATTGAGAAGGATATAATCTTATTATATTATAAAATAATGGACATGGGAATCATTATGGAAGGAACATCATCAATCCTTTCTCAAATTATTTCTCCACCATCCCTTAAGGATAAAATAAAGGATGTTTAAAGAAATAATGTGCAAATTCAGAAGAAGGTGGAAGCTATCAAAAAGGGGAAATCCTAAGAGTTAAAAATTGATGAGTAATGATTCATAAGATTGGGTTCATGACTATGTGTACCATCTAATCAAGAGATAAATAATTTTCTTATGAATGACATAGATTACTCGAATTTATCTATTCACCCAGTAAGTAAAATGTTGTATTGAGATCTCTGAGAACATTATTTGTAGGACAATATGATGAAGGAGATCGCTGACTATATATAAAAGTACTTGGTATGTCGGCAAGGGAAGGTTTAAAGAAAAAATTATAAGGGGATGATGAAACAATTACCCATACCAACATTGAATTGGAAAACCTAACGATGAACTTTGTTATCGGACATCCAAAGACATCCATAGGAAAAAATTCTATAATGGTTCTTTTGGATTGTCTTACAGTGATATATCAATTTAACTCAATTTGAGAGTACTTCTCACTATATCAAAATATAGGGATATACATTATAGAAATGGTAAGGAGGCATGGAGTACAATTATCCATTTTATCTGATCATGATTTTAGATTCACCTCTATGTTCTAGAAAAATATCCAAATTTCTCTAGACACTATGCTGAATATCAGTACATTTTATCATCCTCAAACTAATGGCCAATATGAGAGAACTTTTAAACAATAGAATAAATGTTGAGATCATGTTATATATACTATAAAAATGATGGTACCAACATATACCTTTGTTCGATATCTCTTAAAACAATAGTTTCTACTCGAGCATCCAAATGGATCTCTATGAAGACCTTTATGGGAAAAGACGTAGACACCTTCAATACTAGGATAAAGTTAGTGAATGTAAGCTAATAGGACCATAAATGGTCAAAAAAGTGGTATAGAATGTGAAAATCATTCCTCAGCACATCAGGGTAGCCCAAATTAGAAAAAAGATATATGCATATAATCATTGATGAGACCTAGAGTTTAAGGTTGGAGAAATGGTATTCCTCTAAATTTATCCATGTAAGAGGATCATGAGATTTGGGAAGAATAGAAAGCTAATTCCATAGTATATCAACCCCTTAATGATTCTTGATTGTTTCAGAGATATGGCTGATCGACTAGAGCTTCCACCAAACATTTATCAAGTGCATAATGTATTCTACATGTCCCTCTTGAGAAAGTATATACAAGATCTATCACATGTTCTAAATTCAGTGGTGGTATAGTTAGTAAATGATCTCTCTTATGAGGAGAAACTGGTGAAGATCTTGGACCATAGAGATAATGTTCTACATAACAAGATGACTCATCTGGTCAAAGTAATATGGTGTAACCATAAGTATGAAGAGGAATCATGGGAACCAGAGTAAGCAACGATGGATAAGTACCCTCACCTATTCTCATATTAGTTTGGAAATTGAAATTTCAAGAGAGAAAATTAAATTGGGGGGAAGAATGTAACAACCCCAAATTTTATAAATGGATTTTTTCCCTTCTGGTAATTATCCCAAATAAAAACATTATTTTCATGAATTAAGAATTAAATAATTGGTATTTTTAAAACATAAGAAACATATACCAATAGAATAGTAACATGAACTTTGGAATAGTAATATGGTCATTATGAATAGTAATTTCATCTAATAGAATAATAATCTAACCTAAAAAAGTGTAAATAAAATTTATCCATCTTATAAATTAAAATATTATATAAATATGTCGTAGTATAAGTAAATAAATGTTTTAAAAATGATAAATTAAGTGTTGGAATCTTTATAAAACATAAATGTTTAGTTAAAATTTTATAATTTATATAATGATTTAAAAGAAAATTTATTTTCATAAAACAGAATCATAAATTAATATTTTTTATCTTATTATTATAATATAAATTTTTGTGGCTTTAATTAATTTTTTAGTTTCATAAAATAAGTAAAAATTTTAGAATAGGAATTTTTCAAATAAATGAAGTTATTAATTAAAAATAAAAATTATCATATTTAGAAAATAATTTTAATATAATGGGGTCTATTTTTGAATTCTACATGTAAAAAAATGTTTTGGGTTAATTTTTTGGATTTTTCTAATATAATTGAATTTTTGGGGAATAGTGAAATACGGTAATTTATGATATTTAACAAATACATGAATTATTGACTCATAGATGATATATGGAAGATGTTATCCCATAATACAGAAATATCATTCATTTTTTGGATATCTTTTGTGATAATGTTCAAACTATTGATACTGTTGAGCCAAAATAATAAACCAATGAATAAAATAAAAAAACACCCCTCTCCTCCCCTATAAATACCACCCCTCACAACCCCTTCTCCTCATACCTCCAAAGATTTGATGTTTGTCCAAATTATACCGAATACTCTTATCTACACCCAAGAGCATTTTTCCTCAATAAAATACCAAACCCAATTTTCTTAAGGAGGTTCTCAAGGAGAAGAATTCCAATGGTAAAATCCTATTTTTTTCTTTTAGTTTATTTTAAATTTCATTTATTTTATTATTTTATCCTCACCTACTATTATCCAAGGGTAATTATAACTCCATTACCTTATATATATTTTTATTTCATTATGTTAATTGAATAATCCATCATCATACCTCTAATCCTCTCTCTTTTATTCTAAAAATGAAAACAGCATTCGTGATGTGTTGATTTCTCGCCTTCAAGGACAACAAGTTTTGATTTACCTTTACCACCTTCAAGTATGGTCATAAAACCATTAAAATGGTTGAAATAGATTTTAAAATTAATATTATAACCATTTTATTTTTTTAACTAACATATATATATATATATATAATATTAAATAAAAAAACTAGTCCATGATGATCGAATAAATTATAAATTAATCAAAACAATTATGTTTAATGTTTTATCTAATTAATCATCCTCATATCTAAAAAAACAAATATTATATAATACAATTTAAACTTATTTAAGTTAATTAGTAATAAATAATTTCAATTAAGGAAAATTATTCTCATAACCATACATATATATCAGTGAATTAATCATGAAAACCAAGAAAAAAACTCTTGAATGAGGAAATTGAACTCTATATCTAATTAAAATGGACATAAAATAACTTAATAAAAGTGTAATGAATCAAATAAAAGTAAAAGTGGTTATTGATTTATTAATTAATCAGTCTAATGTTATTATCCATGATATTAAAGTGAGGAAATCATTCAGACATAAGGTAAGGGGATTGTCAAACCCAATTTATTTTCTTTCGGTCATTTCTCTTTCATGCGAAATTTAAGTGAGGATGTTATTTTAATATTCCTAAAAAATTATTTCTTTGTTCCTAACTTTTCTGGTATGGGAAATACATTTTTTTAATGTTATTTGTTGACAAATGAAATTATTTTTCCAAAATAACTATTCTTTTTAAAAAACATAGATTTTACTTATCTTGAGATTATTTCTTCTTCACACAATATTGATGATTCTAATATGAAGTATTTTATTACCTTTTTATTTTTAGGAACCCCAATATTTATTTATGAATGTTTGTTTTATTAAATTCTCATGAAACCAAATTCCTTTACATGGGTTATTTTAAGGAAAATATTTTTATATATTCTATGTGGCATGTATGATTATGTAAATATTATGATGTGACAGGTGAACCTAGAATTATATAGTGCTTCAATGAATTGGGTAATGTGATGTATCTAAGGAGATAATATGAAATATGCCTGAACATGAAGCTATATTTTTTTCACAATGATTATTTTTTCATTATGAACATATTGTATGCATGAACATGATGTTATATTTGTTCACATATAAGTGTGGTATTTGACCACTAAGACATGATGTTTTATATTTATGAATTTGTACATTCCATAATTTTATCTAATGATTACTCTTATTATTATTATTATTATACCATGGTTTTTTTAGGATTATTATGATTATGCTCATCCATGTTATGTTGATATGTGTTAGTATCTATCCTCTTAATAGGATTTTAGCTCACCCCTTTCTTTGATGTATATCCTTAGGTGATTACTTATACTAAGGAGTACATGAGGGATAATAAGAATCTATAGAAGAAGGAATTAAATAATTATTTTGTTTCATCATGTAAATGGTATGTGTGGTCCTAATTTTCCCAAGATACTAAACCTTTGATCCTAGTTTTATATTGTTTTTAAGTTTTTTATCTCTAAAAGGATGTAATGTTCAGGTAAGAAAAAGCAGGGTCGCTGTATTTTAGATATTATATGACATCATCAGTTATTTGGGAAGCTATAAATGTGTTTTTTCTAGGTCTATGAGGTCTATTTCATAGGTATTTTCATGTCATAGTATAGAATATTTAAAAATTATTTGGTTATCAAGGTGGTTGTTTCTTAGGAATCCCCTAAGAATATTGGAGTGTTTCAGAGATTACCTGGTCTCATAGGGTTCAAAAAGAGTTTTTTGCCTGAATTTTTCAATATTTTGCATCGTATAACAATCTTTACTAAAAAATATTAGGATTTAATATATACATACAAGCGTTAGGTTTCATTTTTGAAACTAAAGGAAAATATGGGGACTTCTCATATTCACGATTTTATGGGGGAAAGATTTATGTTTGGGGTTTTCTGAAAGGCTACATGGCTTGTCCTGGGTTTTTTTATAATATAGTAGATACTAGTAAAATATTATGGTTCATTATAATTAAAACCCCATGAATGTAACTACACTACCCATGACCTCATGATTTGTGGAATTGGTTTTCCATGGAGTTATAGTGACACAATATCATTGTTGAGCACTTTCAGATCTCCACAGATCATAATATATTGAGATATATCACCATATAGTGAAATTTTTTCTTTCCCAAATTATTTGGGATAAAATTATTATATAATTATGCCTTTGATAACTCCTATACAGTAGTTAATGTAAATTTGGTTACTAATTGTAATTGCATAAATTTATGTGGTGATGTTGTATGTGTATCAGGGGAAACATGTAGAGGGGTGAAATATCTCGGAGTGTTGCATCTTGATATGGAAGAAGTCTATAGAAAAGGGTATCTCTACCAGAGGATCGTGCATTTATGCTTGGTGTATCATGAGTAAGAATCTAAATTAGGTAGTTATCAAGTGGATGTTTTGTGGGATCATGTTGTATGTGGTTATTCAATTGATGGATGTCTTGAGGATTATTAACATCCAGTTTTGTTCCCAGAGAGGATCCTATATCCCTCAATTGTGTGTGAGGTGGTTCTTCCTCAGTTTTAAATCTCTCCCATGGTAGTTAATCTTGATGTGTCTAAGATGTATCATGTATTAAGGAGTAAATGTTAGTGGACATTGATGAATATAATAGTCATAGAGTTCATATCTAAATA
This sequence comes from Viscum album, assembly GCA_963277665.1. Taxonomy (NCBI): domain Eukaryota; kingdom Viridiplantae; phylum Streptophyta; class Magnoliopsida; order Santalales; family Viscaceae; genus Viscum; species Viscum album. Next base: position 907,749,781 of record OY728153.1, read on the forward strand.
TTATTAATGATAGGTGGTTAAGTACAAACATCACATTCTTATTTTATTTCATTGAACACTGGATGTCCCTCTAAAAAAGTGGGATGAAATTTAAATATATATTGTGACTAGTTTACCTCAATATTAGCATAGAAAGGATTTTATTTGGATAATCATAGACCTTTTAAATAATTCATCTCACTTAAATAGATTATAGATTAGATCAAGATGTATTTTCTATAAAGACAATAATTAAAGGATATTTTGAGGCTCTATCTGGTTCTAAGGATGATCATGTCTGACCAATATACATGTTTTACCTCTAATGTATGGAAATCCACCCATAATTATTTTGAATATGAACTATGCCTCAACATATTTTTTCATCATTAAATATATTTTGAGACATAATATACCATCCTGACATTGGATGATTTTTTTCACACATGAATTATAGGTTTTGGAGGTTCATGGGTGAAGCACCATCCCTTGGTTGAGATTGTTTCTAATAATAGATTTTACTCAACCTTTGGTATGACCTAGTTTGAAGATTTTTATTGATTACCTTTTAGTATATATTTCATTAGACCAATGTTAGAGATTTAATCATCCCCATACTATAATTGGTGAAAAGCATAATAGAGAAGGTATATTTGATTTGAGAGTATATGAATGCAGTACATGATAGTTTGAAGACATATGTTGATCATAGGAGGTGGCCTGTAGAATTTAATAATGAAGAACATGAGTTATTAAAGTAATATCTTAATCTTGGGAATTAAAGGATTTGTTATGGAGGCAATATTTCACTTATATTTATTAATCCCTTCAAGGTGTTAGAGTGCATTGGTGATGATCCATATCAATTAGCACACCCTCTACAATTGATTCATATCCATGATGTTTTCAACATGTCCTATATCCCTTGATATCTTCATGATGAATCTATGGTCATTGATAGGTGTGATTTATATATTTTGAATGATTTGATGTTTAAGAAATAGCCACTTTTTATTAAAGACCATCTAGGGAAGGTGTTTTTTGGTGTTTTATTCCATTGGTTCATGTCTTGTGGCGACAGAGTGGCCTATAAGAGAGTACTTGTGAATGTGTCTTATAAATACACAATAAATATCCTATATTATTATAAGTTTAATTTTTCTTGAAATAATATTGATGACATTTTCCTAATTAAAAATAAGTTAATGACACTATGTGATTTATCCTCTCTATTATGATGAGTTGGTTATGATCCTCCTATAATGATATACTTGTTTAGTAGGTATTTTAGAAGGTGTTAATTTAATGGCCCATTTTTGTTTCATTCGTCACATTGGTTTTTATTATCAAGAATGATAATAATTTCAGTGGAATCAAATATAATGGCCCAAATTTTCCTAAACTCTTTATAAATTTTATCTGTTGAGGGCATTTTGGGGTGTTTGGTTATATTCCTAAGATTAGGTAAAGGAGTCTAGAAATATTCTCGATCTATCATAACATGAGGATTAAATTACACCATAAGGGTTATCCCATGACATGGATATTTTGTCATGTCTTGGGTCATAGGTCATGATAATTAAGAGATTATTTATTTAAGTGGTAATTTATTGTTTTCACCATAATTATTCATGTTATTACATAGGGGGTGTTGATCATAGTGTGGATATTAATGCTTCATCATGAAGAGTTAGCTAAAAAGTTTTTATTTAGTATTCTAATATTCATTGTAATACTAGATTAACACTTGCATATCACCCTGTTGAAGAGTAACTATTATAAGAATAACCCTTATGTATCACATTTATGATGTGTAAGTGGACCTTATTTAATATAATTCCACATTTGATGAAATCACCAGTATCATACCTTATGATCCTCTTACACCATTCTTATAGGAATTTCATCATGAAGTCTGAGTAGAGGATTACATTATTTCTGGTATCTCTATAATCCATTGCATTATGGTGAACAAGTTATTATATGAGCTTGGAATGAGGTAGATCTCGTTGATTGATGAGTTTTTTGATTTTATAAATGATTTATGAATGTTGAATGAAATAATTTTACACCATTATCCATATCATCGACCACAATATTATCATTAAAAAATGGCCATCAACTATCAAAAAAATGGGGATTCATGTGTGGAGATTGTTAGGTGATCTTAGTATAGGGGTTAATAGTAGCATGAAAAATATTTATACCATTATAACATAGTGTTTTATACGATTAGATATATATATATTTTGTTTCCATTTAATTAAATATAATTCCTCCTCCTCCTCTCAAATATTAAATTGTTGTGGGAATTTTTTAGATGAACATAGGCTTCTATGATTAAACGTTTTTTTCATTGCCTTGTGCAACAACCACCTTTGATACAACATATTTCTATTCTCACTTTTATTATCTTTATGATTATCTCACTTATACATTAAAATCCATTTATGTTCATGTTATAAATTTTTTTATGTATTTCTCATCTATGATTAATGGGGATTTTATTATGGATAACATCCTTATGGATAGTGATTACATCATGAGGTATTTTGTTTCTATTTATCATATATTATTCAAGATTTATTGGTGATCATTGAAAATAAAAATCAATGTCAGAGATTCAAGAAATCTTTTAATTTATTTTTCTAAATGTGGGATTGTCATTCCATGGTTTTCAATGGGTAAATATTAAGGGGTTTCCTTCATAAAATAATAATATTGAATCAATAAAATCAAAGGGTATTTTTTTCGAATGTGTTTATGGTTTCATTCATATTATTGGATCATATAAATTTTAGGGTTGTTTAACATCATGTAGTAATAGTTTTAATTATTATTATTTGATTTATCTTGAATAAGACATTTTAAAAAACTTAAATATGAAAATAAAAAGATAATTGAATGAGTCACTAATTGTTGTTATCATTCTTCAATAGAATTTTAGAATATGATAAATAATAGTTTTGAGAATATTTAATTGGTGTTTATTGATACTATTATTTATTAAAATTGTAGGTTACATTTCTTGTTGAAACATATTAAAAATTAATTAAATTAATTAAAATGGTAAAAAAAGATTATATTTGTTAGAATTACCCTTAATGGTTTATTATTTTCAACATTGGTTCCTTAAAAATTATATGCATTGATGGAAATAGTGTTTTTTATATGATGATTTTCATTACTAATGGTATTATTATTTTAATACCTTATGGTTATAAATACTAAAGCCCTTTAAATGACATGAAATTTTGAATATGGTACAATTGGTTGATTTAGAAAGTGTGTATCTATTAAAAATATTATTGTGGCTACATCTTTGTGTGGTTAATGAAGGGATGGTGAGGATGGTATGGAAAGTTTTTGAGAATTATGTCATGTTAGTGGGTTATGATAGAAGTATTCTTGAATTGTTGAATATCAATTGTTCAGATGATTATTTCTATTTTAATTTCTATTCAAGTGCATATTTCATTTTGGGTATTATAATTTCTTTAAGTAGGTATTGTTTTTTATTAGTGTTCATAATTATGAAATGGTAATTAATTAATTTATTTATTGGAAGGAATTTTTTTGGATGATTTACTATAAATATAGTAATAAAATAATGGTCTTGTAAATCAAATGGATCTATGATGGATTTGATGGAACATTAATATGTGGGTCGTAGTGACCATTATTTTAAAGAATAACAGGTTTAAGGTTAATGATATTAACTTAAGATGAAATTAATCTGAATATGGTTAGTTGGAATATAATGATAATAGGAACCCCCATTTTTAATAGATTAAGGAAATGAATTTTAACTCAGATTTGATAATTAGATGTTATGTAATAATTTGTGATTTATTAGTAAGAAATTAAAGGAATTAATCTTGATGATTATTTTACCCTATGAAAAAAATATCTTCCAAATTGTGAGAGATGGTAGATTGGTTTTCATATGTGATGAAAATTATAGTTTGATTCAATGATTATATATTTTCCCAAAGAATGGAAGTGCTTCATTATATAATCATTCTACTCTATTAATTATTATGCTCCACTACCGGAATCAAATATATCCAATGACACCCATACTTTGATTGGTGTTTTAGGTGTTTACCCAATATCTAGATATTGGGTGATACATATGGTTGTGTTTTACCTCAAACTTTCTCTCTCATCGAAACATAGTAGGGTATATGGTAATTTTTTTGTATTTGAAACGTTGATCACAATAAGTTAAACAACCATAATCTTTAAGGGTGGAACAAATATTTGGAAACACTAAAGACTAGAGGAAACCCATGAGAAAAATGTTCCATAACATAAAAATCAATTTACCTAATAGCCACCTTGAAGTGTCTGGTGACTTCTAGTAAATGTCCACGTTACTCTGAAATTTCACATTTATGAACCTTACATGTAAATCTAATAAAAAACCTCTAAAAACCTTTATGTTTCATAATCATTAACCATTTCATATGTCATATCATCTACACACCAATATCCAGACTACTATCTATCTGCACACCTAGTTACAAAACATGATTTCCTAGACCATCACATCTGATTGAAATCCTTACATTGAGTGTTCACCGGGACAAATAATAAATTATAGATTTTCTCTTTATAGATGCTTGAATCAGATCTGAAAGCATATATTACATTTCTGAATAACACAACTGCCACTAACACTTAAGAAAATAAAAATTCTTCCAACTTAAACAACAATAATAATGTCTCCATCCCTCTATTTGGTTACCATAGTCCCACTATAGAATAATAAAATGTCAAACATTATAGAATAAAAAAATGGTAAAAAAGTTATATATATTCTAAACTCCATTGATAATCCATAGATCCATATCTCCATCCTCCAATATCATTAAAGTAAAATGATATTTTTGTTCAAGGTTCTTTTTCTTTGAGTGAAACACAATATTTTTTGACAAATTAATTACACTTATATATCATATAATAACAATACTGATTTTTAACAATTCATTAACTTATCCAAAAAACCCTTTATCCATATTAATTCTTTCCTTACATATATGACCATCATATATTCAATATCCATTGTTAGTAATGAAATCACCATCTAAAACCTATATATAAATCTTACAACAATCCCTCTGAGTGTAAAAAAATTATATATAACTCTTATATTCAACTATATCTCTATCAATGTAAAAATCTACTTGATCCATTCTAAAACACATGGATATATATTAGGATACTTTTTACAAGAGAATTCACTTCATAGCTTCCCAATGTTGCTTTTATGGATTCTCCATCAATCAACTAACAAGTCCCACTTAAAATGAAATGTCATAATTTTTATATACCATGTCATGTATCAATATTATGACCATTAATGAAAATGAAAGTTTCATCATGAAAAAAGATTTGTCTTATATTTTCTGGAGACGGAACCTTGGAAAATTTGAAGTGTTTGGCCAATTGGGTTGACATGAGTTTACATCTGATCATTATAAATATATTTGTTAGCTTCCAAATGTATTCATTTGGATAAAAACAAACATTTAGTCGTTGGATATCTATTAGTCCACATTTCCAATATTTTCTTGGAATAAATGACACCCTTTATCCCATGTATTATGGAAAAACATACATTTACATTGAAATCTATTTAATATTCAGACATAAAAGGATAATTCCATCCATATATAGGAGAAGGATAATAAATATTTCAACCTTGAACACCTTCTTGTTGGAATAAAGATATTATTTTCTCTAGTTGAACCTTCTCTCAACATAAAGGTGTTAAATATCTAGTTTGATTTCCACGGTTCTTTCTTCAACATATTATTACTTATCTTTATATCAAACACTAATTCACCATTTTATTTTTTTAATAAAACCATATGGATGCTTCATGTAAATTTCCCCCACCATGTCACCATGAAGGAATATTATCTTCACAACCCTCTATTATAAATGAATTCATAAAAAATAAATTAATCTCAACACCACATGGATGGATATATTTTTAACAATCAATGAGGAAATTTTGAATAATTTTTCTTCTTATTTATACAAAATCATATTCTCTTCTAACCTAGAATTTTAACTTTTGTGCCTTTAGTTTCTTATTTTAATTAGAAGAACCATTTTATCTGGAATTATTTCTTCCCTTGTAGTAATTTTGATAGTTCCCATGTTCTATTAGTATCCAAAAAATCCATATCATATTTCATGGATAACTCCCATTTTTTAGAATCACTGAAACTGGATGATTCTATGGGGCTCTTGAGCTCCCCAATATCCCTAAGAACCATGTAGTGAAAATCAGTTCCCAACCTCATAAGAAATCACATTATCCTAGTAGATATTTTCAATTCAACCTATGATTATACTATATTTCAAACCACAATTTTCAAGATTTCACCTTTAAAACTCTACCTTAACATTCCATAGTTATGAAACACTCTGTTATATTTGTGTTGGACTTTTTTATTCCCTTATACATTTTGTACCCCTATAAATTTCTATAAATTCTATCATTATGGAAATTCTATTCAAATAAACTGGGATTTGGTTAGCTTATTATTTATTCTCAACTCAACTTTCCACCATGTTTTAGTTTTTCTAGATGATATTTTCAATGAATAGAAAATTTTATCCTCTAACAACAATCATAGAGTTATTACCAAAAAGTTAAAATTCAGTTATTTCATTATTATATCGCATAAAAACATTCTTAGGGATTAGATTATATTTTTTCATGATCCTCGTAATCCCTATAAACATGAGATAAACATTTAAAAACATTGAGGTGGGTAACTTCCAATAGTTTTCTATTCCACAACTACTCTAGAATCTCTTATCCCATAGATGCATAAGGACTCCAATTAATAAGGTATGCTTCAAATTTGACTACTTTAGCCGAACATTTTATATTATGGGATAAATTATAATTATTTGTTCATTTTTATTTAATTTTTTAATTATCAACTTCTCTACACCATTATTCTCTTGTGTTTTTGGTGCATTATTTCCAAATTTGGTATCTTTTCTTAAGTAACACATCTATATAACCTTAAAAATATATCCACCACTATAATAAGACCCTAAAATTTTAATTTTATCTCCATTATCTTTTTTCACCATGTCCCTCCACCAAAAAAAGTCTCTAAAAAGAATAGATGTTTTCTTAAGTAATTACACACATACTTTATTTATTGAATCATATATAAATTTAAATGCATATAAATACCCACCATTAGAGAAAAATGCTACAAAAATTCTAGATAACCATGTTCATGAGCTCTAGAATATGAGACTTAGGTATACATCCATTTATATTAAATGAAAATTTTATCTTATTTTTATGTATACAAAACTATAAAAAAGTGATCTCCACGTGTTTGAGCTTTAGTATACACATTTTCTTTTAAATTAATTTGTTTCTCTCACTAAGTTACCAATGAAGATAGTTACACAACATTAAATATTTTTGTATTTTTCATTATAGAGATTCCTGGTCCACTAAATATTCATATTCTATACAAAGTCTCATATTTTAAACCTTTGGAAACAACCATCGAAACTAATGTAATCTTCAATACTAAGTTTTTGAATCCAGTTATAAATATAGATTCACACAGTTTACTAATTTATATTAAGTTATTTTGTAAACCTAGAATGTGGCAAATTCTTTATAACCCTAAGAAGAATAAATTTAACATCAAATATTTAACATCCCCTTCCCCAAAATCTATATAGTTTCATCATTGGGAACGTGAAACTTTATAAGCCTTCTGAATACACAATATTAAATGCACCCCTTATTAGGAATAGAATTGAGTGAAGCCTTGAAATCAATGATCCTAGAATCAAATGGAATGTTGATACTCAACAGCGAACTACTACTACCATTAGCTATAGCATTTATATAAATTTTACTTTTGGAATCTCCCATTCTAGAATTAACCTAAGGATCCCTATAATATTTATTCAATGGGACCTTATTACAAAAATTAGAACATATAGGTTTGCACATATAAGATCTACTAAGACTCCATTCCCTTGATCTATCTTATCATCTTCTTCAACCTCTCCATTGAACAAAACAACCTATACTTTTTGTAAATAATATGGTTCTATTATATTCCTTGAATTCTGTCCATCTGACCACTATATTCATAATGAGATCTCCTACATCCTCAAATACTAGGTTTGTTTTACCTAAAGAGTTACGTATACAAGTTACTATCAAGTCTTTTGATTCAGGTATCAATGGTAGCTGAAATAGAGCCCATATATCATTCATGAAATTTACATTAACAATATTTCCCTGATTTTGAATCATTTTGATGTTTTTTTACTTGATATAATGAAGGTATTGATTCTGAAATATTCACATGGAATAACCTTTTAATCATTAAATTTTTTTCATCGTTGTTTCCTTCTCTTGTATACAAGATCATATATCTTCCTTATTATGTTATTATCCTCCTGGATTTTATATAATAATATTCTATGTTAATGAAATCTAAATCAATGTAAAAATATTTCTATTTAACCTTTCATTGTCCTCATTTTCCATTCCTTATAGTTAGAACCCCTTTAACATAACATCAATTTCTTTATAAATTAGATAGTCCTTCATCAGTCAGATAGTCCTTCATCAGCATCATCTAGAAGCTGATTTACATACCATCAAATTAGACTATTCATTAATTTCCTTTATATGAAAATAAAAAATTAAAAATATTTCCTCCCAATAAATTGAAAATAAATTAAGACAATAATTCCACGTAAATATATCTCTACTGAGTGTGCCTCTTAGCCTTGATGAACTATAAGATTGTATATCAATTTTTTAAAATTCAAAATAATGATCTCTAGAAGTTAAACCATTGGATGAATTATGTGTAGAGAAAATATTTGAAAACTACCTAGACTAGAATAACCCCATGACATCGAAATACCATAATATACTAGTCATGTTTCATCTATGACCCCACACCAATTATTTCCCTCAAACACTCAAATAAAAAAAATAAAAAAAAAATAAAGTGATGTAAATCAAAAAGAAATATAAAAAAATAATTACTTAGTTCATATTTGAATCACAAATTCATGTGATAAGACTACTACTTCATATCATTTCTCAAAATTTACAATATTAAAATCACAATTGATAAATTGGTAAATTAGATCACTAATCACACAACGTGGATTGACCCATGTACAAATGGTCCCACCCCAACCTTGTGGTGGGGTCAATCTAGTCCACTGGTTATACATAATACTAAAATTTGCAGGGGATCCATAGTTGTTCATAATAACATCTTATTTTCTATAGCTCACCCAATGATGATTGCTAGAATCTGATGAATATTAAAATTACTCTTTGGTTTCATAGTGATGACCCTTACATATTCCTTTACTAAAAAATCCACTATGAGTATTTACATATCATCATCACTGAAATATATGCATTTTTTAACTTCTAACCACTATCATTAAACCAAATTTCCATTTACACTAATTTTTTTGAGACTTAAAATTTTAGACCACTACCTCAACTGAACATCTACTACTAAATTTTTTCATTAGTCTAAAACAAAAAATCCAGCGTTTCTCCAACCAAATTCTAGAATCAGGACTTGAAGTGGAATTCATATTTCATAACAAACATATCAAGGCTATAATGGATTAGGATTATAGGGTACTAATAAGGGATTTAGTGGATCACATTTGTGATATCCATGAGTATGCGAGTTATATAATCGTCAGGTTATATTATATATATGTAACCAAGTTATAATGGTTTACAGTTATTCCATCTATATATATACATGGGTTATAATGTCTTATAGTGTACTATGTATTTATAAGATATGTAATTGATCTCTATATATTCATTATGATTTTATAGTGTTATTTATTTGATGTGTGGTTGTGGTTAAGATTATATAGATATATTTATGATTTGATTATGTGGATGTAACGTATGTCTTATAGAGGAAATTGGCGTGTAAGGATGTGTAATAGTGGGATTTAGGGTGACTAGTTTAGTGAGAAAGTGGGATCGGGGTAACTTAACTATAAATATGTTTTCAATGATATGTTAGCTTATTCTGTGTAGTATTTGGTGAGTGGGCCTTAGTGACTTCAAGAATTTATATGTACTAATATATTTAATGACTTTGTTTAACTATTTATTCTTTGTATCTTCTATATGTTTCCTCCAAATTTTCTTAAGAAATTTTGGGGAGGATTATAATAAGTATATTTATAAGATCCCCACTATATATATATATATATATATTTGTTTTTGGTTCCATATGAATGCGTTTCTAGTTGGGATGGATATTACGAACACATAGAGGTTGTTCGATGTTTCTGTTGATCATGAGTTGCTTCCTTAGGAATTGGTTAAGTATTTTAATCATTGTTTTATTTATTTATTATAAATTACATGTATTGGGGTTATTTCATTATATATATGGTTTTGATTTTTTGATTTTTCATATTTTATTTAAAATTTGAGGGTAATGCATCCCATATGTGTGAATTATATACTCAGTGCTGGTTTGTAACCCATGGCCCATTAGAGGTGGGCTTTAGGGGTCACACCCATATTCACTATCATTTTAGGAGGATTCCTAAAGGGGTTGTTCATGATAAGTCTATAATAGTAATCCACCACATATTTCATGATCTTTTTTCTAGGATCATATGAGGATCACATCCACTAGAGCTGTCAAATGAACATTGGCTAGAGCTCATGGTGATATTTCGTATATACTGATGGAGTGAGCTACGGGAGACATCAAAACATATTAACAAATAATTAGGGTTTTCATGGATGTAATATCATAATCCCATAAATTGTTTTAGTAAGTACTCTACTTTTTAGGACAATGAGACGTCATATCTCTTTGGTCATGTCATTTCCATTGTCCATGATGATTTCCATTAGTGTAATCAAAGGGGTAATATTGTATCTATTGTGATACCACATCATAACATTCAATATAGTATTATCAATCCCATAAGAACACAATACATTAAAATTTAGTAGTGATGGATAATAATATATATCTAGAGTGATGATGTGGTTTGGAAACTCATACCCCCGAAAATGAACTGTGGCCAACCCATATAAAAAATTGAAATAGACACAAATGTACATCAATATATACTTATGATATGATAAAATTACAATGGTTCCAAGAAACACCATATGGGGGAATAGTTGACTCATAGTATCCATACACTAAAGAGGGACATCAATAAATCATCCAACCAACGGTTTGGGCTCATCATTCTATTCAAATGTAACCCCTATTCAATATGTTGACCATACACTAGAGTAAAATAGTAAAACCTATCTTAGAATCATTAATTTTATTGGGAACTACTTTAGACACCCCATCAACATTCTTTCAAGCATTTGAAGGAAAATACTAAACTAGTGGTAGCATGAGATGTTGAGGTGTAGCCATGGATCACCTCACTGATCCAACCTCAGTGTTGTCAACAACACCTTCTCTAGTTTTTTATCTATATGTCCCAATAGAAGTTGTCTACTAGAAAAAACCCATAACACAGCCTACCCAAGATGGGTATGAATTTAATATTATGGATATATGACATATTTGTCCTTTCCTCACTATGGTGCAAGAGAAAATTATTTGTGTTAGGTAAACATTTATTGAGTAACACTATGATTGGGTTTTGGTGGTGGTGAGTGTAAAACTATAAATTCCACATATCATTATACCATCTGACCATAAAGGTGATATTGGATATCCTCATAGGTTGATCAAATATGGTAGGTCCACAACCACTCCTCTGTAATGTTTAATCCTTGGAACAGATCCAACTACTTTATCTATCCATGTCAATTATTCGCAATGTTGTCCTAATATATAGTGGATTAATATAGAAGATAAGTGTTAGTATCAAGATCCTTTTTTCCATCCTAATGCTTTTCCATAGGGTGCATGACGACATCGAGTTATGGTCCATCATGGCAAGTTTCATGAATGATAAATTAATCATAAGATACACCAACAATAATCTGAACAAGAAATCTGTGGAATCAATGCTAGCCTATGGGATAAAGATATCATCTATAATACCTAACTCATACAGAAGTTATCTATAGGAAAATATATACACCCTTTATGTAGAAACCTGAAGCCTGACATACATGGACATTACATTAATTTTGCGGAATACTTAGTACATAACAAAAACACACACACAAGGACCGTAATAGTTTAGTGTCTTTGGAAACTCGGAATATAATCTTCTAATCGTGGTGAAAGATCTTCAACATCTCCCATAAAGATCTTCTTCTTTTTTCTAAACCTAAATCCTTTATTTATGTCCTGGGAAAAGAAAACATAAAAGGGTGAGCTCAAATTCTCAGTAAGGGTAAACAAAAGAAATATCAATCACGTCATATTCATAAGAACATATCTTTTGGAAATCATAACCTGCAAAAGAGATCATAATTTCATAACATCGAATAAATCATAGTTGTAAAATGTAATCCCAATAATCATAACTTAAAACATGAAACTTTGTGTCATACACACGTAATCATGGAGAATCATTTCTTGTTAGTCAAGACTCATTGCCAAGACTATCTTAGTGGACAAAGTCCCTTTCTGAACTGAGTTCACTCCTCGTTTCAGTCCTGTTTCACTGAACCGGTATAACCTACCGTTCTAGCCATGTCTATCTCATGAGATATAAAATCTTTACCCAATGCATTCGAGGGAGATATAGGTCCCACCCATCTCATAATGATACCATTCTTATGTGTGCCACAAAATCATAAACCATACATCATTTCATAACCCATGTAGTAAAAATGGGATTCTTAAATAATATGATATCATTAAAAAATCATATAAGATAAAAGAATTCATAAAAATAATTCCGTCACAACATAGTCAAATCAATGTAAAAAATAGGGATAGAAAAAGAACCCTTTATTATCTTAGATGGAAAATAATTTTGATAAAACACTTGAACTCCATTCTTGAGGAAAATATCCTTTCTACTTCAAAAACACTTTTCCTTTCTTAAAATGTAATACAATTTTAAACTAAAAGAAGTTGATTAAAAATAAACTTGAAAACTTGTAATGGAAGCTTCTTGTAAATAATGTTTTAAAAATCCATTCATGCCGTATAAGTTAAAAAAACATTCTTCTCGTACTTTTGTCGGAAAAGTCAAAAAAGTACCTCGTACGAAAAACGACAAAAGATTCCATTCATATCTTTTACTAAAAACTCACCGAAGGGTAAAATAGGATTTAAACAATTGTAGTTGGATGGAAATAATATTACATATTGAGGAAACATGGATGTGGATGATAAAATACACCCCAGTAAATACTAAATTATAAACAATCTCGGATAAAAATGAGATTGTGATATTTCCCTTACCTTATTTCCGATATGCTTTGTACGTATCCAAACCTCCTGTATAATGATTTAAATAATGTCATTAACTTATTACAGAATCATACTCATTGTTATGATATCATATATGGTCATATTCTTAGCTTCTTATTAGTAATATTTCATTACTACTTGTTATTCGGGTGTTTATTACTTTTTGTTCTTATGCGTGTTTTGTCGAATAAATTCTTATTCTTCTCTTTAGGTTATCGATACCTAATTTCCAGAATTGTATTAGTGTAATATATATCATATTCATTCATTAAATTCATTTATATAATCATTATTAAATGAAGATCATGTAGAACGAGTCGCATCACATCGTGGAGACGGTATTCCGTACGTACGCACGAGTGATGATATCATTCCTATGATCATGGAATTGTATTGGAGTGTATGTATACTATTTCAGAATCAATATAACTTTATAATAGTCATATATAGTCATTATTTACACCATTATACCCATCCAAGTAATGTGGTGGTGGAAAATAGATTACACCACGGCGTGGAGACGGTATTCTGTACGTACACACGCGCGGTGATTTCTTTTTCCGTAGGATGGATAGATGGTGAAATAGGGTTTTTTAATAAATATAACAACATATCAGTATATTAGTGATACTGATGTTATTACTTCATAATGAAACAACTAAAGAAGAAGAAGTGGAAGAAGAAAGAAATTGAAAAAGATCGGTAATAGATATTACCTCTTTTTGACGCGCCTTCACTTAACCTGCACTTAAAGAACTAAGGATGGTCTTTGAAGAAGACCAATACCTCTAGGATGATACTAGGAAAGTGGAGAAGAGATTTTGACAGGGGTTGGCCGAGGTTGAATGCTCAAATTGGTGTGAGGAGGAGAGGGAGGAGGTGCCCTTTTATAAGGGAGGAGAGGGGCACCTTAGGAAAATCTCAAAATATTATTTTATATTAAGGTAAAATTCGGTTAATAATGGTTCCAAAGGGTCTTATTTAGAATATAAAGTGCGGATGGGTCGAAATCCTCTCATCCAATAGGATTTAGACAAGTTTACAGTTTTATTTTAACCTTATCAATTAGATTTAACTCTAAGTTAAATAATTTAACTTTTACCGTGTCTTTTTGTTTTCTTACACTATAAGGTTAATAAACATACTATATCAAGCCAAAAGAACCCCAAGTTGTTTATTATTAATATATATATCCTTATCTAAGTCATTTGGCCGAACATTAGATTTTTAGGAATTAAATAACAATTAATAATATAATATTTTTTTAAAAAACTAATTTATGTCAATTTTGACACTATTTGGTACATGATTTTTATGAAATTCATAAAAGAATGATAAGTTAGAAAAAAGTTACTTATATAAACAATAACATGTCATATTAACCTATAAAATTAATTTAAGTCATAAAAAGTCTCAAATTACATTTATTTGGGCATTTATAACATCAATTATGTTATTATTTTCTTAAAAAGGTAATTACTGCATCATTGTTGTGTCATAAATAAATTAACTTATTTAATGTCTAAAAATTAAAAATAAAATATCATTATCTAGGAAATATTTTTATCTTTCTAACGAATATTTATAGTCGAATTTATCTTATGTATAACCCTGTATTAAAAATGATTTACTTATTAAACATTGTTTTTAACTATTTTAACCCTTCTTTAAATAAATTAATAATAAATGTCCTAATCTAATCCAAGTGGGCTTAAATGGTCATATTTTAATCCTAAGGATGTTTTTGGCCGAATTAAACTTATCCAATTGAATTAGGACATGTGTTAGGGTAATAATAATATCATTTTTACCCTTAATTACCCTATTTACTTTTAACCGTGGTATAAAAAAGTCAAAAGTTACTATTCACCAAAAATTATTTTCATCTCATTGAACAACATTTTAGTCCTTGATACTAACAGTGTCTCTCGGATTTTCGAAATTCCACTCACTAAAGTGGTAAAATTAAGTTTTATGAAAAATTCAGTTTTTTTTAACTACCACTTAGGGGTTTCACTATTCATCAAAAAATGAACATTTCCAGAAAAATACAAAAAATTAGGCCTAAGATATATTTTATATTATGAATTCAAAAATGAAGTCTATTTTACCAAATTCAAAACATATCAGTTACATTAATTAATTTAAAAATTAATTCCCGTCGTCAAAACAAATAGCGTGTTTTTGAGAGATAATAACTATCAAAAGATTGACACTTGTTTATGTCTGGTTTAAATGTGAAATTACATCCAATGACCATAATTGTATTAAATTGTAAAAATATATTCTAAATATACTTTTAAACCACTCAAATTAATAATTTATCACTATTAATTATTTCTATTAAAAAAGTTGTTTTTAATTAAAATTTAGTAATTTTCACTATTCATCAGAATATGAAAGTTATCCAAAAAGTACCAAAATATCACCCTAAGCTAATTTCGATATTCCGAATCCAAAAATGAAGTCCATTTTGAAAAATAAAATTTAGAAAATTTCAAAAAGTGGTTATTACTATTCATAACGGCTAGTTTTAATAATATTTTAATAGCATATCGTTGTTTAGTGAAAACTTGGTATTGCGTACTACACACGCTATCGAGGAAGGTCGCGATTGCGTGTAATGTAAGGCAATTCAAGGATGTGTGTTGAGAAAGCTCCTTTTGGTGTAGCGTACAACACAAGACATTAAATAAAAAGAATATTTTTCATAAAATCTCTGGGTGTTACATTCTACCCCCCTTAAAAAGAATTTCGCCCTCGAAATTCGACGGGGTTATAAATGGGTTACTACTTGAAAGATTGTTTAATAGAAACCCACATCGTAAAAAGGAATACCAAAACATGGATTTAAAAACCAAAGTATGAAGTGAAACGGTTACCCAAATTAACTCGTCATTGGGTTTCCACGTAGGAGAACATAGGTGAAAATATGGATATGGAAGAAAAATATAACCATCATGTTCTGATGGGGAGTGGTAGAGAACATGGCTATGGAAAAGCCAGAAATCACAAAGCCATAAATTTGTGATAATCTAAGTTACCATCTGATTCATCAGATATAAGATCACTAGGACAACATTTTTGGTTTTCAAGATCGTTTCCCTAAAGTTGATGAAATTGGAATTAGAAGAAATACTTTCGTGATTTTGGTATAGTCTCACTGTTGTTCATTCTTTGGACAATTTCCACTTCATCTCTTAAATAAATGAAGTTGAATTTTCCATTTGTTATGTTATAGAAGATCATGTGATAGAATGATGGGTCATTCCATCTGTCTCAAACAAAAGGTTAGAAAAGGTATCAAAAAATACATAAGTCCATCTATAGTGAGATTAATCATATACGGTTCCTAAAATGGACTTATAATTCATATATCATACTACTTAATATAATAAAACTAGTTTCTACTAAACATGTACTTCCTGTAGGCCAGTGGTAGGCGATAAAGGCCAGTCGCACTTCGGTTGTGGGTTCGATTCCCACAGCCTTGTCCGACGCGATGGGTTGTCGTCCGTCCTGCAGGTTGTCCTTTTTCTAAAACTACATTACTATAACATCACTTATGGTTAACATAATCCATTCCAATCTTTAGGCTTATCCATAATGCTGCAGTCCACGTTCATAATATAGTGAAAACGATTACCAGAGAATTAATACCATCGTTGATCCCCATATATCATAAGATATGTCTTGTTGGTCACATTCCAAACATTCAAAGGCCTTAATCATGTATTTTCTTGAATACCCATTGAACCTTAGTGAAAACACGAATGCTATTAAAAGTTAACTCTTTCCACATACCAAAATCCTCAAAATTCTATATACTCTAACAATGATATCACTTAGTCCTTATATCAATCATGAGCTCATGAATACTGTCAAACATTTCATTTTCTCCGTATCCCTTCATTATGCGCATATCATCTACTTTCCAAAATATTTGAATCACTTTTCATGGTTACCGGTACCTTAAAATTATTGAAAACCACAATAGACCAATACATATATATTTAAATACACCATAAAAGTACCTGAACACATTATTCTTGAATACCAATATATAAACACTTCAGTCCATCCACTTCAATGATTGTCCTGGAATAAGTCCTTCCTTGATTTAGAAGTAACTTTTTAGGTCAGGGCATTGAGTTGGGTAATGCCCATGTTCTCTGCAAATAAGACATTGAACTCCATAACAGTCTGTCACTCTATGACCCTTTTCTCCACACATATAACATCAGTCCCTCCATTTGAGGTATTCCTCAAGGTTCTTCTTCCCTTCTTTAGAAATATCAATCTTCCTTTCTTTATGCTCCTCAACATGCGAACATGAATAATAGTTTATCTTCCTCTTCTTTGATGAATTAGGAATACCACTAAATTTCACCTTGTTAATCATATATCGCGATGACTGATTCGGTATAATCACAATATCTTTCTCTCTAGGAATTACACAATTTTGTTGCTCATAGTCACCAATTTGTCCATTGGATTCAATGTTAACCGAATTCCTTCTGGTTCCCTCCATTAACTAAAACACCAAAAACAATCTTGTGAGAGGCAAAAATCATGCTAGAGAAAAAAACATAGTAAAGGGTGAGTACCCTCAATATCTAACATCTTAGGTTAAATTATAAGATCGTTACCGTAATTCTAGGACTATAACCTATACGTATACTTATCCTTAGAGACATCCCTAGACATACCTTAGAAATACCTCTAGGGATCTCACTAACGTTCTCACATCCTAGTTTCCAAAGGTTGACTAAACCTTTCCTCTGTTACCAACTGTAGAAACCCGAATCCTGACGTACATGGACATTACATTACTTTTTCAGAATACTTAGTACATAACAAAAACACACACACAAGGACCGTAATAGTTTAGTGTCTTTGGAAACTCGGAATATAATCTTCTAATTGTGGTGAAAGATCCTCAACATCTTCCATAAAGATCTTCTTCTTTTTTCTAAACCAAAATCCTTTCTTTATGTCCTGGGAAAAGAAAACATAAAAGGGTGAGCTCAAATTCTCATTAAGGGTAAACAAAAGAAATATCAATCACGTCATATTCAAAAGAACATATCTTTTGGAAATCTTAACCTGCAAAAGAGATCATAATTTCATAACATGGGATAAATCATAGTAGTGAAATGTAATCCCAATAATCATAACATAAAACATGAAACTTTGTGGCATACACACATAATCATAGAGAATCATTTCTTGTTAGTCAAGACTCATTGCCAAGACTATCTTAGTGGACAAAGTCCCTTTCTGAACCGAGTTCACTCCTCGTTTCAGTCCTGTTTCACTGAACCGGTATAACCTACCGTTCCAGCCATGTCTATCTCATGAGATATAAAATCTTTACCCAATGCATTGGAGGGAGATATAGGTCCCACCCATCTCATAATGATACCATTCTTATGTGTGCCACAAAATCATAAACCATACATCATTTCATAACCCATGTAGTAAAAATGGGATTCTTAAACAACATGACATCATAAAACAATTCATATAAGATAAAGGAATTCATAAAAATAATTCCATCACAACATAGTCAAATCAATGTAAAAAATAGGGATAGAAACAGAACCCTTTATTATCTTAGATGGAAAATAATTTTGATAAAACACTTGAACTCCATTCTTGAGGAAAATATCCTTTCTACTTCAAAAACACTTTTCCTTTCTTAACATGTCTTACAATTTTAAACTAAAAGAAGTTGATTATAAATAAACTTGAAAACTTGTAAAGCAAGATTCTTGGAAATAATGTTTTAAAAATCCATTCATGCCATATAAGTTAAAAAAACATTCTTCTCGTACTTTTTTCAGAAAAGTCAAAAAAGTACCTCGTACGAAAAACGACAAAAGATTCCTTTCATATCTTTTACTAAAAACTCACCGAAGGGTAAAATAGGATTTAAACAATTGTAGGTGGATGGAAATAATATTACATATTGATGAAACATGGATGTGGATGATAAAATACACCCCAGTAAATACTAAAGTATAAACAATCTTGGATAAAAATGAGATTGTGATATTTCCCTTACCTTTTGTCCGATGTGCTTTGTACGTATCCAAACCTCATGTATAATGATTTAAATAATGTCATTAACTTATTACAGAATCATACTCATTGTTATGATATCATATATGGTCATATTCTTAGCTTCTTATTAGTAATATTTCATTACTACTTGTTATTCGGGTGTTTATTAATTTTTGTTCTTATGCGTGTTTTGTCGAATAAATTCTCATTCTTCTCTTTAGGTTATAGATACCTCATTTCCAGAATTGTATTAGTGTAATATATATCATATTCATTCATTCAATTCATTTATATAATCATTATGAAATGAAGATCATGTAGAACGAGTCGCATCACATCGTGGAGACGGTATTCCGTACGTACGCACAAGTGATGATATCATTTCTATGATCGTTGAATTGTATTGGAGTGTATGTATACTATTTCATAATCAATATAACTTTATAATAGTCATATATAGTCATTATTTACACCATTATACCCATCCAAGTAAGGTGGTGGTGGAAAATAGATTACACCACGGCGTGGAGACGGTATTCCGTACGTACGCACGCGCGGCGATTTCTTTTTCCGTAGGATGGATAGATGGTGAAATAGGGTTGTTTCATAATTATAATAACATATCAGTATATGATTGATACTGATGTTATTACTTCATAATGAAACAACTAAAGAAGAAGAAGTGGAAGAAGAAAGAAATTGAAAAAGACCGGAAATGGATATTACCTCTTTTTGACGCGCCTTCACTTAACCTCCACTTAAAGAACTAAGGATTGTCTTTGAAGAAGACCAAGACCTCTAGGATATTACTAGGTAACTGGAGAAGAGATTTTGGCAGGGGTTGGCCGAGCTTGAATTCTCAAATTGGTGTGAGGAGGAGAGGGAGGAGGTGCCCTTTTATAAGGGAGGAGAGGGGCACCTTAGGAAAATCTCAAAATATTATTTTATATTAAGGTAAAACTCGGTTAATAATGGTTCCAAAGGGTCTTATTTCAAAGATAAAGTGGGGATGGGTCGAAATACTCTAATACAATAGGATTTATAGAAGTTTAGGTTTTTATTTTAAACTTATCAATTAGATTTAACTCTAAGTTAAATAATTTAACTTTTACCGTGTCTTTTTGTTTTCTTACACTATATGGTTAATAAACATACTATATCAAGCCAAAGGAACACCAAGTTGTTTATTATTAATATATATATCCTTATCTAAGTAATTTGGTCCAAAATTATATTTTTAGGAATTAAATAACAATTAATAATATAATATTTGTTTTAAAAACTAATTTATGTAAATTTTGACACTATTTGGTACATGATTTTTATGAAATTCATAACAAAATGATAAGTTCGAACCAAGTTACTTATATCAACAATAACATGTCATATTAACCTATAAAATTAATTTAAGTCATAAAAATTCTCAAATTACATTTATTTGGGCATTTATAACATCAATTATGTTAATATTTTCATAAAAAGGTAATTACTGCATCATCGTTGTGTCATAAATAAATTAAATTATTTAATGTCTAAAAATTACAAATAAAATATCATTATGTAGGAAATCATTTTATATTTCTAATGAATATTTATAGTCGAATTTATCTTATGTATAACCCTATATTAAAAATGAGTTACTTATTAAACATTGATTTTAACTATTTTAACCCTTCTTTAAATAAATTAATAATAAATGTCCTAATCTAATCCATGTGGGCTTAAATGGTCATATTTTATTCCTAAGGTTGTTTTTTTCCGAATTACACTTATACAATAGAATTAAGACATGTGTTAGGGTAATAATAATATCATTTTTACCCTTAATTACCCTATTTACTTTTAACCGTGGTAAAAAAAGTCAAAAGTTACTATTCACCAAAAATTATTTTCATCTCATTGAACCACATTTTAGTCCTTGATATTAACCGTGTCTCTCGGATTTTAGAAATTCCACTCACAGAAGTGTTAAAGTTATGTTTTATGAAAAATTCAGTTTTTTTTAACTACCACTTAGTGGTTTCACTATTCATCAAAAAATGAACGCTTCCAGAAAAATACAAAAAATTAGGCCTAAGATATATTTTATATTATGAATTCAAAAATGAAGTCTATTTTACCAAATTCAAAACATATCAGTTACATTAATTAATTTAAAAATTAATTCCCGTCGTCAAAACAAATAGCGTGTTTTTGAGAGATAATAACTATCAAAAGATTGACACTTGTTTATGTCTGGTTTAAATGTGAAATTACATCGAATGACCATAATTGTATTAAATTGTAAAAATATATTCTAAATATACTTTAAAACCAATCAAATTAATAATTTATCACTATTAATTATTTCTATTAAAAAATTTGTTTTTAATTAAAATTTAGTAATTTTCACTATTCATCAGAATATGAAAGTTATCCAAAAAGTACCAAAATTTCACCCTAAGATAATTTCGATATTCCAAATCCAAAAATGAAGTCCATTTTGAAGAATAAAATTTACAAAATTTCAAAAAGTGGTTATTACTATTCATAACGGCTAGTTTTAATAATATTTTAATAGCATATCGTTGTTTAGTGAAAACTCGGTATTGTGTACTACACACGCTATCGAGGAAGGTCGTGATTGCGTGTAATGCAAGGAAATTCAAGGATGTGTGTTGTGCAAGATCCTTTTGGTGTAGCGTACAACACAAGACATTAAATAAAAAGAATATTTTTCATAAAATCTCGGGGTGTTACACTTTAATATTCTCTATATAGTTCTAATATAATTAGATGCCATGTTGGAATCCTTTGATGAGGTTTAGCTCAGGGGTTTTCAACCATTTACCTTCACTGTAGAGTAACATCCTGAGTAATTGTTGTAGCTATGTAAGGAGTATCTTGAGGTAGTAGAACGTTATATAAGACTTCCTTTTATATGTTTTGTTTAGAAAATTTCGTTCTCTTTGAATCTATCACATGAATAAATCCTTTTTTGTGTATGTTTTTATTATAGAAAACATGTTTTTGAAAATTGATGATCACATGATATCTATGGATTTTTTGGATATTCATGAAAAGAGTGAATTCCATGAAAAGAAGGAAAATTGTTGATTTCCAAGAAGATTTTTGTTCCCCAATAAGGTTTCCACAAATTTTATATAGGTGATATGCAGCCTTTCAGTTATGTCGGTTGCATGATAATTGTGGAAGATAATTTAAAAATTCAGTACATTCCTCAAAACATGATCCCCCATTAAACCAAATTTAAAGTGGGAGTATCTTTTTAATGTCAAACACACATACAAGATCGATCAAGGTTGAAGGATATCCAAATGATGAAATTTAGAGAAAATAGATGGATTCTTTCAAAACACCCATAAGTTACAAGAATATATAACCAGAGGTGTCGTATAATATCCTATTTTGTGAGTTAGAAACAAAATATTGTGTGAGGCATTACTTATTTGATTCTATATGCATAAAAATACCCCTCATATTTCTATTTCATAGAAAATATTTATGTTTAGTCAGACTATGAATCATTTTTGGAAGGCAAAGTGTTTTATTTTTGGTATCCCTATGTTTAACGCCTCACACAACACTGATAAAATAATTTCCATTTACTCCAATATGTGAGTAATTTTATTCAAATTACATCACTTAATCCCATTAATGTATTATAAATTTATTGAAACTACTTGATATAACACTTATTCCACAAAGAACATAAATCTTATTATATAATAATGCCACATGGAACCCGAGGTCTCAAAAAAAATCATATCATAGATTAACCTATGTTATTTACACAAATTTTATACCCCCTCTATAAATAAAAAGTCTATAAGGATGATGGAACATGAGAACTCTCTTTAACAAAAAAAAAATATGCATGAAAATTCAATACACAAGAATGGAATTGTGACCATCCCTCTCTTGTATCTTTGCACTAAATATTTGAAAAGTTACATTTTTATAATCCCCACAAATGTCCTTATTATATCTTAAAAATAACTTGGAGTCCCATTGTATAAGACCCACCCAATACGTTTTCATTGACCCTTTCATTACAAAATAATGCTTACCCCATGAAATTAAACTACATGGATATGTCTAGAGACATGGCCAAAAGTTGTACAACTTGAACTACATGGGTTATGACTCCTATCTATAAGACACATAGGAATCCTCTTTTAGTTTTAATAAAAGTACAAATTCTTTCTTATCTCACTCTAAGGATTTTATATATCCTATAATCTAATCAAACTTTCTAGTGATCATCAAACATGAAAGAGTGTCTATCTATGTGTATTAATTTCATCGTGTCCCCACCAGACACTATACAGTGACAATCCCCATTGGACTTTAAGCCCTGAGTGTCCCCACCTGACTTTAAACCTTGAGTTTCGTCATTCAACTATAAACTATGATTTTCCTGACAAGACTCTAAACTATGAGTGTAACCATTGGAATCTAAACTATGAGTTTCCCCATTATAATAAAATATAAGACTCCAAAATGATAAAGGGTGAAATGAATAAATGATATGAATCATGTAAAAAATGTGAATATTTATTTTTAGGATCCTTTAAAATTAGAACTTCACAATTAAGCATTCTTGGTCTGTAGTAGTGATTAGGATGGGTGTCCTTCTGTGATGTTTCCCATGATATGTATGAGTGAGTAAAAAGCACATTGGAATGAACATGTGTTGTTCTGTGGGGACATTCAATAGTCATATGACTCGTTTGGGATTGTGGGTGGGACCCAAGGAGAGGATCACGTGTCTATAGGGAAACTGGTGGTACTTAGTAGGCTATGACCAAATATCCACGTTAAGATGGATGGTCTATACTATCATCAGGGCCCAATTGTTACATTTGGTATTAAAGCCAATACAAAACACTAATTGTGGTGGCATTGCCTAGGTTGAGATATAGGGTCCACGATGTGGACATTGTTATCTAAAGTGGGGGGGTGATGTAACAACACATAACGACAAAGGTTTAAATTACTAAACGATAGGATTTGTGTCGACAATGTGCCCCATTATTTTCATGTTCCTGTTTGATTAGAACTTCATAGTTAAGTGTTCTTGACCTCGAGTAATGATCAGGATGGGTGAATTTTTGTGAAGTTTTCTATGATGTGTGTGAGTGAGGAGAAAGTATTCTATAAAAAACATGTGTTGGCCTATAAGGAAAACCATTAGTTAGATGACCCGTTTAGGCATGTGGGTAGGTCATAGGGAGGGATCACATGTCTGTGGGGAAACAGGTGGTATCTGGTGGGCCATGAACCGATGACCAAATTAAGGTAGGGTGTTTGTGTTGTCAGCGAGGCCTTGTTGTTACATCTAAACTATGAGTTCCCTCCTATTTAGCATAAAAATATAATGTTTCATCAACTTACTCTTAGAATTAAGCCTGTAAACCTAAAATTCAATATGTTATAGGAATAATGTGCCAAAATTACATGGAATAAGGAACATACCTCAACATCCAACATTCCCAACACATTCATCCATTTGAATATAAAATATTTTCCCAGTGAATAAATCAAGTTATGTAATTAAATTATTTCTATAAAGATGCAATCAGTAATGGGTTCACAAGAATGTCTTAAATCTTTGAGGGTTTTATGAAATTTGAAACGAGCTCCTTATTTTGATGATCAAAAGTCTCAACCTATATTATAATAAAATTTTCCATCATCTTTACCATGATTTTTAAAGTCCATCTATCTTTAGAGTGAAGAAACATAGGAATGGATCATGATAAACTACACATCTATCAGGTCTCAATGAAATGTATTCGAAGAAGTGACTCTTTATGTGGTATGTACATAGGGGACCATTAAAGGATGTTATATTTTAATAAATTTTTCTTTATAGTAAAATTATTTAATCATAAATATTTTAATTTTTTGGGTCTAGTTATCATATTTTTAGTTTTTAGGAATAAAGGGTTTTTTATAAAAATAACTTAAATTATAATTTTAACTTAATTTATCATTATTATGTTATTAATATTTATGGAAAACCTTAATTTATAATATTATTATATTTTAATAATTCTATAAGATTATCTGAGACGCAACCAAAAGTTAGTTTTAGAAATTATATCCAACGCATAAGATAGATTCCAAAAGTTAAAATTCTAGATGATAACTGAAATTAGATGAAATTGAAAAGGGACTCAGATGTATAAAAAATTATGATTGATAAGAAATATTTTTAGAGAGTAATGGGAAATGGAGAAGTGATAATTCAATAGTGAATATATAACATTCTTAGTATTTTATATATGATTTATGACATTTTCAATTAGGAAGTTGAAGAAATAGTAAAAGATGAGTGTATGTAATATCCCTTTGTCAATAATTAAGGAATTCATTGATATGTAAAATATTTTTTATTTTCCATAGAACCAATATGTATTATTTTGAGTTCATAATATAACACCACAATATTTTACAATATTTATATTTTTAAATAAATTCAATTTATTTGATAGCTTATGTTACGTGCAACACAGAGCTTAAACGAACCATAATATATGATTAAATATTAACTGGATCATTAGAATAGAAATGGAACTATTAGGAATATTAATCTGGGAATTAGGATAATAACCTCACTTATGAAAGTTTAAATAAAATTTAGGTATCTCTTAAATTAAAATATGATATATTTATCTCATGGAAGAAGTAAATAAATATTTTAAAATGATAAATTCAGAGTTGGTATTTTTTTGAAACATTAATGTTTATTTAAAATATTATAATTAAAATAATGATTTAAAAGTAAATTAATTTTCATAAAATATATTGATAAATTAATATTCTAATTATTTATAATTTTAACTTAATTTTATAATACAAAAATTAATTCTTCAAAGTGTCGTATAATCAGTTATAATATAAAAATGGTATTTTTCAAATAAATGATGACTTTATTTAAAATTTAAATTTCACATATTTAAAAAATAATAATTTCATATAATGGATTCCATTTTTTAAATTTACACGTCGAAAAAATGGTTTGGGTGTGGTTTTGGTAGTTTTTCTGAAATATTTGAATTATTTATGAATAGTCAAATACAATAATTTACGGTATTTTACATTATAAGTTAAATTCATGAATTTATAGTCATTTATGATATAAGATCCCATTATATTGAAATCATATACACTATTTACTATATATAGTTGCATGAATAAATAGTGTAGACAATTTTGTGGCAAAATAATAAAAAATGAATAAAATAATCAAAAAGGCACCCCTCTCATCCCCTATACATACCACCCTCACCTCCCCATTTCATTTCACCTTATATGAAATAAAACTTGTCTAAATTATTCCTAATTCCCTTTCCAAGTTTTTTCCCATGACCAAGGCCTAAAGTTATTACCAAAAGAACAACTCCAAGTGTTCTAAGGAGGGTCCCAGAGAGACAATACTCAAGAGGTAAAATCTACTTTCTTTAACATTTAATTTATTTTTATTTTCTTATTTGATCTTCACTAACTCTATAAAAAGTGTCATTTAATCTTCAATATCATATATGTAGATTTATTTTATTTTAAAAAATATTATTCCTCATAAAATCCCATCTCCTCTCCTTTTATTTAAAAAAATGAAAATATGGCCCAAGATGTGTCAATTCACCACCTTTATAGACAAAGAGTTTTCATTTTCCATTACGGCCTTCATGGATGGTCATAAAACAATTATTTTTGTTAAATAATATTTTAATATACATATTATAAGTTATATATTTTTTGAACCATTATATAAATATAATATTAAATAAAATTACACAAGTTCATGATTGTCGTGAAAACCGCCAAAATAAATTATTACATTTTCATAAAGAATTTATCCAATTAATAATCTTCATAAGAAATAAATATATGATAATTGATAATATTTAAACTTATAGAATTTAATTATTACAAAATAATTTCACTTATGGAGAATTTATTCACATTTTACAAGAATTCCCATATTATCACTAAATGGAACTGACCATAAAACCACAAAAAGAATGCTCTATGAAAAACAAAATTAAACATTATGACTCATCTAAATTTATATAAATGAAATTAATAAAATTATAAAAAATAAAATACATGTTGAATAGGTTCTTAATTATGTAATTAATGAATCTAATTTTATTATCTAGGATAATAAGTACAAGTGCAGAATGCTTTTAAACATAAGGTAAGGGTTTCTCATATCACTTTTATTTCTATGAGATATGACTTATTGACCACTTATTTTTTGTGAGTGGAGTATGTATACTTTAATTTGATATATAATATCATTAATATCATTATATTCATGGTATTCAAGGTTTCATTTTATGATCATTAATTTTATGCGGTATACAATTCAATTGATTGCAAGTTGTAAGGGTTTCTCATCTCACTTTTACTCCTACGAGATATATTCCTTATTCAACCCTTATATCAAGTGTACATTGAAAATACATAACTTAAATATATAATATCATGAATATATTTATCTATATGGAATTAAATATTTCATTTTAACATGATTAATTTATGAGGCATATGGTTGGACTGATTACAAAGTGGTTATGTAATTATTAACCAAATTTACATTCTTTTGGTTAAACATATACTCCATTGATTATGTAATTCTATGATTATGTGTGAAATGAATCTCTTTATCTTTTATTATATATAAACTTGTATTATGTGGATTTATATTTGATAAAAATAAGTGATTCATTTTTTAATGCTCACACATTCTTATAGAAATACTCTTCTAAACGCATCTTTTTAAAATAATTTAAAAGCAATATTTTTTTAAAACTTATAAAGCATGATAATTGTCACACCATGACCAAGGACACTAGTTATTTTATTCTTTTATTGTTCTCGTGTCATTTGGATGAGGTTTAGTTGGGTCCCTGTATGAACTTTTCTAGAGTTTTATATTTTAGAGGGTCTTGGGCCAGTGCGCGGTCATCGAACCGTTAGCAGTGACCGTGTGTTTGGTCCTGGTGATTGTGCGGTGGCGCGATACTCAAAATAAACAATAATTTAAATAAATAAATTTCACCATAATTATCATTAAGTTTGTTCTTAATTTCTTTTGTTGTTACTAGTATTTTTATTATCATTTTTCTATTAATATTATTACAAATATTATTATTTTACCATTCATATTATTATTATTATTATCTTAATTATTGTATTTTTTATTAGTATTATTTTCTAGTTTTATTATTATTATTATTATTAGTATTATTATTACTATTATGAAATGGAAAAAAATAAGAAACCCTAAATCTACCCGCCCCCCTTTCCCCCTTGCTCACCGTGGGCCACACCCCCCCTTCCCTGTCGCTCTCTCATGCGCCGCCTACCCACAAATCCGCTCCCCTCTCATCCTGGCTTCCACCTCCCACTGCCCCTCAAGCCTGCGCGTGTCATCGCCTCACCTCTGCGCTCCAGCCTCCTCTTTACCTGGCCCTCCACACTTCCCCTCCCCAATCTCTGCAGCACCACAACAGCCTCCTCCCGTAAGGCCGCGCTCTCTTGCCCCGTCCACCTACAGCACCGCCTTGTCCGGTGGCCAGAAACGACGACCCCCCCCCCATGTGTGCCCCATTCGAGAAAAACCCAAACCCTCCCTGCTCTCTTGGCCTACCAATTCGCACAACCCCTTCCCTAGCCTCCGCCCAATAGACCCCTCCACCGGTGCGGTGAAACTTCCATCCACCTTTGCTCCACCTCGCTCGGCCTGCGACCAGCCAACCCAAACTCTAGCCCGCAGTAATTTTTAGTGTGGCCCAAACCCCTTTTTCATAGCACATACGCTCTTCTCAGGCGTGGTCTCGATTCCACTCACTGCCAAACCACGGTTTGCATCTCATTCTAATTTTGTTGTTTCTTCAAATTCACTGAACTTTGACATCTCGGTTTGTATTTCATGATTTTTGAAAACTTTCTAGAGTATGCGATTGACGTATCAAGACCCATTGGCCATGGTCCAACATCCTCCACCAAAGTCGAGGCGGATGGACTCTCTTCCCTAGGCCACCGACGTTTCTGGTAAGGTTAACGCACCTGCTATTTTGTTTCGTGTCATCATTTTTAGGTTATTTTGTTTTATGCGAGTCCTTGGTATCTCTTTGGTCATGTGTTGGCCCTTGTTGTGCTGAAATTTGGGTGTCGGGAATTGTTGCAAGGTGTTGAGATCAATTCTAGGTGCGCGCACACATATTTTCCCAAGTATGAATATATATATATATATATATATATATACGCCTTCGGAGTGTGTGTTCCCTCATGGCACATGGAACACGTGAATCAGTTTAAAGATGTATATATATATAGGGAAGTGTGAGCGCGCGTGCAAGTGAGGTGTTGCTTGAGTCAGAAAGTTTCAATCGGGCTTCCTTGAGGTAGGAAAATCCATGCATTTACTTTCCACTACTTGTCCTTGATGCTTGAGTTTTTCGTTATATTATTATCTTGCTATGAATCTTCATGGTAGCCCTTTAAATCTTCTTGTGGTGTTCTAAAATTATTTGGTGTTGTTAAAGATAGGGTTTCCATGAATCTTTCTTTAGGCCTTTTATATGATGCCTTTGTTGTTTGTAAATTTCCACTTGTTCTTTTTTGGTGAAATTGGATGTTTGGTGGGGTTTTCCCCATTAATTTTTTTTGTTAAATTGGTCTAAAATATGTTTTGGATTTTGTGTATGAAATGTGGTGTTTTCCCTGGTTGTGGTTTGGTGTTTGTCTAAAAACAAGCTTTTGGTTTATGAAATTGTGTGGTATTTTATAAGTGATTGATATGGGTGTTTTGGGGTTGAAAGCAAATGGTGTATTTATAAAATTTGGTTTCAAAATTTTTGGTTTGTTTTGATGTGTTCCTCTTGGTTTTGCCCGGTTGGCCCTGGAAACATGATAGGGTGAGTTTTTGGAAAATGAATGGGGGTGTTTGTAAATTTTGGGGTGTGTTTGGGTGAAAGTGGAATTCAAAGCCTGTTCGGCACTTTCTTAGGTTTTGTTGATTTAACTTGACTTAAAGTTAAATTGGGAAGGTTTTTGGTAAATGTTTTATTTAAGGGGTCGTTTGGCCACGTTGGTATAAAGATAGTATTTGTGGTTGTTTTTGAATGGGTAATACATGTTTTGATAAAAGGATGAGCATTGTTAATCTAAAGTCCTGTTTGAAATTTTAGAATGGATTTTGACAAAAGGATTGATATGTGTGAATTGTATGAGGCCTGTTTGGCATCTTTGAAACTGTGTGTTTGGAAAACCCCTCTTCGGTTAGGCCCCTTTCCTTGTCTTTCGATCATGTGATAGGAGGGTCCTCGGTATGGGCCTCCTTTTTAGAATATTTATTTTAAGGAATGTGACTAACCATGAGGTGGTCAGGGTGGTGATGGATTGTGTTGGGTGCTTGATTATATATATACGACTTGTTATTTGAATGCATGGAACACCTCTTTGTAAACATAGCACAGAAACTTAGCATAGCAAGGGGGTTTACTGAGAACGATTGATGTACTAGTTTAGATGACGCACTATCTAGTGGCCCCATTGAAGGGGAATACTATGTTATTGATGCTATGGGGATTGGGCCCCTCAGTTAGTCCATGTAGGGTTATGCCGAGCGTTAGGTAATTATGACATCATTGAGTTAGGGCATGCCTTCAGGATGAGTCACATGTATGGTACGTTCTGTTCTTCCTCCATGTTCTTA
The DNA here is from genome assembly GCA_963277665.1 of Viscum album. NCBI lineage: Eukaryota > Viridiplantae > Streptophyta > Magnoliopsida > Santalales > Viscaceae > Viscum > Viscum album. The sequence continues at coordinate 907,781,002 of OY728153.1, forward strand.
GGTTTTCCATGATCCTTTGATATGAGCACTATTAGTACCATTGCCCTTGATGTGTGTGGAATCATACCCTTGAACTTGGTTTAGATGTTTTCTTGGAAAGAAATTTGTGTGTAAGGTTGGTTTTCAAATGAACTTTAATGTAGCTGTTTTGGAAAAGTTTGTGTGATACCTATTTTGTTTTCGTTTCCTTGTTTTTGAATTATAAGGTAAATTTAATTGTGATTGTTAGTTTTCAAAATGCAGTGAAATCTGAAACCCTTATTTTTATAATTGTAGTTCAAACTTGTATTATTGGGCTATTTTGGAACTGGAAAATTCATGGATTCTGTGGTTCAGTTTTGGCATTCCTACTAAGAATTTTAATGCTCACGCCTATCTTACCTTTTCAAAAGCAGGTTCAGCTGGTTGGTTCAGGATCTAGTTTTGACTTCCCGTGTGAGGCAGACTGTTAGTTGTTGGAGGTGACCAAGAGGTCACATGGAGGTATGTGCAGTCTTGTTTTCTTGCCGCTGCTAGTTTTCATTCTCTTTGATTAGTCTTTATTATTTTATTTGTCTTCTTTTTAGGGGCCAAATCGTTCCCACCTATTTAGTTTTGATTTCGGGCACTAGTTGTCGGCCCGTAGGGATCAGGAACGCCCCTCAGGCCATGCCGTGGGTCGGCTCGGGTGACCGGTTTAGGGTCGACCTGGGTTGGTTCGTGACAAAATTGTATCAGATGGAGGTTGGCTCTTAGAGGACCTCGCTTTTCAGAGCTCCCTTTGTTATTTGGGATGTTCAGTAGATGGAGATTTGGACTGTCGGGGATCAGGAGGTAGGTTACGGGTCGGTGCCTGATCACCACCACTCATGACGAGACCTGAGTTACCGGGGTTAGTCTAGGATTTGAATCTTTTATCTTTGGTTGTTTTGGATTGAGGGATAACAATGGGGGCGAATTAGTTCACTATGGAGCTCCACATGGGGTAGTGATCCATGTGGAGTCCAAGTTCCGGTTTAAGGTCCTCTTAGTGTTATTCCTTACTTGGGGCATGGCTCACCACCTTGTCGCTGGGTTAGGCACAGACAGTAGTTCCTCTTTCCGATAGTTTATAATTGGTTTTATTTCATTATGAACTCGGTCGATGTGAGTATGTGTTGAAAATGAAAGTGATATCGAAATAAATAAAGGGATTTCCTCCAAATTGTTTTTGAAATTAGTAATGTGTGGTTTTTTAAAGAGAAAGTATTTCGGTTTGGAAAAACATGGAATGTGTTTGGATTTTGTAAGAAACAAAAGTGTTTTAACCCTGGAAATCCTTATGGAGGGTCACACATGCATGGGTATGTACAGAGAGTGCGTATGGGCACTTGTTTTTTGATGATGTGAGAGAGATTGAATGAACGCACGTGTGACTATTCATAAGGTTCCATGGGTGGGTTTTAAAATTTTAAAGAAATAATGGTTTTGGAATGTGATTTATGCTTGTGCTTGTAAATGTTTGGCTTATGTGCATATTTCCTTTGACTTGTGTTGTTGCTTTGATTAAGTTTTGGCTTGATGCTTGTTTCGATGTTGTTTTCATGTTGTTATGAGTTTGCTGCCTAGAAAGCCTCCAGAAGTTTTTAATGGGTTACGCCAAGTTCCCATCTCTTTTTGTGTGTTGCTTGCTTATCGAGGTAATTGAGGTCTGTTAGAGGCAGTTGTGTAGTTAATAAAGATAGTGTGTCTTCATGTTGTTGGTAACTCCCGGGGTAGTTAAGGTTCGTACCTTCCTAGAGTTAGTTGAGAGTTCAGTTTTGGACTAGTAAAGGTGGGATGTCTCATCATCGTTAGAGTCTGGGCATAGTTGGTGGGGGTCGACTTGACTCCCAGTTTGTTGGACCGTTCTCTCGCATGCCACTAGTGTGGTTGTTTCAGGCATTCTAAGCAGCCATATCACATCCCTCCGAAGTTTTTCTACTGTGCGACTGTTCGGGCCACCAGGAAAAATTCTGTAAGAAGAGCCATTCTAGAGGAATGAGTTAGGTACCGGAGGATGAAAATTCTTGACTGTGAGGTAGGAGATGCTTCATCCATCAGGGCCCCAACCACAGGACTCGGGGTTAAGCTCGCGCATAGTCAGGAGTTCTCGAGGGTGTGTGGAACCTCGGTCTGGATAATGTTTTCAACTTTGGAATGGAAATATCTGAAATTTCCTTGTCTTATTCTTGTCGTTTTTGTAATCTCATCCTTTTTGTGGTGGAGTGTTGAGTGCATTCTCCCACAATCCAAGTGATCTTATCTGCACTGTGTATGGTTTTTAAGTTGTTTGGTCTGTTTGAATAGTGTGGGATGTAAATGAATGGACTTATTATGATTTTGTGTTGGTCTCACCTGGGGTTGTTAGGGGGATGCTTGTTTCGTGAAATTGATGGGAGGTGTTGAGTTAATTCTTCATACTTAAGTTCCTGGGTTGTTTTGTAAAAAGTTTTTTGACAAATGCCCAGGGGTGTTATTTGGTCCGTGTTGGGAAAATGAAGGAGTTTGGTTTGGGAGTTCCTGCGTTGGCCCCCCTGGGGGTAGTGTGTTCGAGTTTTGAGGGCTTCAATGTTAGTGAATTCTTGTGGTGGGGACAACCCTCCCATGTTCTCCCCTCAACTTCGGGAAATGATTGTTCATGAGTTGGTCGGGTGTGACGTGTGTTGGTAATGGTCACCCCGAGCCTCTTGGTTTATTCTGGTTTGGTTTGGTCATGGACATAGGTTGTGTCAACCGTTGGCTTGGTGACTCTATGGGGGTAGAAAGTATATGTGGTGGGGAGAATTGTCACACCCCGACCACAAACACCAGTTATTTTATTCTTTTATTTGTCTTGCGTTGTTTGAATGAGGTTTAGTTGGGTCCCTGTTGGAACTTTTCCAAAGTTTTATATTTTTGGCTGGTCTCGGGCCGGTGCGCGGTCACCGTACCATTAGAGGCGACCATGAGTTTGGTCCTGGTAATTGCATGGTGGCACGATACTCCAAATAAACAATAAATTAATTAAATAAATTTCACCTTAATTATCATTAAGTTTGTTTTTAATTTCCGTTATTATTACTAGTATTTTTATTATCATTTTTATATTAGTATTATTACTAATATTATTATTTTACAATTCATATTATTATTATTATTATTTTAATTATTTTAATTTTTATTAGTATTATTTTCTAGTTTTATTATTATTATTAATATTATTATTAGTATTATGACGATTATGAAATGGAATAAAAATAAGAAACCCTAAATCTACCCGACGCCCCCCCCCCCCCTTCCACCCTTACTGGCTACGCCCCCCCTTCCCTATCGCTCTCTCATGTGCCGCCTACCCACAGCGCTACTCTCCTCTCCTCCTGGCCTCCGCCTCTAGCTGCCCCTCAAGCCTGCGCGCGCCCTCTCCTCACCTCTGCGCTCTAGCCTCCGCTCAACCCGGCCCTCCACACTTCCCCTCCCCGGTCTCCGCAGCACCTCGCCAGCCTCCTCCCGTAATGCCAAACTCTCCCGTGCCAACCACATGCCGCGCCGCCTCGTTCGGTGGACAGCAGCAACAACCCCCCCCCCCCCCCCCCATGTGCGCCACATTCCAGCAAAACCGGAACCCTCCCTGATCTCACGGCCTACCGCTTCACACATCCCCTGCCCTAGTCTCCACCCAGTAGACCCCTCCTCCGGCGCAGCAAAACATCCCTCTTCCTTTGATCCACCTCACTCAGCTCATGACCAGCCAACCCGAACTCTGGCCCGCACTCAGTTTCGGCGTGGCCCAAACCCCTTTTGTGTATCACCTCTACTCTACTCGGGTGCGGTCTCGATTCCCCTTGCCGTCAAACCACGGTTTTCATCTCAATCCAATTTTGGTGTTTCTTCGATTTCACTGAACTTTGACATCTCAGTTTGGGTTTCACGCTTTTTTCAAAATGTCTAGAGTATACGATTGATGTATCGAGACCCGTTGGCCTTGGTCCAACATCCTCCACCAAAGGCGAGGTAGATGGACTCTCTTCCCTATGCCGCCGACATTTCCGGTAAGGTTAACGCACCTGCTATTTTGTTTCATGTCATCCTTTTCAGGGTCTTTTGTTTTATGCGAGTCATTGGTATCTATTTGGTCATGTGTTGGCCCTTGTGGCACTGAAATTTGGGTGTCAGGAATTGTTACAGGGTGTTGAGATTAATTATAGGTGCGCGCATGCATATTTTCCCAAGTATGAATATATATATATAGACCTTCTGAGTGCGTGTTACCTCATGGAGTGGGGAACACGTGCATCAGTTTACAGTTGTATATATATATATATAGGGAAGTGCGAGCGTGTGTGCAAGAAAGGTGTTTCTTGAGTTAGAACGTTTCGACCGGACTTCCTTGAGGTGGGGAAATCCATGCATTTACTTTCCAATGCTTCTCCTTGATGCTTGAGGTTTTCGTTTTATTATTATCTTGCTATGCATCTTCATGGTACCCCTTTAAATCTTCATGTGGTGTTCTAAAATTATTTGGTGTTGTTAAAGATAGGGTTTTCATGAATCTTGGTTTAGGCCTTGTATATGATGTCGTTGGTGTTTGTAAATTTCCACTTGTTCTTTCTGGGTGAAATTTGATGTTTGGGTGGGGTTTTTACCATAAAAATGTCTTGTTAAATTGGTCTGAAAAATGTTTTGGATTTCGGGTATGAAATATGGTGTTTTCCCAGGTAGTGGTTTGGTGTTTGTCTAAAAATAGGCTTTTGGTTTATGAACTTGTGTGGTATTTCATAAGTGAGTGATATGGGTGTTTTTGGGTTGAAAGCAAAGGGTGTATTTATAAAGTTTGGTTTCAAAATTTTTGGTTGGTTTTGAAGTGTTCCTCTTGGTTTGGCCCAATTGGCCCTGGAAACATGCTAGGGTGAGTTGTTGGAAAATGAAAGGGGGTGTTTGTAAATATTGGGGTGTGTTTGGGTGAAAGTGGAAGTCAAATCCCATTTGGAACATTCTTAGGTGTTGTTGATTTAACTTGAGTTAAAGTGAAATTGGGAAGGTTTTTGGTAAATTTTTTTTAAGGTTCTGTTTGGACACATTGGTATAAAGATAGTATTTGTGGTTGTTTTTGAATGGGTTAATAAATTTTTTGATAAAAGGATGAGCATTGTAAAGCTAAAGGCCCATTTGACATTTTAGATTGGATGTTTACAAAAGGTTTGACATGTGTGAATTGTATGAGGCCCGTTTGGCATCTTTGAAACTGTGCGTTTGGAAAACCCCTCTTTAGTTATGCACTTTGCCTCGTCAATCGATCATGTGACAGGAGGGTCCTTGGCATGGGACTCATTTTGAGAAAATTTATTTTAAGGTATGGGACTGACCTTGAGGTGGTTGGGGTGGTGACGGATTGTGTCGCGTTCTTCATTATATATATACTGCTTGTTATTTGAATGTGTGGCACACCTCTTTGTGAACATACCACTGAAACTTAGCATTGAAAGGGGGTTTACTGAGAATGATTGATGTACTATTTTAGATTACGCACTGGTTAGTGGCCCCATAACAGGGGAATACTGTGTTATTTCTACTATGGTGATTGGGTCCCTCGGTTAGGCCATATAGGGCTATGCCGAGCATTAGGGTGTTATGATGTCATCGAGTTAGGTCATGTCTTCCGGGTGAGTCACATGTATGGTACATTCTAGTCTTCCTACGAGTTATCAGGTTTTTTGATCCTTTGATACAAGCACTATTAGTACCATTTCCCCTGTTGTGTGTCGAATTATACCCTTGAACTTGGTTTTGATGTTTTCTTTGAAGAGTTTTTTTTGTAAGGTTGGTTTTCAAATGAACTTCAAAGTAGCTGTTTTGGAAAAGTTTGTGTGAGACCTCTTTGGTTTTCTTTTCCATGTTTTTGAATTATAAGGGAAATGGAACTGTGATTGTTAGTTTTCAAAATGCAGTGAAATATAAAAACCTTATTTTTATAACTGCAGTTCAAACTAGTATTATTGGGCTGTTTTGGAACTGGAAAATGCATGGATTATGTGGTTCACTTTTTGCATTCCTACTATGCATTTTAATTCTCACTCCTGTATAACCTTTTCAGATGCAAGTTCAGCTGGTTGGTTCAGTTTCTTATTTCATCTTCCTGTGCAAGGTAGACTGTTAGTTGTTGGAGGTGACCAAGAGTTCACATGGAGGTATGTGCAGTCTTGTTTTCTTGCCACTGCTAGTTTTCTTTCTCTTTGTTTAGTATTTATTTTTTTATTTTTCTTCCTTTTAGGGGCCAAATCATTCCCACCTATTTAGTTTTGATGCCCAGCACTAGTTGCCAGCCCGTGGGGATCAGGAACGCCCCTCGGGCCATGCCGCTAGCCAGCTTGGGTGACCAGTTCAGGGTCGACCCAGGTTGGTTCGTGATAAGAATGTTTTCCAATTTTCATTATGACTTAATGAATTGACTAGTCCTTTATAATTTTAAAATGTTACTTTAAAATAAATATTTTTCTTTTATAATTGAACGTATTTTTAAAAGTAAGTGATTCCAAATTTAAAAAGTGTAATTTCCTCATGATTTTTCGAGTGATATTATTAAAGTATCTATTTCAACATAAATTTTTGAATCCTATGATTCATTGAATTTTATATCTCATTGTACCGTTTACCATATTTTATTTAATGGTTTATTATTTTTTTGACTGTGGATGTACTATTTTGATACTATTCCACATATTTCTCTGAATTGTTTTTTATTATGTTTATTAAAAGGGAAACATATTTAAATTTCAAATTTTAGTTTCAATATGAATATATGTTTTGATTATATTTCACCCCATTTATATGTGAAATTAATTTTAATTATCATTTGATGGGAAAGGCTTGACATAACACCTCGATACATCTGTTGGTCTCATGATACAAACTAGTTTGGGTATTGGCTGATGTCTTACCCCATTATGTATGGTGTCTTTGATAAAGCCTTGATGGTATGTTAATGGTGTCCTACATTATGATATTAGTTATTGATAATCCATGTGATTATTTGACTAGATAAATATCAACGGTTATGTTTCATTGTAATTTGATTATTTATATGGATTAATTTGATCATCTTTTATTCCTACCATATTATTCTCAAGTTTATGATTTAGGGGTATATTCTTTTAGTTATTTTCTTTTCCCTATTGTTTATATTTTTTTATGATAGATATCATTTTATTCTTCCCCTTAGTAATAATCTAATATTGTCACGACACGTCCTCAGGGCCCGTGCCGTGACTACCCCAAGCCCACCTTCCATAGGCCAGGGGCTGGTGACTAGCACCAAGGCGTAATTCCCGGTAAAAAGGGAAGGCATTGCCTTTGTAATGTAAACAAACACCACAGAGTAAGCAGGAAGAAGTAACACTAAGTAAAAACTGGGTACAATTGTAAGTGCGGAAAAGTATGTGGGCCAGAATACAAACCCAAACTGAAAGTAAAGTACAATTGAAAAGAGAGTACATCGACTGAAAGTAAAGTCGCAGCGTCGAGCCGCCCACTGGAAGTCCCACCTGAAGGGTGGGTACAGATAGCCTCCACAGCTCCTCGGGTCTAGCTGTCCACTCCGAGTATGTCCCGCCCAGTGGTCCACCTCCAAGAACTGACCTGCTCTGCAAGCCTCAACCACAATCAGCACTGTCTGTCGTCTACAAACAACACAACGTAGTGCAGGCATAGCCCGTGCAGGGGTGAGTATAAGCTACACAGTAGGGACCCCGAGACCCCCGAAGGTCTCCTAGAATCCATAAAGTATAATCCACAAAGAAAAGATACAATCACGTAGTAACATCTGACACTACTTAGGTATATTCCAATACATATACCAAGTTCATCAATTCCAGTTCGGCTCCAAAATCCGAGCCCAAGTAAAACCCAGTCCACATAGGAGAACACAACCAAATCCACACAGGAAAGCAAAACGTAATCCACACCGGATATCAAGACAGTCTTATCGAAGATAAGGATTGAAAGTCAAGATTTAGCTCACGCAGCAATACTTATTCGTAAGACGATAGAGATGATCAGGTGAAGCCACTGATTCATCTAAGTCACCGGACCCACACAGGATCGATAGATACTAACTCCCAAAATGGCCCACAAAGGATCGATAGGTACTAACACCCGCAATGACCAACACGGGATCAGACCCACACAGGAACTGTAGGCGCTGGCCCATACAGGACCGCTGAGTGCGGAGCCACACAGGATCTGATCCACACAGGATCGGTAGAACTGATCCATGTAGGATTGTTGAGTGCTATAGTCGTCGCAGTCGATTCCACGGAAGATTTCTGTACAGTCGTCATCATCGTCGCAGTCGCAACCAGCTCTAGGGTTCCCGAACACAGCAAGATCGTTCGGGAGGGTCCGCTCCATGAGACGAGGGGCTGGTACATCAAATGAAACATAGTTCGGAGTTGATGTATCCAAAAGTTCCATATCTTCAACAAGAACTCAATGTTACAGACGGCGCGTCAATCAGACGCCTAGTCTGAGAGTTATTGGCTTTTTCGTACCAGGGGCACGGTTGGTTTTTAAGTCAAAAACAACCCGACCGGACTCCACCTATGTCCAAACCTTGATCTAAGTAAGCCAAAATGTCCGTCTCACTAAGAGGAATCCAACATAGTTGACGGTACGTCAATCGGACGTCCGTAGCTCATGTTATAAGCGTTTCCGCTCCGAGGGCCCAGTTGGTTTCGTGAACGAACCAGCCCGGCTGAACCCAAAGTACTCTGAAACCTTGAGTGCGATATATCGAAACGACTGTATCGTTCAAAGGATCTCATCGCCACTGAAGGTGCGTCGATCGGAGGTCCTCATCCCATGTTATGGGAAGAAGACTATGAGAGGTCCGGAAATGGGGGTTTCGGGCCCGGGCCGACCCAGCCCGAGACCCCCTGGGTCGGCCCGACCTGGCTGGCGCAGCCCGGCCCGGTCTGGGCAGCCAGTCCGGCGCGCTAATGTGCTGGCCAGAGCCAAGTGGCTTGGCCGTTTCGACAGAGGGGCAGGGGTGCGGGGGGGGGGGGGGGGGCGCTGCCCCCGCTAGTTTGTAACCGCGGCCCCCATGTGGGGGGCCACTCATGTATGGCCAGTCGGGGGTTTCGTTCCCCCGGCTCCTCCTCTGACCGGCCAGTCCACTTCGGTCGGCCGGCTGTTGCCGCCACGAGACCGGCATGGCCGGTCCCCCTGCTTTGACGCCGGCGGCCCGGAACCGGTCGTCGGTCTTCCTGCTCCGCCGCAGCCTATGGCCACAGCCTTGGTTCGCCCGGCTCGGCGCGATGGCGCTGCGCCCCTCCGCCGCAGCCCCGCTCTGGCCGCGGTGCCTTCAAGATTCTCCGGCGTGCCGCGACGGCGCTGTGACCTTGTTTGATTCAACGGCGCGGCGCGACGGCGCCGTACATTCCTTACCGCAAGACCCCGCACGGTGCGACGGCACCACGCCATCCCCGTTCCAATCCACCACAAGGTAGACAAGTGAAAAAGGGGAGGAGGGTCGGCCGTGTTTGTGCGGTCCGGCCCCCTCCCGTTAACTGATAACAAACTGTCGAATTGTACGAGGAATTATGTAAGAAGAAAATCATGAATAGAAACACAAAAAACCCCTACCTCGAGTGTAGTTTGAACGGAGGTTCGTCACGGAAAAAACCGTCACGGAAGAAGACGTCACAGAAGGAGAATCGTCGTGTTGTGGAGAAATGATTTGTCATCGTCGTGTCGTCAATCTCTGAGGATCTGGTGTTCTTCGCGTTCTTCGTCGATGAAGAAGAAGATCCTCAGGTTCCTTAACTTTTCTCCAAACCTCTCAATGCAACAAGTTCCAACCCAAAGAAAATAGGTACTACAATTATTTTATTAACATAACTTAAGTATTTGAATTTCATACATTCAAATTAAACTCACCTATTTAATTAACGTAAGTTATCAAAATTAATGGCGAGTTGAAGGAGTTAGGGAATATGAAGGGGTGGGGTTCGTGTGGGCCCCACCACCCTCATAACCTCCCATGGGAAGTTGGGTGGTTTCCCCCAACTTCCACTCAAAGGTTTCAACCACTTAGAAATAATAATTGTAGCTAAATTTTTATTTTAACTTCCACAATTTTTAACAACTTCTCTTATGAAAACACAAATCTAGAAAAGGTGTGCCTAAGCAATTACCGGCGCTGCGAATCCATCGGTGCCCTCAGAATTCAATTCCGAGCACCGGTTCAAAAGTTAGAAAAACCCACTCGTTCATTAACTGAACGTACCTGAGCTAAACTTCGGATAGAAATTCCGAGCATACGGGGCCTCGGAATCATGTGACGTCTGAAACCGCGTTCTTGTAAAATCCCAAAGAAAATTAAGAAAAAATTTCCCTTGAATTTTATGGGTCTTTACATTACTCCCACCTCAAGGATTTACGTCCCCGTAAAGATAAATCATAAACTAGGGAAACAAAAGTGGGTATTGAGCATGCATCTGAGCCTCCCGATCCCAAGTGCTCTCCTGGAGGTTCCCGTGCTGCAATCTGATGCGCACTAAAGGAATCGACCGTCCCCGTAGGACCCGCTCCTGTCAATACTCGATCTCTACTGGGACCTCTGCAAAAGTCACCCCATCATCAAGTTTAGCTCCTCATGGTCAATGATATGCATCGGTTCATGCACGTATCTCCTCAGCTGGGATACGTGGAAAATGTTGTGCACCCGGTGCAACTAAGGTGGTAGAGCCAGGTGATAAGCCACCTCGCCAATCTTGCTGAGGACCTAAAATGATCAGATGAAGTGTGGAGACAACTTTCCGCCTCAGACATATCTCCATAATCCACGTTGAGGTGAGACCCGCAAGAAGACGTGGTCACCATCCTCGAACTCTAGTGGCCTCCACCTCTAGTCAGCATAAGACTTCTGCCGGCTCTGAGCTGTCCTCATCCACTCCTGGATGACCTAGACCTTCTCTGTCGTGGCTTGGACCATCTCTGGTCCCACAAGTGCTGACTACCTAGGGTATGTCCAGCACAGAGGTGATCTGCAAGGTTGGCCGTACAACGCCTCGTATGGTGTCATCCCGATGGTGGAGTGGTACTTGTTGTTGTACGCGAACTCCACCAAGGGTAGGTGGTCCTCCCACCTGTGACCAAAGTCGAGGACACATGCGTGGAGAATGTCCTCGAGAGTCTGAATGGTCCTCTCCGTCTGACCATCTGTTTGAGGGTGAAAGGCGGTTCTCAGACGTATCTGCGTCCCGAGCGCCTCCTGATACCCCTTCCAAAGCCAGGAAGTAAAGCGAGCATCTCGATCGGAGATGATAGGTGATGGCAAACCATGAAGCCATACAATCTCCTGAACGTAGAGACGTCCCAAGCTCTTCACTGATCCCTGTTCTCTAATGGGTAAGAAGTGAGCCGACTTGGTGAGTCGGTCGACAATCACCCAAATGGAGTTGTGACCTCTGGAAGTGTGTGGAAGTCCAGTCACGAAGTCCATAGATATGCCATCCCACATCCACTCCGGGACCTCCAAGGGTTGTACCAAGCCTTCTGGTACCTGGTGCTCTGCCTTCACCTGCTGGAAGGTGAGGCATCAAGAAACGAACTCTGCCATAGCCTTCTACAGAGCAAAGACCACTGCTGATAACTCTAGGTCATGAGTAGCGTAGTTCTGATCATGTTGCCTCAACTGACGTGATCCATAGGCAATCACAGCCCGCTCCTGTATCAGGACACATCCGAGTCTGGCCCCTGATGCATCGCAGTAAACTACGTACCCTACTCCCTCCTCCGACAACCTCAAGATAGGCGCGCTGGTCAATCTCTGTCTCAGCTCTTGGAAGCTCTGTTGACATCTCTATGACCACACGAAGGGTTCCCCTTCTTCCTTAACATTCTACAAAACTGCATAGACTTCTCCTTTTCCGAAAAGAGAAATTCGGTCTCATCCCCGGGATGAACCACGTTCCTTGCATAATACAGTCAATCCCATCATTATCTGTTAATTCATTCCATGGATGACGTCGTAAGTCCTCAATGCTGCTACCAAGAGATCCAACCGTTACTCTCGCCTCCAAAGGTTGAGTCACACTGTCAGCATCAGTGTGTGGTCACTGGGTCTCTTCCAGTAAGAATCTCGCATGTGAGGGTCAAGTCAATAGTTTTTAACCAGCACCTCTTAGTATTAACATACAAAAGACAAGAAAGAAAACGTCACTATTGCAAGAGTCTTTTATTACTTCAACTCAAAGTACAAGGATACAAGGAAACACAAACAATGAAGATAGAGGCATTATGGGAAAAGGCCTCTATGCATGGATCTAGTCCCGCACTTGTCCACCTGCTTCCAGAGCTCCATGATCGTAAGCTTCAGCTGCCTGAAGATGTGCTCTCCCCTGAGGTCAGGGTGAACCTCCTGGTGGTGGTGGTAGAGCCTCAAAACTTCATCCACCACCTGTCGCTCGACCAGCTCCTCAGTCTCGTCCACCTGCTCTCTGCGGACTTCCATGGTCGAAACTCTACCTCTACCTGGGTGGTTCCTCAACCATCTTCTGCTCCTCTTCATGGCGGGTCGGGCAGTCACGAGCCATGTGGCCCTGCCCGCTACATGCATAGCACTATCTTCCACTCGTAAGACTGGTTCTGCTACGGGTTTCCCAAACCTCCGAGCCAGTATCCTGAGGTCGTCCGCCTAATGTCCTGGTCCGCTTGGACCTCTGAGACATCTGTCTACTACCAGCTGTAGAAGACTCCGCCACGTGCCGCCCTGCGGTATGTCTCGCCGCTGGTGTAGACTCAACAAGAAAGCTCTCGATGAGAAGGGCTCACTCCAGTACCCATGCCTGTGTCGGAATGATGAGGGAGATCATCGATGCCCTGATCTCATGCCTCAATCCCTGCTCAAAGGTCCAAGCTTGGAAGAATGGGTCTCGTACCATGTCTGTCGAGTAGCGCGAGAGATCGGTAAATCTCTCCGAGTACTGGGCGACTGTCAAGCTACCCTGCCGCAGCTATAGAAGCTCCTGGATGCGCACCACACGGAGGGTGGCTGGGATGAACTCCGAGCGGAAGAGGCTCTCAAAGTCCGTCTAGAGGAGAGATGTCTCATTGTGCACCGGGAGCATCAAGCTCCACCATCTGCCTGCTGCCGCGTGCCGGAGGCTCGCTGCGAGGATCACCATGAGGTCTGCTGGTGTCCTCACTAACCTGAAAACTCGTACAACTGCCTCCAGCCAATCCTCAGATGCCTGAGGGTCCGCCTCCCCGCGGAACCTGGGCAGTCGCTAACGCTGAAACTCGTGCAGTGCACTAAGGCGTCGTGCATCGTCAGCGGCTGGGGCTGGTAGCATCGGTGGCTCGGTGAGTAGAGGTACCACCAGTGCCTCTACTGTCAAAGGGCCCTGTACCGAGGTCTCTTCGCTCGGTGGGATGTCGTCATGCACAACGCTCGGAACCCTAGCCGACTTCCATCGTGGTGCCATCCTGTTAAAGAAACAGGTGTGCCACAGTCAACAGTATACCTTGTGAGCTGACACAATGTAATCACAAAGAAAACTTGAAACACACAGGCAATCAATGTTTTCGTGCATTAAGTCGGAAATCAGAGGTCAGGGTCCTGGTGTACGGATACGTCGGCCACCGCACCAACACTGGACTCCCTGGACTGATAACCACACTGGATCAGTAGCACTGATCCACATAGGATCTCTGAGTGCTGTAGTCATCGCCGTCGAATCCATGGAGGATTTCTGTACAGTCGTCATCGTTGTCGCAGTCACAGCCAGCTCTAGGGTTCCCGCCCACAACAAGATCGTTCAGGAGGGTCCGCTCCACGAGCTAATGGGCTGATACATCAACTGACACATAGAACAGAGTTGATGTATCCAAAAGTTACGTATCATCAATAGGAACTCAACATCACAGACGGTGCGTTAATCGGACGCCCGGTCTGAGAGTTATTGGCTTTTTCGTACCAGGGGTCCGGTTGGTTTTTAAGTCAAAACCAACCCAAACATACTCCAACCGCATCCAAACCTCGAGCAGAGTAAGAAAAAAGGTCCGCCTCACTGAGAGGAATCCAACAAAGTTGACGACACATCAATCGGATGTTCAGAACTCATGTTATAAGCGTTTCCGCTCCGAGGGCCCGGTTGGTTTCATGAACGAACCTACCCGGCTGAACCTAAAGTACTCTGAAACCTTAAGTGCGATATATCTAAATGACCGTCTCATTCCAAGGATCTCATCGCCATTGACGGTGCGTCGATCGAAGGTCCACAGCCCATGTTATGGGAACAAGACCGTGAGAGGTCCGAAAGTGGGGGTTTCGGGCCCGGACCGGCCCGGCCCAAGACCCCCTGGGCGGCCCGAACTGAGTCGAACCGACCCGGGTCTGGGTCTGGCCCACTTGGGGGACCCGGCCCGGCTGGCGCGGCCGGGCCCGGCTGGCGCGGCCCGGCCCAGATGGCGCGGCGCGGCCCGGCCTGGGCAGCCGGTCCGGCGCGCTGGCTAGAGCTCAGTGGCTCGGCCGTTTCGGCCGAGCGGACAGGGGTGCGGGGGGGGGGGGGGGGGGGCGCTGCCCCCCGCCAGTTTGTAACCACGACCCCCATGTGGGGGGCTGCTCATGTCTGGATAGCTGGGGGTTTCGAACCCCCGGCTCCTCCTCTGACCCGCCGGCCCACTCCGGCCGGACGGTTGTTGCTGCCACGGGACCCGCATGGCCGGTCCCCATGCTTCGACGTCGGTGGCCCGGAACCAGACGCCAGTCTTCCTACTCCGTCACGGCCTATGGTCACGGCCTTGTTTTTCCCAGCGTGGCGCGATGGCGCGGCGACCCTCCGTCGCGGTCCCGCTCCAGCCGCGGTGCCTTTGGGATTCTCCGGTGCGCCGCGACGGTGCCGCGACCTTGTTAGATTCAATGGTGCGGCGCGACGGTGCCACACATTTCTTGCCTCAAGACCCCGCACGGTGCGACGACACTGTTCCATCCCTGTTCCAATCCACCAAAAGGTATAAAAGAGAAAAATGGGAGGAGGGTCGGCCGTGTTTGTGCGGTCCGGCCCCCTCCCGTGAACTGATAACAAACGGTCGAATTGTACGAGGAATGATGTCGGAAGAAAATCACGAATAGAAACACATAAAAACCCTACCTCGAGTGTAGTTTGAACGGAGGTTCGTCGTGAAAATAACTATCATGGAAGAAGATGTTGCGAAAGGAGAATCGTTGCGTCGCGTAGAAATGATTCATCGGCGTCGCGTCATCGATCTCCGAGGATCCAGCGTTCTTCTCGTTCTTCGCATTCTTTGTCGATGAAGAAGAAGATCCTCTAGTTCCTTAGCTTTTCTCCAAACCTCCCAATGCAACAAGTTCCAACCCAAATAAAATAAGTACTACACTTATTTTATTAACATAACTTAAGTATTTGAATTTCATACATTCAAATTAAAATCACCTATTTAATTAACTTAAGTTATCAAAATTTATGGTGAGTTGAAGGAGTTAGGGAATATGAAGGGGTGGGGTTCGTGTGGGCCCCACCAACCTCATGACCTCCCATGGGAAGTTGGGTGGTTTCCCCAAACATCCAGTCAAAGGTTTTAACCATTTAGAAATAAAAATTGTAGCTAAATTTTTATTTTAACTTCCACAATTTTTAACAACTTCTCTCGTGAAAACGCAACTCCGGAAAAGGAGTTCCTAAGCAATTACCGGCACTGCAAATCCATCGGTGCCCTCAGAATTCAATTCTGAGCACCAGTTCAAAAGTTAGAAAAACCCGCTCATTCGTTCACTGAACGTACCCGATCTAAACTTCGGATAGAAATTTCGGGCACACCGGGCCTCCGAATCAAGTGCTGTCAAAAACCGCGTTCTTGTAAAATTCTACAGAAAATTAAGAAAAAACTTCCCTTAAATTTTATGGGTCTTTACAAATATCATCCCTTTATTATGTATTATTTCCCCCTTGGATTCCAAGATGTATATTATGATAGACATGTAGGGATAATCTAAGAAAATAATGGTGTTTCTAATGGAGTTACTATATTGTATTCCATTTTGAGTTGTAGTGTAATAATTAATATTTTATCTAATTTTCCAAATATACTAAAAAATTATGTTCTTTGGGATCCAACATCTTGTACTTATTACTAATGAAAAAAAGTAATGCTCCATATCTAGCTACTAGGGTCAAGGTCTTTATTGTTGCCATGAAAGAAAGTTTAGTAGAAAATTTCAAAACTATATTTAAGAAAACAGAAATTACAGGAATATAACCCTATAACTAACTTTGAGTATATTATCAAGTTAACCAAGAATATCACATTGAGATTAGTTATATGTAAATGTTTTGTGTGTTTTACTTGTTTTAAAATTTTCTAATATATTATATTGTATTCCATTTTTTATAAATGGTTCCTAGTGTCACGACCCGCCCTCGGGGTCCGTGCCGTGACTACCCCAAGCCCGCCTTCCATAGGCCAGGGGCTGGCGACTAGCACCAAGGCGTAAATCCCGGTAAAAAGGGAAGGCATTGCCTTTGTAAAGTAAACAAACACCACAGAGTAAACAAGCGGAAAGCAAACACTAAACAAAAACAGAGTACAACTGAAAGTGCGGAAAAGTAAATGGGCCAGAATACAAACCCAAACTGAAAGTAAAGTACAACTCGAAAGGGAAAACAACAACTGAAAAGTAAAGATGCTACTCCGAGCTGTCCACTGGAAATCCCACCTGAAGGGTGGGTACAGATAGCTCCTCTGATCCACGGGTCCCGCCTTCCGCTCCGAGCACGTCCCGCCCAGTGGTCCACCTCCGGGTACCGTCCCGCTCCGCAAGCCTCAGCTAAGGTCAACGCTGTCCGTCGTCTGCAACCAACACAACGTAGTGCGGGCAAAGCCCGTGCAGGGGTGAGTATAAGCTACTCAGTAGGGACCCCGAGACCCCTGAAGGTCTCTCAAATCCACAAAGTATAAACCACGAAGAAAGGAAAAATCACGAAGTAACAACCGACACTGCTTAGGTATATGCCCATACATATACCTAAGTCATCAATTCAAATACGCTCCAACCTCCGAGCCCAAGTACAACTCAGTCCACATAGGAAAGTAAACGTATTCCACACAGGAAAGCAAAACGTAATCCACACAGGATTGCACAACACAATCCACACAGGAAAGCAATAGGATTCAGCTCACACAGGTATACTTCTTCAAGGACGATAAAGATGATCACTGATCCATCTAAGTCGTCGGACCCACGAAGGATCGATAGGTAACTAACCCCCGCAGAAGACCCACACAGGATCGGGCTCACACAGAACCTGTAGGCGCTGGCTCACACAGAACCGCTGAGCGTAAGGACCCACACAGGATCGGGCCCACACAGGACCTGTAGCACTGATCCACGTAGGATCGCTGAGTGCTGTAGTCGTCGTCGTCGAATCCACACAGGATCTCTGTACTGTCGTCGTCGCAGTCACAGTAGCAGTAGTAGCAGTAGAACAGTCGCAGCCAGCACTAGGGTTCCCGCACATAGCAGGCTCGTTCGGAGGGTCCGCTCCACGAGCCGAGAGGCTGATACATCAACTGTCACGAAGACCAGAGTTGATGTATCCAAAAGTTCCGTATCGTCAACAGGAACTCAACGCAACAGACGGCGCGTCGATCGGACGCCCGGTCTGAGAGTTATTGACATTTTCGTCTCCGGGGCCCGGTTGGTTTTTAAGGCAAAACCAACCCGACCGTACTCCACCTGCGTCCAAACCTCGGGCGGAGTATGCCAAAAGATCCGTCTCACTAAGAGGAACACAACACAGCTGACGGCACGTCAATCGGACGTCCGTAGCTCAAGATATGAGCGTTTCCGCTCCGAAGGCCCGGTTGGTTTCGTGAACGAACCAACCCGGCCGAACTCAAAGTAAACTGAAACCTTGAGTGCGATATACCGAAACGACCGTCTCGATCCAAGGATCGCGTTGCCGCAGACGGTTCGTCGATCGGAGGTCCGAGGCTCAAGTTATGGGCCAAAAACCGATTCTGGTTCGAAACGGGGGGGTCCGGGTCCGGGCCGACCCGGCCCGACCCCCCCCCCCCTGGGGCGGCGCGGCGGGCCGCGGCGGCCCGGCGCCGCGAGGAATCTGCGCACGCGGGGGGCTAAGCCCCCGCTTCTTCAAGGTGGCGCGGCCTTGTGCCGCGCCTTTGCAACAAATCGGCCCCCACGTGGGGGCCGGTTTTGTTGAATTAAACCGGGGGGCTGCTGCCCCCCCCTTCCATGGAACCGCCCCCCCTCATTAAGAGGGGGGTTTTGTTGAACCGGCCGGGGGATTTATTCCCCCGGTTTTCTGTCATCCGGCCGGCCAGCTGGCCGGCCGGTTTTCACTAACGGGACCGGAAATTCCGGTCCCGCCTTCGACTTCCGACGCCGGCGGCCCGGCCGCCGGTCTTCTCTTCCGCCGCGGCCCGGAACCGGCCGTGGTCTCCTCGTCCCGCCGCGGCCCGGAACCGGCCGCGGCGTTCGTCATCCGGCGCGGTGCGACGGCACCGCGCCCCTTCGCCGTGCTTTGATATTCATTCAACGCGGCGCGACGGCGTCGCGTTCTTGTTGTTTCTTCCATGGTGCGCGCGACGGCATCGCGTAAGTTAAACGTACAATTATCCGCGTGGTGCGACGGCACCACGCCACCTTGCTTCCGCCCGCAAGAATAATCAACATGAACGATGGAGGGGGTTCGGCCGTGTTCATGCGGTCCGACCCCCCTCACGTTAAATAATAACACAACTTTAAAGAATCAACATCCTCACGTTAGTCATACGAACCACGAGCAAGAATGAAATAATTAAATATTAAATCAACAACCCCTACCTCGGGTATAAGGTTCGAAGATTGTGAACGATCCGCGGAAGACGACGTCGCGGAGGTCGGGCGTCGCGGTAGCCGTTCGTCAAATCCGATGACGAAGGGATGCGTTCGAAGAGACACGTCGTTGGCGAAACTTGTACGCCGACGAAGATTGTCCGAGGAAGAAGTGGCGTCCCCTTTCGTTGACACGGTAAACGAAGAATGGAGGTGCGGCGTTCTTCGTCGGAGCTTGAACGTTCTTCGTCAAGATGAACGTTCTTCGAGTTCCTCATCAGAGTTGAAGGAGAAGAAGAGCTCTCCACCTCTCAAGAAGACAAACCAATATCCCAAAATAAAATAAGCTACACCTTATTTTATTTTCACTTTGCCAACCTTTCAAAATTCAAAAGTTGAATTCATTACATTAATTAAATCTAGAGTTGTCAAAAATTAAATGAAGAGATAAGTTGGCAAGAGTTAATGTAGGGGAGAGCCACATAAATTAAGAGGGGGGTTTAGAGGGGTTAGGGAATTTGAAAAGGTGGGGGCTCGTGTGGGCCCCACCTCCCTCATAACCACACATGGGAAGTTGGGTGGTTGTGGGCCCCACCAACAACTTCCCATGAGAGAGTCTAACCACCACGAATAAAATAAAATTCACACACAATTTTATTTTACTTATCTTTTAATCCCCAAAACTAACTTTCAACCCGCAACAAACGCAACTCCCGAAAAGGTCTCTTTAAGCGAATAACAGTGCTGCGAGTTCATCGGTGCCCTCGGATTTCAATTCCGAGCACCGAAACAAAAGTTAGGAAATCCCGCTCGTTCGTTCACTGAACGTACCCGAGCCAAACTTCGGAACTTAATTACGGGCACTCCGGGCCTCGGAATCAGGTGCCGTCTGAAACCGCGTTCTTGTAAAATTCTAAAGAAAATTAAGAAAAAATTTCCCTTGAATTTTACGGGTCTTTACATTACTCCCACCTCAGGTCTTTACGTCCCCGTAAAGATACATCAAAAACTGGGGAAACAAATGAGGGTACTGAGCACGCATCTGAGCCTCCCGCTCCCATGTGCTCTCCTGGAGATTCCCGTGCTGCCATCTGATGTGCACAAGAGGAATCGATCGCCCACGCAGGACCCGCTCCTGTCGATCCTCTATCTCCACCGGGACCTCCGTAAAAGTCGCCCCATCGTCAACGTCAAGCTCCCCATGGTCAATGATGTGCGTCGGATCGTGCACGTATCTCCTCAGCTGAGATACGTGGGAGACGTCGTGCACCCGGTGCAACTGAGGTGGTAGAGCCAGGCGATAAGCCACCTCACCAATCCTGCTGAGAATCTGGAAGGGTCCGATGAAGCTCAGAGATAACTTGCCGCCTCGGCCAAATCTCCGAATACCACGTCGGGGTGAGACCCGCAAGAAGACGTGGTCGCCATCCTCGAACTCCAGTGGCCTCCGCCTCCTGTCAGCATATGACTTCTGCCGGCTCTGAGCTGTCCTCATCCGCTCCTGGATGACCTGGACCTTCTCTGTCGTGGCCTGGACCATCTCCGGTCCCACCAGTGCTGACTCCCCAGGGTCTGTCCAGCACAAAGGAGATCTAAATGGTCGGCCGTACAACGCCTCGTACGGTGCCATCCCGATGGTGGAGTGGTAGCTGTTGTTGTACGCGAACTCCACCAAGGGTAGGTGGTCCTCCCAGCTACGACCAAAGTCGAGGACACATGCGCGGAGCATGTCCTCGAGAGTCTGAATGGTCCTCTCCGTCTGACCATCCGTCTGAGGGTGAAAGGCTGTGCTCAGACGTAGCTGCGTCCCGAACGCCTCCTGTAACCCCTTCCAAAGCCGGGAAGTAAAGCGGGCATCTCGATCGGAGACGATAGATGATGGCACGCCGTGGAGCCGCACAATCTCCTGAACGTAGAGACGTCCCAAGCTCTCTACTGAGCCCTGCTCTCTGATGGGTAAGAAGTGTGCCGACTTGGTGAGTCGGTCAACAATCACCCAGATGGAGTCGTGACCTCTGGAAGTGCGTGGAAGTCCAGTCACGAAGTCCATAGATATGCCGTCCCACTTCCACTCCGGAACCTCCAAGGGCTGTACCAAGCCTGCTGGTACCTGATGCTCTGCCTTCACCTGCTGACAGGTGAGGCATCGAGAAACGAACTCTGCTACAGCCTTCTTCATGCCCGGCCACCAGTGCTGTCGTCTGAGGTCCTGGTACATCTTCGCCACTCCAGGATGTACCGCCAAAGGAGAAGTGTGAAACTCTCTCATCACTTCCTCTCGCAAAGCTACTGGTACCATGGTACGTCCCCTGAAAAGGATGTCGTGCTCTGCTCTAAGGGAGAAACCATCAGGTGCCTGTCCCGAGGATATCTGTGCACGCCGTGTCTCACAGTCAGCGTCCTCACGCTGTGCCTCTCGGACCCGCTGCAGTAGTGGAGGAGTGACTGTGAGAGACTGAAGAAAGGCTGCTCCATCTCTATCCACGAAGGATATCTGCAAAGAGGCTAGCTGCTCCGTCGCCTCCTCAAGTAGCTGAATGCCCGTTCTCCTGCTGAGGGCATCGGCTACTACGTTTCCCTTCCCAGGAGTATAGACTATCTCAAAGTCATAGTCCTGGAGGAACTCGAGCCATCGACGCTGTCTCAGGTTCAGGTCCTTCTGGGAGAAGATATACCTGAGACTCTGATGATCGGAAAAGACTGTAAAGCGCTCGCCCATCAGATAGTGTCGCCATGTCTTCAGAGCGAAGACCACTGCTGCTAGCTCCAGGTCATGGGTAGCGTAGTTCTGCTCATGCGGCCTCAACTGACGTGATCCATAGGCGATCACGGCCCGTTCCTGCATTAGAACACATCCGAGTCCGGTCCCTGATGCATCGCAGTAGACTACGTACCCTACTCCCTCCTCAGGCAACCTCAAGATAGGTGCGCTAGTCAATCTCTGTCTCAGCTCCTGGAAGCTCTGCTGACAACTGTCTGACCACACGAAGGGTTTCCCCTTCTTCGTCAAAGCTGTGAGTGATGCCGCAACTCTAGAGAAGTCTGGCACGAATCTCCGATAGTATCCAGCTAGTCCCAAGAAACTCCGAACCTCAGTCACGCTCCTGGGTGGCTCCCATGCTAACACAGCCTCGATCTTCGCGGGATCCACTGCAACTCCCACCTCAGAGATAACGTGTCCCAAAAAGTGGACCTCACGTATCCAGAACTGGCACTTCGAGAGCTTACCATAAAGCTGGTGCTCTCGGAGTGTGTCAAGAACAACTCTCAAGTGATAGGCGTGCTCCTCCTCTGTCGTAGAGTAAATCAGAATGTCGTCGATGAAGACTACGACAAACCGATCGAGGTATGGCTGAAAGATCCTGTTCATGAGAGCCATGAACACTGCTGGAGCATTGGTTACACCGAAAGGCATAACCAAGAACTCATAGTGGCCATACCGACATCTGAAGGCCGTCTTCTGCACATCCTCGTCTCTGACTCTGAGCTGATGATAGCCTGACCTGGGGTCTATCTTCGAGAACCACCGTGCTCCCTTGATCTGATCAAAGAGGTCATCAATCCTCGGTAGCGGATACTTGTTCCTCACTGTCACCTGGTTCAGGCGACGATAGTCAACACAAAGTCGCAAGCTCCCATCCGCCTTCTTGGCGAACAATATCGGGGAAGCCCAGAGTGAAACACTGGGTCGGATGAACCCCTTGCCCTGCAAGTCCTCCAACTGTACCCGTAGCTCTCGAAGCTCGGCGGGGGCCATCCGATATACTGGAGTGGATATCGGGGCTGTCCCGGGGTACAAGTCAATATAAAAGTCTACCTCTCTGCGAGGAGGTAGTCCTGGAACGTCGTCGGGAAAAACGTCCGCAAACTGATCCACCACTGCAGGAAAACCAGGACTCCGCACGTCTACTGCTCCAAGGATAAGGCTAGCCAACTGATGAGTGATGGGCTGTCCTCTCCTCCGCGGAAGTCCATCCTGTGCTGCTAAGGCTCCCTTCTCGCCGGTGAAGGTGAACCTGCTCCCGTCGGTGCGTACACATCGCACCTTGCGCCTAAAACAGTCAATCTGTGCATGGACCGTAGATAGCCAATCCATGCCCAAGATGACGTCGTAAGGCCTCGACGCTGCTACAAGAAGATCCCAGCCGAAGCTCTCGCCTCCTAGAGTAAGCTCACACTGCCGGCACCAGTGCGTAATCGTCGAGTCTGCTCCCGTAGGAGTCTCTAGCCGTAAGGATCGAGCCAACGGCTCTGTCGGAATCTCCGAGCTCCGAACAAGGGCAACGGCTATGAAAGAGTGACTTGCTCCTGTGTCTATAAGAACTGCAGCAAGGGTGGAATAGACACAGATAGTACCTCGAATCATCTCGGGTGCGCCGTGGTCGTAGGCCTCTGCTGCCTGGAGCTGTGCCTGTCGCTGCCCGCCAGCTCCCTGTGGTCGGGGTGGACCTCCTGGTGGTGGTGGTGGTAGAGCCTCAAAGCGTCGGCCACCACCGGCTGCTCGTCCAGCTCCTCTGCCTCGTCCGCCTCCTCCCTGCGGACCTCCACGGTCGACCCTCTGCCTCTGCCTCGGTGGTCCCTCAACCGTCTGCTGCTCCTCGGCACGGCGGGTCGGGCAGTCACGAGCCATGTGGACCTGCCCGCCGCACGAGTAGCACTGTCTGCCTCTCGAAAGACTGGCTCCTCGCTGTGTGCCCTGCACTGCTGAGCCAGTGCCCTTAGGTCGTCTGCCCGAAGGTCTGGTCTGTCTAGACCCCTGAGTCATCCGTCGACTGCCTGCTGCAGATGACTCTGCCACGTGCCGCCCTGCGGTGGGTCTCTGTGCTGCTGTAGACTCAGCAAGGAAGCTCTCGATCAGAAGAGCCCGCTCCAGTACTCCTGTCTGAGTCGGTATGCTGAGGGAGATCAGCGATACCCTGATCTCGTGTCTCAAACCCTGCTCGAAGGTCCGGGCCCGGGAGAATGGGTCCCGTACCATGTCGGTCGAGTAGCGCGAGAGATCGGTAAATCTCGCCGAGTACTGAGCGACCGTCATGCTGCCCTGCCGCAGCTGTAGAAGCTCCTGGATACGCACCGCACGAAGGGTGGCTGGGACGAACTCCGAGCGGAAGAGGCTCTCAAAGTCCGTCCAGAGTAGAGATGCCTCATCGTGCACCTGGAGCATCAAGCTCCACCATCGTCCTGCTGCTGCGTGTAGTAGGCTCGCAGCGAGGATCACCATGAGGTCTGCTGGTGTCCTCACTAGCCTAAACACTCGAACTACTGCCTCCAGCCAGTCCTCTGCTGCCTGGGGATCCGTCTCCCCGCGAAACCTGGGCGGTCGCTGGCGCTGAAACTCATGCAGTGCGCTGAGGCGACGTGCATCGTCAGCGGCTGCTGCTGGAAGCATCGGGGGATCGGCGGGTAAAGCTACCGCCGGTGCCACTACTGGCAAAGGGCCCTGCACCGAGGCCTCGTCGCTCGGTGGGCTGTCGTCTCGCTCGACTCTCGGAACCCTAGCTGGCTGTCGTCGTGGGGCCATCCTGAAAATGAAACAGGTGCGCCATGGTCAGAACAGTATACCTGGTGAGCTGATATAAGTAATCACAAAGAAAACTTTGAAACACACACGCAATCTATGTTTTCGTGCATTAAGTCGGAAATCAGAAGTCAGGGTCCTGGTGTACGGATACGTCGGCCGCCGCACCAACACTGGACTCCCTGGACTGATATCCACACTCAATACGCTAAACATTATTGCTTCACATAGAAAAGATCAGAGTTCGCGGTAGAACCGAACTCCTCTGATACCAATTTGTCACGACCCGCCCTCGGGGTCCGTGCCGTGACTACCCCAAGCCCGCCTTCCATAGGCCAGGGGCTGACGACTAGCACCAAGGCGTAAATCCCGGTAAAAAGGGAAGGCATTGCCTTTGTAAAGTAAACAAACACCACAGAGTAAACAAGCAGAAAGCAAACACCAAACAAAAACAGAGTACAACTGAAAGTGCGGAAAAGTAAATGGGCCAGAATACAAACCCAAACTGAAAGTAAAGTACAACTCGAAAGGGAAAACAGCAACTGAAAAGTAAAGCCGCTACTCCGAGCTGTCCACTGGAAATCCCACCTGAAGGGTGGGTACAGATAGCTCCTCTGCTCCACGGGTCCCGCCGTCCGCTCCGAGCACGTCCCGCCCAGTGGTCCACCTCCGGATACCGTCCCGCTCCGCAAGCCTCAGCTAAGGTCAATGCTGTCCGTCGTCTGCAACCAACACAACGTAGTGCGGGCAAAGCCCGTGCAGGGGTGAGTATAAGCTACTCAGTAGGGACCCCGAGACCCCTGAAGGTCTCTCAAATCCACAAAGGATAAACCACGAAGAAAGGAACAATCACGAAGTAACAACCGACACTTCTTAGGTATATGCCCATACATATACCTAAGTCATCAATTCAAATACGCTCCAACCTCCGAGCCCAAGTACAACTCAGTCCACACAGGAAAGTAAACGTATTCCACATAGGAAAGCAAAACGTAATCCACACAGGATTGCACAACACAATCCACACAGGAAAGCAATAGGATTCAGCTCACACAGGTATACTTCTTCAAGGACGATAAAGATGATCACTGATCCATCTAAGTCGTCGGACCCATGAAGGATCGATAGGTAACTAACCCCCGCAGAAGACCCACACAGGATCGGGCTCACACAGAACCTGTAGGCGCTGGCTCACACAGAACCGCTGAGCGCAAGGACCCACACAGGATCGGGCCCACACAGGACCTGTAGCACTGATCCACGTAGGATCGCTGAGTGTTGTAGTCGTCGTCGTCGAATCCACACAGGATCTCTGTACTGTCGTCGTCGCAGTCACAGTAGCAGTAGTAGCAGTAGAACAGTCGCAGCCAGCACTAGGGTTCCCGCACATAGCAGGCTCGTTCGGAGGGTCCGCTCCACGAGCCGAGAGGCTGATACATCAACTGTCACGAAGACCAGAGTTGATGTATCCAAAAGTTCCGTATCGTCAACAGGAACTCAACGCAACAGACGGCGCGTCGATCGGACGCCCGGTCTGAGAGTTATTGGCATTTTCGTCTCCGGGGCCCGGTTGGTTTTTAAGGCAAAACCAACCCGACCGTACTCCACCTGCGTCCAAACCTCGGGCGGAGTATGCCAAAAGATCCGTCTCACTAAGAGGAACACAACACAACTGACGGCACGTCAATCGGACGTCCGTAGCTCAAGATATGAGCGTTTCCGCTCCGAAGGCCCGGTTGGTTTCGTGAACGAACCAACCCGGCCGAACTCAAAGTAAACCGAAACCTTGAGTGCGATATACCGAAACGGCCGTCTCGATTAAAGGATCGCGTTGCCGCAGACGGTTCGTCGAGCGGAGGTCCGAGGCTCAAGTTATGGGCCAAAAACCGATTCTGGTTCGAAACGGGGGGGTCCGGGTCCGGGCCGACCCGGCCCGACCCCCCCCTGGGGCGGCCGGCGCGGCGGCGCGGCGGCGCGGCGGGCCGCGGCGGCCTGGCGCCGCGAGGAAGCTGCGCACGCGGGGGGCTAAGCCCCCGCTTCTTCAAGGTGGCGCGGCCTTGTGCCGCGCCTTTGCAACAAATCGGCCCCCACGTGGGGGCCGGTTTTGTTGAATTAAACCGGGGGGCTGCTGCCCCCCCCCCTTCCATGGAACCGCCCCCCCTCATTAAGAGGGGGGTTTTGTTGAACCGGCCGGGGGATTTATTCCCCCGGTTTTCTGTCATCCGGCCGGCCAGCTGGCCGGCCGGTTTTCACTAACGGGACCGGAAATTCCGGTCCCGCCTTCGACTTCCGACGCCGGCGGCCCGGCCGCCGGTCTTCTCTTCCGCCGCGGCCCGGAACCGGCCGTGGTCTCCTCGTCCCGCCGCGGCCCGGAACCGGCCGCGGCGTTCGTCATCCGGCGCGGTGCGACGGCACCGCGCCCCTTCGCCGTGCTTTGATATTCATTCAACGCGGCGCGACGGCGTTGCGTTCTTGTTGTTTCTTCCATGGTGCGCGCGACGACATCGCGTAAGTTAAACGTACAATTATCCGCATGGTGCGACGGCACCACGCCACCTTGCTTCCGCCCGCAAGAATAATCAACATGAACGATGGAGGGGGTTCGGCCGTGTTCATGCGGTCCGACCCCCCTCACGTTAAATAATAACACAACTTTAAAGAATCAACATCCTCACGTTAGTCATACGAACCACGAGCAAGAATGAAATAATTAAATATTAAATCAACAACCCCTACCTCGGGTATAAGGTTCGAAGATTGTGAACGATCCGCGGAAGACGACGTCGCGGAGGTCGGGCGTCGCGGTAGCCGTTCGTCAAATCCGATGACGAAGGGATGCGTTCGAAGAGACACGTCGTTGGCGAAACTTTTACGCCGACGAAGATTGTCCGAGGAAGAAGTGGCGTCCCCTTTCGTTGACACGGTAAACGAAGAATGGAGGTGCGGCGTTCTTCGTCGGAGCTTGAACGTTCTTCGTCAAGATGAACGTTCTTCGAGTTCCTCGTCAGAGTTGAAGGAGAAGAAGAGCTCTCCACCTCTCAAGAAGACAAACCAATAACCCAAAATAAAATAAGCTACACCTTATTTTATTTTCACTTTGCCAACCTTTCAAAATTCAAAAGTTGAATTCATTACATTAATTAAATCTAGAGTTGTCAAAAATTAAATGAAGAGATAAGTTGGCAAGAGTTAATGTAGGGGAGAGCCACATAAATTAAGAGGGGGGTTTAGAGGGGTTAGGGAATTTGAAAAGGTGGGGGCTCGTGTGGGCCCCACCTCCCTCATAACCACACATGGGAAGTTGGGTGGTTGTGGGCCCCACCAACAACTTCCCATGAGAGAGTCTAACCACCACGAATAAAATAAAATTCACACACAATTTTATTTTACTTATCTTTTAATCCCCAAAACTAACTTTCAACCCGCAACAAACGCGACTCCCGTAAAGGTCTCTTTAAGCGAATAACGGCGCTGCGAGTTCATCGGTGCCCTCGGATTTCAATTCCGAGCACCGGAACAAAAGTTAGGAAATCCCGCTCGTTCGTTCACTGAACGTACCCGAGCCAAACTTCGGAACTTAATTCCGGGCACTCCGGGCCTCGGAATCAGGTGCCGTCTGAAACCGCGTTCTTGTAAAATTCTAAAGAAAATTAAGAAAAAATTTCCCTTGAATTTTACGGGTCTTTACACCTAGTGTATGGAATGGAGATCATATCAATTAACATATTCCATGTATGGATTTTCATACTCCATAAGATAATGATATTGAGGCTAGATATTCTACTAGATCGGAATAGGTTACAACTATATTGGGATAACTAACTCTGGTTATAAGAAACAACCTTACTCACATATAGCAGGCTAATTTACAACACAATGTAATAATGTTAGACTACATCATTACATGAACACCTCCATTATTCAATGAGACTACAAACCAATTTATACCTAAGTAATGGATTAGTTCTTTAGAGAAGATATTTCTCACATTGAGAAGTAATTAATGAGATATGGTTATCATGATAGTTTATTGTATCTCAATAGACATAGATCAATGATGGTCATTAATTTAAAAGACAAAGGAGGAGTAAGAAGTTTCAAATATGTATTGGAATGAATTTATGGAAATTTTCATGGAAAAAATTTTCCCTCCCAAATAGAGATAGATTATGGAAAGAAAATTCATGAGTTTGAGACAAAAAAAGGATTAAATGTTTCGAAGTATAAAACCAACATTACAAGGTTATCTTGGAATTTCATGGGCTACATACATAATAAAAAGAGAAATATTTACCATTTATTTGATGTTATTAACCCAATTCTACAAAGGGAACTAGTCACCCAATCATTATCATCATATGAGGATATAATATCATGTTCTATAAAGATAGAGAAATAATTTTCCAAGCCTCATGGCTTCAAAGAGAAGAATGATAAGAAGAGGGATGCTCGGTACTCTGAAAAAGAAATAAGGGAAAAGAGAATAAGGGTAGAATTTAATTTACAAATTTTAATAAATGTGTAAAGAAACATCATGTAACAAGCCTCTAAGGAATGATATTTTTTTACAAGTGTGTAGAAAATGTTCATCATACCCATGATTTTAAGGTAAGAAAGAATTTAGAAATGTGAAATGAGTTATCTGTAAGGAGACGAGACACTATGTACATGATTTCCCTAGACTTCAAGGAAACTTTCTCAAAAAAATCCTAAGGGAACAAAGCTATTCTTATGTCATCACAATAGTTGATGTTAAATTTCATAATGATGTGGTGGCATATAATTTAATTGTCTCCTATAATGTATCTAAATTTCTTATTGATTTAGGATCGTCAAATTATTTTATATCTTCCCATTTTCCTATAAAAATTAAATATAAAAAGAGATTTTTCAATAAAAACTCATAATAGAAACCTTATTATAATAATGATGTTTCAAGAAGTTCTCATTATGACAAATAAACATGCTCTAATAGCCAATTTTATTACCATACATATGTTTGATTTTGATATAGTCCTTGGTATAGACTAGATTTCAAAATATAATGAAAAAAATTATTGAAAATAGAATAAAATTATGATTCATGATAAATATATGGAATTTATCATATTTATAGGGGTGAATTAATCTCTTGAGTCATATCTGGGTCCACCTCCAGTAGCTCTTCTAAATGAGATTCTTGGAGAATAAGAGCAGATAAAACCTACTAATTAAAAAGATGATTTTAAAATTAGGTATGTACCGATTCTATATGAATAAATTGGTGTATTTTTAGAGGAATTACATAAATATACTCAAGATTAGGAAGTTGATCTATCAATTTATTTAGTCCCTAACACAAGACCAATATCAACGTCTCCCAATAAAATGGCCATTTCGGAGTTAATAGAGTTAAATAAACATCATGAGGAGTTGAGTAATAATCAATTTATTTTCCTTATTATTTCACCTCAGAAGATCATGTCCTCATTAAGAAAAGATATGGATATATGAGGTTATTCATTGACTATAGGGAGATCAATGCCGTTATGATAATGAACAAGTATCATTTTCCCGGTATTGATGTCTTATTTGACCAACATTATGGATCTAAATATTTTTTAAAGATTAATCTTCATTTTTGATATCATAAATTACCTGAAAGGAAAGATTATATTCCAAATTTAGTGTTTTGAACAACATATGGACATTACAAGTTTATAATAATTTCATTTGGGTAGACTAATCCACCCTCTATTTTATGAATCTAATAAAAAGAGTATTCAAGGAATATCATGATATTTTTTATGGTATTTATTAATGATATCTTGATATACTCTAAAAATATGAGGA
The DNA here is from genome assembly GCA_963277665.1 of Viscum album. Lineage (NCBI taxonomy): Eukaryota > Viridiplantae > Streptophyta > Magnoliopsida > Santalales > Viscaceae > Viscum > Viscum album. The sequence goes on from OY728153.1 coordinate 907,811,184, forward strand.
CCCTGAGAACCACTTGTTTATTTTTTTGATACTCTTATAATAAAAGAGTTATATATAATGCTTATAAAGTGTGAATTATGGCTTCAAAATTTTCTCTTGTTAGCCACATTATCTACAAGGATGGAATCTCAGTTGATCTAGTGAACAAAAATGAATTCCAAGAATGGACTACACCAATGAACATAACTGAGGTACATAGCTTCATTGGTTTAATGTGTTACTATCATCATTGTTTTCTTATTTTTTCCAGATTATCTAACATGATAAACAAGATTTATCATAAAAAGATTAAGTTTATTTGGACAAAAGACTATGAAGAATTATTTGAATAATCAAAGAGGAGGTTATTGAATGCTATGATCATAAATATTCCATCAGGAAATGGTGTATTTGTGATTTATAGTGATGCATTGAAAAAAGGAATTGGTTGTGTCCTTATGAATAATGATAGAGTTATTTACTATGCATCAGGGCAGTTAAAATCTCAGAAACATAACTATACAACTCATGATCTTGAGTTAACATCTATAATAAATGCTCTGAGGATATAGAGACACTATATCTATAGTGAAGTATGTGAGATATATACAGATCACAAGAGTTTGAGATACTTTTTCTCATAGAAAGAACTCAACATGAGGCAAAGTAGATGACTCATGATACTAAATGATTTTGATTTTTTAAAAAACTACAACCAAGGGAAGTAATATTAGGAAGAAGATGCATTGAGCCTAAAATATCATGGTGTTTTGAAAAAAAAATGATGATTGATAAGAATCTAGTTTACATGGATTTAGTAAATATGGATATGTGAATTATAAAAGAAGGTGAAACACCACTTATTTTTCAAATGGGTTTTTCAAACATCTTTATTGGAAAATAGAAAAAGTTATTTATTTGATGATGAGATTTTCAAAAAGAAAATTAAATCTATGGATGATGGAAAATTGGTATACTTCATATATGAAGCTAGAATTATGAAATTTGGGAAGAGGACTTGTGTTACCTATATACCTAAGCTAAAAAGGAAATTACTTCATGATTATCATAGCCCAAACTTCTATATATACCATGATTGAACTAAGATTTATAAAAACATTAAGGATCATTTTTTGGGGATAATATGAAGTGGGAAATTGTAGATTATGTATTAAGATGATTATTTTTTCAACATGTGAAGGATTAAAGACAACATCTTAGAGGATTCATGAAACCAATAACTATTCATATATAGAAATGGGATTACATTACTATGTATTTTTTCATTGGATTACCAAATACTCCAAGAAATAATGATGAATATGGGTATTTTTTATTGACATACCAAATATAAACATTTCCTCATTATAAAGGATGATTTTCCACTGAAGCACCCCACATGTATCTATATTAATGATGTTTCAAGACATAATGGTTCACCGCTAACGATTTTGTCTGATTGAGATCCCTTTTTTACATCAAAATTATGAAAGAGTCTTTAGAAGGCTTTGGATATTGAGCTTTATTTGAGTACTACTTATCACCCTCAAACTGATGGACTATATAAAAGGACAATTCAAATATTATAAGACATGTTTAGATCATTCTCACATGACATTCAAGGTATGTGGGATTAGTATTTACCTTTGTTAGAGTTTCCCTATAATAATATTATAAATTATAGTATTAAAATGGTGCCATATGAAGCATTATATAGAAATAGATGTCGTACAAAAACTCTTTTGAAAGAAGTTGGTGAGAGGAAACTTATGAGACAAAAACTTATTGAATATAAAAAAAACATAGATACTATTCATCCTCATATTAATGAATATCAATGTAGAAAAAAGAGTTATGTTGAAAACTAGAGAAATGATTTAGAGTTTTATGTGGGGGATGATGTCTTTCTGAAAGTATCTCCATGGAAGTGTATCATAAGATTCAGTAAGAAAGGGGAATTGAGCCCCAGGTATGTCAGACCATTGGAAATTATAGGAATAATTGAAGATAAATATTATAAATTGGTTACGCCACCCGACCTTTCTAATGTAAACAATGTGTTTCATGTCTCTTTATTAAAGAGGTATATTCTAGACCCAACATATATACTCAACTATGATGAAATAAAACTAGAACCCAATTTGTCCTAATGAGAAGTTCCTATTGATATTATTGGCACTAGAGAGGATGTATTGGTAAATTGGATGACTCTACAAGTTAAATTTCTTTTTATATACCATAAAATGGAAGAAAAAACATGGGAACCTAAGGATTCTATGAATAAAAACCACCCTAATCTGTTTAGATGATAATACTCATAAAAATTTAGTGTTTGAAATTTTTTGAAAGAGGAAAGAATATAACACCCTAATACGTTATGGTATGTATCTTCTTAAATAAATTCAATTTATTTATAGATTATGTTTCATGAAACACAGAGCTTAAAAGAAATATGATATATTATTAAATATTAACATGGCAGTTGGAATAGTAATATGACTATTAGGAATAGTATTCTGGTCACTCGAATAATAAAATCACCTATGAAAGTATAAATAAAATTTGGGTATCTCATAAATTAAAATATCATATATTTATATCATGGAATAAGTTAATAAATTTTTTACAAGTGATCAATTAAATGTTGGTATTTTTGTGAAACCTAAATGTTTATTTACAATTTTATAATTATATAATTATTTAAAAGAAAAATTATTTTCATAAAATTGGTTTATAAATTAATATATTGTTTAATTATAATTATATGATAATTTTATGAGACCATAATTAATTTTTCATTGTGTCATAAAATCAGTTAAAATATAACAATATGTAATTTTCAAATATATGATAATTTTATTTAAAAATAAAATTTATCATATTTAGAAAATTATTTTCATAAAATGGAATAAATTTTTAAAAACTACATGTTTTAAAATATTAAGGGTGAATTTTTGGGTTTTTTCTAAAACAGTTCAATTTTTAATGAATTGTGAAATACAGTAATTGATTATATTTAACATTATAAGTTAAATACATGAATTTTTTACTTATTGATGATATAAGAACGGATTATTTAAATCTCACATTCACTATCTACTATACTTGGTCATAATAATCTACACTATTGATAGTCTTGATCCAAAATAATAAATAAATGAATAAAATATTCAAAAAACATCAATCTCCTCCGCTATAAATACCACCCCTTCTCCATACACATTCTAAAAAATGAAGCTCGTATAAATTCAGCCAAATTACCTTACCAATATTCTTCCCCATATCTAAGGATTTATGGTCTTACCAACAAACCAAATCCAATTGTCTTAAGGAGGTTCCCAAGGAGACGATATTCAAGAGGTAAAATCCTCTTTCTTTCCCATTTAATTTCCTCTCGTTATTTATCATTTCCTCACCTACCCTTTACAAAGATTCATGGAAAATACCGTATAATATATATAATTTTATTTTATTTTTATAATGGATTATCCATCATCAAATCCATTCTCCTCTTCTTTTATTTTAAATTTGAAATTGTCATCCATGATTTGTCGATTCACTTCCTTCGTGGACAATGAGTTTTAAATTTCCATTACCACATTTAATAAGGATAATAAAATCATTATTATGGTTAAATAATATTTTAATATACATATTATAAGTTATAAAATATTTTTTAATCAATATATGAAAATAATATTAAATAAAATGACATAAGTTTCTGATGGTTGTAAAAACCGCCAAAATAAATTAAGACATTTTCATCAAAATTTCATCTTCTGAATCATACTCATACCATATAAAAAATGATATATTAGAAAATTTAAAATTATTTATGTTCATTAATACTAAATAATATCACTTCTGGAGATGTTATTTCTATTTTAAAAGAACTCTTACATTGTTACTCAGGGGAACCGACCTTATAACCATGAAACAAACGCTCGCAAAAAATGAAATTAAACATTATAACTCATCAAAATGGACATAAGTGAAATTAATAAGATTATAAAAAATCAAAAATATGATGAATAGATTCTTATATAAGTAATTAATGAATCTAATTTTATTATCCATGACATTAATTACAAGTCCATAATGCTTTTGGACATATGGTAAGGGTTTCTCATCTCACTTTTATTTCTATGAGATATGCTTTATTCACCAATTATTTATTGTATAAGGGTTAGGTATAACTACCATTGATATATCATATCATGAATATATTTAAATTTATGGTGTTAAATTTATAATTTTATGATCATTAATTTTATGGGGAATACGATTCGATTAATTACAAGTGGTAAGATTTTCTTATCTCACTTTTACTTATGTGAGATATATTACTTATTCAACCATTATTTATTGTGTGTGGTTTAAATACTTACCTTTAATATATTATATCATTAATATATTTATATTCATGGAATTAAATGTTTCATTTGATGATCATTAACTTATAGGGAATATGGTTTGACTGATTACAAAGTGGTAAGAGAATTCTTAACCCAATTACCATTCTTTGGGTTAAAATTATACTTCATTTACTACGTCATGATATGATTATTTGTGAAATTATTTTTTTATTATATTATTTTTCATTTACACAAGTTTTATTTTTATTTACATTTGATACAGATAATCTATTCCTTTGGTTAAAACTCACACTTTCTTTTAGAAATACTCTTTTAAATGTTTTTTTTAATTTAAAATATTTTTTAAAAAAATTATAAGACATGAGAGGGTTTTCCCATTTTCATGAATCATTAATCCCTTGATTAATAATTTACAAGTTTAAGATGTAATTTTTAAATAATGTTTTTTATTTTATAATTTTTCACTTTTTTAAGAATATGTGATTTCAAAGATAAAAAGGGTATTTTCCTCAAGAATTTTTCAGTGATATTATTAAAGAATACATGTAAACATACTTTGTTTAATCCAATTATTAATTAAGTTTTGTCTATTATGATAACATTTAGCATATTTTATTTAACATTTTATGATTATTTTGATTGGGAATGTTCAATTATGATACCATTCACCGTATTTCTCTGGTTGGGTTATGATTGTGTTTTTTAAATAAGAAACGTCATTACATTTCATATTCTTATTTCAATATGATTGTAAATTTCAATTATATTTTACCCCTTTCATATGAGTAATGTATTAGACTTAGTAAGTTATGGGATGGGTCCACTATAGCCCCTTTATGCATCTTTCGGTTTCATGAGAGAAACTAGTTTGGGTATTGTTTGATGTCTTACCCGATTCTCTATAGTGTATTAGTCAAAGACTTTGTGATATGTTTATGATGTCCCACATTATGCACTCCCTCATAATTATATTATTTATTGATAATCCATGTGATTATTCAACTACTAAAATGTCCAGGGTTATGTTTCATTCTCATGTTACTATTTATATAGCATTATTTGATCAACTATGACTCCTACCATATTATGCTTAAGATTATGTTTTAAGGGCATGAGTTTTTAGTTATTCCCCTTTCCATATTGTTTATATTTATTTATGATATATTCCACTATATGTTTATCCTTACTGAGAATCTGATCTCACCCCCTTATTATGTTTTATTTTTACCTTGGATTTTATGATGTATATTATGATTGACATGCAAGGATAATCTAAGAGAATATGGGTGTTTCCATTAGAGTTACTTTGTTGTATTTGATTTTGACTAGTAATTTAATACTTATTTATGCATCTAATATTCCAAATATACTAGATTATTCATTCCTTTGGGATGTAATCAATTTTACTTAGTATGAATGTAATAAATTAAGGCGCCAGCTCTAGGCTACTGGTGTCAAAGTCTTTATAGATATGTAATATCTTCTACAGATTTTAATGTAATGACATATGTTTCTCTAGCATATCTCAAATATATATATATTGGTTCTCTTAATATCCTCATTTTTACCGATATATCTATATTGTGTATTTTGGGATTATATATCAAATTCGTAAATCACATAAATTTATTGTGTTTTTTCATGAAAGATTTCCATTGAAGTTTCTATTATATTCATGAATTTTTCTTATGGGGTAATGAATTATATTACAGATAGTCTCATCAAATGATATAAAATTTTGTTTATTCTAGAAAGATTTTCTCTTATAGAATACTAACATAAATGAATTAACTTCAAATAAAAGTAAATTATCTTACAGATGAAATGAATTTTCTTATAGAATGAATCCATGCTCCAAAAACTAAAAAAGGTGTAATTTTAGCAATGCAATTTCTCTTTTCTAGATCCTCATTTATCTTATGAAATGAAAAATTGTTTTGAAATTATCTATTATGGTGATGATTTCAATTATTTAATAATTATTTATTTTTTCTGATTCCATTTTATTTTAGGATTCATGAATTATCTTACGAAAATAGTACTTTTAGAATATTTTCTTACATAGATCAAATTATCTTATAAAGAATCAATTTTCAGCCTCATATTTTAGATTATTATATTTATACACTCATTAATATTTTAAATGTAAATATATTATTTCTCGTGTATCAAAAAATAAGTCATATAAATAAATAAAGGTGATTTTATTAAAGTTTCTAATTCCATGATTAGAATGTTATGATGAATATGCAATCTTCTACAACCTTTTACATGTGTTTTCTCTATAATTGTAAAATAAAGACATGTAAAAATTCATAGATTGTCAATTCAAATTTAAAAATGATTTGGTTTCTTGATCATTGTATTTAAAATTTTCTAGAGTAAAAATTAAAGAATATCAGATATAATAAGAATTATATACTTATTCTTGAATATATAGGGAAAAATGAGATTCATATATATAGAAAAACATAGCTATGAATTTTTTAAATATTAATTCATAATCATATTGATTTTTATTCTTAAAATATATCTATTACAATTAGAGAACCTTATTTCAAAGATGAAAAATAAGGATTCCTGAATTCTTTAGTGATCATATATCTAAAAAATGTTGTTCTAAAAGTTTTTCCAAATGCTGATAAGCCCTAAAAAATGTACAAGATGAACTTAAGACATGTGATTCAATAGCTTAAGAAAACTTTGATATAAAATCCAATTCCATGAATGTTATCAAATGTGAAATTGGTCTAGTTGAGTTCAAAAGAGTTTCTCAATGTGCTAAAACACGTGAAAGGAGGGAAACTATATTATTAGCTTACGAATGTACTAATAATGTAAGATATCTAAGGTATAACATTGAAAAATTGATGTTTGAAACCTTCAGAATATTTAATGGTGTTAGCATCACTCAGATGAAGGGAATTTTTATGAAACTCATAAAAAATTTGGATACCTTAGTAACTCCTATTCTTAAATCCAATCATGTTTTGAATGTTCTTTGAGTTATTCCACCCAAATGGAGTGGAATTTCATATTCCATTAGGAAATTTACTACTGTAAAAAATTTCAAAATAAAATATCCTATTGGAACACTCATGATGTATGAGTCTAAAATAGTTGATGAGACTTGAGAGATTAATCTATTTAAAAAATAAAATACTACTTTTAATGATTATATATCAAAGTATGAAAGGAAATAACATGTGTATCTAAATCTAACTCATCCAGTGAAGAAGATTCAAATAATTCTAATTCAGATGGGGATATTTCTAAATTTGAAAAGATGTTCAAAAATTTCTTAATATTATAAAATTATTAAATAAATCCTTCAAAAATTTAAAAAAATATGGTGGAAATTCCATGGAAGATATATTTTATGAGTGTAATAATATTAGACTTATTAACCATGGCTTATAACAATTGTAGGAAAACAAGACGTCTAAAAATAATATGTTTGAAAAGGTTAGATATAATATAAATGAAAATAAATCCATAAAGGATACCTAAAATTATTTATATGATTATAGTAATATCTCACCCTTTGAATATGAATTTTAACTCTCAAATAAAAAATATAACACTTTCTTTATGGATTAAGAACAAGAAGTAGTTAATTTATTCTTCTATAGATGAATCTGAATTTGAAACTAAAATTTGTTCTTTTGGAGAATTAAATGAATACTTTACTATGATGAAACATAAATATAAAATATTTAAAAATATTAATAAATTTCCTAGAAAATCTTATGATAATTTTATTAGTGAAAAAGACTCATTGAATTAACATATTTTAGATTTTATGTATTTCTAGACAGATCTGTTCTCACTTGTGCTGATCCTGATGATAAAATTACTAGCTTACAAATTACGAATTTTTTTATATGTTTCTAGTGTTATACTAATGGGGGAGTATCTAAACAAAATCCATGGTATGAACAAAGAAAATAGACTTTGATTTTCTATCGGTAGTAATGGAGATAAACCTAAAATATATAGAAGTTGTTATCTTCCCAATTCTAAGAAAAAATCCTACCCAAAATAACACTTTTTCACTATTTTGAAATTAAAAATTATTACAATATTAAAATAATTAAACAGTTTCAACTTTGTATTGTTAGGTAACAATTATTTCGAAAAAATATTTTAAATATAAGTTATGGAATTTATAAAAAACACAAGAAAATTTTGATTCCAATTTCCCTTTCTGCTAACACTATAGGATGAAAAACTATAAGGGCACCCAAAAAATTTTGTTTTGTTTTTCTTATAAGTCAATAATTACCAAAATATCAGGGAGAATATTTATATTAATATTGGTTGCTAAAGATATATGGTGAGTGAATTCTTAAATTTTCACTCTCTATCTAATGTTGATGGAGGCTATATCACTTTTGGTGTAGATGAAAAATTAAAAATCATTGAAGTTGGATTAGTTTTAAATTTAAATTATTTCCTAATCATCAGTGTTCTTCATGTGGTTGGATTAAATAAAAATATAATAACTATTTCTCAACTTGTGAAGGTGAATATTCTATTGTTTTTTCTAAAAAGGTATGTTTTTATTTTAAATATAAGTACCTTAAATTTAAATCATTAACAAAAGAAAATGTATATACCTTAGATACTAATACATTATGTAGAAATAAGGTAAATTATTTTAATTCTAAATTAAATGAAATATGATTTTTAATACAACTCTTGGACATTGTATTATTTATTCCTAGAAAATTTTGTCGAAAATAAATTTGATTTCTAATTTTCCCCAACATAAATTAGATAAAATGAAACATTGTGATGCATGCCAAATGGTTAAGAAACACAATCATATTTTAAACCAATTAATGAGTTTTTTACATCTATTCACATATAAAGTTTAAACATGGATCAATTCTGGACTACTAAAAAAGCAAGCCTCGATAGTAAATCCTTTGTTTATGTTTTATTTTATGAGTTTTCTTGTTTTTCATGGGTTTTCTTTTTAAGAATTAATATTGAAACCTATTTATAATTGTCAATTTTGATAATATTGAATAAAATAAACAATATTTTAAAATTAAAACTTTGATAATTTCTCATGGGGGGAGAGTTTGAGATTCATTAACTCAATTCATTATTCTCAAAATATGGAATTAATAATACTTCTTTTTCCACTAAAACTTCTAAAAAGAAGGGAGTTATTTAAATAATGAATAGTAAATTTCAATAAATTTCTATACCTAATTTATTTGAATATAACATTCCCACTCACTTATGGGATGAAGATGTTAACACAAAATGTTATGGAATTTATAAAGTTATAATAAGGCATATCTTAAAGAAAACATCATATGAGTTATGGAATAATTGGAAAATGATGGTTGCATACATAAATGTTTTTTGATGTAAAGTGTACATCTTGGATACCATGGATAATAATGTATGTTTGATCCAAAGGCCGATAAATTATTTTTTCTATGATATTGTACTTATTCCAAATCCTATAGAGTTTCTAATAAAAATAAAAGATAGTTTAAGAAACTACTTATGTGAAATTTTATGAATGTGACCATTTTGATCACAAAAAAATAAATTTATTGAATTATTTCATTTAATGGATAACATGAGACTTGGAATTTCCATTTAAAATAAAAAATATAATGATTTGGTACATGATTATGAACAATCTAGTTCTGAATGAGTGGAAAATATGAATGAGAAAGTATATTACTTAAAAAAAATTAAACCCTTAAAGAAAATATTTTATAAAAAACCATAGGAATCCTATATGTTAATGGTATAGATTTATAATATGTTGGAAAACTTGCTGAGTTTTTTGTGTTTCTTTCCAATCATAAACCTAAACATATATAATAATATTTAGAAGATGGAAACTGTGAAGTTACTATGCAAGAATAGATAAAAATGATCAAGGGGAACATGGTATGGGAATTAGTTTATGGAATCTATGGTTTTCTTATTATTGGAACAAAATGGGTATTTAGGAACAAATAATATGATCAAGGTGTAATCACTAAAAATATGGTATTATTTTTTGTCAATGGTTACAATCTATAAGAAATAATATATTATGATGAAACCTTTGACCATTTTTCTACATTATAATCTATTTGAATCCTTTTACCACAATCATCTAATATGGTATTAAAATTATATCAGATGGATGAAAAATAAACTTTTCTAAATGGATTTTGAATGGATGTAGTTTATGTTGAACAACCTCTAATATTTGAAGTCCCTCAGTTTCAAAATTCTATTCATAGATTTCAACATATTTTTATAGTCTTAAAACACCCAAGAGCTTGGTATTGAAGGTTATATTATTTTCTATCGATAAATTTTTTAATTTTGGGATTGGAAGATGCAACTACTTTCAAGAATTATTCATTAAAAGATACTTTACTTTTACAAATTTATGTTGATGATATAATTTTCAGTTCAATAAACCAATATATGTGTAGTGATTTTATAAAATCAAGACAAATGTGATTGAAATGAGTTTTATAGGTTAGATAAACCATTTTATTGGAAATTAAATTTGTCAAAAGAATTTTGAAATTTTAAAAATCAAAATAAATAAAAACATGATTTAATTAAAATATTTTTTGTTGAAGGTAGTATAAATTTTTCTACTCCTATGAGTTCCAATATTAAGCTGACATTGATGAAGTTAAATAATCCATTGATAATAAGGTATATAGAGGAATAATTGGGAACATTCTTTATCACACTATAAGTAGAACATATATTATGTTTTAAGTAAGTTTTTATTCTCTATTTAAATCAATACTAGAAGAATGTCATTGGATTATTGGAAAAATAATATTAAGATATTTGAAAGGAAAAATTTCATTATATCTTGCTTTTCTAAAATATTTTGATTTTGATTAACTTCCTATTAAAATGATAATTTACTAGATGTATACTGCATAGAATGTGTTCCTCATGAATCTATCACTTTCTCAGAAAAAAAATTCGCTTTATGGTCTTGTAAGAATCCACACTCTATTGTGTTATCAAATATAAAAGCTAAATAAAATGCAACTGGTAGTTTCTATGAATTACAATTATGGATTATAAACATCCTAATGGATTTTGGATATAATTTTTGGTTATTTACCAATAAAATGTGATAACACAAGTGATAATAAAATTTCAAAAAATCTAATAAATCATTTGAGGAAAAATCAAATAGATTTAACTCATCAGTTTCAACAATATCATTTAAAAAATTCGGGATATCTTGTTGGAATTCATTTGTAATTAAAATCAATTAGTATACATTTTTATAAAGACATTATATGATGGTATATTTGATTTAATCAAATATAAATAAAGTTTTTTTAATTATTTATTTTTATGTGAGTATCATTTTTTATCTACCTAATTGCTTTACTTTTTTCTCGTTGGAAATATTTTTTAGCTAAAATTCCTACTATGTTTGCTAGTTTTGTATTTTGAGATTCCTATTTTGGTTCTCATTATGACATAAAGAAACAAGTTTCTCTTTTTTTTATGATTACACATCATGTCACTCTATGTGACCTTTCATATATCTTGAAAGAGAGCGTACATCAGTCCTTCAAAGGAAAAATCTAAACCCTTGAGAACCTCCTAGATTCACTATTCCTTCACCATAAATCCTTTCTTATGGTCAATCCTTAAATCTAGTTTCTTTTTGGTTCCTCAAAAAGGGGAAATATGAGGAGTTCCTCTACTGCTAGTAGTTCAATGTGACTAAAGACATTGAGGGTGGTTCTAAATGGTAAACTAATATTTTAATTGATTGATAGGAATGATATGATATATAATAATGTAGTGAGTCATCAAGTAGTGGTGTATTTTTATGATGATAAGGGGATGAATTTATTATTTTTTAAAAATGTATGAGAAGTCTATGAGAATGAGGTTTTTCATTTTGGAAATAATAATGTCCTAGTCACATATATAGAGAATCAGAATGAATTTTCAATATCTTTTGTGGACATAGATATTATTTTATGGTGTTTTACCATGGTAATTATCAACTTGAATACCTATCTTGCTTATTTTGATGAGTTAAGAACTCTAGAGATTATTAAATCTCTATTTAGATCGTCATATGTGGAAAATATTGTTGTAAAGGACCATGTCCTATAAAGGAAATTTCTAATAAATTTTATTTAATCTATTATCACTCAATGAGATGGTGAGATAAAGAAGATATCATTTCATGATATTTCATTGATGCATCTATTTTTTATAGATATTTGTTTAAACATTTCATGATACTGTATGAAATATATGTGTCATATATAGAACCAGACAACAAATTTCTATACTTTTTTATGGAATTTGACATGAATCATAGTCAATGATGGTGTTTTTTTGAATGATGTTATGGTATCTTATTTCATTGATTTGAAAATTCTTGGAGCAAGGGTAATCAATATATGTGGATATATTTGGAGCTTCTTACAAAAGAAACTCTTTTCTTTTAGAAGTAATGATCATATTGAAGTTGATCATACTCTAGTTGATGGGTAGCATTCAAGGGAAGTCATTATTGCTGATAGACAAGATGAAGTAACTGCCATTGTGGGTTTGGAAGAACCTTTAGATGATATATCTATTACTAATAGAATCTAGAGATTCAAATTTGATGTATCTTATGAGATTGAACCTAAAACTATTTCTAGATAAAAGAATCATGATCTGATAGATGAATCTATTTAAAATTAGTGTGTAGTCGATATTCCTGTAGTAAAAAATACATCTCCTCAAGTTCATGAAAAATATAATCTATAAAACCATGTTCTTAAAAATTTTGTATCTTATTCTAATAATAGATAAAGATTGACTGAATCCATCCCCAAGCTAGTTGGTATTTTTTATGAATGAATTTTCTTAATATTTTTGGGTGCACATATATTTTTTTGAAGTTTTTAAACCAACTAATGTTGATTTGATAATTAGTAGTGAACAAATTTATTTATTTTTTGAGATATTTTATGGTCTTAGAAGAAGAAGAAGACCTAAATAAGGTTGATTTTCCTCTAGTATATGTTTGTAAAAAAGAATATTTAGAACTCAAAAATCTTTATTAGAAGAGAATTGATAATTTGAATAAAATAAAGAAGTTACTTCTCATGATCATGTTTAAGATGAGTACAATAGCATTGAGGTTCACATTGTATATGTTTTAATCAACAGTGTTCAGATTTTTTATTTATTTGTTGAGATTTTAGATGAAATTACTTTTTTTATGGTTGTGTAAGCTAAATAAATATGATAACATCATATGCTTAAGGAGAATTTATTATCAAATAATAATCAATATTCCTCGAAAAACATATTTATATCTTAGTTCAAGTAAATCAAAATAATTCCAAACACTCAAAATATTAAAATCTTACAAACATATATGGAAATTTATAAGATCTTGATCCAATCTATTTTGTATTCCTCTTAGGCGGTCCCTATTTCAAGACCATCTAAGGAAGATCAATTTCACGAGCTATAGTGGAGGAAAGGTTGGTAGTTTTGTCTCTTAAACATGATTATCTACCTGTTATATTTTCATTAATTAAATATTATATGATATATCAAGAGAATATAAAGGTCATTAAAATGGATAACTCTACTAATATTCAACGTATTCTTAAAATTCTGTGATGTACATTCTAGATTCTCGTCCAGACTATGAAATAATTTGAAGCTTATGTTGAGGTTAATGTCTCTTATATCAAATAAATCTCTATGAAGATGCTGAATTACACAATATATATTGAAAATTTGATTGGTAATATTCATGGTTCAATTTACAAAAACATCTTATCCCGAAGAGAGGCTTGTGGAAAATCATCAGTTAGTTAGCCAGTCTCACTCATCTGACTCTTCTCCACTAGATGAAAATGATTTTTCCAAATTGTATATGATATATAATATTAAGAATATTGAATATTTGGTTGTGGATATTTCTTCTCAGTATATTCATGTAGTCTCTAACCCTTACAATTTTTTTACAATTACTTCAAATGGTCTCATGGATATATTAAAGATATTGATCTCTAGTTACACCAGGATGTCTGATTTTCAAAGCTGCATCAGCACCATGGGCCCAAAATCATGGAATTATTTTTTATTTGTATTATATAATCTTATTGGAATTAATGTTAATGGATTCCCTCTTTTAATTATATGGATGATGTTTTTTGGACACTTTATTCATAATTGCCAACTTGATACTTCATAGAACCTAAAAGTTATGTTTGATCATTCAACAATTTATGAAAAAGATGATCAAACTCTCATACAAAAAGACTCATTATATACTAATTCACCAACTAAATCCTCAAAGATTCATTTCTCTCATATATATAGATATGATTTATCCAGAACTCAAGAAGTATCTCTAGGAAATCTAGCTAGTACAATGAAGAAAACATTGTATGATAGGGCTATCCTCGAACGTTAATTATGTATCTAATTTCCCACGTAGTGATCCATGTAGAGAAAATGTTGTGGGTACTTTTCCTATATATTTTTTCCCACCTAACAATCCTCAATCATTCGAGAATCATCAACCTTAAAAAGAAGCCTTCTAATATTCCATCAAAAGAATTATTATTCCCAATATTCTATTTAACTAGTTGATTTTCATAATATTTGAATACATTAATGGTCATTCCTTGAATTATTTCCATTAATTATGTTTCATTATTTTTAATTTAATTCATTTAATGTTTACTTATTAATTCTATGATTTTATTTATTCAATTCTTTGATTTAAATTTAAATTATTTACACTGATTAATGTTCTATTGTAACTGAGTTTTGTACTTTCATTTCACCATTCTTTGGATATCATAAATGGAGGATTAATGAGTATTTATGAGAATATTTATGAGATTACAAAAAAACTAAACTTTTTTTATTAATGTTTTAGAATTTATATGATCTTATTCATTATAATTTTTAATTTATTTGATCATGAAAAAGAGTGACATTGTTACACAGAAATATGTTCTTCTACCAAATATCACAAACTTAACTATTTTTTATTCTAAAAAATAATCATTTTTAATGATATGTATATCTTAATATATTGAATACTATATCACATATTATTAAATCACTAAAATTCATTTAATTTTTAAAGAAACTTATGTAATTTCTCTTATGTGTCTAAATTTATCTTACGTGATAAAAATTCTCTTATTTACAATCTCACCATGTGTGATAAAGTTCAATTTTCCATAAATGGATATATATTTGGGAATAATGGTGTAAATAAATTATCTTACAACATTAGTAAATTATCTTATATATTAGATGAATTCTTTTACCAAAATAATTCATGTTTAGAAAGACGAGGAATATTTATTTTTAACTAATTCTTTTCTCTTGTGTGGATCTCAATTTATCTTATGAAAAGGTAATTTGTAACTAAATTATTCTATATGATGATAAAGGAAAAGGGTTGAAATTTTTTTTATATTATATATGTTTTTTACCTTCTCCCACTAGAATTATCTTTTGAAAAAATTAATTCCATACATTTATCTTATGTAGATCAAATTATCATATAAATAATTGGTTAACATCCTCAGATATTATTGTATCATTTAGATATACTCTTTATTATTTCCATATCATTTTTAAATTCAATATATTTTTTATTTTATACAAAAAATAATTCATATAGATAGGGAAAGGTTTAACTTATTAATGTATATAATTCTAGGAATAGAGATATTAGATGAATATGCAATCTTCTATTACTTGATACTGCTATTCCAGAAATTTTTGTAAAATGGGGACACATGAAAATTGATATCTTTTTACCTCAGATTTGAAATATAATATTTTTATCAACCATTAGATTAAAAAGTGCGTAGATTTAAAATTCAAATGAAAGAGATATAAAAAGTATAATATGGGGATGAATATATATATATATATATATATCAAAGAACACGAGTCATGCATGCTGATAGACATGAATAACATCATTCTACTACATTATCTACTATTAAGAATATATCTTATTACAATTATAGTCTATCTCTAGCAATAGAAGACCCTACAAAGTTCTTCCTTGAAGATATTACATCTCTCTCGACACTTCTTATCTTTCAAAAAATTTATTCTTGAAATAGTATGTTGGACTAGTGTTAATTTTATATTCATCATTATAAAAATATATTCAAAATGTTTTGAGTGTGATAAGATCGTGGATATGTCCTATAAAAGGAGAGACTGTTTAAAATATTTTGTAACTTTGTAACAAGTGAGTGTTGGTTGAAATAATTTGGGATGTACCCAAAAAGTGGTTTAATCTGGTGAAAATCATCATACATATGGTGTAGAGTGTTGGTGGAGTGGACTATGATATCTTTGTTCCCCATGTAGTGACCCGGTTTTCTTGTAAGGATTTGGAATATTTCTACATATATTTATAGAGCTAGGTGCTGAGATGGTTCATGATTCAAAGGCCCGTTATTTCTAGAAAAAATTATATAAAAAAATTATGTATATTTTATACTATTCATGTAGAGGAAATGGTATATCTCTCAAATAGTATATTCAATCAGAAATATGAGTCCACGGTTGAGTCTGAAGCATAGTGTTTACCCTAGGAAAGACATAACTTTTTTTATCGTGGGACTTCTATAGAAAATTCCAGGGTGGATGTAACCATAAATAAAATAAATAAATAAAATTATTTTATATCACATGTTATTTCGAATAAAATTTGAATGAGGACTCAGATTGGAAATATGGGGTCGTCGTTGAGTTCAAAATGTGGCGTTTTATCTAAGTGTAACCTTATGTGAGAGGAAGGGGGATATTCATATCTCACAACCATTGGTAGGAATTTTCCTAAAATCCTTAAAATAGGTGCTTAAGGAAATGAGAAAGGGATTTGACTCATTTTCTCCAAGAACTGACATATTTTCTCCTCTCCTCCTGTTGTAGAAACAATGTTATATTCTAGGTGGATCACGATGAGATTGCAGATTTGAGTATATCAGACCCCCACAGATGGAACAAAGGATCCAAAATCCAGGTAGGATTTTTCTTTCAGATTCTACATTTCCCCAATCGATGTTTTGTTGTTGAATTTGATTTTTTATCATTTATGTTACTTTGATTATCATTTTTGATGAGCATACTAATACGACCATTGAACGATTCATTTTTGGAACCCTCTTTCTTCATCGTTCTTCAACGTCTACTTTTTTCCACACAAAAATGACATCAAAATTTTAAGAGGAGTATGGTTCTGGGAAGGTTGTGATCTAAGGATACTGTATCTATGACAACTTCGAGTTTTGGGCACAAGAGGTTGTGTAGCGGCGAGCAGAAGTGGTGGCTACTTTCCATCATGTTTAAATTTTAATGAAACTTTGAGTGGTGCATGTGACAATGTAGTTCGGGATCTAAGGATCTCATATCTAGACTTGGCATAATTTTTGCATCATAGGGGTGTACTCGGTGGTCCAAGGAAGGACCACTGGCACACAGTGGTCCATGAGGCGACGACGGTGTCGTGGGGAGGCGGTCGGAGCCCATCTGGGACAATGGAGGCACACGGGGCACACACGACAATCAAGATCTGGGATGGTAGAAATGCATTGAGTGTATGCAGAAGCTAGGAACTAAGAGGCGGTGAAGTTATTGGAGGAAGTAGGAGCACGGTGGCACGGGCTGATAGCGTGGGTCGGTCGTAGCAGGTCGAACTGGCCAGACATGCCTTTGGGTCAAGGCAACTTCAAACCTTGATATCTTCTAAAAAAATCAGCCATTTGATGTTCTTTTTAAATCCAAATATATCTTTAATCAAGACAAACATTTTGAGGCTAGTTTGAGAATTTTTTTCTTTAGGATTGTGTCTCAGTCACTCAAAATACTCAAATAAAAATAATAATATATTATTATTGAAACTTTGTCCCCCCCCAACTCCTACATATGATGTCTGATTGATGTGTTATCAGTGGAATTGTGACCATGAAATTTATTTGGATGTTTCAATGTTGATTTCTAGTGATTAAATCCAAATAAAGGTGTGGGCCCCATAATGAACGATTTGGACATTTATGGTGAAGTGTGACTTTTTCAGTGGGTGTCAATTTTTGGATGGATGGATTGCCTATCCCACGTATTATTCCATAAGAACTGAAATGTTGATTTCTTTTTTATGCGTTCCAGGATCGAGACACAGGCCCCATGAAGCACCATTCAAATACGATGCTAAGGGATGTAGTTTCTTTACTGTGTGTCCAATTAGGATGAAGGAATAGTCAATTCTATGAAATTTTATACAAAAATCACAACGGTGTGATCTTTTTGGTGTTTCAAGGCTATTCGAGGAGGCATGTCATTATAATTTCATTTTTTCCCTTAGAAAAAACAACGAGCACCGTGCGCTCATCAGCCTTTTGGGACAGATGTGACATGTACTCTAGGAGTACACTAGTATGCCTTGTGGTTACATGTTTACACTTTAGTACCAAAGTATGGCTAGGTACATGACCATGCGATGAGGTGGGGTCACACATCGTGTGGGTCCCACATATACCATGTACCACATTATGAATATTCTATCTCTCATATCTCTATCTTCTGGACAAGGATTCAAGCCTACCAATAGCCTATACAGAGTATTTTTTCATATAAAACATGATGGTTCCCTCTATAGTGGCTTTCGAGATATGATGTGAGATGTTTTGTGGGTGAAACCTATCTGAGTTGACGCTCTATGGTGGCTATGATTAGGCAGAATCATTATAGCCATACCAAGATTACCCTCTAGCTGGGCTGGGCAGTGGTGTACCTGATGATCTTTCCGAGAGGTACCATTCAACAAGGATGGAGAGTGTAGTTCCTCGATGCCTTCCATATGGAATCCCCCTATAGGGTAGGGCATGGGTCCTCGATGATTTAGAGTGGAATCCCCCTAACTAACTTGGGCGAAGGTCCTCTACGATGACTATCCGAGTGGAATTCCCAATCGGTATGGGCTTCGGTCCTCTATAGTTACATCTGAGTGGAATCCCCCTAATTCACTAAGGCACATGTCCTCCATGACATAGTGTTGAATCACCCTGAAATACAAGGTCATGAGTCCTCTATGACCACTACTACAGTGGAATGCCCTGGACATAATTAGGTACATGTCCTCTACTTTGAGATATACCATCTGGCTATGGATCAGTGATGAGATATACTTAGATGTAACATTGGAATCACGTGTAAGAGGGGGGATTTCCCCACCAAGATGCGTCCTTATGACATGGCCTAAAATCATGTGAGTGAGATAGATCCACCCAAAGCTGACTGTATGAAGGTGTTTTGATTGAGTCCCTTTGGCTTATGTGTTCAGGGAAGACATGTGGGATGGTTGACATCTTTGGTGGTTACTTCTAGAACTTTTGGTGAATCTTTTCTTGGGTTGAGCTATGAGATGGAGATCCCCATACTCTCTCATTTTTTATTTTTTGATAGAGAATATATATATCCATTTCCAGTACCCACTCCTTGGGTTTTGGTTACTCTCCTTCAAATAGAGGTGAAGATGCATGTGGTATGCCATGTTCTTTTTTTTGTCTAGATTATCGTGGTTGGATGAGTCTACTCTCCTACTATAGGTATTGAAGACTTGATGATAAGATCATCTTCTCACCATGTTAGTCTCCTTGTGTTTGGATGATTTTTTGTTCACTATCTTGTTGGGTTGAGCTATACTCTTTATTATACATTGTTCTATCTATTTATTTCCTATTCAGTTGTATTTTACTACTCCCCTTCATGTTTTTGGGGCATCCGATTGAGAATTTTTATACTCACCCATGCATGGGATTTTCCCACATGTACTGTGTCATATGCAGACCACATACATGTTGATCGTGACTTCAGAGGATTTTAGGGACACAGGTACCAGGACCACATATGGTGGTCGTAGCTTGTGATCTAGGAGAAAGGCTCTCTTAGTGATTTTAATTTTTCAATTACTGCTATGTTGTGGTATTTTAATGGTTGTGTGTGTATTTTTTCCCTTTTTTCCTTTCAGTTAACATTACATCACCTTTAATTGTAATTTTTAGAGGTCGATGCATGTTTCTGGTTTTTATATACTAGTGTTGTATCTTTTTTCCTTTCCCTATGAACTTTTACAATGAGTTATCTGCACTTGTGTGTGAGGGTACAGAGGCAATGGCCTCCCCATATTTGTTTTAAATTCGGTGCATGTCACCGCCCATTGGCCTATGGAGGTGGGTTTGGGGTAGTTACAGATCAAGCCCCAACATGGTTTGGATAGTGAAAAAGTGGTATCAGAGGTGGTTCATTCATGGGATGTTGTTCAAATGTTCCTTAAAAATAAATTGATTGGGTTTAAAGAAATAGTGTCAACATGTCTGGACAGTGGATCTCAGTCTAAAAAGTCTAGTGATGGTGAGGCAGCCAATGAAGCCATTCACTAGGACCCTGATTTCTTTCATGCCGACTAGGAATGATGAGACATTTATTACAGGGAACATTGGTACATGCATCATATAGGATTGAGTCGTTGACTATACTTATTGAGTCATATCCCAATTGTTGTTGATAAATATATATGCTCATCCAACCATGGTACTCTTTAATGATCTTTAGGAAGCCTCTACGATGATAGCTTTCCATGATATTAGCTTAGGTTCGTGAGGATGATTCCATGACTGATGAGGCCTCAGTTTAGGATCTATCATGTGACCCATTCCTCCAGGTGGGCAGTTAGCAGCAGCACCACCTATTGAGTAGTAGTTATTACCTATAGATTGGGATGAGGACGTCTTCCAGATGAGTGAACTCCATAAGTTCCATCATCAGAGGCCACTGAGGTTTTACAGTGAGAAAGATCCTCAGGAAGCAAAGGTTTAGCTAGATTCATTGGCCCACGTCTTCAATATTATTCAGACACCGAAAAATCAGATAGTGACTTTTGTATCCAGTACTTTCCATAGAGTAGTTGGAAGTTGGTGGAGTTTGGTTACTCAGATGCACGATGAGTTGGTACTCTCCTCTGATGACTTTAAGAAGCAATTCTATGAGGAGTGTTACCCCTCCTACATATGATTTGTTCAATTTTATGAGCTTCTAGAGCTTCATTGTGGAGGGATGATGGTGGCTAATTACTCTTATAGGTTCACAGACTTGACTCGGTACTCTATAGACATTATTCAAAATGGATACTTCCAAGCTGGGAAGTTTAAAAGGGACTCTGGAAAGATATCCATGTGAGTAGAGTAACCTTGTGCATCCCCACCTATGTCGGGGTGTTAGAGAGGGAACTAATGAAAAAGAAAATCCTTTTATATAGACACTAATTAGCTAGTCTTGGTAGTAGGAATGTCAGAGCTGAGATTTTTATCGTAGCTAGAATATGTTAGTTGGTAGGGACTCAACATAGGAGGTCTTCCCATGATCAGACTCAAGAACATGGTCTGGGAAAACATAGAGCATTAGGGCAGCCCAGGGAGGGATGATGTTATGCTTATGATGGGTGAGGTCACATGGCATGAGACTGTCCGACCAGACGTGTTGAGATTACTAGGTAGATAGTAAATGAACTGCCACGGTAGAAATAGTGTCATGGTCAAGGATCATCTATGATAAGAGAGAGTGGTCCCCAGGGAGGTGGTGCTAGAGGATGGGTAGGTTGAACTGTGATTGGTGGAAGATGCAAGGAGATCCTTCCACCACCACTAGCATTTCCATATTAGGTTTAGGGAGCTATTAGTCGGGGTCGCATGCAGCTACATGCATTGGATGTTTTTGATCCTACAGTGCGTGAAATAATAATAGGAGCACTCTGTATCTTTTCTACCTTTTGCAGTAAAACTTTTTAAACACTATGCGAGTTACATATTCCCCCACGATTCTTGCATGAGGTTTTACCAAGGTAATTCAGGGAATTAGTGTAATACTATGTCTATGTTTTTTGATGTAGTTTTGAATGAATGAGGAAGAGGGTACCTTCCCCCACTGAGAAACATTTTTGTGATATGAGAAAATCTGTGCGGGCAAGTTAGTGCCACCCAAAGTGGATAGTATTGAGTTCTGTTTGATGAGTCATTATTACTTTTGAATTCATGGAGGGTTTGTAAAGTGGAGTGTCAAGGATTGTCCTGGCATTGCGAGTGGAGTTTTATACTTGAACTCCTTTAGCTTGGGATGCCACTAGTGGGTGTGGTAGAGTGCCTATTTTGGGTTTTACTCTCCTTCCAATAGAAGTTACCAAGGCCCATCCCTAGGGTCCTATTCCATGACCACCCCAAGCCCACCTCTGATAGGCCATGGGCTGGTGACTAGCGTCGAGTAGACATATACCACAAATGAGAGGTATTTTCATAATAACATATACTCAAGCAACCAACTCTAAGCCACAAGGGATGGAGAGTGAAAAAACTATGTAATGAAAAATAATTCATACACTACAACCCAAAAATAGAGTAGAACAGAAAGTAAAGTAGTAAAGTGAAACCAGTACAAAATAAAATCCCACTAAAAGGAAGATAGTTGTAATGTCTGACCTGTAACAAGGGTACTAAATCTGCCATAGGAAGATGCCAAAAACACCATGGGTCATCAGATCTCACAAGTCCCAATCTGGTCCTTGTCCTAGTCCTGCTCCGCCTTGGAATCCACCAAAGCATTGTTTGTCTTCACAAGATATGACACAGGTGGGAAACGCCCATGCCGTGGTGAGTAAAATAATATTCAGCAGGGGACCTCGAAAACCAAAAATTAAAAGACCGCAAAGGAAATACTAGCAAGAAGATACAGTCAACTCAACACAGGTATATTACCATACATATACCAAGAACATCCAGATATACTCATTTCATCCACTAAGAATCATGAAGTCCCAAACTCATAACCATAGTCAATATTCTCATTGTAGATTCACAAGGTGACATATAAAACCAAGATATCACACTCCATGAGCTCAGCCATCCTAGATGAAACTCGTCCAAAAAGTACACACCATCAAGAAAAACAATACCATTCCAAATTTTATGTCTGAGAGAATGTGTTCCATTAAGAACATTATATTAGGTCCATGTCTAGTGCTTAGTAACAAAGTTTCAATCATCACTGTTTTTCACCCAACATAAGACTAAGATAACCAAAGTGGGGAAGCCTGCCATCACCACTATACACAGACAAGGGAGCCCTGCTTCTAACCATCCCAAAAAACCTATGTCACTCATATAAAGAAATTCCCTCACCTTAGTCCATCGAGGGAGCTCTAGTTACAATTTAGGTATCATTATCATAAAGTGGATGGGCCCACTCCTCATAACTGCGTCTGATAGATGAGGGAGCTCCAACTCTATGGGAGGACCTGCTCCCTACCGCTACTCGGGACGATGTAGGGAAACTCTGTATGTGAGGACTCACACCTTGATCCAACAGGGGAGTAAAGCTCATGAAGGACCCACACCTTGATCCATTAGAGAAGTAGGGCTCATGAAGGACCCACACCCAGATCCCATACGGGAGTATAACTTCATATGTTGAGGACCTGCACCCTACCTAGTAGGGGAGTACTACTTAGTGACTAGAGGACCCACACCCTAGTACGACAAGGGAGTACTGACCATGTCAGTTCATGTGTAGAGGACCCACACCCCGGAACAACATGGGAGTATCGAATCCTATTATAGAGGACCCGCACCCTACCTGATTGGGGAGTTCTAACTCTATGTACGTTAGATGTGAAGGACCTGTGCCCTAGTCTTATAGGGGAGTACCAACTCCATGGATAGAGGACCCGCTCCCTGGTCCCACAAGGGAGTACATACTATTCCTTCACAAACATCTCTGGGAACCATCACCCTAGTCCTCCAGGGGATTAACACCCCTATATGAAGCTACCCAAAGGAAACAACCCCGCTCTCATGATGTGGGGAGTACTAACTTTAAGAAACCCTCTAATTTCTTCTCAAATGTGATTATACCTGGAGGACCTACTCCTAAAACCATTAGGTCATATGAAAATATCCAAAAACAAAACTCACTTTAAGTATCTCAAAATGAACCCATCATCTCAAGGTTCCCAACGACATAGATGACTCATCAAACAGACATTCGGTTTGAATGTTATGGGCATTTTAGCAAAAAGGGGTTGGCTGGGTCCGGGTCCCATTCGACCCTGCCGAACCAACCTGACCCGACTTAGGCCATCTAACACATCCCATCAGGTCTAACGTGACCCACCTAGTTGACCGGCTTACTGATGGGCCCAGCCAGCTACCGGAACAGACTGCCCCGGCTGGGCTTGGTCTGCCAGTTCCAACTCAGCCTGTTTGGATGCAGTCCAGTTCATCTGCCCTGAACATAGCAACCACCGAGTCCCCTCTATGTCATGCAGATGACTCATCTGGCTGCCGACCCCACACGCACCCCATGGCCTGACCCAGGGGTGCTGCTCACTGCTGTATATTTGAGCCACGACTCCTCTTAAATGGGAGTCACATAAACACGGTTCCCACCGCCGTCGGCCACCACTCTCACTAGCGCAACAGTGGCATGTTCAATGGGACACCAGACTCACTCTAGTGGTTTGTTTTCTAACCTGGATGAATACCAATGACCCTCATGTCATGTTCTTCATCTCCATGGGCTTGAATCCTCATTGTGATCCCTTCCACCATAAAATGATCATTTGACAGTATCTCATGTGCTGCTTCGATCCGTCTATCATTGTCATCGTTGCACCTTCATTAGATCATCATGTGGCTGGATATCTAATTTGGTATCCTTTGGTTATGAAACAAATGTGCAACAATCCATTTTTCATAATCCCGTGATAAATGTGAAGAACACGTGGGTCAAAGGTGATAAGAAAACAAAACAGAAAATTGAGGAATGAACCTCTGCTATCGTTCATCACGACTTTAATCCGCTCTAATTATAAGGACCAAGAAAACAAATCTAAATAAGAAGAAAAATCCCAAACATCAAAACCAGGAATGGAATCCCTCCCACAATGATGATCGTACCATGGGTCAACCTATTGGTGGGTTGATTCACGCTAATAATTTATAAATTATTAACAGGAAAAAATTCGAAATACAGACACCCTACCTAGATTTTGGTTCACCTCTTGATGAAGAGATTTTCATCACCACCGTTCGATGATCCTCGATCTTTGATTTTTTGGATCCACTGCTCTTCTGATCCAGGTTTTGTTCCTGGTTTTCCAAATATTTTGGTGTTCATCATCGAGAGGGACCCTCCTCTTTCTCTTAGAGAATTTCTAGGGTTATGGAAATAATCCTAGAATTCTAAAAATGGTCTTATTAAATTAAATATTCAGGATGCGTCAAAAATATTTTTATTTAAAATATTTTAATGACCTTTACGTCCAAAATATAACTTTTTTTTGTCCCATGCCAGAAGATGTCATGCCCCGCATAAGGTAAAGTAGTTATTCCCTACGAAATCGTGCCCTCATATTTTTGATCTAGGAACCCATTTAGAAGATATTAAAGGTCAAAGTTCATTGCCCGGACACTTTTATTTAAAAACTGACCTTTATTCAAAGATTCATTCTGGGAACCCCGGGCCTTGGAATCACAATCCCTCTCAGCACCTACTCTTGTAATTTTCCTAATAATTTTCTAAAAAAAGACTCAAAAAAATATGAGTCATTATATCCTCCAAACATTTGGGTTTTTTCATTGGAAATGAAAAAGCCCACACTCAAGGGTGGAAAACTGATCTCCCTCCTGGACTCCCATGCCAACGTGCTCACCAAGGGTCCCTATGCTGCTTACAAGAACACACCCAGAGGGACAACTGAGATCAACCACTCTTAAGTCCATCTTCTACTAGGAAAACAATATGGCACAAAGGGAACATGTTTCTTTAGCTGCAACCAGTGGTAAATCACTAAACACCATAGTCTTTCTACTACCATAGGGTCTACTGACTCACCTCCACACTATCCTAATGTGAAAACTAATGGAACCCCATAGTTCACATCCACCCTTTGATGAACTGTACAACTGCCTCTATAAGTGTGATGTACTCAATGTTGACATTGAACACACAGGGGTATTTAAAAACAAAACAGGGCTTCCCAAGAGAGAATAATGGATCTTACCAGGCCCAATGTCTACAACCTCCAAGTGCCACACAACTTTCTAAAACATAAACACTTCCACACCCACAATTGGCATCTCAGTTGTGTTTGGATGGTAATAAACCATTCTATACTACAGAAACATCATGCGGTCTAACTCTACAACCACTGAATGATCCCATGAAAATGAAGTCGAGTAGAAAAAATCCACTCAAAGGTCCAATATCTACTCCAATGCTTCATCGAAAAACCTCACCCAGAACACACAAGTCGAAGGGACTCACCCAATATACCTAAACACTGGGTCCCATGAACCCCTTTCTCAGCAATCTCATTGTGAATGTTCACATTGTGCTTCCTGGGTTTCCCTTTCTTTGACAAGGGAAACCTCAATCTATTACTTCGAACACGCATCACACATCACCTGAAATAGTCAATCATGGCATAGACGGTAGTAGTCCATACCAATAATGATGTCATAAGGCCTCGATTCCACAACTAAGAGATCCCAACCACAAATCTCGCCTCCAAAATTTGATTCACACTTCCAGCACTAGTGTGTGATCTTTATGTCTCCTCCAGTAAAATCCTCTAAGCATGAGGGCCATGTCCAAGGTTTTACTGGGACACCTAAGCCTCAATCCAAAACTTGTGGAAAAAGGAGAAAAACTATAACCTATTTCCATTAATATGGCAGAAAAATAAAAGACACATGGTGTACATCGGATCTCTCTTAGAGACTTTGGGTCATAATCCATGGCTGCATACAGTTATCCTCACCCACGTCTTCCTACTCCCGAAGCCTAGCATGGACCACCTCATACTTCTCTTCCATCTCCTATACCTCACCCTCCATCCTGAGGAACTTTATTCTCCAAGAATTGTCTCTTCCAAGACGGCTCATCATCCGGCTCTCTCTCAGTATCACAAAAAGTTGGAAAATCTTTTGCGAGATGCCCCAACCATCACAAGAATAACATTTCCTCTCCAGTGGCCAATTTGTTCCTAGATGATGCTCCTGCACCATATTCTGAGGCATATGAGTTTGGGCATGGGTATTCCTCCTACGCCATGATCTCATTACCTGTCATCTGAAAACTCTTGCAGATGCCTCTGACTGGCGACCTTTAATGTGGTTCACATCAACCTGTTCCTCTACCAGGAAACTCTCCAACACCATTTCTCGTTACCAAACTCCAACATATGTGGGAATGCATAGAGGCATAACTGATGTCTTGATATCTTGTCATAAGCCCTGTTATAATGTCTAAGCTATGAAAAAATGGGTCTTGCACCATGTCCATAGAGTATCGTGTCAAGTCTGTGAACCTCGTCAAAAACTCTGCCACTATCATGTTGCCCTACCAAAGCTACAAAATCTCGTGTATACAAACTGACCTCAATGTGGCTAGGTAAAACTCTTCCCTAAAGAGTTTCTTGAACTCCTCCCTAGTGAATACTGCCTCATTATCTGACTGTATCATCATGATCCCACATCTTCCCGTTGGGCCCTAAATAAGGGTCATGACTAGGACCACCATATGATTAGGATATGTCCTTACTAAGAGGATAACTTGAGTGACCACCTTGAAATAGTCACTTGCAACCTGGGGATTTGTATCACCCCAGTATCTCAAAGGTCTCTACCTCTGGAACTCATGTAGTGCACTAAGCTTGCACACATCCTCGGCCAGGACTGTAGGTAAAACATGCTGCATTATGGGTGGTGGTACAACATGCAAACCACCCAGAGGCAACACCTCAGAACCAATTCCCTATGCTGACGCCTTCTCATTGGGATGATCTTTATCATGGCCATGCTATATAATCCTATCTAACTGTCATCGTAGAGGTATCCTAAAATGAACCAAGAAAAACCATGACTAATAGAGTATATCTGGAGAGATGACTCAAGAAGGACATAGAAAAGAGAAACAGTTTCTATAAGATACATGTACCATTTATTTCCCAGTGACTAGTGTCCTAATGCACCAAGTCAAAAATTAGGTTATTAGAGTCCCAATGAATGGATATGATGGCTATTGCACCAACACTAGAACCTCTGGTCTGAGAGTCGAACTCAAAATATCATAACACTACCACTATTTAGCCTAAACAAACATCACAGAATCTCGATCTCAATGTGGAACCAAACCACCTTTGATACCACTCTATCATAACCCGTCCCCCGAGAACCATGTCGTGACTACACGAAGCCTACCTCTAATAGGCTAGAGGATGGAAACTAGCACCGAGTAGGAATATCCCACAAACGGGAGACATTTTACTATGATCTTATACACACACACCCAACTCCAATCCATAGGGGCTGGAGAGAGAAAACACTATGTAATGAAAATGAACATATACACTGCAACCCAACAACATAGTATAACAGAAAGTAAAGAAGTAAAGTGAAACCGGCCGAGAATACAATCCCACTTAAAGGAAGACAACTATAAATTATGACCTTCAATACTGGTATTGAAGTTCCTATAGGATACTGCTGGAAACACCTCAACTCATCTGATTTTACAATGCTCCATCTGGTATTGGTTCTATTTCTGCACCACCTAGGACTCCACCAATGCATTGTTTATCTTCACAAGACATGACACGTGCAAGAAAATCCCATGTAGGGGTGAGTAAAACAATACATTGTAGGGGACCCTGAAAATCACAAAGTAAAATACCACAAAAGAAACACCTCCAAGAATATACAATAAGCTCAACATAGATA
Organism: Viscum album; assembly: GCA_963277665.1. Taxonomy (NCBI): domain Eukaryota; kingdom Viridiplantae; phylum Streptophyta; class Magnoliopsida; order Santalales; family Viscaceae; genus Viscum; species Viscum album. Next base: position 907,840,393 of record OY728153.1, read on the forward strand.
TATTCCCATACATATACTAATAACATCTAGATATACGCATTTTAGACACTAAGAATCATGAGGTCCCAACCCCATAGCCATCATTAGGGTTCTCATCATAGGTTCTCAAGGTAACACATTAAATTAGGATATTTCACTCCATGAGCTCAGCCATCCAAGATGGAACCCATCTGAGAGGTACACTCTATATGGAACAAATCTACAATTCAAAATGGTATGCTTGAGAGAAGGTGATACATTGGGAACATTCTACTTGGTATAGCTCCATTGATCAAATCTAGAGGTTCAGTCATCACTATCTTGCGCCTAACGCAAGACTAAGAGAACCCAAGTGGAGAGTCCCACCCTCACCATTGTACACAGATGAGGGAGCCCTTCTTCTAACCATCTCATGAAAACTCTATCACTCCTATAAGGAGTTTTCCACACCTCTGTCTATCAAGGGATATCTAGTTCCTATCTAGGTATCGTTCTCATAAATTGGATGGTCCTTCTACTCATAATTGTGTCTAATGGTCGATGGATCTCCAACTCCAATGGAGGAACCTCTCCCCACCACTACTCAAGACGGGGGAGTGAAACTTCATAAGTGAAGACCTACACCCTGATCTCACATGGGAGTACAAATCCTGAAGGACCTTCACCCTGATACCACAGGGGAGTATGAATTCATAAGTTAAGGACCCACACCCTTCCTAGTAGGGGAGTTCTGACTCTATGTACATTTGATATAGATGACCCTCACCCTAGTCCTATTGGGGATTACCAAATCCATAGACAGAGGACCCGATCCCTGGTCCCACAAGGTAGTACCTACTCTTCCTTCATAAACATATATAGGAACCCACACCATAGTCCTTTAGGGGAGTTTCATCCCTAGAGGAATCTAACCAAAGGAAATGAACCATCTCCCACAATGCGGGGAGTCCCAACAATAAGAAAAACGCCATTTCCCACTCAAGTGTACTTATACTGGGAAGACCTACTCCTAAAACCATTAGGCTATCTATCAAATTCCATAAAACTCACTTAGAGTATATCTAAAGGACTAACTTGTCGCAATGGTCCCAACACCGTAGATGTATCATCAAACGAACATTCTGTTTGAATGTTATGGGCATTTTAGCGAAAAGGGGCCAATTGGGTCCGGGTTCGGTCCATCCTGATCAAACCGACCCAACCCGGCCTGGCCCACTAGGCTCGTCTACCCGACCCAGGTCCTACCTGACCCACCGGTTCATCCACCCTAAACACGACAACCACTACATCCCCTCTGTGTCTGGCAGCTCACTCGGCCAGCCACCGACCTTGCACGTGCCACGCAGCCCGAGGCATGGGTCCAGCTCACCACTACAAATACACTAAAATATGCATCCCCATAAACATGTCTGGAACCTCCGACTACCACTAGAACATTGGTGGTCTCTTCTGTGGGCCACCAGACTCACTCTGGTGGTCTATTCTCCAATCCGAAAGAACGCCTGCGACCCTCGTGTCACATTCTTCATCACCATGGGCTTGAATCCTCATTGTGACCCCTTCTGTTGAAAAGAAATCATTTAATGGTATCTCACATGTAACTTTGATGCATATGTCATCATCATCTCACCTTTTCTAGGATGTCACGAGGATGGATCTTTGTTTTGGGGTCATTGCACAACGAAACATATGCATAATGATCTATTGTTCATAATCACGTGAAGAATGCGTAGAAAGCATGGGTCAAAGGGGGGGGGGGGAGAACCAAACAAACAATTGATGAAAGAATATTTACCATCATTCATCACATTGTTATTCCACTCCCATTAGAAGGACCCAAAAAACAAATCCAAACAAGAAGAAAAATCCCCAAGATCAAAACCCACAATAGAATACCTCCCGCAAGGTCAATTGAACTACGAGTCATCTTGATTGTGGGTTGAACCACCTTCATAATTTATAAATCAAGAATTGGAAAATAATATTGAAATACAAAACCCTACTTTTATTTGGTTCAACTATTGATGAATACATTTTTGTCTCCACCGTTCATCGATCCTCGATCTTTGATTCGTTGGATCCATAGCGCTTCTGATCCGATCTCCAATCTTGATTCACCAAATCTATTGGTGTTTATCATCAAGAGGGCCTCTCATTTTTCTCTCAAAGAATTTTAAGGGTTATGTAAATAATAATGGAATTCCAAAAAATGTATTATTAATATAAAGATTCATGCTATGTCAAAAATATTTTTATTTAAAATATTTTAATTACATTTACGTCTAAAATCTAACTTTTTTGTCTTGCAAGCGTCAGACAATGTCACACCCTAATTAAGATAAATTATCTATTTCAAATTAAATGGTGAGCTCATATTTTTTGATCTAGGCACCAATTTAGAAGATATTAATGATTAGCGCATGGTCTTGTAATTTTCCTAATAATTTTATAAAAATAGAATTTTGAAATATGGGTCATTAAAGAAGTGAAGACTTATAGGGTATTCCGCATGATTTTAATGTCTAGATTCTTGAGGTTGGGTGAATTTACTCCCCTACCCTGTTTGTTGGAAACTTTGCATACTCAACATCAACATTGATACAATAGTTATCAAGTATAGGTCTAGGTGATGGAGACCCCATGAACATGACTATGTGAATCACTACTTAGTGATGGTAGTGGTAGTCTTCTCCAAGAGGATGTGAAGACACTACCTTCTTGGAGAACACTTTGTGGTTGCCCAGACTTCACTCAGAGAGACTTAAACCTAAGGTGGAAACACTAGTTGAACTTCTTGAAGGGATATGACTTCGAAATAGTCTATAATCTGGGAAATGGAACTATTGTAACTGATTCCCATAGTAGGAAGCTCAGGCTTGCCTAGTGTTGGATTTTTTGGAGCAGTTAGATTCTATTAAACTGGCCCTAGTGGTATAAGAGGATAAAAGTTTTATTCAATGAATAGAATTAAATCCTTCACTTCTCGATCATGTGAGAGAGTTCTAGTTGTGAGAAAACAACTATAGGATCTTGTGTGAATCATATATCCACAAGAGACACACCAGATGGATATTCTGAAGGAGGTAATCATGATAACTTGTTCCAAGTACAAACAATGGTTCCATTCGTGATATGGGAAGAGGTGATGTGGTAGTTCACTTCTCCCTTAACTGTACATCCATGTTTGGGGAAGATGTAGAGGGTTCTTCATCAGGCCATTCAAGACATTACAAAGATGGTGGGGTTTCCTACCACCTTTCCCTACCACCAATAGTTGGAGCGGGTGCACGATGTTTTCCATGCATCATATTTGAGGAGATACATGCATAATACTATGCATGTCATTGAAAACAATGGACCATGGGAGGAAGGACCATCCCCTTTTTTGTGTTTGGTGGTAGCAAAAAAAACATGAAAGAGAGTTCCTAGGATCGGGAGAACCAGGTGCGATCCCAGTATCCCAAGTTGATTCCCTGGTTTTCTTTTCAGGGATGAAAAGCAGGAATAAGGGAGTGTTGTAGAGGCCTGGTTTTTTTATTATAATACTTTGGAATATTTATGCATATATTTCTAGAGCTAAGAACTGAGACAACGTGTGATTCTGAGGAACAGTGTTCATGGAATAAATTATACAAAAATATTAAGTATATTTTATACTATAAACACAAAATAAACATGATATATCTCATATGGTACCTAGGATTAGAAATATGAGGCCACTATTGAGTCTGGAGCATGGCATTTAACCAAGGCAGGACATTAATTTTTTTGGTGTGGGCCTTCTGTAGAAAATTCAATAGAGGATGTAATCATAAATAAAATAATTAAATAAAATTATTTTATCTCAGACATTAATTCAAATAAATTATAAATGGGGAATCATATTGGAAATCTGAGACCGTCGTTGAGTTTAGAATGGGGCGTTTTACCTAAAGTTGGCCTAAAGTGAGAGGGTGTGGGATTTTCGGATCCCACAACCATTGGCCGGTGTTTTCATAAAATTCTATAAATAGGTGTTTAAGGAAATGAGCAAGGGGCTTGGATCATTTTTTCCCATGGTATATAGATCTCCTCATATCCTCCAACTGGATAAAACATGTATAATTCATGCCAGATTGGGATGAGATTTCAGATCTGAGTAGATCAGAGCACAACAAATGCAACAATAGATCAAAAATCCAAGTAGGTTTCTTCTTTTGGATTATTCATTTACCCAATCGAGTTTTTGTTGTTGAATATGATTCTCTACCATTTCTGTAGCTTTTATTATCATCGTTTATGGTCATACTAACACATCCATTGAAATATTTCTTTTTGGAACCATTTTTATTCATCATTCTCCATCATTCTTTGATGTATACTTTTGACGACACTAAAAATACATCTAAACATTGATTTAAGAATGGATATAGGATGGTTTTGATCCAGTTATTCTAGATCAAGGATGGTTTCATGTTTCATGTGATGGAGGAGGTGTAATGGCGAGAAAAAGTGGTGTCTACATTCTATCATGTCGAAATATTAACGAAACATTGAGCGGAGCACACGACTATGTAGATCAGGATCTGATGATCCTAGATCTATTCTCATATTTTTTTTGATCACTAAGGTGTTCTTGGGGGTCCATGGAAGGACCATAAGCGTTCAGTGGTCCATGGTAGCTAGCTTCAGTCGTCGGTAGTAGTGCCTCATGGAGGCGGTTGTAGTGTCTCATGGAGGCAGCTGGAGTGCAGCCGGGACGGAGATGGAGTGTGTGTGGCGTCGGAGAGCTGGGATGATGGTAGAGCACAAGGCACACATGGTGGCCAAAATATGGCAGATAACAGCACCACTAAAGGTGGCCAAATCTTGGTGTTTTAGGCTGGCATAGCAAGCTGGTTGCTGGATTTGGTTGGAGTGGGCCAGACGGGCTGTAATGGGTCGGGCCAGGTACGCCTTCGTGTCGGGGTAGCTTCAAACATCAATATATTCTAAACCATAAATCCTTTTGGAATTCCATCTACAAACACATGTTCCCATCATTGAGACAGATCTTTTAAGGAAGTTTTGAGAATTTATTGATTCATTTTCATTACTCTGGATCCTGAAACACTCAAATAATAATAACAATAACATATTATTATTATTATTAAAACATTGATTTGTCATAACTCTTCCATACGACATCTGATTGTTGTGCTGGCAGTTTGCATCATGAGCTTGAAATTGAGGAAGATGTTTCAAGACTGATTTTGAGTTCTTAAACTAAACTTGAGGTGTGGGGCGCATGAGGCCTGATTTGGGCATTTATAGTGAAATGTGAACTTTTCAGCATTCCCCCATTTTGGATGAATGAATAGCCTATCCTGTGTATTTTTTCATGAGGATTTCAATGATTCTTTCTATTTGATGTGTTACATGATCATAGAATGGTCCCCACAAAGCATTGATCATGTACAATATTAAGAGATGCAATTTCTTTATAGTGTGGCTGATCAAGAAGAATAAATAGTCAATCCTCTACACTTTTCCTCAAGGATCACAACGGTGTGATCCGTTTGTTTTTTCGAGGCTATTCGAGGAGGCCTATCAGTAGAATAACATTTTTTACCTTTAGGAAAACATTGAGTATTATGCGATACTCATCCTTTTGGTCTAGATTTATAATGTACTATGGGAGTACAATGACATTCCTTGTGGGTATTTATTCACAGTTTAGAACCCAAGTATGGCTAGGCACACCAATCGGTTCGAAACACCCGATGGTTCCATATCCAACGATACGTGGACCTGCTTTCCAAAGGCAGACGTTCGGTGATTGATTTGGCCTGTGACGCTTAAGAACTCACATTGGTCGAGAGGATAGGAATTCGGGCTCATCGCACCCTTTTTGGGGGAAATTATTGCCTGTTCCAGGAATCTATTATAGATTTAAGATGTTTTCATATGTTCATGAATCTTTGGTTTATACCCAAGCATAGTATCCATGGATTACTCCTAGTTGGCAATGGTCAGTTAAAAACAGGGATTCAGAATCTTTTAGGACCGAGGTTTACCATCCCTCATTGGCTTAATGACTCTGAGGAATTTGGACACATTGATACGACACTGGTTTAAAGCCTCATAACTGGGTGCTCTGGAGTTTATTGTCATCCCGGGGGGAACAGATAACGACTTGAGTGTTTGGATCAAACCTGTGATATGGGCTTCCTACGTATCCTTGTGAGAGGAATCAGAATCCATGTAGTTCAGTTCGATATTAGGGCACACATGTGAGAGTTGCCTATTTTTGGGATTGAACCTCAAGGAGGCGTCCTACGTACCCCACATAGGAGACAGGGATCAAAACCCACATAGTTCGTTAGTGCAGTTTAACATCATGTGGGACAAAGGATTGGCGATTACACTCTCAGGTGGCCCAATGAGATGTTGGATTGGTCTTACACTCTGATACAACCCATATATGTGGGTAAATCGATGTAAAGGGGGGTCTGAATGACCAATTGTTGGTCTTGAACCTTGGAGAGGCTTCCTACGTACCCCACCTAGGAGAAAATGATCAAAGTCCACATTGTTCGGGAGTACAGTTTAACATCATGTGGGATGAAGGTTGAACCGACGTGAAGAGGGTCAGAACAGCTGGGTGGTGGGATTGAACCTCATGGAGGCTTACTACGTACCATGCCTTGTCATGGATCAAAGTTCTTATAGTTCACAGGAGGTTGGAGTCAGGGTCGGTGCTTACTCTAAGCCCATGTGAGTCATGCTCGGTGTGAGAAAACAAGAGGTAGCAGAGACCTGACGATCACGTCGTGAATGGTGCGTCCATGGGAAGCGAAGTGGGGATTATGCATGGAGAAGCCCAGAAAAATGGGGATTGGGACTTACTCTAGGATGGAGGCCCGATGGTGAAAAATCCCAGAGGGATAGGGAAAGGGTACACCTGTGTCCATCTCCCCTCTTGGTTCTTGGGACCAGGGAAGTACGGAGGTTCATGGGTGCTACCTCCCACGAGAAAGGATAGGGGATTACACCAAGGAGGCTACCTTTTTCACTCCCAGAATAGGGGAGAAGTTCTCACCACCAAAGTTGAAGGGAAATGGAAGCGGGGTCCCCCAATTTGGTGAGTGGAGAGGTAGAAAGGGGACTCTGGGCTTGGACTCTACATTACTGTGGGAATGTGATCCCCGGAATGCTTTAGGAATCCGCACAAGGGCCAGAGCAAACCCCTTTTCCCTCACTTACTGTGGGTATGTGAACTCAGGGTGGCACGCTGATGCGCCTGATGGTTGCATCATACGGGTCCAGTGGCTTCGGTGGAGGCCTTGGCTCGGGGCCGATGAATGTGCCAATGAGGGGGTTGTGAAGGATCAGGCCGGATTGGAAGGATTTTATCTGACTCGGGGAAGGGGAACACCAAAGGATTTGGATGGCTACACTGGTTTATGAGGAGTGGCGCCCTTTGCATAGGGGGATGCTACATGGATGGAGAGGCCCTCCACATACCAGGGTGGTACGCGGACTTATCGGCATCCCAAGTACCAAGGCGGTACGCGGCTTCGGGTTCAGCCCGTGTACTAGGTTGGTATGCGGGGGAGTCCACACGAGTTACGATGGCCAAGGGTGACGCTGGTCAGGGGTTCGTTAGTTAGGGCATCGCCCATGTAGGAGGGTGCTACGCGGTACGTCGGATCAAAAAAAGGGGCATAAACTCCCTGGTTCACGGGGAGTGCATCTGCGGAGGGGCCATGGTTCGCGGTCTTCTTTTTTTTGTTATTTTAAGTTTGAGGTTCACTAAATTATTATGCATTTTAGGCTCCTTATTAATTCATTTCTAGCTTCATACCTGTTCTGGTTTGCGAATTGGAACTTCACTTTCTGCGAAATCCTAAGCTCCTTCCTCCGAAATCCTTCCACCCGTCTCTGATCGATCACCCCCTTTTTTCCCCTTCGATGTCCTTTTATATAGGGGATGAAAAGGGGTCTATTTTGGTCATGTGGAACCTTTTGCGGAGGCCCATGACCGAAAACCCGGTATATGGATGACTCGGTCAACAATCTACAACTCGCGGGGGCATTGAATGCACCTCACCCGCAGTGCATGTCGGTTCGAGGGGTGCTACGCGGCCACGTAGGGTTCCGCCTCTATTCCACGAACGACAGCACATGTGGCATGGTACAGATGGCACGGTTCGTGGTTTGGTTGGTTCATGTCAGTGGACCGGCCTAGTGCTCATCTTTCTTCACACCTGCGGAGGGTCCCCGCCTCTGTTCTTTGAACGACAGTAGTCCGCGAAGTGGGGCACTTCGTGGAACTGGCCGCATACCGTTAATATTGGACTGGTCCGTGGATCGGTTCGTCTTGTGGCAACTTTTCCACATTTTTGACCAATCCCTTGAGGGAAATTGGGTAGATTCCTCTCTAGTATTAAAGGGAATTCTCATTCTCCTTTGCAGATTTTTCAGGACCCTACAAATTCCCCCATTGGAATGGGGTCCGAACGGAAGGAAGAAGAGGATATTCCAATGTAGAGTGGTCCTGAAAATTGGGTGGTTTGCAGTAGGGGAGTGGACCTGGTGGGGAACCATGCCTATAAATACAGGGGTCCCTTACCCTTTGTCTTTTACCAGAATCTTTTCGAAAATAGAGCTCTCTAGCTTTTTGTTTCTGCATGCTCGTTCCTTTGCGAAACACCTCATACACGAACCATTTTCCATTTCTGCGAACCATTCCTCATTCGCGCCTATATTCACCCATGGACCAACCTCCCAGCCACGAACTAACACTTTTAATCAATTAAAAAGTAATTTACAATGGGCCGCGTAGGAACTCACTACGCGGTTTTGATGGTCTGTGAAATGAAATATTCCAGACTCTGAAAATTTCTTAAGTCTTCCGAACTTAAACTTTTAAATCCGGGATTGAGATTCCGTGGAGTATCCTAGTTCGCAGTTTTCTGGCCAATGCTCCATGGGCCAGAGCACCACAGAATTTTTATGTGTAGGGTTGGTTCGTGGGATGCAGTCGTCGAGAACCAACTTTGGAGGCCTACTCGCGAAACTCGTCATGAATGCCCCTTAACAGAGTCCTTTTCCATATACTTGATATTTTTGTCCAGATTTTATTATTCTAGACTAAACATTTCCCTAGTTTTCATAATTTAGGGAGAAAATATGGTTCCTCCTCGCCCTGCACCTAGACCTACTGTCGAGCCTCTCCCAATCGGTCCAAGGAGACGTCTAGATATGATTCATAGAGCTGAGAGCCTCAAAGAGGACCCTAGTCGAACCATCATTCCTGACGACGGTGTCTTGAAGGGATTTCTCTTTCCCGAGCTCCTGGGTTATCCACTATCAAATTGGATTCTGCTTTATGGCTTTGGTCTTCAAGACGATGTCCCTATCCCCCCTACCTTCTCAGGTCTTTCGTCTCCTTGATTGGAAGCGTCTCCAAAGTGCGTTCATGAGAACCTTTCCCAATTGGGGGATATGATCTCTTATTCTAATCCTAAAGACACTTTCATTTTGAGAGGCTCTATTTGGACCCATAGTGATCCGTATAATCAATACTTCTCCCAAGAGGTCATCTTCAAGAGTTACCCCTCCATGATCAACCTTTCTCGAGTGGATCCTGATGTAGGGTGGATTCCCATGTGGGATCTTCGATCTGGTGGGATTTTCTCAAATGAATGGGCCCGGGACTTCTGGGTCGATTATCATTGCTGGGAATTTACAGAGTCACTAGAAGAAGTCAACCTGTACTCCGCAGTGTGGGATTCCCAGTTTGTCGTTTACCCACCATCTTCGATCCTGCCTGACCTTCTCAATCATTGGTGTTCGATAACTAACACTTTCCACATTGCCCATGGTGAATTTGGTATTAGTTAATGGGACATCTATCGATTGGAAGGGCTTCCAATCATTGGAGAGATGTATGATGAGTTTCTGCCCACTCCTAATGCATGGGATGATGCTGAATGGGTGCCTTCGTTGGCGAGGCATCTGCTGGTTATGGTGGAGTGGTCACTGGATCATCCCTTGCATGCCCGCACTCTTATTTCCTATATTACATAGATAGAGATATTTCTGGAGGCCACCGGTTCTATGTCGAAGATCAAGCACCCAAGGACTCATCCTTTTCAACAATCATGAATTATCTCAGGTTCCTACTAGGCAGTTCTGGAGGCGGGCGACTACCTTTTTTGGGGTTATGAGGTGCGCCCCGGCATGCCGCCTATGCTCAGGATAGAAAGTATTTTCGCCATGTTTTTGAGAGGGTGGTTATTCCCATCTTGGGATATCAACCCAGGTGTCAGAGCATGCACCCGGATGAAGGCAGCTGAGCTAGCGGAGGGCCACATGGTGAATTTGGCTATGCCCACTTTGGCTCGTATTTATGAACTACTATGCCACATGCAGGAGGCCAGGTCACCCTACCATATGAGTGGGACATTTTAATTCTTATATGGCTGAGTAGTGGATCATTTCTGCTGCTATGAGTATTTTCATAACACATTCATCTCGCTTCCTACCTTTTGGCCAACCCTACTCGATGTAGCTGGAGTTCGCTTGAAGTCCCTCATCTCTGATGAAGTTGTCAAGCTTTTTAGTGACTTATGACAGTTCACTTTCACTCTCTACCCCGCCCCTTTCGGCGTCGTGGTTGACAACCGTAGGGGGATCCTAGAGAAGCATTCTTACATGATTTCACTACGGGACGGGTTTTTGTCTGCATGGATCGATGAGGTTTCTCTGTGCGAGTTGTAAGCCCCATATTGTATTTCTCACCAGTTTTGATGTATGCAACTCCAAGTTTCCCTTCCCCATCCTCAGGCCCGAGGACTACACCCGGCCACTCTCCTTCAATGGTGGTTGATGTTGATGCGGGAGGGATTTGGCATGAGAATTCCCTTGCCTGGCATAGGAGCAGCTACCAACCTATCCTTGGAGCATGCAAGAATGTGGATAAAGCATTATCCCAATGGGATCCTGGGGAAGGCTATATGTCAAGTTCCCAAATAAGGAGTTATTATGGCTACTATGCCTACCGCACTATCCTCATCGGCTCTGAGGGAGGACCAACTGATTAATTGTAGTTCAAAGTGACTCAGGGGAATTTTCTTTTCTAACCCCTCTATGGCCGAAGTTCAAACGGACCCAACCTTTTTGGATGTTGGTGAGGATGAACCTGTGGCTTTGGGTCCCAATGAGACAACTCCTGAAGCTTTTCCAGCTGATACTGGACTTAGAAACTTGATTCCCAAGCCTGAACCATGGTTAGAAGCTTCAGACCTTCCAGCTTCGGAACCATCTTCTAGCGTGCACATGTTTTCGCTGGTCGCAAGGCCAGAATTCATTTCTGTGCTATCTAGAAAGGATACCAAAGATCCTCATGTCATGGCGGACCACCGAGCAGTATGAAGGTGGGCCTAGCCTCGGATTTGTGAGATTGTTACCGAAACTCCTATGGCTGAGATGGGGACTAAAACTGAAGCCCTCCGACAACTCTTCCGGGGTTTGGGGTTAGGTGGCTTTGACTATCGGTAGTTTCATTTTCTTGCTTGCCAAGTTTCCATTTCCCATGGGGAAGTTGTCACTAGTGAAACCAAACTTGATCACCTCGCTACCTCTCATTGTGGGACCTGATCCTTTGAGGAATCCATGATGAAGCTCCATTAGCTGACAGCATAGGTGGAAAACTCTCAAGATCAGGTGACCGCCCTATCTACCATGCTGCGTCAATGCGAAGCTCAAGCAGCGTTGTTGAGGGATCAGTTGTCAAATATGAATGGTAACCTTCAACCCACCAGGAAAGGGATTAATGAACTCAAAACAATAGTGAGGCATACTCGTTCGGTGGCTGAAGATGAGGCCAGGGAGAAGGTCGTGGTGGAGCAGACTTGCAACAACCTTCACCACATGGTTGCCGGTATGATAGAGAGAGTGGCCCAGGCTCCTTTGTGACTGTCAGATCCATTCCTATACACTCTATTTTACCTCTTTTGTTACTGTGAGGGAGAGGCCCTAGCTTGTGGACGTCCTCCATTTTCGTCCAAACAGAATACAGTCTATGTCGATCTTTCCATACTATAAAATTTAATTGTTATTGGAAAAATTGTTGCGTAATTAAAAACTCACTAAATCAGAATTGATCATAATTCAAGAAAATGATAAAATAGAAACAGGCTCTAATTTTTGCCTGGACCATGCGATCCAGCGAGCATAATTTTGCTATTGTTAAGGTTTTGTAGAAAAACCTCACAAAACTTTTTGTCTTTTTTATTAATACCCTAATTTTTCCTTGGCCAATTTGGTATGGACCCAGAGGGTATGGCCCAGATTTTGCTTAGGCCACCCGTTTTGGGTTTATAGCCTAATAGGATTGGCACCTCTTTGTGTGAGCAGTTTAAAGTCCCGCCGACAATAGTATCATTACTGTTGTTTTAGGTCGAACAACATTGACCAGATATGGTGGGGTGAGGTCCCCAATGAGGTTTGGTTGATTAAAAGATGTCCCAATACCCTTCAGACGCACATGGGGGAATCATTTTTAGATTTGAAAGACATGTAGGGCATGTCTCAAGGCATGGGAGCCATGTCGGCGTGCAGAGGTAGGAAGTGAAGGACCCCGGGACACCCTGAGAGGTGAGGGGTGAATCAGGGTGGCAACTTTTTCTTCTTAAAGTTGTGGATCTTGTTCCCACGTTGGCAGGAACTTCTTAAACCTGTATGAAGGATATGATCAGCAATTAAACATTCACATGCAGAGAGATGGCACAACAATTTTTACTTGGTTCACCACTAAGGGCTACGTCCAAGGAGCATACGCCGACAGATTGTCGGTCGTACCTAAATCCACTATGCTTCACTAGCTGCGGATACAAAAGTTAGGGTACAGACACTCTGTCCCAGGCTCACTGCCTTTACATAAGGTTTAGGGATAGCTCACTGCTTCCCTCGGGTCACTCCCGTTGACTCCCCCTGGCTCACTGCCGTTGGTGAAGTCTCACTCAGTTTATAGACGTGTAGGTCTCTTCAATAAATTTGCATTGAAGTCTTTGCCTCTGCTCAGCACGAGACTCTGCTTGCATCGAAGTCCGGAAGAGATGCACTAGAACGCATAGAACCACTGAACTAGATAACCAAAACGAGCAGACAAACCTTACTGAGAAATATGCGAAACATCAACCATTTGCGCGCAAAATCATCCTATTGCGCGCAACATTTTCTTTTGGCGCGGAAAAATATTTCGCGCAAAAATCCCCTTTTTCGCGCAACTCCAAATATTTCACGCAAGCTCCGTTACGCGATCCTTTTCGCGCATCAGACCTCGGATCTTCTCTAAGTCTTCCAACACTCTGAATGAAGGGGGTCACCTCATATTTATAGGCGACTGAGACCACTGCGCGCAAAATCCCCTTCGGCGCGGAAAATCTCTCATCTGGCGCGTAATCTTTCCCCCAGCTTATGTATTTCGCGCACAACCCTTATTTTCCGCGCAGCCCATGCCTTTTCCATCTTTCACCAAACTGATTCTGAAACAGCATTTGCGCGAAAAAACTATTTCGCGCATCCCGCTGTTTTTCGCGCCCAACTTAAGTATTTCGCGCACATCTTCCGTTTTCTGCGAAGCTCCTTTTGCAGACAATCCATGTCTTCATTTTCCGATTTTGAGGCCCAAAAATTTGGCAAACACTGGGAAACAGCGCCACCTTCAAAACTGTTGTCTGCTTGAACTGTATGATCACTTTGCTGGAACACATTCGGAACTTCCACTGAGGATTGACAACAAACACAAACCATACACCAAATCATGCTTTGAAAAACCTGGTTCCAACAATCTCCCCCTTTGGGTTTGTTGGCAATCAGAATAAATTCAATAGATCTCCAACCATGAGCAAATCCAAAACGCAAGAATCAACTCAGCCAACACTCTAAGTCTACGTGAGCAATGCTCGGTGTAGAAAACAAGAGAGGAAGCTTGAATTGGGTCTTAGTGTTTTGAAATTCTCCATGACGCCCGATGTTATCCTTATTAAACTTCTCATCACAATCTTACACTTCCATCACAGATGAATTTCTTGCCGTGAATTTCTTGCCGTGAATTTCTTGCCTTGAATTCTCTTGCCGTGAATTTCTTGCCTTGAATTCTCTTGCCGTGAATTTATTCCTTTCTCCCCCATTGACAATAAAACCAAAGACCGAAAAGTTTGTTCAACGTTCAGCTCAAGCCATACTCCCCCTGGATAGTATCTCCCCCATAAACCTGCATCACAGCCATAAATAGATAAAAACAGTCAAAACACACGGGGAGAGGGGAGTTTCGAAACCTCCTTATGCAGCAGGAGGTGGTTGAACACCTAGGTTCAACCGATGCTTTTCAAACACAGCTGCTGACAGTGGCTTTGTCAGGATATCAGCTACCTGCTTATCAGTTCCCACATGGTCCAGTCTAATCACCCCATGTTCAACCTTTTCTTTGATGAAATGATACCGTATTTCAATATGTTTTGTACGAGAATGCTGAACCGGATTTTTTGTGAGATCAATTGCGCTTTTGTTATCACAGTAGATAACCATTGGCTGCTTTACCTCATCACCAATATCTGTTAATTGTTGCTTCATCCATAGCAGTTGAGTGCATGACTTTGTGGCAGATATATACTCAGCTTCAGCAGTACTAAGAGAAGTACTTTCTTGTTTTTTGCTCAACCAGCCAACACAATTATTTCCGATAAAGAAAGCTCCACCACTGGTGGACTTTCTGTCCACAACATCGCCAGCCCAGTCAGCATCAGAAAAAGCGGATAATTCACTATCCCTTCCTACAGCAAAGTATAATCCATACTTGTAAGTACCTTGAATATACCTCATGATTCTTTTCACTGCTGTCATGTGTTCCTCTTTTGGATTACTCTGAAAGCGGGCAGAAAGACATGTGGCAAAGACAATATCTGGCCGTGTCGCTGTCAGGTACAATAGGCTCCCAATAATTCTCCTGTACAGAGTGGGATCTACAGATTTCCCATCCTCATGCTTCCCAAGTTTGGTTCCAACTGGAAGAGCATCTCCGAAGGAATACTTGTCTTTTTTAGACGGGCCAGGGGCGATCAATATGCAGAGACGCTAAGGTCATGGTATGCATAGTCATGAAAATGTGTCCTTAAGTCAATGACTATCCATTTCTGATGGCCTGAGGACTTCATGGAATTATGACTTATGGAAACCACCATAGGTGGAACGGAAAATGGGGTGTGACATCTGAAAGGGTTTGAGAACAGATTTATTAATCAGGAGTGTGGATGCAGGGTCCCTATCCGACGTATTTATCTAGTGTGAAGGATGGTTGGAGCTTGGAGCAGTTTAAATTCATGCAGCTGGGACATTATTTAGAATGGAACGACTTCTCCAGTTTCTCGGTAATCTCATCAGAGACGTTCCACCATATTCAAGCAGGGTTGTGAAAGAGGTTAGTAAACTGAAACTTAGAAGGTTTCCAAATCCTAGGATGGACATGGGGGCTCAGAGGCCATGAGGCTTACGGAGAGAAGCATTGCCTAAGGAAATCTTGCCTTTGGTAGATGGGCCAGGGGAAATCAACATGCAGAGCCACTAAGGGCATGGTATGCATAGTCATGTAAAGGTGTCCTCGGTTCAATGATTGTATTATCCCGATAGCCATGAAATCTTCAGGGAAGTTGAGATTCAGGATCACCAGGGGTGGATTACGAGAATTCGGATTTTTCTGAGTACAGAGTATGGTTTATGAAAAGATGGTGCCTGGATACAGGAGAAACTTCTAGGTTAAAATTCTTGGGAATGGGTGAAGCTATACCTTCTCATGCTGGTGTGAGACGCTGGTTTGTGCAGGTCTGGCCCACGCACTAAGGGGCAGAGGAAAGCTTTTGTTCCTTACTGAACCCGTGATAGGTTTGACCATGCAGTTTAACATCATGCGGCAATGATGAAGGGAATTGTTATTATTATAAAATCCATGCAGTTTAACATCATGCGGTGAGGATGGCGGGTATTTTAAGTTCCGTGAAGTTTAACGTCATGAATTAAGGATGGCTTCTGTGCAGTTTAACGTCATGTCGTAAAGACAAGGAGCATTATTAAAGATACTGTGCTGATTAACATCATGCAGTGAGGATGCAGGGCATTCTTAAATCCGTGAAAATTCATGTGATTAGTGGCATTTATCTAGATGTTTAATGTTTGGTCTATGTTGTTTCACTCCAAGAGGCAAAGAAATGTCCCATGTAGTTTTAATCATCATGCGATAAGGATGAAGTTACAAGGGACGCTCTTGATCAGAATGTAACTGGGCTTGAACATTTCAGCATGTGTAGGATGTGGAGAGGGGTTGATGGTGTAAGTCGTGGTTCCGGGGCTTCTTGGATCAGGAGAGATGATATGGGGGCTCTGAGGCCGGTAAGCGTACGGGGCGAGGCAGGGTGTGGCCCGAGGAAATCATGCCTTTGGTAGATGGGCCAGGGGCTATCAATATGCAGAGCCTTTAAGGTCATGGTATGCATAGTCATGAAAAGGTGTCCATGGGTCGATAAATTCCCACTTCTGATGGCCATGAATGATTATGAGGATCCGCGATTGACCAGGCCATGAATTCTGTCATTTGGTAAGGAAATATCTAGACATGTTGGGGATATTCGTCCCTGGTTGTAGTTAAAGCTCAAAGAGTTCCCTGCACTGATTTAACTTGCGCATATGGTTGTACCTTCACTCCATGCAGTTTAACGTCGTGCGGTAAGGATGAAGTACTATTAGTTTAACGGTCATAGAGCTCGGACCATTGGGTGACTACTGATATAGTCACTCAAAGGATAACGTAGTTAACATGCTCTGATATACTCTAAACATTGTGGGGTGGATTGTGTAAAATGTAACTCTGAGGTTTCCCGGATCAAGAGATGTGGTATGGGGGCTTTGAGGCCAGTAAGCGTACGGAGCTAGAAAGAATGTCGCCTGGGGAAATCTTTCCTTTGGTAGACGGGCCAGGGGCTATCAATATGCAGAGCCGCTAAGGGCATGGTATGTATAGTCATAAAAAGTTTTGCATGGGTCGATGACTTTCCACTTCCGATGGACATGGATGATTATGAAAATCCAGGATTGGTCATATCACAGAGTTTGACATATGGGGATAATGGTGTCCAAGCAGACAAGAAACATCTTCGCCACAGTTGCTTTTGAGTTAGAGTAGCCCAGCCCTAGCTTGATGTTTGTAAATGCAGATATTCATGTGAACCATAGGCAGATTCATAGGCTAACCTGGTAGGGATACCCTGGCAACATTTTGATGTGAGAGGGGAATGATCTTGAAAACCACTACTCCATAAATTTTTGGATCGGGAGATATGATATGGGGGCTTTGAGGCCGGTAAGTGTATGGAGCTGGGAAGAGTATCGCCTGAGGAAATATTTCCTTTGGTAGACATTCCAAGGGCTATCAATATGCATAGCCACTAATGGCCTGGTATGCATAGTCATACAAAGGTGTCCTCAGGTCAATAACTTTCTTATTCCGATGGCCATGAATGGTTATGAAGATCCACAATTGTCCGGGTTGTGGAGTCTGATGTATGGAGAGGATTCATCCAAATACGAAAGGATTAATCCCATCTTTTTTCTCCATATATCTTTGGAGGTTCGTGACGATGTTCGTGCAGTTTAACGTCATGCAGTGAGGATGAAGTCAGTGCAGTTTAACGTTGGTCGGTGAGGACGAGAGGTATATATACATGTGTTTTCTTTCCTCGGTGGCTGGGATAGGAGAAAAGATCCCGACGTCTCTACATATCCTACAAGGGAAGGAATCAAGCCACACGTAGTTCTTTTTGGAGTACACACCATGTAGGTCTGGTCCTTACACAGGGGGGAAGAGGCATATTTATTTTTCTTATCCGTGCAGTTTAACATCATGAGTCAAGGAAGAGGAACACACCCCATGCAGTTCTAGTCCTTACATGGGGGGGGGGGGGGTATTTTTAGCTTCATTTGGGGATGGTTGGGCCAGGACGGGGGGTCATAGCGTCACTATGTATCCTGCGAGGGCAGGAATCAAGTCGTACGTAGTTCTCTGAAATGAGTACACCCCGTGTAGGGTTGGTCCATACACATGGGGAAGAGGGCATTTTTTTCAATCCATCTTATCCATGCAGTTTAACATCATGTG